>JAXDDX010000026.1:1347500-1947500 GCA_034670405.1 Hoplostethus atlanticus
CACACACACACACACACATTACATCAGACCATAACTATAACAACAATAACTACAGCAGACGATAATGACTTTTTATCAACATCAAATCAACAGGAAATATCGAGCCAGACAGCGATTGGATCATTCAGCCGGGCCATAACAATGTGAAAATAGTTTGCCAACAAGTTAATGGAGCTAGCGAACTTAAACAGCGCACACACACACACACACACACACACACACACACACGTTTAACAGAAAAGGAAAACAGACAATCACTCCCTCAGCCAGATAGAAAGTAATGTAATGTGATATGAAAATTGTTCGTCAGCAAGGTCTCATGTGACAATTACAGTGTTAAACTAAACCAACAGACGTAAGTTTACCATTCAATGGGAGCTTGATCGATACCGAATCAGCACGGCCGGCCAATCAGCTAGCCCGCGGAAACCTCAGCAAGTCATTTGTCGCTATTAGAATCTGCCCAGGAACAGAATAGACGGACATTGTGGTTTTTCAATAGCGACGAACACACAGGCTTATTGCTCCTGATAGCATCTGTGTGGGCAAACATGACGCCTGAATAGCAATGAAAAGAAAGTGTTGGCTGCCTGTGAATACATTTTGCATTCTCTCTGTGTGTGTGTGTGTGTGTGTGTGTGTGTGCGCACGCTGCAACAGACACACCTGAAACTGGCAGCGGCTATTGTCTGCTACGACAATGCATCGCTACAGCTAGAGATGGGTGGGATGGTAGCAGTGTGTGAGCAATTCAAATATTGAACAATCTCTGTATAGCTCTGTGTCACCTTTTGTGTCAAAGATGGATGAATGGATGTGGGAGTGGGGGGGGAGAGAGAGAGAGAAAAAACAGCTAGGGAGGCAGCGAGGAAGGAAGGGAGGGGGGCAGCAAAAGAGGAGCGAGGCAACGGAGATGGAACTCAATCCCGCGTTTATTGTGTTGTTGTTTTTTTCTGGTATGGACCTCCGAGGGACTTATCTGATGGGGATCTTGGAGTAATCGTCACAGTGTTGCAGGCATATTCACCCGCACTGGTGTGATGTTTCTTTTTGTGCTGTCATTCGAACACACACACACACACACACAATATTTCGATTTCTCGTGTCAAACTAGGGGGAAAAGATGTAGTATAGTATGTAGTATAAGTATAGTATAAAGGCATTTTTTGACACTTGTGGTAATTGCAGTAGTAGTTGTATATCTATCCTCCATTTGTACCCTGTACACTGGCAGCGATGGTAGAAGACCCCTGACCTTGCATCTGCCCTGTATGGACACGTGCACAGTTTTCCAAAAGCCTCAGGGTTGGAGCAACAGCAACAGGAAGCATGTAAAAAGTTTGATGCACATTTACGATGGCTTCAACTGAAACTATTCAAGGCACGGGGGAAATGGGTGGGTGTTTAGCGCCTTTTGCTTTCCTTTTACGGGAGGAATTTGTTGTAAAACGGCGGCGTCAAGAACGTGTTGCCGTACCACTCGGAATCGGATGCAGCCTGCAGCTAGCTGTTGAGTAAGTTAGTAGGTGGGAGGTGAGATAGATCAAGAATCCAATCCGTTTTAATGTTTACAATCTATTCTTCACTGATATTAACAACCTCTTAAAATATCAGCCTCGACAGCACGTGAAAAACTCTTCAAAAAGCGTCAGCAGTTTCATTGAAAGAGTCAAACTCAATATGCTTAGCTGTTTTTCTTCACGTTGAAGATGAGGAGCGCCTTATGCTTCGGCCAGGTGCTGTCGATGCACTATTGCTTTGGCGAATGCTGCCCCCGTGCATAGATTCTACCGGATCAATACGTCTTGCAGATGAAGTATTCTTTAAGTATCGACGTGCAGTTTTGGCCGAGGTCTCTCTGCTCCGGCGCGGCATCAGTGAACACGGCGCTTCGACGATGAGAGAAGTCAGAGTGGCGTTGTGTAGACGTTCCTATACTTCCCTTACAGCCTCCTGTTTCAGTTCCTTCCACTCCTCTCCCTCTTCGCTCTCTCTCTCGCTCTACGGTGGTCAAACCCCTCGCCCTCTCTCTCTCTCCGTCACCCCTCTCTCGCTTTCAATCCTTCCTCTCTGCCCTCCACTCTTTCACCTTCTCCCTTCCTTGTTACCCTTCCTCCTCCTCCTCCTCCTCCGCTCCCAGGGAGGTATGGGTAGCATGCCGTGCATCTCTCCTTTCACTGCCTCTCACCCATCCATCCATCCCTCCCTGCAGGCTCACCCCCTCCTGTGCTATCAGTATCGTGCTGTGTGTCTGATCTCTCAGTCATCCATCCCTCCATCGCTCCCTATTCATCATCCCTCCTTCCCACTGTGCTCCCAGGTAGTCCTTCAGTCACACAATCAGTTTATCTATCTACCTTCCTTCTCTTGTCTGTCTCCCCTCTGCTCCCAGGATGGTATCAATATGTCTGTCTGTCTGTCTGTCTGTTCACCTTCTCTTTCTCTCTGCCTCCCTCTGTGCTCCCAGGGCGCTACATCAGTACCACGTTGTGTGTGTCTCTCCTCTCTGTCAGTAACTCTCGCTATACTTCAAAAGTCAAAAGAGGGAAAAACAAAAAAAAACAAAAGCGATCAAACGGACCCCCTCTGGTGGATCCATCTAATCCTCTCCTCTGTATCACTGCCAGGTAGAAAACATGAGCCCTCTAGTTACTTGGCAGCGGAAACGGCCGCTGAGTGCACGCACCGACACACATTAGAAACACATACTGTGCATTAGAGTGAGATCAGCACAGCCCATACATCCAGCTGATACTATCCTTTTATTGAAAAGGTCAATATCGGCTAATCGGCGATGATGATATGTGATTACTGGGTTTCAATAGAGAGTTCTAGTGCCACATGCACGGTCTAATTGCTTTTTCCACCCTGCCAAGAATAAAACTAGAAAGACATTCTGGGGGGAAACTCTGACTGTAATTTTGGGGGAATTTTTGGCATGAAAATGGTCAGATTAAAAGGTAGAACACCATATTGAGTACCGGCAGCTTGAATCCTAAACTATCCAGCATCGTTAACGGCCTTCAAAACCTCTATCACACAGAGGCATGTGCACAAACTACAAACTACACACTTCACTGTGAAAAATGTATATGGTACAAACACACTCAGACACAGACAAGAACATTGGCTTCTGCACTGCTGTTTGTTTGCTAGATTTATGTGTGTGTGTTCGTGTTCACTGAATCTTGGAGAAGGACAGCAAGACCTGTACTAAAAGGGTAGGGAAACAATGACAGAGAGAGAGAGAGAGAGAGAGAGAAAGAGAGAGAGAGAGGCAGCGAGACAGAGAGTATATTGGCATTTACTAAGTACTTAATAAGGTGACTCTGTCACAGACAAACAGGGAGAGGACAGAAATACGCTCCAGACGAGCACACACACACACACACACACACACACAGAAAGAAACACAAACACACACACACACACACACGCACACACATACACACTTTAAAATACAGCCAGTCGAGCATGTTAGCTGAGCAAAAAGGGGTCACTGGTGATGGTTTCACAGTTCAGTTAGGAGAGCACTTGAAACAGTTTGACCAAACACTGACTAGAGATTAGTTAGGGACAGAAGAAGAGAAGAGAAGAGAAGAGAAGAGAAGAGATAAATATCTTGAACCAATTCCTTAACTGTAGGTCAGATTGGCTTTTGTCCAGGGTTACTAGTATCTCTCCCTTCAGATTTTGCAATGGTGTGAGTGCATGTGTAGGTGTCTGTGATTCCACAGAAGGATAAAACCTATTGGTGTCTTAGTCTGCCAAGTTGTGTTAAATCTCTCAGGCAAGGGGTGGGGCCTGGGTAGAGCGTGCTGGAGACAGGACAAAAAGTACTCGATCGTGTTTTGTTTACAGCACGATGTTACAGCGTTGATGCCAATACTAAATGTAGTTAGACGTATCCGCAGTATTGACAAAAGGGTGGAAAGCGATATACATGGTATTATTTGACTTCCAGCCCAACTGATTCTGACATTTGCGTTCACACAGAGTAATGTCTCGATACGTTCAGGGTTGCGCTGCATGTGTGAAAGAGTCTTGAGACTGATCTGCTCCTCTGTGGCCCCTCGCTGCTCAGGGCTAATCAAACGGCCACATAACACCATTATCTCAGCCCTCTCCTCTGCAGGGGTGTCTGTATCCATCCCTCCCTCCCTCCCTCCCTCCCATGCCTTCCCTTCCTCAATCCCTCTCTCTAACTCGCCATTTCTCTCTCTTTCTTCCTCCTCCCTCCATCCCGGCCTCTCGTTTACCCATCCTTCCTTACCCTGACTGCTTTTCTTGAACTCTCGCTTCTCTATTTCTCATCCATCGATTCCTCTCTCCATCCTGCAAACCTCTCTCGCTCTCTCTCCATCCATCCATCCCTCCCTCATAGGCCCTTTGCGCCCAGGGCACCATAATGAAATCTCAGCAAGCCTTATTGTGTTGATTAAAGCTGTCAGAAAGGAACTAAGAGAGGAAAAATACAGCCGGCAACAGGGGAAAACAAGGGCTCCATGGTGCGTTCCTGATGCCCTTATGCTACTGTTTACTTTCTTTCTTTCTTTCTTTCTTTCTTTCTTCACGCACTCCACCATTCAGCCTCCCTCCCTCCCTCCCTCCCTCCCTCCATCCATTTCATTGTAAGCAGCGCCTCTCAAGGTACGTTCAGTAACCTCCCGACCTTAAATTAATATAATTCTGTCCACCCACCCTCCCAAGCCGTTCTCCCAGAGCTGTTTATACCATTGAACATAGGAGACTGTTTATTTGTTATTGGTCTATGAACATCTGTAGAAACTAAACAGCAGCTAGGAGGTTCACTTGCCCTCAAACACTCCTAGAATAGGAATTATTCCATTCCAGTCAAAGAGTCTTTCACAGTTTGTGTTCTTGTGTCTTTTGTCTTGTGTCGTTTGACGTAACACCTACTGGCTGGAAACTCCATAAAAATCCCGGAAATTGACTTCCCAGACGAGGATGCATCAGATGTTGACTTGAGAAGACACAGGAAGCCCCGAGATTCATTGTGAGAACGACACATCGTGTTTAAACAACGCTACAGTTTATAGTGCGGAGTCGGGTCAAACAGATGGCAGGGTGAACAGCTGTGCGCCTGAATTGATGGCGTACACGATGCTGCGATGCTTCCCTGTGAGGATGCTTCTCTGTGGCTCGCTTTCATGAGAGGTTGAGTCTCTCCAAGACAACTTGGGAAGAACATTCTCCAACAGGACAAAAATATTGACTTGGCATCATTGGATTTGATATTTAACAAGTTGAACCCATTCAGCAGCATGCTAGCCTATGCTGGATATCTTGTTTGGCTGTAGTTGTTGGCCTATGCACTGACTCTACTACCTTTAGACATTTAGCTGACACTCGTGCCCAGAGTGATTTACACTGAGTGCAACAGTAAAAAAAGCTTCAATTCCTGGATGACAAACATTACAAGTGACTAATAGAAAGGTCAGAGCCATAGTACCCTGACAATACTCCTGCGACGCCAGAAGCATCATGTAGGAGAAGTGCTCGGAAAACAAATAAGAGCTAAGGAGGGAGGTGGAGGGGATTTTTAAACTTCAAGATAAGAGCCTATTAGAGCAAGCAGAGGAGGGAGATATGGGAGAGAGCATATGATTCAGTGGGGAGCGGGGGACGTGAGGTACTATATGGTTTACAGCATCTAATTCTATAGAAAACATCAGTTCAACACAAGGTTTCTCTAGTGCTTTTTGAACAGGGACACTTATTTTTCCAAACAAATATGTTAGATAACACAAATTCCTTTTTCGGCCCAACCTACCACTTGAGAAACACAGGTCCAATATATTGAATGTGTGCGCAACACAGAGTCTACTCTCAAATCCAATAACGAAAATACCATATCAGGAAGCATTATCGACCTGGTATGTCTAGCTGCACGTCTTCTATATAAGTACACACACACACACACACACACAGTGGTCCAAGCAAATATTTACACACTCTCTCACAAGCATATGCAAACATGCAGGGTAGACATAAAAAATTGTGCACATACTCGAATGTACACACACACACTCATAGACGTGCACACAGTCACACACCACCATCATCGTTACCAAGGAGAGCTGAAAGGTATTTTCCCCCAGAGACCAACCTTCTATTAACATTACATTAATGCGGAGACAGGCGTCTGACAGCTCGACATGGCTGCATATCAACTGTTTCTCTTTCAATTACAAAGATGACAGAGAAAACCGCAGGCAATCTAGCCGGACAGCCATGAGGGGTCCTCGCAGGCAATCTGACTGTACGCCCCGTGACAGGTGAGCAAACTGGGCGAGAAATTAGAATTGTCTCAGTTTGTTTAATGAGGACGTGGCAGAACAATCACGCTGTCTGTCGTTTCTCTGAATTTAGTTGGAAGACAAATTAAGAGGTAGTCAGTGAAGGATTTTATTGTGAAGGATTCTTTTAAATGCTCCAAATTGGGAAGCATACATAGCAATGCCAGAGTACCAGTAGTTTAAATGAGTCCATTTAATTCAAAGGTTGCACAACAGCCTACGCACTCAACGTTGTCTTCATCAGTATGTGTGCTGCAGCGTTGCCACCGTTTGGGTTTGGGAATGCAAAGCACACACACACTTTTTACAGTTCTTTCTTGACTGTGAGGACTCAGAGTGAAGGATTATTAAAATATATATACCTCTTCTTACTTCTCTACCCGGCACTTTTCTATCACACATGAAAAGTCAAGGGGTACAAGATTATTTCTTCTATCTTATATATTGTAACTTTCAAATTGGGGGAACCTATAATTTGAAGTTTAACTCTGCTGTTGGACAGATATGGTTTAATTAAATACTGTGTGGGAACAGGATGAACAAGAATAATACGATTCTGTCCACCGCGCGGTGCCAGCGCTTGTATTCTCAGAAACAGGTAGAAATTGAAAAGAAAATGCTCACGTTCTTCGACAGAAGGTACAATGTTTTACTGCAGCATAGACGTTTAGCTGCTTCCCTTACGCAGAGCGACGAACGACGGCTGCAACGGTACAATAAGCTTCGACTCCAAGAATGCTAACATTACAAGTAACACGTAGCTAGTTGTTCCGAGGGTTAAATCTTTAGGTTTGATGGAACAAATATCCCTAGTTTCCATAGAATTATTATATATGATAGAGAAAAGCTGAAAGGAGGAAAGTCTACTTCGTATCGACAACACAAAAGTACTTTATCAATCGACCCAACTCGTCCTGTTGAACTAGTCTAAGTTGAATATTTCTAACAGAAGGGCAAGTTTAACACCCTCCAGCTCTGTTTAGAAACTCTGACAGGCATTGATTTGGATGATCCTGAAGATAGCCCTTTTCTCTCCAAAAGAAAAGTGGTGTAATGTTTCATCCATATAATATTTTCATTTAATACGTTTATTTCAAAGAGACGGGAGCAATCAAACGGAGCGCGTCAGGGATGTACAGAGTTACCTCAACTTTTTTACGGTGGCAGTATTACACTCATGATACATTTTTGGTCCACGGGATGGTTTAGAGAAGTCTAATTTTGTTCTGAGTCGATAGAAGGCGAAAGTGTCTTGAGTTACAACACACCGATCTTGCTCTACTCTACTTGAGAAGGAACGGGGCTACAGTTACCACCGCAGTACTAATGCAAGTTTAGATACAAGATACATGACAGAGGAGTACTGCGATTCCTGCCCCTGCTCATTACACACAAGGTCCAGACGATCCGGGTCGACTATTTCTGACACACACAAAAAAAGAATCGATAACTTGATCAGAAAGTAATTCTGGTGGTTATTGGCCGTCTGGGTACAGGTTGTTTATCAGGAAGACTGAGGTAGGGGAAAACGCATGACCCGGCCATTTCTGCAACACCCAGAATCAATGGGAGGATGATCAGGGCAGATATTGGCAACATGAGAGCGGGATGAGCAATACTCTCCTCAGCACAAAACAATTGATAGGCAATCTATCTCTGCTACAGCCAGGGAGACAGACAGACACACACACACACACACACACACACACACACTTTCAGAGTGGTTCCTGATTCCTCATAAAAGGGAAAAATCTTTCCCCTTTTCCCCCTCCGGTGTCCCCTGGGTGGCTTTTTCTCCTTGTAACCTGGTGGATGGCTCCTGGCTAGTAAATAAAGGGGGAGAGAGGTGTGAGGTTAAGAAGAGGAGGAGAGAGGATGGATGGAGGAAGGGAAGGAAAGAGAGAGAGTCCACGAGAGAAGTGAATGGGTGCAGGCATGAGGCTTGTAAAAGACAGAAGGTACATTAGGCATTCACACTGTGCACTGGAGAGCCCTGATGTCTTGCAGTAAAAGAGAGAGAAAGAGAGGGATAGAGACGAAGAGGGAAAGAAAGAGCGAGGGGTGGGGAAGAAAACGACACGAAGGGAGGAGAAATGAGTGAGCAGAGAAACAAACAGCAAATATCAAAAGGCTGGGATAAAGAGATGGTTTGGAGAGGGACAGACAGAGCATGTGAGAGAGAGAGAGAGAGAGAGAGATGAGCTGTAAGACATCAAGCAGAGATAGAAAAGCATAGAGGGGGTGGGAGGGGATGAGGGAGTGTGTGTATAAGAGAGAGAGAGAGAGAGAGAGAAAGAAGAGAGACCGAAGACAAGAAAGCTATAATACAAGAAATTGAAAAGGAGCAGGTGCATAAAAAAAGAGTGAAAGGGAGAGGAAGAGAAGAAGGGCGAGAAGAGGACGAATGAAAGAGGGAGAGGCAGACAGAGGTAGAGAAATAGAGAGACAGAGAGTGTGTGTAGGAGTGTTGCGGTGCCATAAACCGCCAGCTGTAAGCCACTGCAGTCTCTCCCCTCTCATCACAGCGCTGTTTGAGTTATCACTGTGTCTGCTACCCGACACACACACACACACACACACACACACACACACACACACACACAATCCTCCTCCCAGTTTACAGCATGTTCACTGATTACTTGGATCTCCTCTCCAGGTCTTTATGAGCTGAGGGTTTGCTAGCGACAGCGACATTTACTGGCCACTGTGTGTGTGTGTGTGTGTGTGTGTGTGTGTGTGTGTGTGTGTGTGTGTGTGTGTGTGAGAGAGAGGATACATACCCAACAGCCTTGCCAGACTCCCTATAAAGCACAGTTCCTCTAATTTGGATGAGGATGGATAGATGGATAGATAGATAGATAGATAGATAGATAGAGAGAGAGAGAGAGAGAGAGAGACAGACAGACAGACAGACAGACAGACAGACAGACAGACAGATAGATAGATAGATAGATAGATCGTCTATTATGATGAAAAGGAATAAAACAAACTCCCACAAGTCCTTATGTCACCCACCTAGAGCTCTGACTAATATGGAACTACATCTCACATCGGGTTTCTATCACTCACTTACTGATGCTATTTCTTCTTCTCATACTTCCCCCCTCCCTCACCTGGCTTCACAAGTTCAAGTTCATCCTCCAGCAAGAAGGTGATGATCAAGTGTAATAATATGTGCACACACACATACCTTAGCAACACACAAAAAGACACACACACACATTGACTGACACCGCTAGGAGTTATCAGAGGTTCCACTGGGCTTGGAGTCTTATCTTAATAAAGTTGGTCTTCACTCTTATGTAATGGCCTGCACCACTCACACACACTCTCTTCCTCTTCCTCCCTCTCTCTCCCTCTCTCTCTCTCTCTCTCTCTCTCTCTCTCTCTCTCTCTCTCTCTCTCTCTCTCTCTCTCTCTCTCTCTCTCTCTCTCTCTCTCTCTCTCTCTCTCTCTCTCTCTCTCTCTCTCTCTCTCTCTCTCTCTCTCTCTCTCACACACACACACTTTCCTGTCTCATCCTAACGTTGCTGTTGGTAATGTCAGCCTTGTGTAGTGGAGTATTTTCTTTCTTCAATTTTCCTTGTACAATCTCACCACCCATGTCACACTCAGTCTTGTGCACGTAAAATATTTGCTCAAAGGCACGGGACAAGCACACTGTTCTTTGTGTACTGCAAAAACAGCCATCTAATTTAAGTCTTTAACTCCTACACTGATTGACATTTCAATTTCGTCCGATTTTGATGACACTCCGTCTTGTTACTGGGGGACGACATGTTTCACGTGTTGCTCTTGTTTTTGTGTGAGGTGTTTCCATTTCAGAGTGACGTTTAAAGCCTTTTTCAGAGCAGCAAGTGAAAGGAGCTGATACAGTGAATTGTCAGAGGATGAACTGGTCATTTAATTAGATGTAGTTATGAGGAGGATTGTCTCTCTTTATGAGCCTCCATCTCTCCGGTCTGGGGTCCCCATCAATTAACAGCCACGCTCTCTCTCTCCACCCCTCTGTTCATTAAACTCGCTCCCTCCTCCCTCATTCTGTCGATCTCCCTCCCTCTCCATTCATCTCTCCACCTCACCCTGCTTCTTTTTTTTTTACTCCATCCATCACCCCCCTTCCTCCCTCCCTCCTTCCCTCAAGTCTTTACCAGTCTCTCCCTCATTCCCCTCCATCTCTCTCCACCCCTCCAACCTCCCCTCCTTCCCCAGGGCTTCCATCTTACTCACTACCTCTCCCTCCCTCCCTCCCTCATCTCTCCGCCCTCTTTCCTTCCCTCAGTTTCTCTCTATCCCCATCTCCACCCCCCCCTCCAATCCTTCCCCTGCTTCCCCAAGTTCCTTGATCTCTCTCCAGCCATTTCATCCCTCTTTCGAACAACTCACTCTGTCTCTCTCCTGCCTTTTCCAGTCCTTCCCACTCTTTCTGCCCCTCCTTCATCTGTCTCTCATTCTCTCTCCCTCCCTCTCCTCCTCTCTGTGTGAAGACATCGCGATTGGTTTCTCCCAATCACCTCACAGTCCAGCCCAGAAATGAAAACGGCTCTAGTAAAAGATTACGAGGCAGATCCATAACAGCTATCAAAGCTAATGAGGAGGAGCGCGCGCACACACACACACACACACACACACACACACACACACACACATTTCTGCACATATAGATGCACACATTTGCAGGAGAAATGCATGCACACACACACATACAGGAGAGCACAATCACTCCACATCCACATGCACAGATACATACATGGATGCACACACACACACACACACACACACACACACACACACGCACACACACACACACACACACACACACACACACACACACACACACAATTGGAGCCTGTTCCTCAATATCCAGTAATTAAGACAGTGTCAGTGTTAACGACGTGGGGGAGGACACACGTTTTTGCCGAGAGAGAGGAGAGAAAACAGAGGGGGAGGAGTGACATAAAGGAGGGTGTAGGGGGGGAAATAGAAAAACAGAAGGTGATAAAGACAAATGGAGGGGAAAAAAGGGAAGAGAGGGATGGATATTGTAAGAAAGAATGAGAGAGGCCAAGAGAGATCCTTTTCCTCGCATCACCTCGGTCAGTCGGCCATACGTATCTCCCCATTCATGTGTTTGCCAAAGTACTATCTTTATTTGACCTTCACTTCCCAGCATCCCCCTTGGCTCCCCCAGCCAGCCTAGGGGCTTCGGTCAAAAAGAGCTGAATCACATCACCCTCTGAGACACAGAGAGAGAGAGAGAGAGAGAGAGAGAGAGAGAGAGGATATGAATATGGAGGGTGATGACAGGGGAATATCCTGTAGAGAACTGCTTGGAATAATCTCCATCACATGACAGCCACTTCTCTCCCTCTCTCTCTTTCACTGATTCAATCTGTCTTTCATTGTCTCTCTACCTCTCCCTCGCACACTCACTTCTTCAGTCTCTCTCTCTCTCTCTATCTCTGCTGACAAGTATACAGAGGTCTCAGTCCCTACAGAGTTCATACTCTCAGCACCTCCTCTCTCTCTCTCTCTCTCTCTCTCTCTCTCTCGTCCCTTTCTAGTTTATCCCTCCCTCCTCCATGACAGGAATGCAGAGAGGTCTCAGCTCTCGCCCACTGGGGATTTTACTCCCTCGAGATTCTCTGATCTCTCTCTCCCCTCTCCCCCTTTTTTCTTCCACTTCAATTTCAATGTGCTCCACTGGCATCAAAGTTGAACAATATTAGCAAAGCATCAAAAGCTTCTCTCTCTCTCTCTCTCTCTCTCTCTCTCTCTCTCTCTCTCTCTCTCTCTCTCTCTCTCTCTCTCTCTCTCTCTCTCTCTCTCTCTCTCTCTCTCTCTCTCTCTCTCTCTCTCTCTCTCTCTCTCTCTCTCTCTCTCTCTCTCTCTCTCTCTCTCCCTCCCTCGTTGGGCTCTGGTGGCCGGTCTGGTGGCTGGTTGGGCGGGCCGCGGTGTAATAATTGTAGTTGATTTGCTGTGGACAAGCTGGCCGCTGGTGACTAATTAGACGTGTGTTCGCGGGGCCCGGGGCCTCGCTCCCCTTTTCCCTGTGTCAAACTGGCAGTGCACTTACACACAGGGGGGGGGGGCTGGTCTGGATCATGGATCTCCTGGGCTGAAAATGAGTCCCACTCCGGCCCTGGCAGTCATACGGTCTGCCGAGGCTGCTGAGGGGGATTGTGGAGGTCTGTGCCTCCCTGCCGGGGGGGCCTTATGGCATTTGTTGAGAACCGTACCCCGTCTGATCAACGGCATGATGAATGTGAGTACAGTTTCCCATCCCTTGTAGTTGCTCCAGCGATGGGGGAGTGGCAGGAGGGGGCAGGGCTCTTCCTCTCCTTTACAACCCCGGAGCTAGGGGAGTTTAAGTCAATGGGAAAAGAAGGCAGCGTACTAAAGGCGTCGCGGTTACGCTCTCTGGCAGGGATGCAGGCGTTGAGGTCCAGATAGGTCCAGATATTTTCCCTGCTGGGGGTCCCGGTACAAACGGACGGCTGACCTCCAGTGGAGGACAGTACATGGTGCGATAGCTACAAACAGACATGTGGCGCCTGGATCCTAGTACTGGGAAGTGCTGCCCGTTCTGCGTAGGCACAGAAGCTTGAGCACCTTTTTATCCGTTCATGGTTACGCAATTGGCTACAGGGCTGGAGTCAGGCTTCAGGAGAGGGTTTTCTTTTCAGTTTGGCCCAAAGCATGCTTCTCAGAGGCAGCAGACTTTGGGCCTGGTTAATTCTGTTGGCCATCTGGAAGACCAGCAAGAACCAGATCCGTGGTCAGGGGTCAGTGGACTCTGTCTTTATGATGAAGGGGTTGCTTGCGGCTCGCCTGAGGGTGGAGCAGGCATACCACAGACTGGTGGGCAACCTAGAGGCCTTCAGGACAGCCTGCTGGAGCCTGGGGCTCTTTTGGCTTTTGATGTTGGTTATGTTTTCTTTTCTTTTGCCTGAGGGCTATTTTTCATGGTTGTTGGTTGGTTTAGCGGAGGGGCTGAGTGATGGTCTGTTATTAGGTTTTTAGGGATGGTTTGTATAGGCATTAAATCCTTTCTCTCTCTGTCTCTTTCAGGTTTTCAGGAATCAATGAATCAGATTTGCAGGAAAACAACAGGTCCACGGTGTATATGCCCCCTCAAGTTTTTACTCATAATCACTGATTCATAGGTCTGGAGTGACTGTCCCTCTGGATTACAGGGACCTATACTATTCCTGAGCAAATCACAGCAGCAGCAGAGTTGCGTTACTAATGGTGGATCCACGTGAAAGAGAATGAGTGCATCCTCTGAAACACGCAGCCCCTTAGTCAACGACTGAGTCACGTCACTCAGCGATTTGTTAAATGCCATAGAGACAAGCTGTACTGATATGGTCGAAAACAGACAGAATATCGCCTCTGCCATGTCAGAAATGATCTTACTGAAGGAATGTCAAGATTGACCGTGTTTCTGCGACAGTACCGCATCAAGATGAGTCAGAACTACTGTCCGTCTCTGCTAATTCACCACCAACCATAGAGGCTTTAGTGTATATATCTCAGTGTTTTCATTCAAGGTCTTTTTGGGAGCAACACGGTGCCTTTAGACAGACGCCGGTTGATCTGTAGAACCGGTGTATTCAGATACCCGTGTTGTGTTTTGCTGAGTAAAGGCTGATATTGACCTGCTGTCTGCCTCCCCGGCTCTTCATTGACTGAACTCAGTTGCTCCTGATTCACAATTGGTTGTTTCCTGAGACTTTGAGCTCCGAACCCCCCAGAACCCCCATCTTCCAATCCATCACACGTAAACACCGGTTAACGCCGTCTAGCCCACAAATTACCAGGCCCAATCGGTGGGCTCGATGTCTGAATAACCTCGACCTGCCTCTTCTGGGGGAAACCACCGCCCGCCCCATGAATCTGTGGTTGTGCTGGCAGCTCTCTGAATGAATGCAGAGTTTGTAGTAATAATAACAATAATAATGTAATTCTAATGCGATACTTCATTGATCCCTGTGAACACAGGGACGACAAAGTGCAGGGTTAGCTATAAAACAGCATTCTCTGCTAGACAGTAAGGTAGCATAAAAAATGAAAAACCTGTCCTGGATAAATAACAGTTAAATCAAATCACCCTGTGGTTAAAAAATTGTGAATAAGATTCTTTGGACTGGAGCTACGTACATTTTTATACTATGGTACCAAAATAAGACTTGACAGACGTTAAGCTGTTGGCAAACATTGCTTTGTCCCCCCATCCATCAACTGCATCAACTGTGCATTAACTATGTGTGAATGGGCAGTGAGCGAGAGAGAGTGAGAGAGAGAGAGAGAGAGAGAGAGAGAGAGAGAGAGGAGGATGAGAATTGTTTGTCATGAGTCATGATGGCTTATTTTCGCCATCACGTTGCCGTCTGCCATCGCTCTTCCTTGCAAAAGTTTCCATATATGTCATATATCTGCCCCACCCATATATATATATATATATATACTGCATATCTCAATGGGACTGTCTGGTTTAATAAAATAATGAAATGAATTAAAAGGAGGAGAAAGCAGAGCTAGAGGGGGAAGAGAGAAGTCTTTGTACCCATATGAGCGTGTGAATGAGAGTCCTATGAACTAATGAACAGTTGAAGACATCTGCAAGGCCTGCTGGCTCTCACACACAATTAGCCCAACTGACGCTACCTGGGCTTCAAATGAATTCTCTCTTTCCATCTCTCTTCCTCCCTCTCCCTCTCTCTCTTTCTGTCTCTCTCATAGTCTAGCTGGTGCAATCTGAGCTCCAAGTGAACGGTCTCTTTCATCTCTATCTTGCGGTCGCTATCTCTCCTCCCTGCTCCGTCTTTCTTCCTCTCCTTTGCAGTGACCTAGCTCTCTCATCTACATCACTTCTCTCTTCTTTCTCTCCTCGTCTCCTTTTCTCCATCTCTGTCTCTTTCTAACAATCTTTCTCTCTTTCACCTCATCTCACCTCGTACTTTTCCTGTCTCGCCCTCTATCCTCCTCTCCATTTTTTCCACATGCCATCAACCTTTCCAATTCCCCTCCTCTCCCCTCTCCCCTCCTTTATCTGTCTCTCTTTCTCAGCCCTCAGCCCTCTCCATTTTCCATGGGCCGTCAGCCTCTCTCGCTTTCCCAAATCTATCTTTCCTCTCCTCACGTTTTACATTTCACTGAATCAGAGAAAACAGAGAGGGGCTTTGTCCTTGCGTTTATGTTTGTCCTTCTGCAGCACGCCCAAGGTGGCGATAAAGCAGTGTGAAAACAACAAGCTGTGATCACTCAGTATCAGGCACACACTGGTGAAATAGCCTTAAAATGTCTTACAATCCATCTACCGGTCTCTGCATTGTATTTTGCATTGTGTGCCACCACATCAGATTGCTTTACGGCACAAAACAGGAAGACGGCGCTGTTCTTCCGGCACAAACGGAGCTATCAGAGTTTCTTGAATGGCAGATTTCAGAACAACTGAAAATCACTTCCAACATGTTTATCCTTTCCAGCAAAATGAAAACCTTTGACCGAAAAAACCAAAGATCCTCTTTATGACAGCAGGCAGCAGGGTTTATGGGAAATGTAGGCTTTATTTTGAGAAACTCTAACAATAACAAAGGTGTGAGATAGATAGGTGTCACAATCAATATGACAATGACATATTACTGTTTCAGAATGCTACCATAGCACAAGCAGGGTTTAAGTTGAGTACTACACTTAACACAATGAAATATCTTCTTGTTATTTTGTGCTATCAATCATTTCATAAAAGTAGGTGTCATTTTTTCAACTGGGAGATGTCTCAAAATCAATGAGTGACACGCAACACACACACACACACACACACAGTAAGAGAATAAGAGACACAATGCTGAGAGCAACATAAACAAATACAAAACAATCTCTCTCTCTCTCACACACACACTCGCACACACACACACACACACACACACACACACACAGGGCCCAGAGGGTGTTGTTGTTCTCTCTATGGTAATTGCGTGATCAGGTATTCTGGTTAAGCACTCTCAGGAGAACCGCCTGACGCTATGTTAAACACTCCATTTTGTTATAGCTGTCAGTGTAGCTGTGTGTGTGTGTCTCTTTCCTCTCTCTGTACAACATTTCTCTCTCTTCACTCTCTCTCTTTCTACCTGCCTTTTTCTCTGTATCTCTCTTTATCTCTGTTTCAGTCTAATTTAATGTTCTTGATTGGCATCCACACAGGAACAATGGTAGCAGAGTGTATAATATCATGAATCATCATAAGAAAAAAAGAAATACATAAATATCTGATAACAGTTAACACCTGCTGCACTTGTGAATGTGTGTGTGCATGCATGTGTGTGTGTGTGTGTGTGTGTGTGCCTAACATCTCCCACCACAGATCAACAAAAACCCTCTTTAATTTGGTGCCAGGTTTCTGTGAATTTGCACCTGCATGGATAAAAGGCTGTATTGGAAGACCAGACACAGAAGCTAAACGCTCCCTTTTCACAAGGGCTTTTATACATACACACACACACACACACACACACACACACAATTTCTTGCTTGTTAATTAATGCTATGAAAGGACAGCATAAGCTGCTGACTGGCTGAGAGAGAGCCAGACTAGCCAGACTGCAACACAAAGAGCTTTAACTGACAATACAAGCAGGCTGGTTATTAATGAGCAGGCCACACACACACACACACACACACACATGCATTTACCTACACACACAGAGCACGCAGGCAATTAAACACACACACACACACATCCAAGCATGTGCATACTCAAAGGAATACAAACAATGCACAAATGCAGCCATTCATGTACACACACACACACACACACACACACACACACACAGATTGCTGAAGCTGAAGGGTTGTATTGTAAATGGCTCAGATTATAGTCATGTCTACTTGGAATATCTGACAAGACCTCTGAGAAATTATTCATTTTAATAATCAATAACTTTCCTATGGGCGTGCATTATCTCTCTCCACCTCTCTCTCTCTCTCTCTCTCTCTCTCTCTCTCTCTCTCCTAGACCTATGAGTCAATAACAGAAGCAGAAATACTGGTACTTGTAAACACTTGAGGCAATTAGATATGAATTAAGAGGCAGACACTGAGTCCTTCAACATGAAACATGTATACATACTCAAACACACACACACAGAAATATAATCAAATACACACATGGACAGGAAGGAATCAATGTAATTAAAATGTGCACGTGTTCCGATATTACATTACCTGTTTTACTAAACCAGGTAATTGGAGGACTACAACTACAATACCTGTAATGCCTCAGAGTTGGTAACTCAACGTGACCTCCCACAGCCTGTACAGAGAGTGTCCTGGCCTGCTTTTTTTTCCTAAATCCAGGTCACAGATTCATTTTCGTCCCATCGCCCCACTGTGCATTCTCCGGCTCAAACTATTGGTTGGCGGACGGACAGACACAAACACACTGGTAGAATGGACACAAGATAACACTCTCTTTTTAAAACTAGCTTGAAGCTCGTCTTACATTTTGACATTGATTTGTCTTACTGTCGTTTTTTTTGAGTAAGGTCAGAGCTTAGAGTCAGTGATGTACAATTCAGCACATAAGGTGTTAAAGGAAGAGGGAGGGAGGAAGGAAGGATTGATGGAGGAAGATGTTAGGGGAAGAGGGAAGAATAGAAGGTAGGAAGATGTGGAGGAAAGCAAAGAAAGAAAGAAGACGAAAGAACAAATTCTGAGGAATCTTCAGAGAGATCTTAATGGCTAAAGCCACCAATGTTGATATCAAGTCTCCCACCAGTAGCCAGTAGCAAGCGAGCAAAAGGCACATGAAACCACTCACAGATGCTATCATGTTTCTGAAGCAACTTCACTAGAAATCAAAAGCGTAATCCCATTTCATTATCGTAACGAAAACACAATTACATAGATAATCCCATCTCTGCCATCCCATATCTGGCAATTAATGTTCCAATGGATAATAATGCATGTAACGCAAGATCACCATCTGATGGATGAAGCGTCTAACAATACCATGAGTGGCCCCAGGGGGAATCAAACCGCCAAGCATGGTGGTGTTACTGCCATGATCTACCTATTGAGCTACGCAGGACAACAAAATTTCATAATAAAATAATAGTGCAAAAAGGCTTCTGAGCACTTACAACGCCTCACAATGCAGTTCAAGTAAAAGGTTCCCAAAAGTAGAGAAGTGTCATGTTGCCAAAGATTCAAAAGTATGTAGAAATAGGTTACAATATTGGAGAGAGAAAGAAGTCAAGTTTGAGTGACAGAAAGGGCTAACGGTCAGTGGCAGCTGCTGGCCTTTCCCATAAATAAGGGGTGTGTGTGTGTGTGTGTGTGTGTGTGTGGACATATATATAATAATCAAAATGATGCGGGCCACAGGTCGGCTCGGCGCGTCGCAGAGAGCCTGCAGGTATGGGACTGATGTTATGAGTGTTTATGTAGTCTGTCAAATGAAATGACCCGTGGTGGCGCAGATGTTTATGTAGCCTGTCAAATCCGGCGACCTGTGGTGTCGCATTCACCCTGCAATAAAGACCGAGACCCTGACGCAACGCTGCACGCCACCCTTGAAGGGATTGACATCTCTACTCTCGGCCTGTTGGTTTCGCTATCAGTGTCGCGCTACGTCCCTATAGCTGGTCTGTATCTCCGGCTCTCTGTCTGCCTGTCTGTCTCTCGGTCTTTGTGTCTACCTGTCTGTCCTGTCTATTTACAGTTTACAGACAGAGAGC
Organism: Hoplostethus atlanticus; assembly: GCA_034670405.1. NCBI lineage: Eukaryota > Metazoa > Chordata > Actinopteri > Trachichthyiformes > Trachichthyidae > Hoplostethus > Hoplostethus atlanticus. Next base: position 1,366,564 of record JAXDDX010000026.1, read on the forward strand.
TGGTGTCATGGTAGCATGTTGACCCATTGAAACACGCAGCCAGTCAGGGTTCAGTATTGTGACTTCTCTGCCTATGAGGACTTAAGTCTTCCAATTCACTCACTAAATAAACTTTTACCTGAACAAAATCATGAAAACTGAATGATACGGGACCTTTAACCTGTTTAAAATATATTTCACGTCTCCAAACAGCTCTTTCTTTATCTCTGTTAAACCCAGCAAGCCATTTACAAGTAAAGGGGGTCGGTGTTACGAGCTTATGTAAGCTGTCACACTGTACCTGGTGACCCGCTGAGACATGCTGGCTCTTTAATAAAGAAGGGGGGCCCCGGCACATTGCTCTGTCTCTCGCTCAGCACTCCGCCGTAGTAAGAGATTCATGAGGGGCCTCGCTAAAGGTGGAGAGAGATGGAAAAGGGATAGAAATGGAAGAGAGATGAGAGTGAGAGTTGAGTAGTTTGAGATTTGACTCAAGCGTGAGAGGAAGCAAGCAAGCAGCAGGAGACTCCAGTCATCCTGTAGGAACAGCTGAGCGGGCGTTACCTCCATCGGATGAAGTCACGTTCTGGTGAGCTGGTGGGAACAGCAGGTCTGCTCCAGTACCATTTATAGACCGGTTAACACCTGTGGTCTAGCAGACAAGAAGGAGGATGGCGTCGGTGAGTCATTACTCTCACAGGATCATAGAACGAGATCAGATAAACCTGCATTTTCTAATAAAGCAGCGTTGCTGTGTATCAACAAGTAACAATTTCAATGTGCTTTATTGGCAGGACAAAAGAAAACATTTGTATCGCCAAAAATGATCATAGAAAGATAATTGATCGCGGAAATACAGCAGTACTAGCCAGTAGGGTTTAGCTGGATGTCATTGGGACAACAGCAGTTCAATGGGACAAGCTAATTCCACTGTCAGTCAATGGGGCGAACCCAGCTCCACTGAAAGTCAATGCTGTGTGCCTATTTTGATTCTAAGGCCGAGTCAACGTTTGTTCTGTTGTGTATCAATGGTCCGGCAACAGTTCCATCGGATGTATGTGAGACAAAGCTATTCCATTGTATGCCAATGGGACAATCACGTAAGTCAGTGAATGAAACTAATTTAAGTCAGTAGCTCAAAAGTAGCTTCTTTGAAAATCAGCGTGACAAAGGCTATTTTATTTGAAGTAAATTGTACCAGGTTGGTTCCACTCTGAGTCAGTGTGATAATGTTTGTTCCATTGTGAGCAGATGGGTCAACACTACTTCCATTAGAAGTCAATGGGAGCGACCTGCATGATGCTAGCACTGGAGGAGTCGCCCAAGTCTGGGAGCGTGACAAACTCTGTTGTTTCCATACTGTAGCCCAGTGTGTTAAAAATAATACTGAAATTGAAATTCAGTGGTGTTCACCTGGAAAGGGGGAACATCGTGTCCTTAACTCCATTTATAGTTTGACTAGCACCTGCAATTGACTGCCGGGCTAGGCTGTCTCTACTGCGGGTAAAACAGAACGAGAGACGTGGAGGGGTGGTGAGATCCTCCCCACCACCACCACCGCCTCGCTCTCATCTTTCTCCCTCTACGTCTGTCTTGCTTCTCTCTCTTTGTGACTCCATGCTTCCCTCGCTTCTCTTCCACTCGACTCTCCTTTTTCCGTTTCAGGTTTAGCTCAAGTTTAGTGAGACAAAATGCCCCCCACCCCCGCCGCCTGCCCACAGGAGTCTCAGCAGGCGAACCACAGGTGTTTGGAGCAGAAGCGCCATAGCACCTAGCCTAGTCTCACTGCTCACAACGGGGTTTGATTTCCTGGTGATTCACTGGGCTGGAGGTCCATACTTGTGTTTTCACTGCCTCGTGGGTTTGAGTCCGGTTCGTCACATGTAAGATGAGATAAAACTTTAATACCTGTGGAGGAATTGGGTCATTACAGCAGCACAAATAGGGTAGACTGATATTGATATTGTATCTTCTGCTGTCTAAAAGGAAATCCTAGACTCTGGATGGCACTATAAGTAAGTTCTGCTCTAGTTGCACACACACAACATGTCAGTTTTCTTTTGTTTTGAGTCTTTTTAACGAAAGCCATCTGCAGGATTCAGTCATGAGGCTCTATCAGAATAAAGAGTGTGTACTTATCTTTCCATTTCATATAAAACGTAGTAATTTAAGTCATGTATTTCTATGGAAAATAATTTCTCACACTCTCTCTCAAGCCTTAGTATCTAAATGATAGCTGAAGTGAAAATCTACTCTTCCCGGTGTCATTCATGCCAGGAAAGGGGAGTATAGGGAGTTGAAGTCAACGTCATGTCTGGTACATTTCCCATAGACTTTTCCCATTCTTTATTCTCATTTCTTTTCCAAAAGTTTCAAAACCAAACCTCCACGGCTCAGTTGTTAATGAAACAACTTCCCATAGTCTTGATTTATTGCATCATTTGTTGATAATAAACCCCCAAATCTAACATGGAGAGGATTCTGCGGGATGACACAAATATACAGGAAGTGGATAACGAGTAAGTCGGCCTAACATCCTCATGGCTTCCAGTCAGGATGATGATCAAGCAGTTGGACAGACAGCTGCACCAGCAATTAAGCCCATCCAAAAGTAGGCAGTTTAATTGGTTGAATGATAGTATTGTGCAAGTATTACCTCGTGCTAATTGCTCAATATTTCCGTGATTATGTGAGGAAATGCTATCTAGACGAGAGAACCTCTAGCGACTGCAGTGCCGATGCAGAGCTGTTGCATGTGTCAGAGGCAGCAGAGCCAAGAGTCCCTCGGCTGCAACAGATTTCACAAGGATGTACCGGTTCACGATCCTTCCACCGAAGCTGCCAGCAGCCTCTTTCTCCGCTTGAAGACACACACACACACACACACACTGGGACATAACACATTGTAGGGTGGTATGGAACACACATGTGCACAGGTGCACGCACACACACACACACAAAGAGCACCCACAGAAACACATATGGTGATTCCCACCATAGGGAGGATATATAATACAATGAGCCAGAAAAGCTTTGGCAGGGTCTAGGTGTTATCCGTGTGTGTGTGTGTGTGTGTGTGTTAGCTTTCCATTATCATATCATTCCACAAGGAGGCCATTTTGTTTTTACACCCCAGTGAACCTATGACTGCAGACCAGAGAGAGGCGGGGGCGTGGGGGTGGAGGGTAAAACGAGAGAAAAAAGGGAGTGGGGAAGAGGGGGAGAGGTGAGAGGTGAGAGGGACACCAACAGAGAGAGAGAGGAGAGGTAAAAATGGAAAGAGAGAGGAGAGGAGGGGAGGAGGAGGAGGAGGAGGAGGAGGAGGAGCGCTGATGCACAGACCCCGGTGTGTGTAGGAGGAACACAGCAACAGCATGGAAACAGTGGGGAAGGCGCTCAGGAGGCAAAAAAAGAATCAAAACAAGGAACGGGAAGAAATGTATCAATATTTATTGGGTAGCTGAAAAACATGTGAAGAGTCCCCATGTTCCAGCAAGCAGGGAATAAAGAGATGGCGGTGGGGTTGGGCAGCCATCGTGTCTCGTCTCCCTTCACAGACATCTCTTTATTTCCTGCTTGTTGTAAAATCTCGCTCTCGATGTTTTTCAGCTACCCAATAAATATTGATACATTTCGGCATTACTGGCAGCTCCCTTTCCTGTGTTGGTGTGTAGGAGGAAGCAAGAGAGAGAGACATAGAGAGTATGTGAGTATGAGAGTACCCTGTTTGTGTGTGTGTGTGTGTGTGTGTGTAAGTGTGTGTAATTTGCCTAAGCCTCTGGATTTGTCTCTTCAGAGCAACTCTGAGGGAACACAGGGCTTAAGGCCATCACACTGGAGGGATTTGTTTCACACGCAGACATACAGTACATATAGGCACACACACACACACGCTAACACACACAGATACATGCACAAAGGTGGGCAAACACGCAGACACACACACACACACACACACACGCAAACACACATACAGCCATCACGGAACTGAGTTCACAGGTTCACAGATGATGTCATGAGGCTAATAATAGGCTTCAATTTTACGTGTGTGTGTGTGTGTGTGTGTGTGATGTGATTGCATGCCACCCATGCCTCTATCACTCTTGTTCTTTCTCTACATCTACAGTATCTCTCACCTCCCTCCCTATACACCTCTCCTCTCTCTCTCATTCTATCCTAGTGATGAGCTATGGGTGACAAGGAGATACTGGCCTGTGTGTGTGTGTGTGTGGTGTGTGGTGTGTGTGTGTGTGTGTGTGTGTGTGTGTGTGTCTGACAGTGCCTTGGGGAATGCAGACTTTGAGCGGATTAATGCAATCTAAATATAAACACTCCTAATCAGGACATCAAAATAAGCAGGGAAAGACAAACACACACACAGACACACTCTTTTACACACACACACACACACACACACACGCATGACCGCAGTGTTGCCTTGCATCTGTCACATTCTGTCATTTTCATCTTTTTCATCTTTCAGGCTTTCCGCTCAGAAAAAAAAAAAGTTTGACTAAGAATGAATTTCAAAAGAAGCAGGTCATCCACATCCCATGGTTGATGAGATTACGAGTTCAAAACTAAAAGCAAACAAGCACAAACTCCGAAGCCGTCCCTGATACAAACTCAAGGTTTGATCGGAATCGTAAAAGAGCAAAGAAGAAAAGAGGAAAACGCTTTCAGGGCTCTTGACGTGGAATCTGCTTTAGTGGAGAACACATGCCATGAGCTATAGCACGCACACACACACACACACACACACACACACACACACACACACACACACACACACACGCACAGTGCCCGAGGTGCTACTCAGGAGTGAGTTAATAATGTGACCTGCAGAGATGAGATCTCATCATCTCACAGAATACTGATACTATCATTAGATTAGGATGTGTGTGTGCAGGAGAGAAAGAGAAGGGAGGAGAGCTGGAGAGGCTGACTGAGAACGTGCAAATGTACAAGATAGTCACACAGAAACAGACAAACACACTCATGCACGGATGTTCGTCTCACTATACTTGTGAGGACCTACATTGATTCCCTAACCCGTCAACTAACATTAACCTTCTTCTCGGGTTTGTGGAAATGCTAGTAGCCTACTATCACTCAGGATAGTGTTAGCATGAATGATCCACCGGGGACACATGGATGATTATGGTGTCTGTTCTCATAAACTGACCAACAGGCCAATCTCCCCAAAACCTGGTGTATTCCTTTAACCCTTAGCCTAACCCTAATCTTAATTCTGACCTTAACCATAAACCCCTTAAACCCCATACTCGAACCACTTACTCGAAACTAACATCTTGAAAAAGTGCAAGATGTCCTCACTCAGAGGGTCTAAAACTCTCACTGATTCTCACAAGGGTAGAAGAGACAAGAACACACACACACACACACACACACACACACTACGATGACAGCATGACATTTCAGAGCATGTGGGAGTCAAAACCGAAAACCTAAACAAAAGTAACAAAGAGAATTCTGTCAGAGAACAAAAGTGACACTGCAAACTTTCTCCTCCACAAGTACAAACCCACCGCTCCCCTGCCCTCATCCCTCCATCCCTCTGTCTGTGTTGCCATGGCAACGCAGCAGCAAAAAGGCATACATACAAAGATTTTTTTTTTTTTTAAAAAGCACTGAAATCAAGAAACATTCAAATAATGAATTCAAGCAGACAAATAAATGACTTATGTGTGCAGTGGATTTAAAAATCAATATAGGTGTAACCTCTCATTTTTACAAGAAGGTTATGTTTTTTGCCCCTGTTACTTTATTTGTCTGTCTGTCAGCAGGATATTTCAAAAAGGTATTGAAAGATTTCCATGTAATTTGGTGGGGAGATGGGCCTTGGGCCAAGAAACAATTGATTAGATTTTGTTGGTGATCCAGATCTGGGATTTCTACAATTAGATTATCAATTCATCAATTTCTGGCCATAACTATGAAATGAACAGAGATAGAGACTAAGGGTATGTTTGCAGGGGCAACAAATCAACTCAATTTAAAATTTAAGTGATATGAATGATGATGTCTTTGTTGAATGTATAAAATGACTTGAAGGGAGTAAATACCATGAATCGTGTATTTCTTTAGTTAGATCCCTGCATACAATAACATATGAACCTAAACATCTCATATCAAAGGTGTTTTTTACTGTATGTGTGCGTGTGTGTGTGAGAGCGAGAGAGAGAACATTAAAAAAAAAGACAACAGAATCACTGAGAGAAAATTAGGTTCACGGAAAGGAAGTTGAAAGTTAAAGAAAGAGAGGGAGAGGCATGGAAAACAAAACATGAGTGATAGAGTAGGACAATAGAGAAATAGAGAGAGAGGAATATAAACGTGTGCACATGGAACAAAGGATGGAAAAGTTAAGTTAGTTGAAAAAGAGAGGGGTGTTATGTCGACCTCTTGTCTCAACAGGTAGCACAGTGTGTGGGGAGGTTGAATTACTCCAATAACTAGATTAGTTCCACAGAATAGACCTTTCCTCCTCTGACTGTTCATTTTGGAATTCAACTGAAAAAAATGTACCACCAGTAGGTTTGGTTATTCCACTCCCATGCTCGTCTTTCTATTGATCTGCAGTGGGAATCATGTATAATATGACCTATTAGACATCGTCGTAGCATCTCCACCCACTCACACTTCCTTTCTGTCTGTCTCTCTCTCTATATTCATTTCATCTCACTTTCAAAATGTTCATTCCAATAGTTTTACCTAATTTCTGTCACTTCCCCTGGCCTACATCCCTCCAGTTACTCTCTCTCACTCTCTCTCTCTCTCTCTCTCTCTCTCTCTCTCTCTCTCTCTCTCTCTCTCTCTCTCTCTCTCTCTCTCTCTCTCTCTCTCTCTCTCTCTCTCTCTCTCTCTCTCTCTCTCTCTCTCTCTCTCTCTCTCTCTCTCTCTCTCTCTCTCTCTCTCTCTCCATCCCATCTAACAAGACTGCATTAATATACTTTCATGTCAGAAAAAAAAGTGGAAGAGAGAGGGAGGGGACAGTTCAGCATCTATAATATTTATATACATCTCATTTTTCACCTTTGGTATATAAATAGTTTGTGTGTGTGTGTGTGTGTGTGTGTGTGTGTGTGTGTGTGTGTGTGTATGATATGCTATGCAGATGATGCAGTAATTCAAACCAGAGGTGGCATTTTCATGACGTATAACATTAAAGTGATGTTGCTGGAGATGGAGATGTAATAGGTAGGTGTGTGTGTGTGTGTGTGTGTGTGTGTGTGTGTGTGTGTGTGTGTGAGCATGTATGCCACTCCATGTTTTGGTAACCAAATAGAGTCGGTGTGACTGAAACACCAGCCATGCATGCAATTGGAATGATTCACTGAGAAAAGAGATTCAACACTCTTCCTTCTCCTCCTCTCATCCTCTCTTTCTTCTCTTTACCTCTTCTGTGCTCTTCGTTGCCCTCTGCACTTCTCACCTCACCATCTATTACTCATCCTATTCCCTCCATCTCTCCCCCTTTCCTCCAATCTCGCTTCTTTTATCTCTTCCACTCTCTAGCGCCCTTTTCTTCCCATCTCCTTTCCTCTCTCCTCCCCTCCTCTTCTCCCTGCTCCATTCTTCCACTCTCTTCTTCTCTCATCCCCTTTTCCCTATCTATCCCCCTTTTTCCTTCTTTCTCCTTCCCTCTCCTTCTTCTTTTCCCATATTGTATCCCTCTTTATCACTCTTTCCCTTTCCTCCACATCCCTTTCTCCTCCTACTCCCTCACCTCCTACTCCCTCTTCTTTGCAAGTACCACATTTTTCCCATCTCTTCTCTATCAGCACATGACATAGTGATAGGGTGTAAAGTTTCAAGCTGAGTCTTTGACAGTGTTACTTTCTTTGTGTGTGTGTGTGTGTGTGTGTGTGTGTGTGTGTGTGTGTGTGTGTGTGTGTGTGTGTGTGTGTGTGTGTGTGTGTGTCAATGTCTAGGCGTGTGTGTACTCAAGCATGTGTGTGTATATATAGGCGGTTATTTCTGATGGAGCTGTTTTTAGGCATCGCCACCAGTTGTTAATTGAAAACTCAACACCATTCGAAACACATGATGCATGGCATGACGCCAAACGGTGGCACACTGTAAAAAAAGAAGCTGAATGTGTTCTCCTTAACTAATGTGGCTGCTGTAGACTCAGATTCCCTTCGCACTTCGTATTTTCACACATTTTATTTAGAAATTAATCCTCACACAAAATAAAAATATCTATAGAGCAGGATGCTGCCTGCCAAGTGATGATTGATAAAATCGAGCACCTCCTAATCTGAAACGCCTTTCAAGCCTTAGACTGAACCTGTAATATGAGTGTCATTAACCTTGTTGAGTCTGAAAGCTGAAGTTAAATCCCATGCATTGGCCAACACTTGAAAACATGAACTGCTTTATACCACGTTCATAGTACCTGAACTGTCAGAAAGAGAGACAGGCAGACAAATTGCCTCAGTGACTATACATAAAACACACATTTTATTGTTCAGGTGACAGGAAAGACGCACATGTAATAAAAAATGACAAAAGCGGCAAACGGGGGAAAAAGGAGAAAGAAGGAAAAGTAAGTGAAGATATAAAGCCATGTCTAAGCCTGCATAAATTCACATCCCTCTTTTGAATAATAACAGTTTGGTTCTGGAGTGAAAAATGGGCAAGGCTCGGGTAAGTGCTGAAACTTTTAAATCTGCGGTTTTCATACCGCTCAGCGGAGGGGGAATAAATTACTCTGTCAGAGTCCGACGACGGAGACACGGCGGCGTTCGTTAAAGTGGAGAAGTTGGAGAGGGCTGGAAATGCATCCCGCTGTAATCATCTCCACACTAGGGATGTCCTCTCTCTTCTGCTCTTCCTATCCATCTGCCTGTTTGGTAAGTACATGTAGGAGCGTGTGTGTCTGTGTGTGTGTGTGTGTGTGTGTGTGTGTGTGTGTGTCCAGAGGGACGGGAAGAAAAAAGGAAGAGACGGTTAAAGATCAAATGAGAGCGTTAGAGAGAGCACAAGAGAGAGAGAGAGAGATAGAGAGACGGAGAGTGAGGAAGTCATCAGTCTAGCTATTGAAAGCCAGCCATTACCCTCCATTTGTCAGATCCCACCACCAAACCCATTACATAATTGGGCATGCACCGAGCTCTGTCACCATCAATGGCCATTTAGATGTAAATCTGAGGGCAGCCAATGTAAGAGAAACGCAGAACTTTGATAAGTGGGACTGTAAAACTTTCTCCTACCGAGATGTGTGTAAAGCTGAAACCGCGAAGACTGTCGCAGATCGTACGGTGTGTGTGGAGGCAGACGAGATTGCATCAGATAAATAGAGCCGGGGTAGAAGAAGAAGTTGTGGGGGAAAGTGTGCGTCACTGTGTTTTTTTCATTCCATCTATCTTTGTCTGTCTCCAAAATGTGTGTGTGTGTGTGTGTGTGTTGGGGGGGTTCATCTATCTGTCTTTCAGTCTGTCTCTCAGTCTTTTCTAGATGTATAGGCGTCTCCGGGTGTTTTGACTTTCCGATGGTTCTGTGTTCATCCTAGCTTGACAGCCATTGTCAATTTACATCCTGCTCCGCTCCATTATTCAGCGCGGGGCTGACATCAACATCCTCACAGTGGATTCGTAAAAGATGATCAAATACAGAACGGAAGTTGAACTTTAAGTGGGGGGGGGGCAAGTTTTCAAAGATGCAATTAAAAGGCCGGTGGGCCAGCGGGGTTAGATGGACACCTTCTGCTCTGGGATTTGATTCAACCTCAATATGTTTATTGTATGTATTCCTCTATCCTTCTCTCTCCCTCATTTCTCCTGTCACGCTTTGTTGTATATTCTCCAATAAAGCAGAAATGCTTTCTAGATCATGTACAAAGATACAAACACCAAGGGCAATATTCTGCAGTTTCAATCCTCAAAGGTTTTTTAGGATTTTTCCATGTTCTTCTGAGTAAATTGTCATGGATCCAAGAAAACCTGTCAGTGTGAAAATGAGGATTTGTTTTTTTCCATTCATTAAAAGTGAGGGGGATGGATAGAGAAAGAGATGAGAGAGATCCTGGGATAGTTAGAGAGAAGGAGAACAGAGGAAAGGAGGAAGTGACAGAGACAGAAGAGAGGGTAAATGGTGAGAGAGAAAGAAAAGAGTAGGCAGAAAGAGGGAGAAAGGAAATAGAGAGAGGGGCAGTGGGAAAGGAGAGAGGAGAGAGAGAGGCTGAGAAATGAAGAAAAGAAGTCAGAGAAGTGGAATGAGAGAAAGACAGACAGAGAGACACGTGGAGATAGTCGATTGCTCTTCCCGCAACCCGGTGTTCCAGCAATCCGACATGGATCGTTGTCAAAGCAACAATGCAATCGCCGTGCCGACAGAGTTGTAATTCTGCCCCATTCACTCCCAGCTAATCAGCCTCCGCCAGCTCACCATCCATCAGCCTGTTGGGGCGTGTGTGTGTGTGTGTGTGTGTGTGTAAAAGTGTGTGCATGTGTGAGAGGAAGAGAGAAGACAAAGGGAGGATTTGTGTGCATGTGTGTGTGTGCTCATATATGTAGATGTGCAGTCAGCGGCAGTGTGAGTTCAGCACTCGACTGGCTGGGCTCGCCAGGCGGGAGGGAACGAGGGCCCTTTAGTCTCTCTGTGTGCGATGCATCTGGTCTGGCCTGGTCCAGCCGAGCAGAGAGGGTGGCCAAGTCTCAGGCGACCGTCGATGTTTTACTAGAAAGGCATATGGCCTGGGATACCATAAAAAACCTCAGTACAGGAGCTTTTTCAACCATCACACCGTCATTGCGCTTGGACTTCCCAGAGATCACTTTGCAGACGGTGTCTCGCGTCTTTTTCCTTTGATTTTCTGTTGTAGGTCACTGTAGGTGGCGCTCTCTTTCTTTGTCTGTTCAGCCATGGAGGCTATCCCTGCTCATGCTTAACTACCCAGTTCTTCTTCTGTTCATTACAATCTGCTGTTGCTGCTGCCAGACACGCATCACTTCCTCCTTCCTTCAGCAAAGGCCTTTTCTCAGATGCTGGATGTTTAGAGCAGCGAAATAAAGCTTTCATGAACTGGTACAGGTTGAATCACTGTTGAATCATCACTATTGTTATATCAGTGCTAGAGAGTAGCAAAACGGATGTTTATTTACATGAAAATGAAGCCCCCTAAGCATACACATATCTTTAGAGGTCATAGGGTCACCCATAGTGCAGCGCCCGTGGAACAGTTTGGGGTCCAGGGTCAGGCTCAGAAGCACTTTGCCACTTTGGTGCCAGCCTCCAGTCTCCAGGCGGCTCTGAGCTAGAACATCTGGACAGGGTATCAAACTAGCAACCTTTGGGTTACTAGTCATCTTCCCTCCCTCTCAACCAACCTGTCAGCCCCAAACTTGCACATACTAACTAGGCGTGAAGGAGCAGAAACAACCGGGCACTCTGCAGATAAAAGTGACATGATGCAGGTGAACCAGGCGCTCTTTGACAGGCTAGCCAGAAATTGTGTTGAAAAATGAGCCAGTGAAGCGGTAATATATGAGGAAATGCTCACCTTCTCAGATGGTGAAGTGCTTACCTACCAGATTGCCTTGCAGACAGCTTACTGTTTCACTTTGTCATTTATTGGCTCACTATATCACAGGCTAACTGGCAGATTTCTACACTACTGCAAAATAAGCATTTTGGAACTTTCACATTCAGGCATTAGTTTCTGAGTGTTGAGTGTCTGCATGGCAGCCCTTCATTTCTGGGTACATTTGGATTAAGGAGGCAGGAGGCATTTATATTGGTTTCTAATAGTTTTTCAGTGAACAGGTTTTCATGCTGTATCTCTACTTGCCATCTACTTGGCCTCTTGCCATTATGATACCTTGTTTTCCACTAAATTGATCATGTTTGTGTAGGATGCCTTACCAGCACACACAATGTAACTAAACTATACCAAGCATGATGGAAAAACATGCTGTGCTGTGGGCCAGTGTGAGTATGGCATGATACACTAAGCACTGGCTCAGGAAATGTGTTTTCAGCATGCTACATTACCTGAAGAACTGAGCTTAGGGATACTGCAAATCCCCTTAATTGAAAAGCATTAATGTTAAAATACTTATTGCAAAACATAAAGAAGGGACTTAATAATGTACAAACAAACAAGAGCCTGAGTTGCAGCAGTTTCAATCCTTCCTAAGCATCCTAGCACAGTCAACACACCAGTAGTATTGTATCACCGGTGTCTCTGTGTTCAGGATGGTTTCAGTGTTAAAGTGGGTTTTCTAACTGCTGGTGTTTTGTTGATAAGTGGCGCTCAGCTATCAATCATTTCGCGGAGTAAAGATAAGAAGCCCCAGAAAACATTTTGGCACCAATACACAATAATGTTTAGGATATGATCACAAGAAACTGACAAGATCAAAGCTAAATTCTCCTTTGATTGGTGACTGTAAATCTAATTTTCTACAAATGACACTTGGAGCTTAACGCTACTAAGCCAAGCTGAGCTTTTTCCTAAAACCATTCCAAGTGACAATTTGTATAATGGTGAAACTGGTTTTTTTTTCATTAGATGTAGTGAAATAGGATTTAAATGAAAGGGGCTGAAGTATACTGAAGATTATGTGAAAATGATGTGTTGTTAGTGATAAAGTTCCATGTGTATGTGTGTGTACATTTCACTAATGAAACCTCTGAGGGTTGTTTGTTACTCTTCCTCCAAAGCACACACTCTACAAAGCAAAGCACCTTGATGTTTTAGTGTTGAGGAAGCATTATTTTTTACAGTGAGCCAACGGGCATTGGTTCTTGTCATTTATTTTAGCCATGACCCCAGAGCCCTGTCTCCATGAGGTTATTCTGCAGACAGATGAAAAACTGAAAAAAGATGAGGCAAGAAAGGAAAAAAAAAACACCTTAAGTTACTGGAGCAGAACGGTGAAGAGGCTTGAAAGTGCTTTTAAGTTGTGCAGGCAGATTCCTACTCCCTGAAAACACAAACCGCACACACACACACACACACACACACACACACTCCAAAAGAAGCACAAGGACACGAAACATAAACAGACGCACCTACTCAAATGGACACACGTACACTCTAATAGAGTTAAATACACACACACACACACACACACAACAAAGGTGCAAACGCACAACCACTATAAAAACACACACTCAGACGTACACTCAAGCATGTTAAAACACACACGCACGCACACACACACACACACACACACACACACACACACAAACAGGCAACACAACCCTATGTGTACCAACTGGTGCAGTAATATTGCTGAAATTACTTTTGGGGCTTAGCAGGCAACTGAGTTTTTTCTCTTCCACTTCTTGGTGAACTTGGAGAGGGCAAATAGGGACGGAGACCACAGGGCAGTACACACACACACACACACACACACACACACACACACCAATATCCTATTTCTCTCACTTGTCATTGTATGTCTGTCTACCTCCCTCCCTCCCTCCCTTAAGCTCTTCCTCCCTATCTCTCATACTAAGGGTATATGAGGATTGCTCACCTCTGTCAAGAAAACCACTGGACCTGAAACAGACACTATACATCCAATTGATAGCATTAAGCAAGGTACTGTCGACTAGAGTCATTGAACCGTATCTCTACATGGGCGAAACCATCTACTATCTATAGTATGCCTTGCTCTGTTCCTTGGCACAGTATGTGAGCTCCTGTTTTTGTACTTTATTGACGTTGCCAATCTGTCTCCGCACCAACAGGACAGATCCCTGTCCCTCTCTATGTGGCCTAAAACATGAATCAAATGCGCTACGTCGCATTTTGCGTCGCAGCAAAGCGCTTCGTACGAGCCAAAACCAATTATTTCTTCAATTCTGAACCGCTTGTAATCACTGAAATTACTGACGTGGTGTTCCAGATTGAAATAACATCACGGTGAAGCCCAGAGTTTTCTGAAAAACAGTAAGTAATTTCCGCTGGACTTTATACCGTAAGGTGGCTGAGGGGGAAATCACTAAAACGGTCGTTCCAGGTGGGATAAAATTCACAGAGGTGCTACGGTAATAATTACCATCTCCAGATGTCTTCTGGCAATACTAATGCTGTCCGGAGAGGGCTGTTAACCACTAATAGATGTTGGGAATTCCACCCAGGTGAGGGATCGGAAGCAGAAGGCTAACAACAGACGTTGCTTAATAGAATTTGGAGACTCGGAGAAACGTTAATGTCCTCCTCAAGGTAATTTATGGTGCAGCATGGAGCGAAGTCACACAAACCAATTGCAATAATATGAATAAAGCAAATACACCACAGGTTATACCTTTTTGTTTTCTTCAAACATTTAGACTGTGAGAAACAGTGATACATAAACACCACGTACTCACACACAACGTCCACACACGCACCTGCAAACACGCGCACAAAAACACATCAAGTAAAGGCTTTAGAAATACCAATACTCAAACCACAAACCGACAGCATAAACAAGTTTCCTGGCAACTGAGAGTTGGAGGTCCTTCATGAACACAACAAAGACCGTTTCACCTTGAGATGAAAACCAAGGCTGGCGTAATTAGTTACAAATGGATGGGTTGATGTTGTGCGTACGTGTACTTGGTACATGTACGATGTACATGGGTGTGTCTGGGTGTGTGTGTGTGTGTGTGTGCGTGCGTGTGTGTTTCCACATTTTTCTTGGATGTGTGTACAATGGATGTGCGTATATGTGTGTGTGTGTTGTGATGAATAGTGTCGGTCTCTAGTTCGGAGGGGGTTGTAATCAAGGACAAGAAACAGGGAGCTAAATTGACTCAAGGGACAACATTGTGATTTAAGTATGAGTGTGTGTGTGTGTGTGTGTGTGTGTGTGTGTGTGTGTGTGCGTGCATGTGCGCGCCTTCTGCTTCTCCTTGTGCATTTATCAATGTGTGAGTTGGTGTGTGTCTATTTGTCTGCTAGTAACAATCAAATTCAAGTGTTGCCGACAAGACACTGCAAGGAATCATAAGCACATTGAGTACCTTCTAATCAGTATAATCACAACATGATGCTCTATAATACACACAACATGATGTAATACAACATGATGTATTTTGTGAGGCAATATAATGCATTTCATTCAATGTCATTACTAACTAATAATATAGTTATAATACCTCACAAGTGTAACCAGTAACTAGTAGTCACTGGAGCTTCCTTCCTTCCTCTAATAGATGACCTAATGTGTAATACAAGGTAAGGTATAAGTGATTTTCCAATAAGCGTGTAATCCAACGGTTCCTATATGGATATAAATAGGCTTATCGTCAGCATAAGACGCACCACAATGCATTTTGAGTAGAGCATTACCCATTGTTGTCTTAAAAACCATGAATAAAACAACATAAGCCAGTAGCAAGCGTTGGATAATGACAAGGACCGCCCCCATTGTGGAGGGCAAGAGTGGACTGAAAGGGAACTAAAGAGGCAGAGCGAAGCGAAAAGGCAGCAGATTAGTACGGAGCCAGAGAACTAATTAAATGAATCTGGAGATAAACGTTTAATTATTTCGCTCAGCCTTTTCTGTAGCGCTTTCTTCCCCTTTCTTCATTAATGCCTTTCAGTGCCTCCGTAAAGGGGCCAGCATTAGGGAAGGGGTGGCTGTTCTGAGCCAGTGAATTCAGAGCACACACACACACACACACACACACACACACACGCCCACTGCCATACACACACAAAGTCACACTTCCTCTCTCATGAAAACACACACAAAGAAACACATAAAGAATCCACACACTCACTCTCACTCACATCCATGCACACTAACATATACACACATCACCCTCACAGCTTTGCTCACTCACACATAAACTCTCTCTCTCTCTCCCTCTCTCTCTCACACATGCACACACACCTACACTGCAGTGTGTCTGAATGTAGATGTGGTAGTTTTAATCCCAGGTGGGTTCCACACGGAGGTTGGTGGCTGAGGAAGGATACTGGAAGGAGAAAAGCGCCGTGACTCGATTTAAAAGTTTGCAGCACCTCCCGTTTCATTGTATGGGGATCCATACTGAAAACACAGCGAGATATATTGAGGCTGCAGTCTCCACAGCTAGAGTCAAAGCCAGATGCAGCCTATTTTCACAGCAGGGATGGGCAGCACAGTGAGTAGGAAGACTCCCCTTCACCTGGGAAACCTGGGTTAGTGCCCCTGTTCAGCAAGCATCCACTCTGCTGAAGTGTCTCTCAGCAAGACAATGAATCCCTACCAGCTGACCCCGAATTTGACCTCTTCAGGGAATAAATAGTCCCTTTGAAGTCAGATGTGACTTCAGGCTATACATTTTACCACTGCAAATAGGGCACCGACTCCCCGCGTTGGCCTTTTGAACCAATCCCTCATAAATCTCTCCCAAGCTGACCTTTGTTTTATTTGTTCATTAACCTTTCATCATTGGGCTGGTTTAATTTATGTGTATAAAAAGCAAAAAGCGTAGAATGATGCATCCATTTTGCGAAACAGTTACTAATGATGAGTAAAGAAGAGATTAAGCCCGAGCCTACTGAGCTGTGTCCGCAACCGCTTCTGCATGACTGGAAAGCAATGGCTTGGTGGGTGACAAGATACAGGCCGCTGGCAAACAGCCTAAAGGTCACGGTGGATGTTTCAAGGATGCATATAGCTTGGGGGGGGTGACTGCAAAAATGGCTACCGCTGTATACAGTTCTACTGCATAAGAAGATGTCTTAGTGAAACAAACTCTCTAAATCTCTAAATCAGCGGATAAAGATGTTTGTTGTCAGAGCATCTCACTAAACTGACACTAGAACAGTTTAATAGTTGTCAGCATAGTTCACAGCGTGCATCGCATTTGTGTGGATTCAACCAATTAACACCTCTGATTACGACAAAGCATTTGTTGATATCGTCTCATTGAGCTTCACTACATCAGAATAACTGACCTAAACACTCACTACTAGTTCAGTCAACTTGCAATTTGAAGGTTTGTTTTTTAAGCCTTAATATTTTTTTGTGCACCACTGCAGTGCTAATGCAGACGGTTGCAGGATGGGAAAACGTCTCAACTACAAAGACCATTAGTCTAGCTGCCTGGATCTATTCATCCCTATGACCTGATGGAGAAAGCGATGTCTGCTCCTTCCCTGAAGCAGTGGTTTAACAAACTGGTTTTTTTTTGCTGCCTGCTGCGTCGCCATATGTGAAAAATCAGTCATGCAGAACTTTCTACACAACTCCTATTGGGAGCAGAGCAACACAGCAGCTGTAGGGCAGCGAGCATGTACAAAGTAGGGCATCTAGAGTTTGTGTGTGTTGCAGAAGTAAATATGGGGACTGTTTGACGTGTGCAATGTGTTGCGCAAGACGAGACACGAGTAGAGTAAGGGGTGACTAGGCAGAATAAAACAGGTGTCACAGCTACAAGTTCTACTCCAACTGAAGGACACATCGTGATAATAGGTCCCTAGTGCACACACACACACACACACACACACACACACATACAGTCACCCCTATACCTGTCCTCTTCCTATTAGGCCATTAGGACTGAGTCTAAAACACACACACACTCACAAGGGCACCCAGCACCCCGTTTTTTTGTCGAGAGGACTTTAGTACTCAATAAGAACATGCGCGCACACACACACACACCAACGTCTGGAATCATAAGTCAGCGATTACACACCAATTAATATGGATGGTTGGTATCAGCATGCAGAGTGCCTTGTAAGCTGCAATCATTACAATGCAATCACAAATAATCACCTAGCAATTCCCTGTGGCTGTGTGTGTGTGTGTGTGTGTGTGTGTGTGTGTGTGTGTGTGTGTGTGTGTGTGTGTGTGTGTGTGCGTGCCTCAGGCCATCCATCCACATCTCTTCTGTGTGCATGTGTGCATATCTGTGTGTGAATGTGTATTTGTGTATATATGTGTGTGTTTCTTTGTAGTGGCAGGGAGTGTTGTGAATCTATATTAGGACCCCTATCACTATTCTCCCGTTGTTCCCTTTTACTTGTCCCATTCTTCTGCTCTTGCCTCTCCCTCTCTCTCTCTCTCCCTCTCTCGTTTCTAAGCCATAACACACACACACACACACACACACACACTTCTGTACTGTCTGTGCTGCAAATTCCCTTCTAGCACTTTTTCTTCTCCCCTCCTCCAATTTTCCTCTCCTCTCCTGTCCTCTGCCCTCCTCCTCCTCCTCCTCATTTCTTCTCCTCTCCCATCCCCTCTTCTTCTCCTTTGTTGTGTTCACATCTGTAGAGCCGCAGAGTAAACAACTGACTGACTGCTGTCACAGCATGTAGCCCTCACACACACACACACACACACACACACAGAGGGCAATGGCGTACACAGCTATCTGCTGACTCCCAGAGCATGTACACACACACACACACACACACACACTGCTGACTGCTTTAGCACATATCCTTCAAACGGCCGCACACATGCACACACACGTGCACACACACCCGCATGAACAATACCATAGTAAACATGAGATGACTGCCACAGCGTGCAGCCCTGGGCTAGCGGGCTCCTACCATGCACAGACCGACACAGAGAGACGGAGGGATAGACAGTGATGGAGGTGAAGTCTCCAGATCATTACACAAACAATGCAGAGAAAGAAATGGAGGAAGAGTCAGGGAAGAAGAGAGAAAGAGAGCTAGAGGATGATAGGAAAGGAAAATATCCAGATCCCAGACTGGCAGATGCTTTAAACGTGTCCTCAGCCCCGTCAGTCCACGGATATTTGTCAACATCCAATGCGGAGTGTTTCAGATAAACATGTGAGACAGATAAACACAAATACCAACAGAGGCATTTTGATCTGTCAGCATCGCTTTGGAGTGTTTCACTAATCGATTTGAGACCCAGACGGTTACTTATGTTCTCAGGACTACAGAGACAGTGTGCTTTTAAGTCTTACATCAAAACAGACAAGTGATTCGTGTCTGTCTCTCTCTCTCTCTCTCTCTCTCTCTCTCTCTCTCTCTCTCTCTCTCTCTCTCTCTCTCTCTCTCTCTCTCTCTCTCTCTCTCTCTCTCTCTCTCTCTCACTCTCTCTCTCTCTCCATCTCTCTCTCTCCATCTCTCTCTCTCTCTCACACTGTCTTATCTCTGTAGCTCTAATTTACTCAAGTGTAATTTACTGTCATCTGTCCGGGGTATCCCATCTAATGAAGTAGAAATGCTGTAAAAAAAAAAAAATGTAATTTACCCAAGTTGTTAATACCTAACCTGGGTTGCAATTGATACTCCAGTGTTTACTGATGCTATGGTTGCAGTTGTAGTGTTCTGTGTCATGTGTTCGTTGTCTCTGTCCAGTTTTGACTCTGAAAAGAATGGCGTGCTCGCATTAGCTCTGCATCACGGTTGAGGATGGTCCCGTGGTGCCGGAGTGAGAGCCATCCCCTATGTGTGTATTGCTACCGGGTGCAAATAAACCGGTATATCGGTGCCAGTTACGTGGCCTGACAATTCAGGATAAAAGTACAACACTATCTAATAGGTCTAGCCTGGATTCACACACAAGTATTCTGCTAATTCTCTTGGCACCATACTGCTCCATCCCAGCAAACATGAATAGAACATGAACTTGAATAGATGTTGATACAATAACCTGAACCAACGTTGAAAATCCATAGTTGTCCATAGCTGTATTTTTTAAATCGGGACCTAAATGTAAATGTTCAGTTTAGTTTTCAAAGCTGTTTTAACATGATTTTATTTACCATGCCATGTTGTGCTCGTTTGGGTTGATGTTGAACTTAGCAACTCTCTACGTTTGTGTGCCACCATCTACAATCTACAGCCTGACATTTATTCAAGACAGTCAATTTTCCATGGACACTTAAACAACAGGTTGTTCTGTTCTCAGGGAAAATCAGGATTTCTGATTGGGGTCCAGACCGCCCTCAAGGACCCCTGGGAGTTCCTGAACCCCACTTTGAGAACCACTGGTCTACATTGCAGTGACAGACCACCCACCAGGTCATATACTGCAAAGAGAAAGACTAATCAACTTGGCTCCTACTGGCACCAAATGGAGAATGTGGAAGAAATCTCTCCACTACAGAGATGACCTAATGCCCACATGCCACATCTCAGCGGTCGACGTAGCTCTTACCGGTGTCTCTGGAGATCTGGACGAAGGCCTCCACGCCGCTCTCGCCGTAGTTGCCCTCCGAGGCCAGCGTGGACACGTAGTTCCACTCCATCGCCGTGACGATGTCCATCATGGCCTGGGCCTGGTAGGAGTCCGGGGGCACCACGCGGGAGAAGAAGTCGTAGCGGGTGTTGTCGCTCAGCTCCGGGGCCGTGGAGGCATAGCTGATCTGGGGGATCTGGAGTAGAAAAGACACACAGAGAGAGAGAGAGAGAGAGAGAGAGAGAGAGGAGGGTGAGTAAAAGGATGAAGAAAGGGGAGAAGGACTAACTGGTATCGGGGGAGCGGTTTTCCGATAAAACACTTGGCAAGAACTTTGCTTGCTCAGCGTACAACTTGAGCTGTTCTCTGGCTGTCGGTCATTCTTTGCCTGAGGAAAATACTTTCTTTAGTTCTCTACGCAACGTAGGCCTCGTGTCGTGAGGTTTTTACTGTCCCGCAGCACAAAATGACCATAATATATTGCGAGGGTTTGATAGGGTTGCTGATCAATACCAATGACTCAATGGCTTTCATGAATACTGGCTTTCAACAACTCACTTTGCGGCCCGTACTCTGTGTTTGGAAACAAATCCCTCCCTTGCATTTGCGCTCAGAGATGGAGGACGGTGCTGCTGTCAAGCCATGAGAGAAAAAGACAAAAGCAGTGCAACTGTGCATCGTGATAGATCACCACTTAGTTTCTGTTTGATCTCTGCTCCAATTAGCTCTCTTACTCGTTCTGTTGTGATGAAGTGAATTATATTTCTGTCCGTTACAGGCTACGCTAACTGTGCCTGAGATCTGTGGATGTTGGATGTTGCTACATTACTGAATGCCCCTTAAAATGTTTTCCTTTGTATTCCACAGAGAAAATAGCATGGAGACAATATTGCTACTGAATTTATTGATTCAATCCATGCAAACTTGTCTTATTTATCACTGTCATCCATTTATTGCCTGGCGAAAAAATAAATTCTTTGTCCAAATAAGAAGTTCTTATCGTTCAATATTTCATACCTTCATGTATTATTTATCGGGACGTGTGTTGTTAAGAGTTATGAACGCCTTGCACTCTCCGTGGGATCGCAGAGATGAGTATTTTCTGGGTGTTGTCATTTTTCATTAAGACGGGATAATCATTTGGATTGAACAGGGGGCACGAGTGAAGGTTATAGCAAGAGGAATCAGAGACGTTTTAACCACGATGGATGAAATTCAAACACGGTGCTGCGGATGTGTTGTCGGTTCAGAGATTTGACAGAACGGAGCAAACAAACGAGCCAAAAGTGAGTAAAGTACGGAGGAGAGGCCCAGAAGTGGTAAATAGTTGGGTATCTGAGAGAGAGAGAGAGAGAAAACAAACAGAAAACATAAGGAGATGAAAAGTCTAAACAAGTGTTATCACTCAACGAAGTGAGGGAATTTGGAGGGAAACAGATGAAAGGAAGAACAGAAGAAGAAATAGTTTCAAGACAGAAAGACAGACAGGTAAGAGAAGAGGGACGAGTGGAGAGACAGACAGCAAGACAGACAGACACACAGACAGAGGGGAGGACAGAGAAACAAAGAGGCTGACAGAATGACAGATGACACACCCCCACACACACACGCAGGCACACACACACACACAGGTATTGGGAGTGAAAGGTGTTGTAATAGGCTGAAGGTGTTGGCTGACTGGCAGATTGATTTTTCCACAGAGAAAGAGGGACAGACACTGTATCTTCCTAAATACACACACACACACACACACTGAGACATCCTCCTAACCACATACAAACAGCCACACACACACAGCCACACACACACACACACACACACACACACACACACAGAGCTGCAGTCTCATTGCCATTCATAGGAAGTAAGGAATTGACTGCCAATCTAAACCAAAACACAAGGCAGGTCAGCTGTCACACACACACACACACACACACACACACACTTAAATATAAATGCATACAATTGCTGAACACCAATGTTGCATGAAGAGATTACAGATGGACAGCGCCTGTGTGTGTGTGTGTGTTGTTTCCAAAGCCCATCACTCTCTATTTGTCTTTATTCCCTTGAAACAGCATCAGAAGCCCCCCGCCACCCTGTATCTACCCTTGTCTCTCCCCTGTTAAGATAGATAGATAGATAGATAGATAGATAGATAGATAGTGCATCTATCCACTCTATCCACTATGAGTACTGCAGGATTTTCCAAACAGTTCCTCTTTGGCAGTGGTGTAGCACTGCAGTCAAGTCGATGAAAAACAGCTCCAGATTTCAAGTCCTGGCTCTTTTTTGCCTCAGGAGAGAGAGAGTTATTCATTTTCAGAAAACATAGATTGGACTTTCTTAGAGGCAACAGAAACAACGCAAAATAATTCTTAAATTGAGCGGTACTCCCCTGCAAGCAAAGACTATTGAAAGAGCAAATAACTAATATGTTTCACCTCCATGACAGCAATCAATGTGCGCCAGTAGACAGATGGCGTCTCCTTTTCAGAGAGACAGATATACCATTTCAGAACAACACTCTGCTTTTGTTTTCGGCGTTGTTAATATGCTTCTAGTTCTCCGCGCTCCTTCCTGTGTGAACTTTTGTGGGGGAGTTCATTGTTTGTGCTGTATCGCTTGTGTGTACCGTTATTGGCCTCCTCTGCCGGGGAAACACAATTGAAAACTTTCATAAACTTCAGAAAGGGCATGTATAATTCATAGAGGACGAGGAGATGAACAAATAGAGAGAGAGAGAGAGAGAAAATATCAACAAAAATATCAAAGCCGGGGCCAGTGATAGAAAACAACTGCTAAAACAACGTGTGCATGTGTTTAATGTGCATGTGTGTGTGTGTGTGTGTGCATGTGCTCTTACTCTCTCCCCCCGTACGCCTAAATGGGTGAATATCCATTTCAAAAGAGAAATGAATGCATGGCTGCGAGAACATGAGATGATATCTGTCTGACGACGGCGGCGGCGGCGGGGAAAACGAACCCCGGTGACCTTGGCGGGCGAGCCTGCCACTTTGATCTTTTTTGTTATTTGGCCCCCGCTGCCGGATATACTGGAAACTGAGACACACACACACACACGTACGCGTACGCACGTATACACACTCCGTCACGCGGCGCAGTCGTCTCCTTGTCATATTCCCTGAATCATTACCGGGAGAGAGACGGAGGAAGCGTGAGAGAAAAACAAAACAAAAAAAAGAGGAGGAGAGAGGGAGCGGCATCGGCATTCATCGACATCCATTGTCCGCTGCAGGCGTAGATTCTCTTTCGTGACCGTACGTGCGATCCTAAAGTGCACGCTTCTGCAGCCGTCGCTATAGTTACGTACACATGCATAGACACATGTAGCCACTGACGCACACGCACACACAAACAGGCATCCGGCGTTTGTACACTGCAGGCGTGGCCGACAGAGCGTCTTTAATGGCAGCGGAAACATCGGAGTTCGACGGAGTACGCAGGCACAGACAATTCAAAAGTTTGTCCTGCTGCGGGCGTAGACCGCGGAGCACTTCTAATGGCGTGTAACATCTGAGTGCAGGCGTCTGTGTTGTGAATCATTCACGGGCCGCCGAGTTGTGTGTGTGCGCGAGTGCAGCACTCGTTCGACTTGCAGTTAGAGGCGGGAAATTAATAGCTTGGTTCCCCCACATCGCTGGGGAAGGCGATTACGCCTCCAATCCCCCTAATTCCATTTGCCCTAATCAACGAGTGTGTGTGTGTGTGTGTAAGAGAGAGTGTGTGTGGGGGTGTAATAGAGAGAGAATGTGTGTGTCTGTGTGTGTGATAAAGAGAGAAATTATGTGTGTGCGTGTGTGCATGTGTGTGTGTGTGTGTGTGTGTGTGAGAAAGATAGCTCCCCTCTCCCCCCCTTTCTCTCTCGCTCTCTCTCTCACACACACACACACACACACAGCCAATTAACAATGGGGTAATGTATCACCTCAATTTAATTTTGTACTATTATCACTCAATCTGCACCGTGCAACGTGTCTTCCTTCCTCACTACCTACCCAGCGTCTGTCTTTCTTTCTGTCTGTCTTCCATTCTTTCTCTTTTCTGCATCTTCCTTCCCTCCTTCCATCCATTCCTTCTTCTTTTCTTTCTTCCCGTATTAATGTATGGGCAATGAACATCTGAACAAATATAGAGTATGATGTTATTCATCACAAACTATCCGAAGCATCCATACAGGAATATGTTATTGTTGTCAGGTGAAAACCCAATAACTACAATTTGGTGAATTTCTTCGTTTTTACTTGAATTGTAAGATTACATCGTCCTATATGGGTTAGAGAGTTTTACCCTTGGGCTGGGATGAACATTGTACAAAACACATTGTATAATCTCAACAATACAATCTAAAAATGAGTCTGTTTCTTATTTCTCATTTCCTCAGAAGTTGACATTTTAGCGATGCAAAAGCTTCACTCAAAACAGCAATATTCAGTAATTATGAGTAATTGCTGTCGACCTTGTTTATACACGCAGTAAAAGACTTTCAAGTGCAAATTAGACTGCGCGGGGAATTTTGGAATACATATGCATTCATGAATTATGTTTAATTTTGATTCACCCCAGCACTTCAATGTCTTTCAATCATCCAAACATTTGGCTGATTGGAACAGCCTCTGTTCCCAAAGCGCTTCAGATTAGCGAGATGAAAAGAGCGCCTCACAGTGCTGCAGTGATTGCCCCTTGCAGTCACTTTTCCTAGCGGGGTGAGAAGACCTCTGAACCATCACTCTCCACTAAAACTCACGTCAGACACCAAAACTCTTTAAGTAGGGTGGCTGCTGGCCCATCCCATATACATTTCAAGTCTTACGTCTCTTGCTTTGGGAGAGAATTGCTCACACTCAAAATATGGATTGGATTTTCTGAGGCCATAGAAACATCACAGGTAATATAGATGGATTCCATAATTGAGGGGTATTAGACTATTGAAAGAGCAAATACCTCATTTGTTTTACTTCTATGACAGCAGTCAATGTGCACCAGTAGGTGTGTGGCTCGCTCATTTCATCACTTCCACCAGTGCTGTTAAAACCCACTCCAGTTCCTCTCCACTTATTCCATGAGTGAGCTTCGGTGGAGTGAAACCAATAACAAGCCAAACTCTTCCAGGGTTAGGGTGGCTGCTACCTACAGACAGTCTAGTCTAGCCCCGTCTGCTCCTTAATGGCCTGGGAGATACCGGAGGACAGTTTCATTCCTCGCCGTGGATCAGGCAGAATCCCATTGGAGAGCCTAATAGAAAACTGACAGTGGGATTTGGACCTTAACGGACCCAGTGATCTGGGCCGCTGGTTCTTTGGGGCTTTTCCCCGCGGTGAGACCCGTCTTCAGTAAACTCACTCTTTAGAGTAGTACCCGTTCTCACGGAGGAGCACATTTCCCAGACAGGTGTCGGACAGCATGCACAATGTACAAAGATATTGAGTCTGCAAACTGTAGGGATTCACGAACACCAAAAAAGTGACCTTTCGAAATGTCACGTTGAAAGTCTTCTTCAAATTATAGACCTATAGGGAACAGAAGAGTACACACGACTCTGAACATCATCACTGAAACAGACTAGTGACGTGGAGACCCAACAGAAACAGGCCTGTGGAGTAACCACGCTGGGGCTTGAACCAGGGTTTGAGAAAGAGGAAGCTAATCTAGACCTTGTATCCACCTGAGGGCCTGAACAGTTGTGTATGTGTGTGTGTGTGTGTGTGTGTGTGTGTGTGTGTGTGTGTTAGTTAAAAAAAAAAGTAACTTGTGTTTGTTTGTCTAACTGTTAGTGTGTAACGTGAAGTGTGTGTGTGTGTCAGGCGGTAATGGAGCTGTCGGGGGCCGGAGTCGGAGCATTAGGTTGATAGATGGTACTAGTCTGAAGCTAATTAACCTCTGCACAGAACACACATACAAAAGGCAAAACACACACACACACACACACACACTCAAAACACGATGTGACTGAGAAGGGTGGACACGTCAGGACATAGGGTGCTGGAGGAGTCGCCCACTAACACACACACACACTCCTAAACACACAAAAACATGTTCAGATAAACACACACACTAAGGCATGAGATTTTAGGAAAAATGCATGTTGGGACAAGCGATTTACCTGAGGGGATAAACTCATTAAGGGTCTAATTGATTAAACAGGACTGTAACAGGACTTGGATCGGAATGCTTTTTTTCCGGATCCAGCTGGAACCATGTTGATTGAAACATCAGAGCGGGGGGGGAAAGGGAAAAAGCAAGGCGCACATACTATAAATTGACCTGGATGTCTGGAGCGCTGGTTCCAAGTCAGCCTAGTGAGTTGTTTACTTCCTCAGAACTTGACTCAGCCCTCTAATAGCCGGCCGTGGTCGGTGTCTAATGAGGAGAGGACTGGCACAGTGGGACCTCATCAGCTTCATTTACCAGCCAGAAGAGTGCTTGGGTCGGGCTCTGCTATAGGTGGCTCTCGCTCTCCCTTACTCTCTCTCTCTCTCTCTCTCTCCATCTATCTGGCTCCATCTGTCTGCCTTTCTTCTTTCTTGTATCTTTCTTCTTCTCTCTTTCCCTCCTTTCACTTCTCCTGATCCCCTGTGCACATGCAAGGTTCTCATTATTCTGTGTCTTTCTTTGTCTCCTTTCCTTACACTTTTTCATTTGTGTGGGCAGGGCTTGGATCGGTCTCTGTCCATTAATCCATTCATTTGTTTGTTTGTTTACTCATGTGGCCGGCGCTTGCAATATCTCCCAACACGTCTGATAGGATTATGACAGAATCTGGGGGTATTTTCAAAATGACATTGATTAGCCCGAGGGAGGGGGGAGGAGGGGGGTCAAAATTAAACAGTTTAATAACCAGTCAAAATTCAAAAGACATGAAATTTGGTGCACATATCCAGCTATCCTCCCTCCTCTCGGCACCATCAATGTGTGCCATATTGGATTTTTCCCACCATTTTGAGTTTCAGGAAAAAAGAGCATCTTTATTTATGTACTGATTGGCCCAAGGGGTGACTGCATCGTCTGTACAATCAACAAAGATCAAAAGGACTACAGAATTGAAACACTGACATTTTCACATTTGTATTACTTGTTATATTGCATTGTTTATTTACTGGAAGACAGCTGTAACCCACGCGTAAGCTGTTCTGCATTTCCTGCGCCTCGCCTGCTCACTTGTAAACCATCGATGCTGCTTTTATATATGTTCCTGTAATCTGTGAATGATTCAATAAATAAATCCATTTCAAAAGGTGCAGTCCAGTGAGTGACGGCTCCTCTTCGCTTACTCTCTCTCTCGCAATAAACAACCGCAAGGTGACATATTTGTTGGTGACTGGTCCGGAGGGGGAATGCATCGTTTGTGAGGGAAGACGTGTTCACTGTTGGCTTGTTTGTTCTTACGCTAATTGCCCTCCGTTGTGCCCAGTCACACCCCAGAAAAGAGCTCATGAGGTCAAAACGCACAAGGTAACTTACCGACCTATCGACTGTTTGATTTGGACTTAACTACAGATGACGCCCTTGTCGTGCATGTGTGCCTCGAATCAGACGGGTCCTTCTATTTTCAGGTAAAGACCTTATAATCTTGAACTATCATCTTATGTCTTTCTGTGTAACTATGTTGAGTATGTTTGTGTGTACAGTAGCCTGCGCTGAAGTCTGACTATGTTTACCTGATGGCCCTTCCAGAAGAGGAAAATGACACTGTACCACAGCATAAATGAAGGACAAACTCTGTATATAGTATTACTACTAGTAGTACTTGGTTGGTGGTTACCACTGTATGTGTATATGTATTTTTATTAGCGAGCATTTTACCATGCCTGTGTGCTGCCTCTGCTTGTGTTCAGTGATATAAATTGATTGCATTGATCAGGGTTACACCGGTAGATATCAGTTTGCCGTTCCAATATTTGCCTTTTATTAAATATATTACATTGGCTAGTCGGTGTAGTCCACCTGCAATATGATGGAGGTTCCTCCCTGACGACAGCAACATAAAACGACTATAAAACCTGCAATGAAATTGGATTTCTTTGTACCCTTTATTTATTAATTTAATTGCTCAATATTGTCTTATTGTGAATGAATTTTTCATTTAAAGGCAATAACGTATCCTCAAGGTTCCCCTGCCTGTTTATCCTGCTGAATAGGTAGCTAACCCACCTAAAAGAATTTCATTTGTCTGGGTTCTCTAGTGTCCCATGGTCTAAATGCTGATTTTATCACCCTGCCAATAGTAAAATTCAGGTAGAATCACTGAATACTATTATTTGGAATGTTTTGACATGGAAATGGTCAAATTTATCGTCCACTTTAATCCAGAAATATCTGTATTGAAATCAGCCCTCAAAACCCACATTGCTCGAACCTTAGCATTTACTGCAACGAAGCAGAAACATCAAAGCCGGAGAGACAGAAAAGAACAGAGAGAGAAAAGGATATGAGAGGAGATATCACCTCATTCTATCACAGTTCATTGTGTGTCTCTCTAGATCAGAGTTGCTGCTTTAATTGCCTCTAAACAACATTGATATTCTTTTTAATGTCTCGCTTTCCCCCCATGCATTCTCCGCCACATCACAAGAAATGAAGAATAGAATAGTCTGTATTGAGTTTGTTGACAAGTAAACAAAAACAGGTAGAGGAGATGAAAGAGAGAATGAGAGAGGGGATGTAGATAAGAGGGAGCTAATTCATGAGAGCAAAAGAAAAGGTGTGAGGAAGAGTGAAGAGAAACACAAGAACAGCGAGGCAAATGGAAGGAGGACAGAATGACAGAGAAAGAGAGAATACATGAGAGAGACATTTGATGGGAGAAGAGAGAATTAAGAAAAGAAGTGAGGAACATTGAGAGCGAGAGAACAAAAGAGAAGGGACAAGAGAGATGATAGGGCAAGGATGAGAGAAAGAGTGGTAGATAAATAGGTGCAAAGGGAGAGAGAAAGAAGATGGGTGAAGGAGAGGGAGATAATTGATGGGGGACAACAAAGAGAGACAGGAACTGAGGCAATGCAGATTCCTGCAGATAGAAAAAGGCAGAGCAGTAAAGATCTGAGGGGAACAACAAAAGTGAAGAGAAGCTGAAAAAGAGCCAAGAGGTTTACAAAAAAAAGGGAGAGAGAGATGAGGGATGACATTGATAGAAGACAAGAAACAGGGAAAGAGAATAAGAAAAGGAACAACTATGCGGCGTGCAAATGAATAAAACAAGAGCGAGAAAGATGAGATTGATATAGGCAAGGGCAAAGACACAGAAAAAGAGGAGACGGAGAAGAAAAAAGGGGAGAGTAAGATAAAATGACAGAACAAGAGAAGGAGACACAGGGTCTGTTCATGAATGCATGCTGATGCTCCATTTAAAGAAGAGAGCATTCAGGGTCCAGTGGAAGAGAGCACAAGTATCAGAGGCATAAACTGTACATGAGCGCCTCAGATAACAGATGTGACTAAGAAAAGATGAAAAGTGTGAAGAGATTTTTGAGAATCTAAATCTAAAAAAAGAAAAAATTCTGAAAGTGACCTGAAGTTAACCAGTGTAGGGAAGCAATGTGGTTTCTACATTTGGCAGCTGTTAAAACCCTGGCGGATGTAGAGTAGAGTGAGTTGCAGAATCTAGTCAAGAGAAGGTAAAGGCATGGATGATCTGAAAGGTTTGATTTTGGATGTGTTCCTCAGCTGATAGACAAAGGTCCTTGCATTACCCTCATAACTCGTTAATGCTTAGATTGCTTTCACATAACCCCAAATGTCTGGCCGTTGGCTTCGCATTTGAAGCCTACCTAGTTTGTTTTGGATTAATTTAGTGGCGCTGGGGGGATTGAAAAGAGCAATTTTAGATTTATTGTAATTGAGCTGTAAAAATATTTGCGACACACACAGCTCTTAGTACCTGCGAGGCACTCGTGGAGCATTTCTAGGCAGTGGTTTGAGGGGCAGGTATAACTCAGTGTCATCAGCGTAGCAGTGAGAGGCATTATGTTTACAGATAATGTGACCAGGTGGGAGCATGTACCGGGGAAAAAAAAGATGCGATCTGAAATTGAAGCCTGTGGGTAATACGTGCTGAGGATGTTGATGAATTACCTATGGCGATGGAGAAAGTTCTATTGGAGAGTCAGAAGCTCAACCACTTCAGTGCTGTGTCTGTAGTACCGACCCAGTACCTCAGACGGTCAATTAAAATTGCGTGATCAACTGTATCAAAGACTGCGCTCAGATCTAAAAAGATTTAGAATCAAACAATCACCTGCATCTGCTGCTAAGAAAAGGTCAGAGAGAAAGAGAGAGAGAGAGAGAGAGAGAGAGAGAGAGAGAGAGAGAGAGATGGCTGGAGGACAAGGTATGACAGGTGAGTGAGGTGAGGAGGTGGTAGTGCGAATATTAGTGAGGTTACAGATACACACACACACACACTACACTGGCCTAGTGCCAGTGTCAGAGACATGGCAGATACACACAAACAAACACACACACTACCACTGCCAATATCAGAGAGGTGAGAGTGGCCAGGGACCTGAGGCTACTGCCTTAATATACTATCTCTGACAATACATTATGGCGCACACACACACATGCACGCACACAGACACACACACACACACACACACACACACACACACACACACAGCATAGAAACTCCAATTTTCACCCTGTCACGCACACATTTTGCCACCAACACAAACTTATACACGCACAGACACACACACACAAACTGCCATCTGTCCTCACCTGCCTTCAAAACGCCTGAATAAAAAGTATTTTATTTTGACGGGATGAAGTCAGCGCCAACCTACATCATTCCAATCCAACTTTTAATGACTCAAACTAACTTGTGACGATTGTGTAACTCTCCAAAAAAACATTACCTAAAATGACCTAAAAGACAAGTAGAGGCAAAAAACAAAACAGTTGGTTGTCTAACTTTCTACAAAGCCTTTTTATGACAAGCATTAGGTTTAGTCCACTAAATTGACACCAGTAGACATCAGTAGAGGGCCTCAATCATGTGGATTATTACTTTATTATGTATGACAGTTAACAAGACAGGATCCTTATTTTGCTCGTTATCTGGTATCTATTATTACCAGTGATTGTCTTTTTCTAGTGAAACAGCATGGGGTAGCTACTGCCATGGCTGCTGTCTATTTCTAAATACATCCAATTATAATTTTCAATGAACTTTGATTTTCTCATTTAACTGTATGGAGGAAAATGTACAGGGAAGCAGCCATTAAAGTTGTTCATGTTACTCTAGGGCAGTGGTTCTTGACCCCCCTAGGGGTCACGCCCAGGTACTGCAAGGGGGGCGCAGCGATAAACTGAGGGAATGGAAATTCGTTGGTACTAGGCTTTCTAGTGGAGATGAACTTCAACAGAAAAAAATGTCATAATTTGAGTTACATTAAGCAGTACGCAAACTGACTCACCTCAAAAAACATACAGAAAGTAAAGGAACAAAATAGTGACATAAAGAAAGCAGTTCATGCAGTTCATGTTTTTAGCATTTTTTCAATAAAAGGTTTATTCAACATCATTAATTAGCAATATTTCCAATATTAATGATTCATAGAAAGAGTATCAATTTATGATGGGGGGCCCGGAAGTTTTCTAATGTTAAAGAAGAACCACTGCTCTAGGGTAAAACATGATGACATGATACTGCTTTGATAGCTCAGACCCTCGGTTACTTGTTCTCATACACCCAAACGATGTACTGCCTGCTGCCTCAGTGTGCTTAAAAGGAGATGGAGATACGCTGACAAAATGAATACAACAGCAGTTGTCTGTTTATAGTCTCAGATTCAGCCAATCACGAGTACAGATCATTTCTCTCCGTCTGTCTCCATCTCTCACTAATACACGTCTACCTGTACTCCCTCCCCAGCTTCCCTCACTGTCATCATCTCACTTGTTTCTTTTTCTCAAAATACATCATTCCCCTCTTTCTCTCTCTCGTCACCTCCATCTCTCTCTCTCTCTCTCTCTCTCTCTCAAACACACCATTTCTCTTATTCTCACATTTTGTGCTCGTTATTTCTGCCACACAGCCATCGCTGTCTCCCTGTCCCTCCTTCCATCTCTCCTGGTGAGTTGAATCATTTTGTTTCACTGTACAGCTCTGCTCAGTTGGACTTTTCTTCCTGTTGTTTATGAGTGTGTGTGTGTGTGTGTGTGTGTAATGTATTCTCCAGCAGCTGTATCACTCCAGCAATCTAAAATCCCATGTGCAGTGACACACACACACACACATACACACACACAGGAGGGGAGTGACCAGACTACTTGATCCAAGCAGGCAGCCTGCAGATTCTTCTCTCTGTTTTGTCTCTCCCTGCGGTTACACAAAAGTGCTTTCCAGCTGTGCTTCGTTGTGGGTTTGTGCATGTGTGTGTGTGTATGTGTGTGTGTGTGTGTGTGCACGCGCGCGCTCTTATTTGTGTGTGTGAGTGTGTGTGTCTGTATGTGAACAACACCTGACACCTGCCAGCATACATGCTCAGTATTTCTGTATGCATTCCTGTATCCCACGGTGCAATTTTTGTTCCAAATGCCATGAATACAACCCACACACACACACACACACACACACACACACACACACAAAACCATGAACACATACGCAACAATCTTGCTCTTACACATCTATATATACAGTATATGGATGATTCTACAGAAAAATCTTCAAATTTGTGTTCTATTTCCAATTCTAAAGCATGTTCAGTACTGTGCAAAAGTCTTAAGCACTTGTAGACAATTCCGTAAAGCGAAGACGCTTTCAAAAATAAATATCACAAAATGTACTATAAAGAGCAGTAATGTGAAACGCTAATGCAGAAAAAGAAATTCACATCTAAGACCAAATATGACATAAACAAATCTATACACCCTTTCCAAACATTTGTCACTACCTGTAACAGAAAGAAAAACTGGAGGTGGAGGCGCAGGTGGAGACTGTAATTTGAAACAACTTCTGTAGAATCACCCATATACAGCATAAAGAGAGACACGTGCACGCCAGCGCTTGTGAATTATGAGTCCGAGCAAGACTTTTTAAGCAGGTATTCCCCAGCATCAAAACCCATTAGGCAATATTCCTATTGTTACACTTGTAAATGAGCCTCATACATCATGCCATGTGCCTGCAGACCTGCAACGGAAAGCATTTTTAAATCTGTGTAATGAAAAACAACTTAGGAGCCAATTAGAAGGTAGCAAAGTCTTTAAAGGGCATCTGGGCAACTTGTTCTGGTTATGAAATAAGTTTTAGTTGTAGCCGGTAAACATTTCGAGAAACTGGGATGAGCGGTTTAATTGAGGACAGACAAAGTCAATGCAGAATCAATGCAAACAAATGCACACACACACACACACACACACACACACACACACGAGCATAAATAAAGACAACATATTGAAACACGCATAACTATTATTGTCGTGACTGAAAGGTCTGCGTGGGAGCCCGTACCCTTCACTGCAACAGCCTCTCAATTGCCACTGTGTGTGTGTGGGTGGATGCATGTGTGTGTGTGTTTTCATTTATTTCTCTGTATGAGCTTGTAACCCCTCACAAGAGACTCATCATCAGCACAGTGGGCAACCACTTCAAAATGGCCGTGTTTGGCATATCATTTCGCCTCAAATTACCAGCAGCGGAAGGCTGGCGTGTCTGTGAAATCATTGTACACCTGCGCTGATCACATTAGTGCACCGTTGGGGCTTTCAGCATGAGCGTTGGTTTATTACATTTACACACACACACGCGCACACACACACACAAAACTGTAGCACATAGGATTTTTCACAGTAATATGTTTACCATTAATAAATAATAATCACACATCAGTTATAGCCAATCACAAAGGGCCATTACTTTAGTGATGCCGGGGCATAGTGCACAGTGGGGCAGAGATGGGATATACTTCAATAGTTGTGTTCATTTTTTTTTTTTTATTCTTTTACTTTGTGTCAAAAGTGTTTCAGTAGTGTTTCAAAATAGAGAAATCAATTGGTTGAGCATGTTTGTGATTTTCCTAATAAAAAAATGTGCTGTGCTGTGCATCTATACAGTATCTCAAATTGACAAACTCATGATCAGGTCTTATAAGTGAGGTTGTGCTGAATACCAAGCCTTGTGGGGAAACATTTTAAGTGGTATATAAAGGCAAAATGAAAAGCATTGAAAAAACATTGACTCAAAAGGGTTAATATAGGATGTAGATATACACAGGCCTTCCATCTTTCTAGCAGCCCTACCAGTCTCTTTAGGCCTGTTAGCAAAAGTATCAAATATTATTTTACAGTTTGTTGACAGCATACACTGACAAATAAAAAGTGAGGCTAACGAAAATACCAAATAAATGTGTAGACTTGGTTTGAATGGGTATCTCTCCATGTCTATCTGCACAGTGTTGAATCCTGACTATAGAGAGTGATATTTACAGTTGCAGTCCCTTTGACATACATGTGAGGCCCCACTGTTCTTGTACCACGTGTCTCAGTATGTACTCTTTCACCGCGTGGTGGCAATGCCTCCGCACCCATGTTGCCAAAGACAAAATCCCTGTGCATTTATTGTACTGCCGATTAAATCCATTCTGATTCTGAGTGTCATTTATACTCGCTTGTTGCCAGAGCGGTCCCTGTGCCTTCACGGGGCTGAAAGGAGCACAAATTTCTTCTGACATTTCAACAATTGTTTCAGGGTTGAAACAAACAGTGCAGCAGATGGTGAGATATTATACTCTTGCATTGCTAGCGTTCCCCTGCATCAGCACACAGCCGTCTTGGCAGGCCAAACAACAGGTTACTGTTAGTCAAATACAAAGCGACTTGTTCAAATAGCTGTGTGGTATAAGAAGGTGATTGAATTCAAATGATTGGAGACCCTTAGAAGGTGATTGCATTGAAATATCAAGTGATGGTCCAAAAAATGGTTATTGTGACCAAAGACCAGGTACTCATATAATGGCTTAAATAAGCAGGTTTTTGATTGTACTTGAGTATTATGTGGTTCAAATCAAATAGTAAAGTAGCTGTACTCAAATATTAAAGTGATTGTAGACAAGTAGCAGGTGATTGGACCAATATGGTTTTGGTCAAAGAAGAAGTGAGTGTACTTAAAATAAGAGGTGACTGGCTTGCACCTCGCCAGTAGATGCGGGTGATACTCAACGATAAACAGTGTTACTCATTCACTTTCACTCATCCAGATTTCCAGTTGGTCGGGGGATTCAAACCGGCGACATTTTGATCGCGAGCCCACGTCATCTTTAGGCTAGCGCTGACCCTGGTGACGGGGGCGGATGCTTGCCGACACCTTGAAGGATGGTCTCCCTTCACCACTACACCAGCCTGCTTTCGTTTTTTTTCGTTTGCTTTGCTTTTTGTTCTTTTGTTGTAGTTGTTTGTGTCTTTCGGTTTGTTGTGAGGCGACAGTTTTTATGAGCTGCTTACGATTTGTTTTAATCATTGTATTTCATTACTGTGTTTTTTTTGATCACTTCACTTTGATGTTTCGTCTCAGGGGAAACTGAATACACTAAACTAAACTAGACTAAACTCATCATCATCATCATCAGGATACAATGATCAGCCATTGTGTTCATCTGAAAAACAGCTGCAAGATGAAGATCTTATAATTCACCCGTTTCTGGCTTTTTTTGAAAACAAGGTCAGGGTAAAAACATTCAACATGTCCCACTTTAAAGTTTCCCAACGCCAACATGGACAGTTCTTTCCATCCCGCGGGGGGGAAGGCGATACGTGTAGGGGGACTAGCTCGTTATCTGTACCATAGGGTCTCGAGGGAAGTGGTATAATTTTATTTTTAGGGAAAGACGTACACACACACACACACACTGACACAGACAGAAGCCCACTGAGAGGAAGCAATTCCATTTCCAAAGACCCCCTGTGTCTTCCAATCCTTTTTTTTTCTCCCCCCCCTCACACACATGCGCACACGTGTGGTACACTGCTTCTCACATCCACAGACAAACACACAAGCAACTCTTTGGCACAGATGAGTCATGACTTCGTCTCTTCTTTTTTTTTCAACTGCTCATATTTGAGGGTTGATTGTCCCTTTAACAAACTTTATCCGTGTCAAGAATGTGATGTGCTGGATTATGACTCTCAGTGTATATCAATACGGATAGTGTGCATGTGTGTGTCTGAGACTCAATTGATGCAATCACTGTGTGTGTGTGTGTGTGTGTGTGTGTGTGCGTGTGTGTGTGTGTGTGTGTCTACGTGTACATGCATGCGTGTGTACAGCATAATTAACGTGTAACAGCTCACACCGCATGCGCTTATGTAAGTGTAACTATGTCTATGTGTGTGTGTGTGTGTGTGTCTGTGTGTGTGTGTGTGTGTGTTCCTGTACATGAGAGCATATGAATGCAGCTAGCAGACCGCCATAATGCCGCTCATGTGTCACACTGAGTAAAAGACAGCGCTATGCACACAGACTTAATGCACTAATGCACAGCGTTGGCTGATAGAGCTGCCGCTGAAATCACACGCTCTCAACAGCCTATTAATATAATAGGCTGGGTGGGCGGATGGAGGAGGGAAGGAGGGAGGGCAGGAATAAAGGAGGAGGGAGGGGGGGTGAGAGAAGAAGGGATGAGGGAGGGAGGGAGATGGGGAGAGAAAGAGGGATGGATGCATGGGTGATACTAATTGAATAGGCTGGATGGGAGGATAGAGACATGAGAGAGTGGAAGGGGAGGAAAGAGGGAGAAAGAGGAGTGGGAGAGCAAAGGCTGATGGGAGTGAGGGAGGCATGAAGAGGAATGTGGGAGGATGGATGGATGGTAGAGAGAGGTACTATTGAAATCAATATATTGGCAGGGATGGATGGATGGAGGGAGGTGGAGTTCTGCAGAATGACCTACAGTACGGTGTGGCTTGGTATGAGCAGGAAACAAAACCCTTGAATTCTTCTTCATTAATAATCAAACCATGTAAGAGGTTTTTTTTTTAACTTTTAGAAAAAGAAAAAAAAAACTGCTTCATCAATTAGAATGGAGTGCATGAGACGTATATTGGGTGTGACACTGACTTCAGCTCCCCATGCATCCCTGGAGACCACGTCTGATTAAAAAGGAATAGAGAGGAAGACGGTGACTTGTGGGAGAGTTGACAGTGTGACCAATTCACTGTTAGAAGCTTTTATTGGCCCCAATTCCCACTCCACAAAGGCTTTTCATCAGAAAAGTACAACCGTCAATAGACTTATTTTCTCCGGCTTGGCATTTTTCTCTCTTTCTGCCCAATTTCTATTTAAAAAAAAAAAAAAATGTTCTTACTTCAAGGTTTTTAAAGGTACTCTGACATTCAATAGCTTGATTTCTCTTTCACTCTCTGTCTTTCTCTCTCTCTTTTCTCCCTTATTATAAGACACCGAAATACGCCACTCTCAATTCCGAGGTGAGAGGCCTGATATATTAAAAGACTTGGGATGGAGCACCTCAGTGACAGAGCACATAAATGGCAGCCAGTACACAGGAACTCAGTTTCACAAGGTATTTTATTCACAGAACAAGGCGTCTGCCGTGGAGAAACTGTGTGGAGTGGACTACACTCCCCAGCAGGCCACAGTCTGTCGGCCATCTTGCCCCAGCTGAACCACGTCAGCAATCGGCCAGCTGGGAGCTGATGGCAGCCAACAGTTAAAGAGGGAGACTCTGCAGTCCAAGGGGGAGAGAGAGGAGACTGGACCCAGAGAGCCGCCAGGGAGGCTGCTGGAGATCCCCCGTAAAAGCTGAAGCGATAAGTTTAAGTTGATGTATGATTTGATGTAATAGACCCAGTAAACCTTGATTTCCGTTATAATCTCGTCTCCGGTGTGATGTTTGCCATGGACATGCCCTCAGATTGGGTCTGCAAATGGTGGCTTTTCCCCCACGGTGCCACAACACAGAGACAAAACAGAAGACAAGCATGCGTCATTACCAACACATCTGTGTGTTTAGTTTGAGACAAAACACACAGACGTGTAATAATCATCAACATTGTCATATAAATCAATGTAACATCAGTCTATGCACAGTTCATGTATGTTTGGTGTTCTAAACTCCCGGCGTCAGGTTGGTCTTTCCCAGGAAAAGTCCTCTGGTACACAGGAAGTGATGCGTTTTATATCTCCAGCAGCAGCTACAGCAGTTTGTTTTGGAACGACGAAGAAGAACTGGGTAGTTAGCATGAGCAGCGATAGCCCCCACGGCTGTACAGACGAAGAAAAGAGCGCCACCTACAGAAACCAAAACTTCATCAACCAAGGAAAAAAAGCGGTTACAGTACTGGACACACTGATTGATCCTCTGGGAAGCGCAGTGAGAAACACCACAGCGATGAGAGCTTAGCACCAAAGATGTCGCCAAAATAAAAACTAAACAATGCACTCAACAATTAACACGTTACTTTCCTTTCTCTCCAAAATCAGAGCAGCCTTTCCTTGTCCCTCCCCCTTCCATCTCCTTCTGAATCCCTCCTGTACCCCAATCGCTCTTTCTGCCTTTCATCCGAACTCCCTCGGTCCCCTGACGTCTCTCCCTAGCTTGATTCCTTTCTTCACTTATTTACACCTCCTGTCATCGCTGCCCACCTCTCCCACTCACCCCCTTCCCTCCTCCTCCCCTCCTGCCTGTAAACACCACCTCTTACCGTACGTTCACACGGGAACCGCATGAGTTTGATCGCTTGACTTGAAAAATGAGCGAGCAAAACTGGTATGATGCATGCAATGACGTTTGATGACAGCAAGCAGCCAGGGCTAGTAGTAGTTATTAGTCATTTTTCAAAAGCCTCTTCTCCTCAATTCGCCATTTTTATCCGTTCACCTCCTTCCATTGACTTTGCATTCCTGCCATCTTTCCACATTCTGTTTGACTGTCTAGTTCTTGATCTTTCAGCTGCAACTTCACATGCTAAAGTTACACCTCTCTTTCTCTCGCTCTCGCTTTCTCTCTGTTTCTGTCACTCTTGCCACCCTCCTTCCCCCTCTACCACACCATGACGTCCCTTTTCCCCAGTCTCATTCTCACCCTCGTCCGTTCACATCTCCCTTAACAATCTTGCTCTTTCACACATTCTTGCAAATCTCTGGCGCTGTGACATCTGCCTAAACATAGACGGGGGCCATCCAGGTACTTGTTGACTACAGTAATAATAATGTCATTCAAGAAGGACTTTGAGAAGGAAAAGTTCATATCTGACACCCTTGTATAGCTACAGGGTGTCTCTGAGTTTGCAGCTGTCCTCTTTGCTTTTGTAACCTTGTATTTCTCGCTTGAGTTGAAACTTTTTCAAACGTCAACTTCCAAATCCTAGAGCAAAGTTGCATCCATCTGTCTTTGTTCACCTGCTTCCATTGTGTTTCCATACATTTACCTCAAAATTTTCGGTGTGCAACTTTGTTGGTGTGTCATGTGTTTGTCTCGGTTGTGAAGCAATTTGTAAAGTCAACTGACTAAGATTACTACCAAAGTTATTAAATCTTACAATGTTACAGTGCGTGTAGAAGATAACATAGATGCCATCATGACAGACAGACAAATACAAAATAGATGTGGTCAGATTTGGTCATGAAGTGACCGAGAGGTTTCACTTTGCTTAAATCCCAGGTAGACTAGACTGCTTCTGTTTTGTTGCTGGGAGTCAATGAGAGTCACAATCGGTCCAATATCCTTTTTTTTTCTGTGAGAGGCTTATTTGATTTAACCAAACTAAACCAAAGCCATGTTTAAGGTCGTAGTAAGCTAATGACAGGATTGTGAGACCTAGATATGTCTTTAAATCAGCACAAAACTATTTGGTTTTGCAGGAGCTTAGCTTAGCTTAACTTAGCTTAGCTTAGCTTAGCTTCCGTTTGGATCCTGGGTTTCTACAGCTGGAACAGGATGTGAGCTATATTTCAATTTAAATCCAGGTTCTTTGAGTTGGTTCACAATCCGAACACGATGTGGTTTGAGGGACGAGTGTGTACCCTGCTGGTGTGTTTTTCAATCTTAATCCTGTGTGTCTCTATGGCAGTTCTGTCTCCGAAACCTCTTTCAAGCAGCTTTTCACATCTAGCTCCCTTAATGATGACAATAATGAAAGGTGATGGAGCACCCATCAAAACACCCACCCAGACCAGTCAGAAAAGTGTTGCTCGGCGCACTCTTCCTGAATCCTGCACACACTCACAGCCATACAGACACAAACACACAGACAGGGAAGACAAATAGAACAGCAGAGAGAGGATCATCGGACCGATTCACACCAGATTCGTCCATCCCAACAATCAGAAGGGAAATCCGATCAGAGGATTGGTCGGGACTGGTTTACAGTGTCCATCTTTACCACCTGTCTGGTATTTACAAAGTCTACACCGGTCCTGAACAAGTCTTGTGGCATGTAGGGATCACAGGTTCGTTCCAAAAGCGAGACCACCAATAGCCAATTATCTCTCAGTTAGAAACACCCAGCTCATCATCAAGCCCTAAAAGAATCAGCAGGCTCCTGAACCATGTTTTTTCTGTTGGTAAATAGTGGTACACTTCATACTTTAGGAAAACAAACACGTTTCCCCACACAGATTTTCAACTAAAAACGCCACAGAAAAGAAATGATTGAGTCCCGCAGTGCCCCGTAACCCCCCCTGCTCCCTCATCCCTCTCTCTCATCCAGCCCCAGGACTGATGACTTGGTTCTTTCTCCGGCTATTTCCTGCCGCCCATCTCAGTCCATCTGTCAGTCTCTTTGTGAGAGGGACAATAATATGATTTCTATCCCAGGCACTTTTTGACTGACCGATTGCCTTTCTGCCTGTCTCCCTGTCTGTGGGCTCGCCTGCCTATCTGTCAATCTATCTCTTTTTTCGTGAGGGGGGATAGTAACACGATATCATCCGTGGACACAGTGCTTGTCTACCTTTCAGTCCGGGGTTCTCACTGGTCATGGAATTTCTGGAAGAGAAAGTTTTCAGCTGAAGTAAAGCACCATGGTCTTGAATAACAATGGCCGATTGCGTTACATACAATTTGGCTGTCTCAGTAGAATTCAACAGACATGGTTCATTTCTGGGCTGTTTCTGACTGGGCTGATAAATCTGATGGGTTTTTGTGTTTTAGATAATGTCAGCTTGTTAGCTAGCGAACCATATAGCGTCTGGTCAGCTAAGCATCACTGTCTTGTTGTTTGTTTGGTCAACTGAGCTAACGCTTTTCAAGTGCTTTGGGGTAAAGACTAGCACCCAAGGGACAAGACATGTTCCTGTGTCACAGCAATGCAAAACAAATCTACCTTAGCAGACTAAATCTAGAATTTAATAATAATAAAAACATTACTGAACTGACCCACACCACCTCTATGTTTTTGTTAGATATCGCTGTTTTTCTTGCCCAGTTGTTATTTAGCTATTATTTGCACACAGCCAATTCTCCACTGGACGTCCATGATGACTTCAATCCTAACTAGTGGAAAACCAGACTGTTTAAAACCCGCTTTAAAACTTTTCAGAGCTGAAACACAACCATAACATTTTTAGGTGATGAAAGCACTCCGACTTAGTAAGGGAAAGTCATGGAAAAGTCATGGAATTTTACACCAGGCTGTCTCACTGCCTGTCTGTCAGCCTGCAGCCCCGTCTTTCTGCCTGTCTGTCCACGCGCCTGTCAGTCTGCGAGAGAGGCAGCCATCCAGGATTATCCTGCGACACTGCAATTTTCTTCCCGGACTGTTAGTGAAAAACATCCAGGCAGGGTGAAAGAGGATAGACGACCGTGACCCTCTCACAATGACACAAACACAAACAACCGACGCAGACAGAAAGAGACAATATGTGGAATGACAGTCTGTGCTCTTTTCTTCTCTTATCATCTCCTTTCTCTGCTGGTGTTTTGGTCCTGTTGTTTTTTCCTCTTGTCCTGTTCGGCCCTTCTCTTTTGTAGTTTATCTTTTACTCTTTTCTACTCAGCTCTAACCTACTCCAATGTACTCTATCACACTCTCTCCCGTTATACATCACTTTATTTGTACTCAACTCTATTCTGCTGCATCATACTGGCCCGAGAAAAGGTAGCATCTCTGCGTGTGTGTGTGTGTGTGTGTGTGTGTGTAGACTCCACTGATCCGGCTGAGGGCTTTGAAGCTCCCTGTTGGCAGCCCACTGCATGCAACACACACATGCACCTATTGTGTGTGTTCAAGCATGTGCATGAACACACAGAAACGGCGTGTGAACTACAAAGCAGATGTGCAGACAAACATACACCATGCATACACCATCTACACACACAAACACACACACACACAGCCTCGAACCGAGCGTGCATGGTTGAAGAGGGAAGGCTAAAAGGAGGGTTACGCAGGTTAACAACATTTCTGAGTAGTTACATGTGCACTTTGACTGGCAGCCCACATCTCTCTCGCTGTGTCAGTGTCTCTTTTTCTATCTGCTGTTTCTCTCACACACAATCAATACGCTGCAACATTTACACACTCTCATTCACAATTTGACACACTCTCTCCTCTCTTCCTCTCCACACAAACGCCATCTCAATACTCTTTCTCTCGCTATCATTTTTCTGTCTCGTTGTTTCTTCAGTTCAGTCTTGTCTTGTCTCTCCTTGTGCTACTGTCTCTCTATGTCTCTCGCCCTCTCTCTCCATTTTCATCATCTTAAATAAGTTTTAGTTTAACAGCTTTAGTTTATTGGCATGTCCAACACAGACAGCCGAAGTCTCCACCGATCCCTTCCTTGCTTGATACAAACATGGCTGGACCAGCAGCAATGGAGGGATTTACACACACTCACCTCATACACAGGGGGGGAGGGGTGTGGGAGAGAGAGTGAGTGAGAGATGCAAGGAGGGAGATGATGGGAAGAGAAAGACGGCAGTAGGATGAAAGAGAATCTATGTTTCTTCATGAAGAGAAGGGGGAGAGGTGAACAGAGTGAAAGCAAGTGATAATGAGAGAGAGGGGGGAGGAGACAGAAAGAGGTTGAGAGAGAGAGAGGGCAATAAATATAGAGATGTATAATTCAGTCCCTCACCGTTCTATAAAATATATATGTGCATTAGAGCAGGGAGAGATCATCCTGACTAGCACAATGGATCCACTAAGATCTCTCTCTGGCGTACACACACACACTCATACACAATCGCACACATTCACAAACATTTCCTTGGCAGGGGGAATCGACCATTACAGTGTCTGCCGGTCATTACGCCTTATTCCCCTAGTGATGGATGTAACACTTTGTGGCGCTGCAAAATGTGTTTGGAAATGTGTTTGGAATTGCTTTGTGGCACTGCAGAATGCTTTTAAAATGAGATCATAACGGGCTGAGAGCCATTGTAATGCCATTGTGGAGCAAGTGTGAAGGCCTTGTGTAAGTGAGTGATTGGTGTGTGTCGGTGTGTGTGTGTGTGTGTGTGTGCGCATTAAAGGCAGTTTAGGTTGCATTTGCTTTAACTGTCAACTGAATGTGTATGTAATATAACAGATTGATTGTGTGTGTGTGTGTGTGTGTGTGTGTGTGTGTGTGTGTGTGTGAGAGTGAGAGTGCATGCATATATTTGTGTGTCACAGACAATTTAGGGTGCGTTTGCTACCGCTGACAACCGCAATTCTCTGCTAAGTGGGAGTGTAATATGGTTTGTCACCTGCATAATGCTGCTCTCAGCCGGGAAAAACTCCAAAAAGTCTGATTTTCTCAGGTTGTGCTGTCATGACACGCCGTTTTGAAACTATTATTTTTTTGGAGTTATGATAGCCACACGCTAGAGAACTAATGGGATGATTTACGACAGATTTGCCAATCCCGACAAGCGGAGGGTAAATCTTGGTTGGTTGGGAGCGATGCTTGGCAAAGTGATGGGTTTACAGATTCTACTTTAACCACCCCGATCGATGATAGACTGATCTGAGCCTCACCGATTAATATCAGACATGTTTGATATTGAAGACCCAACTGATCCTGGACAAGTCCTGTACTGTACAAGGATCAGAGACAGCCAACTCCAAATGAGTCTGACCATCCGCCTCCACTGTTGTTTTGATTGGAGTTATAGATTAGATGGGAGGTCCTGACATCAGTGACGAGGGCCAACAGGATAGTCTCAGTTATATTGTTAAGTGTGTGATACCCCGTCCTTGCCTAATTGTTATGGTGTTAGCATATTTACCAGTGAGAGACAAAAAATGTGTGATGTAATGCATTTTCAAACCTGGTCAGAATTTCAAAAGCCTTTCAGTGTGTCCCCAGCCTTATACAGTGTGTCACATACATTACCCATTGCGCAATGGCAACGTAATTTCATGATTTACCAACTGCCGACGTTGCGGCTACGTCTTATGTTGGTAATTTTATTACCTCAACTCCCCATTTCAGACTTACCAACCCACAGCATATATAGCAAAGCTGCAGGGCAGGGGGAGATTCTGTGTAGCGTGAACTAATTTGCACTATTGTAAAGTCCGCCAGCATAAGAGAAATGGCAGCTACGGTCATATTTTTCAAAATAAAACCTAATTTTACAAGCATAGATAGTTTTTTTGTCTGATAGAAG
Source organism: Hoplostethus atlanticus (assembly GCA_034670405.1). Taxonomy (NCBI): domain Eukaryota; kingdom Metazoa; phylum Chordata; class Actinopteri; order Trachichthyiformes; family Trachichthyidae; genus Hoplostethus; species Hoplostethus atlanticus. Next base: position 1,411,247 of record JAXDDX010000026.1, read on the forward strand.
TTACCAAACTGAAAATAAAGCACATATTTGAAGAGGAATCTATATTAAATGAACATTTAGTTGATATTATTTTCCAAAATGTTCTTTGTACCCCAATAATCTTCAAAAATGGCAAATTTTAGGCTTTTAATTTGAAGGCAAAATCACCTACCCTCCAGTCTCATCCTGTCTCTATCTGTGGCTGTTTGACTTCCTAGAGGCAATATGAGGCAGTTGTTTACTAAAGCCCCATTCGGACGGGATTAGTTTTACAGGGTAATGTGGGTAATAAAACATTTGCATGGCTCCTCGGTAATTTCAGTCATCGATTCGGACGGGATTCAAATTTACAGACGGAGGAACGTAATTGTCGGACGTACCCGAATGTTTACGTCACTCGCAATTCAGGAAGTTAATTGAAAATTCCTATTCCCCTGTTCCAGTTACAAAAAGCAGAAACCAAACAGAACTACTAGAAGGAGCGCTTACCGGCAGCCGTCATTATAACAGCCCATCGAAGCAGTTTGCGGGACCTGCCTCTTCTAATCTTCCGCCTTCTTATGGGCTCCCAAGCAGGAGCACTAACGTTGTATTGTACGTTCATCTCATTCAAGAGAGCAAAAGCCTCCTTGAGTGCTTCCATTTCAAACCAATAAAATGACAGCTGGCGATATGGTCTATTGCGCGCAAAAGATCATCGCACCAGGAAGTAGTATCCCCGCCAGAATTCTTGTTCTAAACAGCCTGCGAACTCTGTGATATATATCTCAAATTACCAAGATGTCTATCCGGACGGTACTAAAATTATCAGTGCACCCGTGAGTTTGCTGAAAAACAGTAGGTATTTGGGGCCGGAATTATTACTGGCCGTGTAATAATTCACTGACATGGCCGTTCCGGACGGGATTAAAATTACTGAATAGCGCTGTAATAAATTGAATTACCTGACCTCCCCTAGAGAAACTAATCCCGTCCGAATGGGGCTTTAGTGATATGGAAATGTAATAACTTGTTTGATCAAAATTCCAACTACAACAATTGATTAATCAATTGATTGATCAAGTAAAACCGCAACAGTGTTGGCTATGAGTATTCAATTCTTTGGCCATGCAAGTCGTTCCAAGTCCACTGAACCCGGGTTGATTGCTAGCAGTGAAAGAACTCTGCTACATGGGTGAGAAGGTTAAGCAGGGCAGCATGAAGCCCATCCTGCTAATTACATTAGGGGCAATTACAAATTGATGTTAATTTTTCAAACTTGACAGTATTAAAATAAATGGTGTCACTGAATATCACTCCATTATATTTAAATCATAAACTGATGGTTTGTGGTATCATTTGATTTGATGAAATTTGAAATTTTTTATCTCACCAAGTAGCAAAAGATCCTAGAATGTCACTTTTCTGTCGCCATGATGAAACTTTGGTCATCTGATGTATGTATTAACGTTGTGACAATGTATTTTGGTTGGATGAGTAGCATATTACTGTTGTCAGCAGCATGGAAACCTTGTATCTCCAAATAGTCTACTTGTATATTTCAATTGACACCCATTCATTTTGTGTGTGTGTGTGTGTGTGTGTGTGTGTGTGTGTGTCCTAATAAAGTCAATTCCAAAATGTGTCAGTACAGACACAGCTATCATAGACGTCCCACCGGAAGTTAGTGACATAGTTACTTTGTTATGGTTCATGGTTTAGTGCGATAAAGTGTGCATGCACTTGAAAGGCTGTTTACTTGCACGTTTTTGTATGAGTAAGTGTTAGTTATTAAATCTGGTATTTGACTGAGGCTGTTGTTTGTCACTGTTTGACGTCATCCGTCTAATCATCATCTATAAGAAAACTCAACTACGTACAAACTGAGTATGCCATCCTCGCCTACTCCAAGACCATCTGGGCTGAGTCAACACACACACACACACACACACACACACACACATGGCCTTAAGATCTGATACACATGTAGACACACATGCACATACAAGCTCAAAAAAAAGATACAGGAAACGGCTAAGATGCAGTCATCCGTTTTTATACCCCCAAGGCCAATCTGACCAATAGACACACACACACACACAGAACTATAAGGAAACTAGTAAAGCTGCAGTCATTGTCTAAGCCCCATAGGCCCCCAGGCCATCCAGGCATAATCAATGTATCTCTGCCCCATCGATCCAGGACAGTTCCCTGCCACGTATAGATTAGGTAGGTTTGATCCTTTGTCCTGTGGCCCAAGTTCACTTGACTTGAAACTTTACACTCATAGACACACACACAGCTCAGCTCAAACTTAACGCCAGCAGATAATGTAGAAGTTGCAGTCCACAGTGAGTTGGGAGTGAAACTGAGAACGTTTGACAGAATATTTTCCACGACATTTATTTTGACACAATCCCACGAAGAGAAACCCTCCGGTGTCATATCTGCCCCTAGAATGTGCTTCAAGCGTGTTCACCAGTAACGTGTCCCCAAGGAAGATCATGTGAACCCCGGGAACAATAGCTGTCACCTTAATGCCAGCTAACAGGGATCCCGCCCAGTATCTTGGTTGCCCTGCTTTAAAAAATGTGCGATTTTCATATAATGCCAAAGAAAATATAACAAGTGATATCAGTACTTATAACTAAAACAGCTACGATTCGGTGCCTGATGGTTTATGAGCCCATATGTGGGCCAAAAAACTACAAATGTCCCACCACACTGAAGTATCACTTTAAATGAATATTGGATTACACGTGTATAATTCAGGTTAACATTGAATATTGAATCCCAGGGAGAAGAGGATCCTGCTAAAGCACGCTCATAGCTCGGAGGGGATGTGAGAGGAGACGAGAGGGGGGTAAGCATCCCCGATGTTAGCACAAATTATTAAAAGGCCTGCCCCTTTTAACTCTGCAGTTAAGGGAACACATGAGGTCTGCTTTAAATTGGAGAAGAGTCACCATGAACATCATAAATGAAGCCTGAATGGATCACACTGAGCAGAAGTCCCCTCTGCAAAGTGAAAATGATTGAATTTCCAAAGAAAAAGTTAATTGCAATTTGGGAATAAAGAATGAATAATACATTTAGATCAAATTAAATTTGTAATTTATACATTTATTTTTTTAAATGTGTCAATTTATGTGTGCTGTGTAAACAAGCCCTTTATTTAACCTTTATTCGAGTGGGAAAGAGGTGATAGGAGGGTGTAAGTGTGCATGTTTATGTGTGTTGTGGCACCTGTACAGCAGTTGTTTTTTCTTCTACTTGAGCTGGAAACTGTGTCCCCACTACACACACACACACACACACACACACACACACACACACACACACACACACACACACACACACACACACATCACATCCAGGAGCCACACAACACAACGACATATAGAGGGAGATGCCCTTGGGTGAGCACGATTTCAGCTGTACTACCGCCCTCGATATGACAGGAAGAAAAATGCGCGTGTGTGTGTGTGTGTATTCCCCCAAGATAACATCTTCCAGCAAAAGGCCACAAATGCTCAGTTGAAGGCATAGAAAATCTGTTTGCAGTGTTTTCAAGGATTTGTGTGTGTGTGTGTTTATAGTGTGAGTACAAGCATGTGTCTGTGCCCTGGTGAGTGTACATGCATGTGCGTATATATACATACACAATGTAGCCCCACACTAGACAGATAAAATGCTGTCGTAATTCCCCCATTACCATGGCAACACATGATAGTCCACTTAATCCAATCCTGTAACCAGGATTTTGCAGTCATATAGAGTAGATTAGATAGATTTAACAATGACCAGAAGACACAAGCCACATATAAAAAAGATCTAGTCCTCAGTTCTGATTCAGGTTTGAAGGTGTAAAGCTGTAAATAGACACATTCACACACACACACACACACACACACACACACACACACACACACACACAACCCCAAGGTGATCCCTAAACCTAAGCATTCTATTAGCGGAAGAAAGATGGAATAAGCCTTGGATGTAATTAATGTTTTCTCATGGTCCCTGTTTGTGTGTGTGTGTGTGTGTGTGTGTGTGTGTGTGTGTGTGTGTGTGTGTGTGTGTAAACGTGCAGAAGAGCGATAAACAGGGTTGAGTCACCATGTGAGATTGACCTTTTACCACCTTTCTACTCTCAGCCTGCGTGTGCATGCGTGTATGTACACATCATACGCAATGTGTGCATGTGTACATCTGGGTGTACATAAGTGTGTGTGTGTGTGTGTGTGTGGTGTGTGTGTAGCTCAAGTCAGGAATCATGACCCTCCTGCCCCCTGCCTCCTGCCATCTATATTTATGAGCATACCAACAGACCAAGGAAACTATATGAAACGGACCATCACACAAATGCACCGACAGCTTGTGTCCCCACCTGGCATTCTCAAGTTGGAAACTATGAAGGTAGATTTGTGTCTTTATTATGCAAGCAAACTTTAGGATTCGTAAGCAAAACCTTCCACACTGCAATCAAAATCTTTAAGTTTTTTATTATATTTTGATTGAAAAACCAAAGGTTTTGCTTGTGAATCAAAAAGTTTTGCTTATGAATCAAACATCTTTTCTTTGCTTCTGGGCCATTTATGGGTGTGCCATTTGTGTCTTTTTGTCAAGAGCAAAAATACATTTTAAGAGATCAAAAAAAAGTGTTGCAATCAAATATTACATAATCGAGATCAAAATATGCATTACAATTGAAAAAGAATTAGCTTCATATTTCAAAGTTTTTAGAAGACTTTGGACTAATACCAATTCCCTGCGTTTGAAGTCATTTTTTTTGCGGTTGCAAATCTTTTTTTTGCGGTTACAAAACTTCTTTCTGCGGTTACAACTCGAAAATTGGGTTGCACTTTGACCCCATACCAGATGCTTCTCCATTGGTCAATGGGCCGTCACGTGGTACGTCAGGTTCAACCATAGACATATATACATAGACGCCTGTGGATCGTACGTAAACGTCGCCGCCATATTGGTTCGGACAAGACTGGCCTGTAAACAAATACAAGTAAACGGGGAGCTGCGGTTTTTCTGGATGAAAAGCACTATAACGTTTACATTTCTCAAACGATTTCAGTGAGTCGTTTTATATTCAAGGGTTTATGATCTACGTGCAGTACAAAAAAAAGTCTTGTCTCCAGTTACTTAGTTAGGCTATAATCGCTGCTAGACGCTCAAGAGAGCAGTGTCAACGTTAGGCTCACATGAACTGAATTACTTACGTGGTGGAAAATAATTCATTGTCATAAGGCATTGTAAAAACTCAGGTTTGTCAAGCATGGATTTGGCTTATTTTCCTTGGTTAATACTTGTGGAGACGTCCATATATAATATAATTGAATGTACATGAAATGTGCAGAAAGTTATTTTTCTGTCCATGTCTCGATCATTTTAGCTTTTCTTGTGCTCCAGGTCAGAAAACTCAGCTGTGGAGAGCATCCTGACAGGAAGCATCACTGCCTGGTTTGGCAGCAGCTCCGCTCAGGACAGGAAGGCTCTGCAGAGAGTAGTGCGTTCGGCTGAACGCACTATTGGAACTACACTCCCCACCCTGCAGGACTTGTACACCAGGAGGTGCAGAACCAGAGCCTGCAGGATCATGAAGGATCCTCACCACCCCAACAACGGACTGTTTCAGCTGCTGCGGTCAGGCAAGCGCCTCCGTAGTCACGCTGCCAAAACAGAGAGACTGAGACGGAGTTTCTTTCCTCAGGCCATCAGGACTGTGAACTCTGACCTCACCAGGGCCCCCACCAAGACACACACACTGCCCCTCTTATGCACACACACACACTTAGGTAAAGACTACACATAATTTATAATTTATATTATATTATACATACAATTTTACCTTTTTTTACTATATTTTTTTATATATAAGTGCTCTTATTGTAAATATTGTGTTGTTTTTTATATAGAGCTCTTAAAAAACTGACATTGTAAATATTGTGCTGGTTATTGTAAATAGTGTGAACCTGTTATTTTGCACATTTCTGCTAAGCATTGCCACTTTGCATTTCACTACACACCTCGTGTGTGTATGTGACAATTAAACTTCTTGAATCTTGAATCTTGAATCTTGCATACAGCTCATTCACTTTAAAATACTGGGGGGGGGGGGGGATCTAAATAGCGCATTTTTACGTACTAATAATTGACCATCATTGAGAAAAATGGAACAAAATCGGCAAATACAAATTACAATAGTGAGACACTGGCAGTCAGTCTGCTTTCTATATTTTTATAGCAGTGAAAGGATACAGATATACTCCAAGACAGACAATTACAGACAAAGACTATTATAAGATAAGATACGCCTTTATTGATCCCCAGAGGGCAAATAAAGAGGGAAAATTCAAATGGCCTATCGAGATTTTCATCTATATTTATATATCTATATTTCTCCAAACCGATTTTTATGACAAGCTACTCGTTTCGGCTAAGCGGCTGACATATTATGAATCTGACTGTAGTTAGCTGGCTAGCTAACCTTTCTCACACTTTGAAGGTTTCCCAAAGAGAAAGAGTTGATACACAGCGATTATAGCCTAACTATCGAGATTCTACGTAACTGGAGACAAAACTTTTTTTTCTACTGCACGTAGATCATAAACCCTTGAATATAAAACGACTCATTGAAATCGGTTGAGAAATGTAAACGTTATAGTGCTTTTCATCCAGAAAAACCGCAGCTCCCCGTTTACTTGTATTTGTTTACAGGCCAGTCTTGTCCGAACCAATATGGCGGCGACGTTTTGAACCTGTTGAACCTGACGTACCACGTGACGGCCCATTGACCAATGGAGAAGCATCTGGTATGGGGTCAAAGTGCAACCCAATTTTCGAGTTGTAACCGCAGAAAGAAGTTTTGTTATCACAAAAAAAAGATTTGCAACCGCAAAAAAATGACTTCAAACGCAGGGAATTGGTATTAGTCCAAAATGGCCGAAATGGGATCAAGCCAAAACGTCACCACAAATCCATTTGTTTTCTTCTAAAAACTTTGAAATATGAACCTAATTCTTTTTCAATTGTAATGCATATTTTGATCTCGATTATGTAATATTTGATTGCAACACTTTTGTTTGATCTCTTAAAATGTATTTTTGCTCTTGACAAAAAGACACAAATGGCACACCCATAAATGGCCCAGAAGCAAAGAAAAGATGTTTGAGACCGCAAGCAAAACTTTTTGATTCAAAACCAAAACTTTTTGATTTGAAAGCAAATATATTTGATTCATAAGCAAAACTTTTTGATTCACAAGCAAAACCTTTGGTTTTTCAATCAAAATATAATAAAAAACTTAAAGATTTTGATTGCAGTGTGGAAGGTTTTGCTTACGAATCCTAAAGTTTGCTTGCATAATAAAGACACAAATCTACCTTCATAGAAATCTTGCCCCTTGTCATCTTCGATTCTAGTATGTTTAGACTTTTCCAGCCTCGGGTATATATATTTTCTTCCAATGCTCCAAATGTATTCTATGAATGTTATTCTATTCAGTTTACCTTACACTGAACCCAACTACCACTCACTACACTTTCCTCTACAGGAGCAGCCATGATGCAGCATGAGTCTAATGCAGAGTGAATGTTGAATATACTGTATATCGGTGGAGTTATGGTCTACTGTCTATGGAGTGTTTTCCACTGTGTGAACAATGTGCCATGTTGTGTCAGTATGTACATTATGACCATTGAGCCTTATTGTGGATCAACAAGGAGTAGCTAGGCAAGGAAATCTCAAAAGGATCCCACTCTACAGAATGCAACACGGTCCCTCCCACGCGCTGAAACACAGAAAGCTAAAAGTGCGTAGAGCAGATGGAAAGATTGCTACTCAGCACGAGCTTACAAGGTTAGAGGAAGGCCAAAAACAAAGTTCTCGCTCCTTCAATATGTTTCTGCAGCAATGTCAAGCAGACGTGTTCGTTGTACGTTGGGTTTTCACTCGGTGATTAAAATGGTTCTCATTTGAATTCTTCATGTGTGCTTTCCTTCCCTGAGTACAATTGAGGACTTCCTCTTCTCTCTAGGAGGCATTGGACTCACCTTTGCAATGCAAAACAGCAGAGCCGACGCTGCACACTCGCTCAATCACACGTACACAAACACACATGCAGACACACCTGAGAACACGCAGATTCTCTTACCGCACTTGCATGACCACACACACACACACACACGGCCCCTCTGCATCCTCTACAGCTCATCAGCATGAGTCAGATATTTTTAGAAAGTAACAGGGCTTGCTGTGGGGGTTTTTTTTTTCTCCCAAATAAGTGAATATTTTGCTGAAGCAAAAGTCCTTCACAGAGAAGGAGGAACATGGGCTTGAGGGAATTGTGTGTGAACTACATCTGACAGACAGATGGTGTGAATGCAAAAATGAAAGCGGAGGAAGGAGGATCAAATGGGAATGGATGCAAAAAAAACTGTTTACCAATCCCCATAAACACATCAAATATGAAAAGCTCAGATGAAAGGAACAAAGTTTTAAAGGTGTCATGATCTAACTTGTGAGCGTCCCCAGGTAATGTGCATTAAAACCAGTTACATTTATATTTCAGGCACTTCAGGCTGACCCTCTTACCCCGTGAGACTCAGGATGAACAGAAGAACGAGCTTCAATTCCTAGATCCTAAATCACAAGCAACCAATCGTCAGAGGCGGAAAGGTGATAATAAAGAATAATAACATAATTGTGGCGGACTGGAGGGAGGGTGGGGGGAGGCTTAATTGGATCCAGGAGAGAGGTGAGTTAGTGGACTGCTTCTTCCCTGGATTCGGTACCAGCTGCAGCCAGTTGGGACTGATTGCAGCTGGGGCCTTTTTAATCTGTGTGTGTATGGGTGAGGGTGTGTGCGCCAGGGTGAGAGACTGGCTGTGTGACGAAGGAGCCGACAGGGATGGTGGATCCGGTCGGCTAGGGTGGAGCGGAGAGACGGGGCCAGCACCAGCGGGAGAGACGGAGCGGGAGCGGGCCGTCTCCTGCCGCGGCGTCCAGCGGAGGTCGCAGTCGGGAGCCGCCTGCAAGGGCTGACCAGTCGGGGTTGGGGCGGGATGCCCCTGGAAGCCTGGCAGGCTGGGGCAGCCTTGGGGCTCCGCGGCTGGTCCATCGGGACCGAGGGTGGGCGCCAGCGGAGGAGACAACGCCGGCGAACAGCTGCCATCAAGACCCGGGCCGGGTTTATTGTTGCTGATGTGTGGTTTGACAATAAAACGCCCCTGCTAGCCACTTGACTCTCCTCCCGCTTATGTCTCTGTCTGTCACGGACCCCGGTATTGTGAGAAAAAAAGTAGAAAGGCTAGAAGATGGAAGAGAGAGAGTAGAAAAGGAAAACAGAGAAGAGGAGAGAAAATGAAGGAGGAAGGAGGAACGGAGGAACTGAGGAAGGAAATACTTGTTCACGTTACAAAGAGCAAACCCAAACAAGAGTCCCTGGTAATTCTACTCTGTCAGAGTTGCATTGGATACCTCTCATATTGGCTCAATACTGGGCTATCAGTGGCATAAGTGTCAATGTCCCTCACTCAGAGACTTACCAGTGAAGCCTATAGATTCCCTTGGAGGTGATACTCTTTGTCTCTTTATACTCCTCCGCGGGGAGCTCAGAGCGCTGGGTCAGCCACAGATTACACCCCTGGAGCTTGTAAGGACCGAGGTGCTAATTTTGGGTCAATTTGACTTTTTTTTGCAAGTCAATATTAGATGATTTAAAAGGGGATTTAGTCTGGCACAGGATTCCTCTGTCAATAATTTACTACCGGCACCTCAGATATCAATGCCGAGGCCCTGAAGGTATCAGGAGGAACGATTTTTTGGTCAATTCTGCATTTTAAACGTCGATATAAGATAACAGCTCTCGTTTTGTTGCCAAGCTCTGAGCAGCAGCAAGCTTGTATTTTGTTCAAATCAGTATAAAATGCTGCAGAAGGGATTTAATCCAGCATGAGATGGTTCTATCAATAACTTACTGGGGGCCTGCCTTATCAATGTTAAGGTCCAATAGGTCCTTAGTGGTCGTTCCAGATCATCTTTGCATTATTTAGACAATATAACATTACAAATCTCATATTGTTGCCAGGAATTTCTTTTTAAGTCGATACAAGATGATGAAGATGGGGGGGACTTAATCCATGATCCTTAGAGAGAGAGAGAGAGCGAGAGAGAGCGAGAGAGAGAGAGAGAGACTAACAAACTCCTTTTTAAATAAAAGATGGCCGTTTTGTTGCTTTTTGACATTCCTGCGCAACTCCTTGGACAAAAGCAAGAAGACAGAAACACAGACGTGAGAGGGAGAAAATGGAAAAGACTGACAGAAATATGAGACATACTTGAAGAGACAGACAGGGACGGGGGACTGAGCGGCTGAGATCTCTGCCTGCAGCCTTGCAGCCGGTTGGCAATCGTTCTCGCAGGTCTCTACGTCTCTATCTACTGGGAGAGAGCAGATAGTGACAGATAGAGATAGGGCGAGATATCAAGAGTACAAATGCTTCAAGTTGGGTGATGGATGCAGCATATGCAGGTGTACACACACACATAGCTTGTACACATCTCTCGTATTATCTAGGCCATCGGTTTTCTCATGCTAATCTCAAAGAACAGATCACAGAGCAAAAAGAGTCTCAACACAGACACACGGTACAACACCATAGGGAGGGATAACACCATTTACCACTCCATACATACTGTGATATCACTTTCATGAAAAAAAAAATAAAGATTAATACCGAACATGATAACCAGAACATGGCCTAGAGAGGGATTTTAGCCTGATCTCCTTCAGATGCACTCAAATTCTACATCCATCCATTCATTCATTCATTCATGTTCTCTAGCCACTTATTCCTTTTCAGGGTCGCATGAGGCTAAAGGCCTATCCCAGCATGCATTGGGTGGAAGGCAGGGAAACACCCCTGCAGGGAAACCACAGCACCTGCGGAGAACATGCAACGTCTACTCAGAAAGGGCCCGGGGCCCCGGAAATCGAATCCCGGTCCTCCTTGCTGTGAGGCGACCGTGCCGCCCACTGATTCTACAGCACCGGCCCAAACAGGGTCGGATCAAAGCGTGAGCGTAGCGGCAAATTGGTCGGTGTAGGTAGCAGGGGGCGGGGTGTTGGTGGTAAGGAGGCAGCTGATGAGTACCTCCCTATATGTGTCTCCTGTTGTTACAGTAGGTGGTAAAAGCCCGGAGAGGCCAGAGCCCCAAAGAGAGAACAAACAAATGTGGCTGAAAAAGATGCCGAATCAATTCTTATTAACGCCCTGAAGAGATGAAGAACCGTGTGCTTATTTATGGTAGCCATTTAAACTCCTCGGTTTAATATCTTCATTTCTGGATACAGAATTGCCGCAGCTGGTAAATAATGTGAATATAAGCCCAAGCCACTCGTCAGGGGGAGAACCATACAACAACCATCAAAAAAAGACAACAACAAAATGTGACTTGCAATCACTCAGAACAAAAAGGGGGAAAAAAAGATCTTTGTCCTCATCACTGACTCAGACTCCACACACACACACACACACCATCACCACAGTGGTCGTTTAGGGGGACACAGACAGAGTTCAGTTGACCCAGCGACAGGGTGAGAAGATTGATGTGACAGAAACACACACTTTAAGCGCACAGCAACACAGAGGGTGTGAAAGATAGACATACTGAAATTACCATCACCAACACACGCACACACACACACACTTCCCCCTAGAGGGGTCTAGAGGCAAATCAGAGGTCGCTGTGTCATCAGAGCTGACTGTCAATCAGAGAGAAGAAACTCTGCATAGAGAAAGAGAGAGAGAGAGGGAGATAGAGAGAGGGGGGATGGACATACACAGACAGACAACAAAGAAGAGAGAGAGAGAGAACAAACAAAGCAGACACAAGAGAGAGAGAGCTAGATGCAGAGTGAGAGAGAGTGAGAGAGAGTGAGAGAGAGTGAGAGAGCGCTTGCACTATTCTATCAACAAGCCTAATAACTTTCATATTTTGGCTTTGCCGCTGAAGGAAAACAGAAGACAGAAGGGCGCACAAGACTGAGGGAGAAAGATGAAAGGACTGCAGGCAATCATCTACAGTAAAAAATTAAAAAGTCAAATGTGTGCGGCACAGTGGGCTGGACTGGTTTGTGTTCAACTTCTCGAGCTACACTGAGGCACGATGCCACGCGGTCTGCTTGGGCCGTCTATCGGTGTCTCAGTGGCTCTCAGTTCTTCACCCCATCTCTACTCTCTACCTGTCCGATGCTCTCTGTTTCTCTTGCACAAATCCTCTTATTCCCAGATTTCTGTTCATCTTTCCATCCGTCCATCTATCCGTCCCCGCTGCTCTCTTAGCTCCTCTCTCTCTCTCTCTCTCTCCCCCACTCAAACCCATTTCAACCGCACTCTACTCTCAACAGCATCTTTCCATCCATCTATATATCCCCGCTGGTCTCTCCACTTCCCTTTCACCTCTCATCACCCCCCCTGGCAGCCCCTTCTCCATCTCTCTCAACTCTTCGCAGTTTCTTTCCTTCCTGTCAAAGGCCATTAGTTCAGCCTGGCTGGTGTTTCCCCCAGCAAAAAAAAATAAATAAAAAAGAAACCCTCTAACCTCTGACTGCTCGGGGGAGACGGCTAAAACACCATTTAAGAAGCAAGGCATCCCTGGCAGGCCCTCATCACGCAAGACCTCTCTGTCTTGCACTCTGTTTGTTTATCTCTGTCTCTGCGTCTGTATTTCTGTCTGTCCATGTCCGTTTTTCTCTCTCTCTCTCTCTCCCACCCTCCCTCTTTCTCTCTCAGTTCTATTCCATCCAGCTTTATGGCCGTGAACGTGGAGAATAATACTGATGATGAAAGATGGACACGTTCTCTTTCCCTCTCTCTCCCTCAGCATCTGAACTAAGAGTGCCGAGGGGTTGATGGAGCAGTAAAACCGTTAAGCACACATCTCCACTGTTGCATTGTGGGCATTTTTTCCCCTCCTGTTTCTACCTGAATGAACACATGAACAGCCATCAGGGTCCTTTTATGTTATGTGTAAGAGCGTTTTAAAAACTCACCACAATCTGAAAGTAAGTCTGTTTTGTTTTTTTATCTCAATTCTTGTTTAAAAAAAAGTGATTTAACCGTTTCATCTGACAACAGGGGAAAGTCTTTACTTGAAAGTTGCTTTACTCGCACTGGATGTCACAGCTCCCCTTTGCGGACCCTCTTTGTACGTTTTCAGTTTAATAAGATTTACTTTTATGTCAGTAACAGGAGGAGTCACATGATCTATCTCTTGGGCACACCGGACGGACATAAAGATGGACAGACGAGTCAGAAAAACACGAGTTAAGAAAGAAAAGAGGCTTTTAAGTGATTTTTCCACATCAGTAGAACATTTTCACTTCTCAGCATACACAAGGCCATAGACCTCCAGCTTTACCTGCCCCGGGGATCTGCTGTCACCAACAGCAATTAGGCTTTTTTTCCCCCTCAGCTCTCAAAATCGATAATTGAAATTACTTCTCTGAAAGTACGACACAGAACTAATTCACCTGCGTCTCCTGCTGTGTTTGTGTCGTAAATACACATTTTAGGCAACATGTAACTAAGCGTGCAGTGGCTTTGGATCCCCAGAGCTGGTTGACCGTTCATGAACTCTTCTAGAGGTTTGTGCGCCAAGAAGTGAAAATGGTCTTACAAAATAAAAAGTTTGTGTTTGTGCGTGCGGTCATTAGTGTGACCCCTCATGAACTCCCATAGAGAAATGTGAGCTAAAAAGTGGGAAAATGTTCTTACAAAATAAAATACTGCCTTGAGTTTTTTTTTGTGTGTGTGGTCATTAGTGTGCAAGGATGGTCTTCGGAGGGGTGTGCAGGGGTCGTGGCTGAAACTCCACCGACAGAATAATGACATGACCTATTGATCTAGAGAGGATAGCAGGATGCTACTGACCTCTGGAGAGAAAGAGGAAGGGTGGGGGTGGAGGGGAGACAGGTGACAAAGAGTGGAGCATGTGTGTATAAATGAGCGTGTGTGGACGAGACTTGTAAGTGCAAGTGAGACTGAGCAACAGTTGTTCATCACGTGAAAAGGTCAGCTAACGGTTAGAAGCAGTGGCGGCTGGTGCATTCTTCTCCAGGGGGGGCTATATATACCAAAAATCAAGCAAACATGTACTAAGGTATCATTAGTGTATTTAAATAAATGAAAAGCTTTATTTGTATTTGCTGAGCTGTAAAACATTTAACTGTAAAGTAACATGACAGGGAATCAGGTGTGGGCTGCTGATGAAAATGCATTCTCATCATCTTGCAGATGCCTCCTTGTTTTTGAAAAGGTCTGCAGTGTGGAAGCTTCCCTGCTTTGGTAGCCAATGGATCAGCCCCAAAACAAGACTCTATTTCTGTAGGCAATATTGAGAGTTTTGTTCCAAAATGACAAAAAATGACATTAAAACAAAACAAAGAATAGTAAATGCACGAGCTTCCAGTGTATCTGAAAATGAACGTTGAACACATTGAAAAGCTACATTTTAGAACTGCGCCACGCTAATCTGAGGTGACGGAGATGAATCGACCCAAAGTGGTCAAACATCTAGATAACACCACCATTCTGAGGCTTTGGCTCCCATCAACCCGAGAATGAGTGTTGATTAATCCTGCATACCTCACCACCACGCCTCCTCGTGAACAACCACTGACGACCAGTGACACGTGTCTGATTGGGTGCGCGACACCGATCAGTGAACCAATACACTCTAAACAATGCTTTCCCTATTCTGCTGCAGTCCTTGTCGAACGACCTTTAAAGGAGGAGGGTGTTTGAGTGCAAACGGCCGGTGGACTCTGATCGATAAGTGTGTTGTCTCGGCTAATTGAAGCAGACACTCATAATTGGGAGAGCCGGCGGTACGTAGGACGAAAAGGCCGGCAGCAACATCTTAGACTCGCTTTGATAGGGCGATGAGAATAGCAACACATAACTCAATTTTTTTATCGAGGGGCGTTCATATCCACATTTGCGATTAATAGGAACAATACTATTTTTATATAAGGATTAATAAACTTAAGTGCATGATAAAGCTGATTTATAGACAGACAGACAGGACGGGAGAGGGGTGGAAGAGAAGATGTCGAACGAGGATGGAAGGAAGGAGAGAGAGAAAAAAGGTCGAGTAGAAGAAGGAGGGATCGAGACAGAAGATAAACAGCCCGTGGCCAGTACACAGTGTGATGATAGAGTACAAAATAACACCCCCTGTCCCCTGCATGCATGCCTGTGTGTGTGTGTGTGTGTGTGTGTGTGTATCGCTCTCTTTCATCATCTATCTTTTTCTTTGAATTACTCTCTCTTCCTCTGCTCCTCTCCTCCCTCGGACGCCCACCCCCTCCTCGTCCCAAGTGCTCCAGGTTTCTCTCTCTCTCTCTCTCTCTCTCTCTCTCTCTCTCTCTCTCTCTCTCTCTCTCTCTCTCTCTCTCTCTCTCTCTCTCTCTCTCTCTCTCTCTCTCTCTCTCTCTCTCTCTCTCTCTCTCTCTCTCTCTCTCTCTCTCTCTCTCTCTCTCTCTCTCTCTCTCTCTCTCTCTCTCTCTCTCTCTCTCTTCATCTTACAGCGGCCTTATTTATTGCTTCAAATACTAACACTGTGTAATATTTGACTCGCGGATAAACGGCAACACAGAAAGACGACAAAGAACGCTTTGTGTTGCATTGCTAACGCGGACACGGACTTGAGCAGATGAACGTTAAAAAGGCACCGATGCATTATTGATCAAAAATAGTAGTAAAAATTCATCTTCAGAGCTGCTGGAGGGATCATCACCTTTGGAGCATCACCTTGCCCACTTTTTGAGTTCGCTCTTGACAGGGCAGCAGTGGTGCAGCAGCTCAAGTATTCCCAGATCAGACGGTTCCCGGCCTTATTCCAGGCTATTATCCTGAGCATTAATCTATGGCAGTGGGTCCCAACCCCTTGTCCTGCAGGTTTTTATAGCTCCGGCTCTACTCGGGCACACCTGAACCAATTAGAAGTATCATGGAAATGTGAAGCCTCTAATTGGTTCAGGTGTGCCTGAGTAGAGCCGGAGCTAAAAAACCTGCAGGACAAGGGGCGTACCTGAGGACTGGGTTGGGAACCACTGATCTATAGTGTTGTATGGTACTGTATTGTTTAAATACTTCTCTCTAATACACTTACACGTGTACTTACAAGGGTGCAGCAACACAATAAACTCAACCTGTAGGCCAACAAATGCAACATACTAAAATAAGTACTAATAAAAAAAGTTTTGTTGAGCGGTTCACCAATGCTTCCTTTGGTTTTCTTTTACAGAGATCATATAGTTTCATTTTGCTGAAAAATGTTTCTGTCTTGTCTCCCCCCCCCTTCATCTTTTTCTACCCCTCTGCCTCTTCTCTTTGTCTCTCTTTCTGTATCCCCCTCTCTCACGAGGCCTTCCTTCAACCTTTTAACCTTGCCCTACTCCTCTCAAACTCCCCACTCTCTCCCTCCCTAGTCTTCTGCTGTCAATCTCCCTATTCCCCCTCCGTCTTTCTTTGTCTTTCTCCCAATGTCTCCCTCTTATGCATTTTGCCACAACCCCCTCCCTTCCCTCTCAGCCCTCTTTTTTTCTCTCTCTCTCTCTCTCTCTCTGTTTATCTTGCTCTCTCTCTGCCTCTCCCCTCCACCAGTGCAGTTCTATCCACCCATCAGTCATCTCCCGGAGAGGACAACCACTGATGCCTGTGCGCCACGCACAGGAAAAAACACATTTTCTGTCATACTGCCATGTCAGTGAAATTTAGGAGCTGTGTGTGTGTGTGTGTTTCTCTCTCTGCTTCAAGGGTACTTTCATCATCAAATTCCATTTCCTTTGCAGACAAACACTTTTGCCAGCAGCCTGGCAGACATGAGAGAATGACAGAGTGTGTGTGTGTGTGTGTGTGTGTGTGTGTGTGTGTGTGTGTGCTCAGGATTGGCATTTGGATGCATTGGCTCTTGTTTTCTTTTCTTTTCATTTGTTTGTTTTCCCCTCCTACAGCTGAAGAGAGGAGGAGTAGTGGAGACGATCATATTGGATTTTTCTCTTATTTAAAACCACAGGGGAGAGGTTTTACATGAGTGAACACAACGCACACACACGCACACACACGCACACGCACACATACACACACATATGCTCACACCCAAGCACAAACACGCCCGCTCGATTGGATAGTACAACACACACAAATGCATAATCTTATTGCTAAAATAATTACAATGTGGTGGATGTGGAAGTATATAAATTCACACACCCATCCACACACACACACATAGATAGATAGAACAACTGCATTGCAGTACAAAAAGGCACACTGCCCCCCATCCTCCCACCCCCCATCCCACCCCCCCAATTGACATAACATGTTGATTTCTGCAGGCAGCAAATCTGCTGTTTTTGAGCAGCATCCAGATCCATGTCACCGTGTTTGTGTCAGTCTATGTGTATCTGCACCTCCTATGACAACTGTGGGTTAGTGTGTGTGTGTGTGTGTGTGTGTGTGTGTGTGTGTGTGTGTGTGTCCTACGTGTTAGGGGACAACCCTGTGGTGAATTACCAATTGCTGACTGGTCACTGAGCTGGCAAAAACTGGCTATTCCCCTGGCACACTGCCCTTTGTTGTGTGTGTGTGTGTGGTGGTGGGGGGGGGGGGCATGTTGTGGCACAGGAAGTACAGAGATAATACGGGGACACCGGGGAGAGCAGACAGTTGGCACTGACACACACACACACACACACACACACACACACACACACACGTGTGTTCTGGGGATCTGGCAAGGATCTGGCACAGATTGCTTGTAACAGAAAAATTAAATGAAATATTGTGTAATAGTAGAAAATAAGTCAATTTAACGTAACACATGTGGGCAATAGAGTAACAGGGTGGAAAATAACAAAATATAAAGTGAGAAAACTGAAGAGAAAGATATGAAGATCGGAGAGAGGAGAGGGAACAGAGAGGATTTAGTGGCAATAGATTGGCACTGGACATACTGTATAGTATTTGAGTGGGCAAAATGATGTGAAGTGAGAAAGCACAATAAAGTCTTTCATGGGTACGTGGAGAGACCATAGAGGAATGGCTGGCAGGTGGATTGGCACAGAGTCGGTGCACAGTTGCCAGTGACAAACACCTCTAATAGCATTTTTGATAACAACAAAATCAGATAAAGTCAGAATAAAGTCCTTCACAGAGATGGCAGAGGGGAGGGAAACTAGAAAGGATTGGCACTAATATATATATATTGGCGCTGGAGAGTCTGTGCCCATATAAGCGCCTCTATTTGCACATTTGATGAAGCAAAACAATGTAAGAAAATAGAGCGCTAGAGGGCTGGACGTGATGAGGAAAAGTTGGCATGCAGTTGTGAGTGGCAACAAACACCTCTAATAAAATATATAAGGTGAAAAGAAGATTCATTTCTTCATAGGCATCTAGAGAGATGGTACAGAGATGGCAGGCACAGGGGTGGGAACACAATAAAAGTCTTTAACTGTGTATCCGATAAAGCAAAATAACATAAGTTAGGAAATATTTTCTTACTAAAGGGATGGTCAGGGCAGGGAAGCAGAAAAAAAAAGGTCTCCTGTAATGTTTTCTTTTATTTAATAAAGGGAGAAAATAAAGTTACGATAGTCTTACATCGTTGAGAGCAAGTACAGAGGAGGGAAAACAAAAGGAGGGTGGAAAGTTGCCAGCGGGAGTATCCGTGGGCATGTAACTCCCCTAAACTAGACACATTTAATTCAAAGTGAAATGAAATGAGAGCAGTTACAGCCTGACTCAACGTCCCAGGAAGGAAGGCGGTAATGTGAAAAGAAACGGAAGGTT
Source organism: Hoplostethus atlanticus (assembly GCA_034670405.1). NCBI lineage: Eukaryota > Metazoa > Chordata > Actinopteri > Trachichthyiformes > Trachichthyidae > Hoplostethus > Hoplostethus atlanticus. Next base: position 1,430,080 of record JAXDDX010000026.1, read on the forward strand.
TGGCGCTTTGATGTTGGCGGTCCGGAGTTGGCACTGGAGCAAAAACAACGTTCGATTTGAAATAAACGTGAGAACACGGTAAACAATCATTCCATTCTGTGGAGGAGGTATCAAGACACCGAGCTAGGCTGTATTTACTAAGAGGAGCGTTAATTGCTACCGTGTGCAAAAAAAAACCTTAACGGGAGCAGGCTTCAGTTTAGCGTCTGATTTATTAAGACGGCTTACGTCCAACGCGCTGCGGCATCGCTCTCAAAGACAGACAGGCGGGCGAGAGAGCCGATACCACGCGCACTTCTAGGTGAAAACGGGTGCGATTGGGTTTACTTGATCAATGGCAGTGATCCATTTCACTCATCTCCTCCTCCTTAAAACACATTGATTGAGTCCAAACACAGTAAGAAAAGGTGTCTAGCCCCATTTCCGTGCACAAAACGCTGGTGCGCACAGGGTTACGCAGATACGAATCATCACTTTTTAAACAGCAACCACAAACGTTAACAAGGCCCTGAGAGTTGGCACCGAGATTGCGCAATATAATCTAAAATTTTAAATGACTGTAATAATCCTCTAATTGAGCTGATAATGGCAAAAGCAGCTGGGAGGTTCGGCCCTGGGCGCTTCACACTTGAGAGCCGATGTAGAAGTAATACGACAAAAAAGATGTTCTTATAAGTCTCCATCCGAGGCGTCAGGTAGCAGAGAAGGTGTACTTTATTTCAAAAGTGACATCCAATTTAAAAAATGATAGTTCTCTATTCTGGGGAGCTGAGGGTGGGGGAACGGAGGCCAGGAGGTTGGCACTAAGATAGCAGCGGGTCTGTTTGTGGGCATGTAAGGATGTCTTGAAACCACATTCATATTTGATGGCGAGTGATAAAATATGAATGTGAGAAAGTGGGAAAGTGGGAAAACACCCATAATGTCTCCTAGTGAGCCGGAGCTGGGAAAACCGAAAAATGTGCTTCACCTTTATTTAACCTGGCGAGTTTAAGAACAGTAATGACCTCGCGAGGGATTTCTGGGAGATCGAGGTGTTACCGACTCACACCGACTCCTGGTGGCCCAGCGATTACTGCCTCTTTTTGTTTTGCTCAAGGGCACTTAAAACGGTAGCTGTTGAGTGAGGATCAAAACGCTTCTCGTACACTCTCCTCTCACCAAGAGACGGTACTGTGGAATCAAACACGTACGGCCGGGCCAGTTGGAAAGCTGCCATTACGCAAATTGGCAGGCATGTGTCAATATGTACGTCTGTATTTCCCCCTCTGCTTCACACGGCGCTCCTGGCGGCTATGCCTGGACACACACACACACACAACCACACACACATCCTTGTACTTCTATCCACATGAGGACCTTCCATTGACTACAACCTCTAAACTGCACCACTACATGCCTAACCTTAGCCCTTACCCTTAAAACCCAAAGATCTAACCCCAAACTAGTTGTTACTTTAACATTACCCCAACCTAATTCTACTTTTGACCCAAAACCCAAGTCCTAACATTAAACTAGTGAGTACCGGCCCAAAAATGTCATCACTCCGAAGGTCTAAAACTCTAAACTTGTTCTCGCAAGGATGGAAGTACAAGAACATACTGACCTGCAGCACTCAGAGATAAAATACATGCATGATACACACACACACACACACACACACACACACACACACACACACACAGTGATCATTGCATTGATTACAGCTCCGTTAGGAAGGGCAGATCATGTATCGCGATCCCCAGCAGAGGAGAGGAATGGAAAGGAGAAAATAATCAAGGCCACAGAGACCACCGAGAGTGTGTGTGTGTGTGTGTGTGTGTGTGTGTGTGTGTGTGTGTGTGTGTGTAAGCAAGAGAATAATCAAATTCTACAGAGGCCACAGCATGGATTAACCCTGAGGACCACAGCTTGCATACTAAACCTGAGGACCCAGGACATATATACACACACACACACACACACACACACACACACACACACACACACACTCCTGCATACTGAAGCAGGGTCCCAGAGTACCTTTACTTAGATATCCAGGGTCAATGTCTACTATAGGAAGATATGGATCAACAAGGTAGTAATAGAAATGTATGGATTGCTATGGCAACGGGGTGTGCAGGAACGTGTGTGTGCTTTTTGTGACGATCGTTGTTCTTAAACCACGTTGAGCCGTATACTTGAATCTTATTTACCCAAATGAAGAACTTGAAATGTGTCTGTGAGTGAAAGAGAAAAGAGATGAGACTTTGAACAACTCTCTCACACACACACACACACACACACACACACACACCACGATCCCTCTCCCACAGCTGACCCTCAAAGTCTGTTTCCGTCTCCCAGGGAGAATAACTGAGAGAAAGAAGAGAATGTTCTTTTCTTTTATGGGGAAAACAATCTGTCCTAATCTGTAGCGAAACACTTCTCATCACTCCCTCTGTTCATGTGTTCCCATCAGTGGTAACCCCCCACCCACTCTCTCTCTCTCTCACACACACACACACACAGACAGAGATACTCTTATCTGTCTCACCCTCTTGAGCGCCTGGGGGTAGGTGGCTATGTGTGTGTGTGTGTGTGTGCCCACTTCAGTTTCTGTGTTTGAGTGTGTCCTGCCGTGAATGGTTTTTTTTTCGGTGCATCACCAAATAGGAAGGAGGAAGTTCCCTCCAGCGGCTTTCATATCATGTCTTCAGACAACAAAAAAACAGCAGCATGGGCAGATTCACACAGAACAGAGGGAGGCAGAGGTTCATGTGAGGAAGAGTGGGGAAGGCTTGGGGCGGGGCGCTGCTGTGCCCATCGGTTTCACTGATGAACGCTACCCGTCGATAGCGGGTCAAACTAAAGAGAATATATGGATATTTTTACCCCCATATATGTCAAGTCTCAGTGGAAAAGTAACCAACTAATATTTGAAAATGGAACATAAACCTACTTCTGATGAGCTCCCATGTGACCAAAGTAGCCATCTCTCAGGACAAGAGACTACATTTTGATTCCCATGATGAAAGAGAAAATGAAGATCGCCTGGATTAACCAAAAGCCACATTATTACGTTATAGTGTGTTATTTTGGATTACACTGCATTGGGCAGCGGTGTGGCCCAGGATGTAGGGAGACCAGACCATCCTTCAACTGCAGAACCTGCCCTGTGTTGGCAAGGCACCTAATCCCTATCAGGTACAGGGGAGCTGCACTCTGAGAGAAGAGAGACTTTACAAGGATCAATAAGTCACCATTTTTATTTATTTTTTTAATTTAACTGAGCATGCTCTTTTCCAGCAACGCCCTGCTTCACTTTCACACGGTTCCACGCATTCACACCTGGCACAGTCTTTCACTTTCCCCCGGCGATGTTTTCCCATACCGGTCCAGGGATTAAGAGCTGGCGACCTTCCAATCACAAGCCGCTAACCTCTAGCACCGCCACATTATCATTAGCATTAGCAGTAGTATGATCTGCGCATCTGAAACCAACCGAAATATATCAAATCACATTTCTGGGATTGATTGACCTTGTCTGGCACAATGGAGCCAAATGAATTGCTTGTAGTGTCGACCACGCCCACCTCACACTTAAAGTAGCAAAATGGAAACAATCAATTGTACTCACATACACACCGCATCAATCTGGTATCTGGAAGATTTCCCTGTCACATGTTAGCACATTGTGGTCAACATTGTAGATGTGACAGCATTGTAAATCATTTCTCCAAGTGTGTGTGGTCTCTCTTGTACACACACACACACACACACACACACACACACACACACACCTACACACCCAAACCTAGATCCTTACAGGCTTTCTCCCTCACGCACACAAACTAGGGTGCAAATCAATCTCTAGGAATGGAGACACACACACACACACAGAGATACACACACAGCTCACTGTCAATGTCCAGAATCACACAAACAGCCAAGTAATTATGTCTCCCTGCCACACACACACACACACACACACACACACACACACACACACAGCATCCCATCTCCCTGTGGCCAGTAGCTCTATAGATTTCCAGGCACTTTCCATCTCAGATAACCAGCCAATCAATGCGCTCTCTTCAATTAGCCCAGCCACAGCACCTGGTGGCTTTGCTGCAGTGTGTGTGTGTGTGTGCATGTGTGTGGCAGGATGATGGGTTGGGATGTGTGTGTGTATCTGTGTGTTACTTGATAGGTGCTCTCAGTGCAGACCTACAGTCATCTAATAGAGGTCCAGGCCAATTGAGTGGCCTCAACACCCACTCACACATTCTCTCTCTCTAACACACACACACACACACACACACACACACACACACTGTAACATTCTCTGCATCTTTTAGACCAAGACAGCTTTTTGGATCTGCTGCACAACTGCTCACTGCTCTTTGCTGTGTGTGTGTGTGTGTGTGTGTGTGTGTGTGTGTGTGTGTGTGTGTGTGTGTGCATGCACCCAATAACAGTTACTGTATTTTCCTCCCTCTCTCATGCAATTAAACCTGCATGTACAAACTGTACATGTACAGACCCACAGGGGGATACACACATTTCAAACACACACACACACAGACATATACAGAGCACACACACACATGTACACACACACAGCAGAGAGCATTAAGCAGTTGTACAATAAATCCATGAAGCTGTCTGAGTCTTAACTGTAATTGCAAAGCACACTGATCTATTCTTCTGGGGAATACACTGATACATAAGAAGCTCAGGTAACCCATACTGCACAATATGTCTAGAGATATGTGTCAAAATATACAAAAATTGGCCAAAACATGTTGATGATGTTTACTTGAAATATATTTTGGACCCTGGAAATACATTTTCTTCCTATGTGCTGCCGACAACTTACACAAGTATATCCAAAATATAGTTGAAGCTTTCAAAGCAGAAACCACCGTAATCTGACTCCAATGATGTTCACACAGACCAGCTCATATAAACCATCAGATAGATGGAGAGGAAATTGTAAGAAAGAAAGGAAGACTTATTACCTATTGATATCCTTCCACCTGCTGTCTGAACGCCACCAATCACAGCATTCATCTCTGTAACTGTTTGTGTAACACTGACCGTCTGAAAGAGGAGATTGTGAGACGGCACGAGAGACAGCTCAGGGACAAACAGATAAAGCCTCCTAGCTGTCACTCTTGGGCGGTGTTCACATATAGGTTAGAGAAACGATGGCGGTCGCTAGTTTGAATCCCAGCCTGGCTGAGAAACTCTGGACAGGGAAAATGAACGATATAACACTCTCCCCACCCTTACCACTTACTGTCATGGAGCCTTTGAGCGAGGAAGCCAGTCCAGTGCAGCTGCAACAGTAGAGGGCTGTGGTTGCACTGGGGAGCTCCCAGGTGTGACTGCATGTAACTGAATGTGAAGCAGGGCAGCGCTGAAAGAGCTTCAGCTATTCCCAGCGTGACTATGAGTTAAAAATAACTGTTTCATTAAAAATGAATGCCATGAAATAATCTAAGACAGAGACAGAGGGAGTGAGAGAGAGATAAACAACAGAGCTCTGTGAGGTAGGGAGATAAGACGAAGGTAGATAAGTTGCTTTTTCCATCAGATAACTAGGAAAAATCCACCCAGAAACACTAAAGCACGGTTAAAAAATAGCTATTGGCAGTATACCTTGCATTTCTGGGTCAGTGTGACATCACAGCAAGATATTTGCAGTACAGCTACAATCATACAGACCATAATGCAGTGCAGCCACAAGACCGCCTTTTTGGGACGGGGCTCTTGCATTTTCTCGGCTGGAAGAACTTGCTGTCTTGCTGTTACTGTGATATTGCCGTCACTATCGCTATTGCTCCACCTACAGGTACAGAACGCAACAAGTTCAGGCACATTCTCTGGGCGTTGTCGCAAGTCATTCTGGGAAATGTAGGAAATCACTAATTGAAGTAGAAGAAGAGGAGGCAGGTTGAGGGAAAGTGGATACACCTAAAAGATAAATTACAAAACTTCATCTTGGAATGGATTGAACATCACAGATTGAGTGAAATATAATAGTGTGGAATTTTCCTTTAACAAAATAAAGGCCCTGCATGGGAATGAGGCCCGGTTCTCTGTTTCCTAATGCATCCCAAAGCACGATGAAGCCAAAGAGTAAAACAAACTTCTCAGGGCAGCATCCTCATCACAAAAGACAGACAGGTACAACTTTCCCTTTTAGCTGCCAAGTCAAATCAGGAACAGTTAGATAACTAGTAGGAAAAAAGACAAAGAAAAGCACACAAACAGTATTACAGGCAGACAGAAAGATAGAGAGGCAGGAAAACAGAATGACAGTAAGACAAACAGAGAAAATGAGAAATTACAGATTGACAGGGAGGCAGAAAGACAAAGAGCATCCACACCACAAAAACAGGCAAGACAAACACAAAGTCAGAAACCAGAAACACCAGAATAGGGGAAATTGTAACTTAAGGACAATCAGAAATGCATTTAGAAATAAAGCAGAACTAAAAGACAGGAAGGCAAAAATAGATTGACTACAACAGATGCACAGACACACAAACAGGCAGAGAGAAGACACAGATGGACAACGTGAGTGAGGCAGAAAGCCAAAAATCTATTGACAAACAATTGGAAAGTCACGCAGCGGATTGTAACTTACTGAAAAAAGAAAAACAAAATGCATTTTAAGAAAGCAGGCAGACACCGAGTCAGACCGCCAGCCAGACCGTCTCAACTGGAGGGGAAACGTATTGAGGGACGGACAAAATTTCCACTGAGGCAGATTATATTAGTTAGAAGAAAAGGTAAACACACATGGATTTACTGTCAAAGCCAGTCCTGTGCTACACACTCATACACGTCTCTGGCACATATGCATCCATACACACGCACACACACACCTACACACACACACACCAAGATGTCTGCTCGGAGTATCAAATGCACTGAGACAGGCCCGCTTAAACCTTTATTCTGAGGCTGTGGGAATGGCACAAAAATAACTGTTTCCTTAATTTACACACACACACACACACACACACACACACACTCACAGACACACACACAAACACACACACACACACACACACACACACACACACAAACCAGCTATATCCATCCAATAATCCGACAGATCCCATGTAAATTGGCAGTATAACCCTTTGCACTTCCCATGTACGTGTACGTGTGTGTGTGTGTGTGTGTGTGTGTGTGTGTGTACCAGTGATTAATCCAGCGGTACTAGAAGGAGGTGGTGATGCCCTGAGGCTGTGCTTTCCTCTGATGAGATCTTGACAGCCGAGGTTTATACTACTGCATCTCTCTCAATTTCCTGCTCTCTCTCCTTTCTGTTCCCATTTGCTTCCTCCCTCTCTCTCTCTCTCTCTCTCTCTCTCTCTCTCTCCCATCCTTGATTGCTCCCCCTGTCTCTCGTCCCACATCTTGTTCATTGGTTTAGTTGTGTTTCAAAGCCCTCATCTCTCCTTTATTCCCTCCTTTCTCCCTCCTCTCTCTCCCCTCCCTCAAACAAATCCCTTCTTCTTCCCGCCCTTCTTTCACTCACACTCTTTCCATCGTCTCTCATTTCCCGTTCTTTACCTCAGGGTGCACCTTGAAGTCCTCTCGCCCCTCATCTTTTCCCCCTCTCTCTCTCGATATCCTCTCCCTCCCTCCTCCACTATCTCATTTTCTGTTTCCATGTCTCTCCCTCCCTCTCTGCAGGTGATTAGCACTGTAAAGGTCAAAACATGTGAACCGTGTGAAATTAAAACAGCTTTGCTTCCAACCCAGCAGCGAGCGTGCACACACACACACACACACACACACACGCAGCAGACGCACACTCTCACATACACACAAATGTGCGAATTCCCACAAGAGTGCACGTGCAGAGACACAGAAAAACAGGTGCACACACACACACACACACACACAAAACACACACTACTACAGAAGGTGGCAGTCAGTCAGGAAAAAATAACAAAGCAGAGTGTGTCATCTTCACAGTACACCATCTCTGGTCCTCTCCTTTAGTGCCTGGTCAACCTCTATGATCAGCCGCGTGTTCCTGAGGTGTGATAACAGTAGGACGATGTACTACAGTACTACGACTAGAGCCGGTACCGTCTCCAGAGATCTATACATCTATTAAGATCTTCAGCGTGATATTTCCAAAAGGTCAGTATTTGGGTGAATTTATAGAGCTTGGGAGCAGAATGACTCTGTATCTCCTCTGTATATCTGGGAGGCGGTACAGCACCTGTTGTTGGGCGGTGGGATGTGAGTGGTTCTGTTCTGACTGTCACACACACACACACACACACACACACACATAGACTGAGATGTCAGCCACCCACACCACCATATGTTGTATGTCTCACAGAATGTGCTACAAAGACACTCTTTGTCTTTCTCTCTCTCACACACACACACACACACACACACACACACACACACATCAGGGGTGATAATGACCAGCTGTCATCCAGTAGTTAACTTTCTCATCTATCTGGTTCAACTCATCATCATAAAAGAACAGTCTCTCTCTCTCTCTGTTATCAACACCTGAATGGAAGTGTGTCGTTTCTGACAGCACTCTACATGCCTGCCTATTGTCTGGCCCTCTGTAGACTTCATATGAACATGTTGTTTTTCTTCATATTCCTATAATATGGTTGTAGTTGTTATCATTTTCACTTATTTTGTCCTGCACATATTTCATGTTCCATTGTTTCGCACCCTCTTTATGCTATAATCCACACTTTTTCACACTTTCATCCATCCATTTTCTACCGTGTTAGGTAGAAAATGTGAAATTGTCAGCTGAGTATGTTTACATAACCTCTCATCCGCTCTATTCTTCTATATTCTAGTTTTCTTTGCTGTATCCTTTTACTTTTTTGCTGCTGCAACGGCCCAACTTCCCCACCGGGATCATCAAAGTTTCATCCAGCTGTGGTCCAGCTGTGTGCTGTTTTTTTTTTTTTTCATTTACTTCCAATGGAAACAGGGAAAGTAGTCCCATGTCCATCAAAACAGCATCTCCTCCACAAAACTATCAGACTTGGCCGTGTGTTATTTGAGCTTACTCACCATTTAGTTTTGGTAAAGCGAACAACACATTCTCATTTTCTCACTTTTGAGATAATGCTAGTCGCCTACTATCGCTCAGCATAGTGGATGCTAAAGTGTTAGCATGGAGCACTGCAGCAAATAATCTACCCGGGACACAGGGATGATTAACGGGTGAGTTGTCTACCGGGGCGATCTGACAGAAACTCCCTTAATGAGAGACTGTGGAGTTGTGGAGGGGAACGATTTATTGCATCAGCACAATTTCATTTAGTTTGTTCATGTATCTTTACAGTTAAATGCCCACCTTTTTAATTGTACACTAAAGACTCCCTCTCTCACATACACACCCTCTCGTCTCCCTTACAGTACACACCGAGCCCAAATTTCGATCATGCATGATTGATGAGGTCCTCACTTTCTCCGTTTCTCACACACACACACACACACAAGCTCTTTACACACACAAGCTCTTTCTGACGCTCTGTCACACACACTTCTACATGAACACCACCAGTCTCTTTCTCTCACTCTGCTTTCTCACTCTCTCACACTACTTCACATAATATACACCCCCCACCCACCCACCCACCCACCACCCCACACACACACACACACACACACAATCTTGTTAGTCTATCTCCTCTACTTCCAACTGAACCCAGTAGCTGTGTTGTTGATTCAGAGACCTAATCAACAGCCAAGTGCCCCAGAGACACCGACTACATGTTAGCTTACAACAACTCTGTGACCCTCTGTGTGTGTGTGTATACATGTGTGTGTGTGTGTGTGTGTGTGTGAGGGTGTGTGAATATTTGCCCCTCTCTTCGTGACAGGATGACAAACACAACAAGCACAGAAGTGTACTCAATTTCTCACCCCTGCCTTGTGTAGTTGCATAAATAGAAAGTGTAGATTGGATGTTAGCGGCTCTCAAGTCTTGAGTGATCCCAGGACACAAAATCTCTCTTTCTCTCTCGCCCTCTCTCTCTGGACCTCCCAAACCCCACCCCCCCCCCCCCCCCCCCACCCCCTCTTTCCGCCCCTCCTTAAATCCCCCTCTCTCCCCAGTGCGTCTCACATCCCTCCTATTCTCTCCTTCAAATGTATTAGCTGTGGCATAATAGAGAGCTGTCAGTGTCATTCTCTCTCTCTCTCTCTCTCACATACTCACACACACACTGAATGGGAAAAAAAAATCTCACACTTCCTCAGGGAGTTGTCAGTTGCTAAAACAAGAAATGGAAGAAGAGTGGAGGGGGAGAGAGAGAGAGAGAGAGAGAGAGTTATGGATGAGGACAGGAGAGGAAAGAAAACTATTTTTCTTGTTCTTCCAAAATGAATTTCAAGGCTCATCTGCTCTGGGTGATGTTGGCGTTCACAGCTTAACAGTCCCAGATAAACACAGCCTCAGCTCTGAGAGGAGGACAACATCATCTGTTATATGGAGATGGACAGAGAGAGAGAGAGAGAGAGAGAGAGAGAGAGAGAGAGAGAGAGAGAGAGAGAACAACGACTAAGAGAGGAAAGAGGGATAGGGAGATGGAAGGAGAGGAAAGACTTGGGGAGAGAGCAAATGGGGCACTATAGAGGAGAAGAAAGTAAGAGAGACAGAGGGGGAGAAAGTGAGCAGGAAGAGTTGAACGTAAATGAGCGAGGGAAAGACAGGAGGAAGAGGAGGAAGAGGACAGGGAGGAGAGAGCAGGGATGTATTGAAGGGTAAACCCACCGAAAATCAGTTCAACCATCTTTTAATGTGCAGTAACAGCTTTTTAGTTATATGAAGTCAGGGTCTTGTAAAGGAAAAAAGCATAACGTTGAGTGATGTTTGTTTCTTTTGGTTTCTTTTGGCCTCATGATGATCACTGAGGGCGTAGTTTACCCTCCTCGTATTTAAGACATGGTCTTTATCGAGGAGATTGGACACAGAGATAAATGCTCAGGGGGCGTCAGCGAGGTTCACCTTCACTGCACCCCGATATTCACTTCTTTTTCCTCTCTCTTCTTCCCCCTCCCGTGTTGCCATAATCTCATAAAGGCTGCAACGGTTTCTAACAGAGACAGAAGTTAAAGTTTATCACTCAATCTAGCGACTCCCCTGAAGCTTAACTACAATGTCTGGGGCAACAATAGAGACAGACTGAGGACACTAACACGTAATAGGACTCGATGGCCTGAAGGATGAAGGCTCAATGCCAGGGTGACTTAGGAGGGATTGCAGTAGCTAGCTCTGTGTGTGTGTGTGTGTGTGTGTGTGTGTGTGTGTGTGTGTGTGTGTGTGTGTGTGTATTGCAGCCGTTTGTCCAACTGTATGTGTATCTGTATTAGTGTGTGTGTCTCCATGATGGAAAGCTCGTCCCTACCCACCAACAAGGCTTTGAACTACAATATTGCAGGTCATTATATAACTCTGTGTGTGTGTGTGTGTGTGTGTGTGTGTGTGTGTGTGTGTGTGTGTGTTGGCCTTGGTGGTGCCAGTCAGGCATGACAGGAGAGAATTAAAAGCCGTAGGCACCGAGAGACCTTCTCACAGTCCACTAGTGTGTGTGTGTGTGTGTGTGTGTGTGTGTGTGTGTGTGTGTGTGTGGGTGTGTGTGTGGGTGAAGAGTGACCTTCTCTCCAGACTAGTGTCACAGGTGGTTGGTTTTGGTACCAGCCCTGTGGCTTTATAAAGGCCTATAAGCATCTTATACTACCTTCTGGGAGAGAGTTTAAATGTGAGTGTGAGAGTGTGTGTGTGTGTGTGTGTGTGTGTGTGTGTGTGTGTGTGTGTGTGTGTGTGTGTGTGTGCACCAACTCTATTTGAACAAGCTCTCTTCTCTTACCTAAAGCAAGTTTTCCCTTCCTTTTATTTTCTCTTTCTCTCTCTCTCTCTCCTACCACTTTCTGCTCTTCCCTCGCTGTCACGTTGAAACGTCCAAAAGATGTTTCAGTGTGAAGTAGAGGTGACGCATCAATCATTAAAATCTTCCCGGTTACCACCGAGGAACAGCGCGACTTTCCAGCTAGACAACATTTTACACGCCAGTGAATGAATGTGTGTTTGCAGCATGTGTGTCTAGGCGTGCGTAAACATTGCGTGTGTGTGTGTCCGCCTTCTCGTGAGGCTTACCGGGCTTGGAACGAGTGATGAATTTTTTAGTGGATAAAAGAGGAGTGTCATCCCTCCTTCCTTCCCACATCAGCCTTTTTCTTGCATCCATCCAGCCATCCATAAATAAACACGTGGCTGCTCTGTCCGTTGCAGAGGGTTCAAGTCACGCTAGAGGTCAGGAAACACTGTAAAACAGACACATATAGTGTTGTAGTCCGTGTTAAAGGTGTACGCCGCTCAATATCTCAAGTCGGTGTATGTTACTCTGGAGTCTCAGGACATCCCGGATAAGACCGATTACGAATCACGAAGGATGAACAAGTCTTTCCTGAAGCGAGAAAACAGAGAACCAACGTTCAACGTCTGATTGAATCTGTGATGTCATCAAAATAAGACTCGATTTAAAATGAAAAGGAGACTCGCAATGTTTGTCTGACGTTGAGTAGAGTAGAGCTCAAAGTGCATTTTAGTGCAGATCACCGTCCACCGATTGAATGAACACATCTTGATACGACACACCTTCAATGGTGGTCACGAGGCAGCTCTGTTCCATTTTCAACACACACACTCTCTCACATACTTATGCGCACACACACACACACACACTCTCTCTCGCTTTCTCACTCGTGCTCTCTCACACTCATACCCTTTCTCTCAGACCCTCTATAGGCCCAATTACAGTCATAATTACTGTTACACAGGAAATGCAGGATTGAGAAGATTGTTGTTGTTGTTTTTTCTTTTTTCTCATCCATTTTGAACAAAAAAACTACATCTCTCGTAACAATTATGTCCCCAAATTAGACGAGGAGAGGAGAAGTGGAGGAAGTGATGACGGGAGGAGAATAGCGGAGATGATTGTACATAAATGTGTGTGAGATAGGGAGAAGACGAGGGAGGGAAAGTGGTGGAAAGAGGAGGCAGCAGATGTTAAATGGGTGTTTATGTTGCTGAAGAAGTTCACTGAGAAAAAAACTGACTGAACCATTAAAAATGTATGCTCTAATTGGCTACTCTCATTCCCCTAAGCGTGCACACACACACACACACACACACACACACACACTTATCAAGAAAAGTAAAACTCTTAAGATGAATCCCTCAAACCCCAAGGGCCTTTGGGAATATAGGCAACCATATTTTACAACCTTATTTTAGGAATTGGCAGGTCCAGTGGTTAGAGAAGGTCCTGTAACTAGAAGGTCACAGGTTTAACCCCTAACCTGGTCACTCTGGATGGGAGCACCGTTTCTCTGTAACCTCCAAACCATCCTGTCACCTTGAATGCAAACTGTTGTGACACTCTTTCCACTTCTACTGTATAGCATGGTGGCTCGCCCTGCCCAGACCTGCCAACCTGTCCAAAAGGATTTCAATGACTGGTTGTTTCAGTGGAGGATTTAAGTGTCACTTGGTCTATATACTGTCCCAGAGGCTGGGGGGGTGGTGGGCTGCTTCATACACGGCGCTAGCCCTGATATGTGCCATTCTGTCTTTCTCTTTTTGCACGGGGGAGGATTTCATGCCAGACTCCATTGCAGTTGAATGTTGCCTTGCTTACATGACCTAATACATTTTTCTAAATCGTTAGGGTCCATTGGTAAATCCAACGTAGATATGATCCACCAGGCAGCACTTGTTTCAATAAAATGTCAGCTTGTGTAACCCGGGCTGCCTATTATTTCTGCAATCTTCTTCCACCAGAATACACCGTGGTGGCGGCAGCAAGCGTTACAAATCAATCCTAAAAGTTGACATTTTATGAAGATAAGTGCTACTTGGCGGAACGTATTGATGCCAAATTTAGCAGTGGACTCTAACAATTCAGAAAAGTTTGACTATCGTGTGCAAAACAAACGGGAGCAGCTTTCTCCAGTTCAGCGTCTGATTTATTAAGACCACTTGTGCAAATCAAGTCAGTCGCAATTTTCCAGTTAGAATACCTGAGGTGCAGCCCGACGTCCACCACGCTGCAGCATCGCTCTCAAAGCGATAGAGGTGAGAGAGCCGACTGTGATCTGCCCACTGTAGCTGAGGCCAGGAAATGAACGGGTCGCAAGACATTTTATCACTGCAGGAATGGAACGACTGCTCTTGTTTTTTATTTCATCAAGCAGCGGTAATATAACATGACTTGGAGACCTATCATCATTTCAGGGTGTGAAGTTAAGACGTGCCTCCTCTGGGTGTTAAATGCTGCGTGCAATTACGCTTTGTGTTTTGGTTTAGTAAATCGTAGTGAGTGATCCATTTCAATTATCTCTTCCTTCAGTTTTTTGCACCCTGCCATTGCGAGTAAAAATATATATTAATTGGATCAACTCCTGTTTTATTCCCACTTCCATCGCTTAACTCTTCTTTTCTTTCAAGGTTTTGAGGTGCATCGCCGCCACCAACTGATCTGGAGTGTGAATGAAATCATTTTGATGAATTAAATTGCATTTCTTAAGCCTCTTTCACACATGCAGTGCAACCCTGAACCCTGAACTGAATCTAGACATTACTCGGAGGGGTTGTATGTGTGAACGCAAATGTCTGAATCAGTTGGTCTGGAAGTCAAACAGACTTTACCCACCCAGCACCTTAGTCTAGTACTGTGTGGAAGTCTAGTCCTGGTTAAAGAGCGGACCTTATTCTCTGGAGATTATCCGAGGTGTATGTCTGAAAGAGGCTTTATTGTACTTAAATATAACAACACAAACAAAAGCACTGCCCCTGATGAACGTTCATAATCTTCACCGATCTTAGATATTAACGTCTTTCTTGCTAACGTCCCTCAGCTCACACAAGATCCTGCTTTAAAGGGGAGGTTTATCCATCGATCAATTCAGAATCTCTAAATTATAATTGTCAAATTATCAAAGAAAGTTGAAGTAAATTTCAACCCCAAGATTTTGAGAATATATGCAGGCAAGGTCTAAGCATTTTATTTACACTCTGAAGACATTCTTGCACATTATACATCTTTTTTGTCATGAGCCAATAAAAACGACTGAAGCTGAACAAAAATATGAAATCTGTTATGTGCCACGTAATTTGAGTGTGCACCCAAAAACAGCAGAATAAGCAGAAACCCAGATTTTCCACTGTCCAGACACTGAGATGCACTCTGACTTGTAAACACACATACTGATAGAAGAGTGACTTGACTTGACTCGTGCTGAATTGAAATTGAACTGGCAGACAATTACATTGAGTCAACAGAGACAGAGAGAAATACAGTTAGAGTTGTTTTATCTGCTACCCTCTTCTGCCAGGTTGAATGTGCTAACCTCCTATGCAGGGGTTAGGCTGAGGTGGCAGTTAATGGTAAAATGGGAAGTGAAATGAAATATGCTGGCTATGGCAACTCATTGCACCTGCTGCTGTACCACACACACACACACACACACACACACACACACACTACCCACTCTGGCTCCGGCTGCCAAAAACCTGCTATGGCAGCAGAAACGTGACAAGGGCTCAACTTGACACTTTTCTCCTCTCTCTCTCTCTCTCTCTCTCTCCGTTTCTCGTTTCCTCTGTTTCTCACCACGTCTCTCTCAAAAGAGGGTACATGTACACACACATCCTCGTCTGCCTCTTTCACTGTTTCCCTCTCGCTCTCTTTTGCTCTTAAAGGTGTGTACATGAGCACACAGATAAACACACACCTTGCTGTGGCTGGCTGCAATCAATTCCTGCTTATGTATGTCCACACATTTTGCCAGTCTGAGTATTGTGTGTGTGTGTGTGTGTGTGTGTGTGTGTGTGTGTGTGGGTGTGTGTGTGTGTGGGTGTGTGTGTTTGTGTTATACCCAGAGAGTCATACCTCAAGGCTGTCTGTTATCACCAATAGCCTGCTAAATTAATCAGCGCCCCTCAGGCCTCTTGACCAGGCCCCTGATAAACACACACACACACACACACACACACACAGTCATATGGGGTGCAATATTGCAGAGGCATCACTCACTGAGTCAAATAGCCCCAACAGCACCCCATTGAGAAATACTGAGACCAGGTGAGAGATATAGGAAGCACACACGCGCACACACACACACACACACACACACACACACACACACACACACACACACACAGCAAGCGAGTGTAGGGGTTTTATTGTAAAACCAATGTTGATTATTTTACTTTGATGTTTTAAAGACAAATATTGCCTCTCCAATTCCATGCCAATACAGCAAAACAAAGAGAGAGACACAATGAGAGAGAATAAGAAAGAGGGGGGGGGGGTATTGAGGGGTAAAGTGGTGAGGAAGAGGAGCAGGGAGGAGAAATAGGGTTGGGGAGAAGAGAGACAGATAGAGACCAGGAGGACTGGCGGACTGCAGGTCCAAAAATATGCATGCAAGTGTGTGTGGACAGTTAACATGTGTATCCACATTCCTACATGTTCATGCATGTCTGCGTGTGTGTGTGTGTGTGTGTGTGTGTGTGTGTGTGTGTGTGTGGAACATAAATTGATGTCAATAGGTTAGTCATGAATACATAACCACTGCTCCTGGCACAGGCGATGGAAAATTACTGCAGGATGTGAATGTGTGTGTGTGGTGTGTGTGTGTGTGTGTGCGTACTGCAGCAGTGTAAATCTAATTCCCATTTCCATAATGGCACTTCCAGCTGAGGAACGCCTGCTCGTTCACACACACACACACAGAAACATATGCATACATTTGCACCCAAAGACTCAGAACCTATTCAAACATCCTCACTCACATAAAGTACATTGTTCAGTTCAATTTTGCACGCACACACACACACACAAGACACCTCCACTATAAACACACACACATCTATGCACAGAATCTCTCTCTCTCTCTCTCTCTCTTTATACTAGACATTATTCACAGTGGACATTCACAGTAACAATGTGGTTTAACACTAATACAACCATCCCTTAGGCAGTTAATGGTCTTAGTCCATTAGTAGCACAATAGACACACACACATACAAACATGTATAGCTTCACTTACCAGGCTATAACCTTAGTTAGACTGTAGCAGTAATGGCCCTAGTCCATTACAAGCAGACAATAAGATACATAATTACAATGGGGCTTTACAGTTACAACAGGCTATCACTGAAACGTTTATCTATCCCTGCAACACACTCATGTACACACACATTCACACGTTGGCTGAGCAGCTCCACCAGAGCAATTGGTGGTGCCTTGCTTAAGAGCACACCATAAGATACATGGTGAATGGGAGGTGTGAAGTGGCCGAACACTGACGGCGATGGCTGTTGTGTACAACGAGAGGATGGTAAAGTCACAAAGAGTTTGTGAGCCTCGTATCAGCAAAATGACAAGTCAGCATGGCCAAAAAGAAGTAAGAGACACCCCACCCAAACAAAGCACGTCTTTTCTTAAGCTAGCTAACTGAGCTAGCCCCGCCAGGGACACACAGGAGTTCAGAGCCAGTGTCTTTTGAAGACGAGCTTTTCTCTCTTCCTCAGCCTCTCAGTGGTTTTTAGATAGGAGGCTTACGCTGGCATTGAACAGTATCTTTAAAGCCCCAAACCACAATTTATTTGGAAATGTACATTTTAGGTTATTCGTATAGATTCTTGAAATGAGTTTGACTTGAATTTTTTTTTTTTACAGGAAAGTGATGATGTCAGAGGATTTCATTTTGGTCCTAATACTAAATTAATGAAACAACTGGAAAAAAAAAAAACATCTTGTGGGAAAATTTGGGGAAATGACTACTTTTGAAAAAAAACAAAAAACAAAACCACTTGCCTTTAATAATTGGAGCTGACAGCATGGATCAGTCCACCTGAAAACACTTCATAGCTCCGTCTTGTTTGAGGCTTTAAACTATGAGCCTGAGATTCTGGAGCAGAACCAAGAGGTTTTACACTTCTCCATAAAACCAATGTCTCATCACAGCTAAACAAGCAACCCTGTGTGTGTGTGTGTGTGTGTGTGTGTGTGTGTGTGTGTGTGTGTAGGCAGATCTGTCTTTCTAAGTGTTTTCACTCTTCTACATGTGCATGCCTGTTCGGCTGTGTGTGTTTCTGTGCTTGTTCTTATGTTACCGTCCACATCTTTCTGTGCACGTGCGTATATATATCTGTGTATATTGGTGCTTTCGTGGGTCTGCGTGTGTATGTGCGCACCCGTATGTGTGTGTGTCTCCCTGCCTGTGTGTGCGTCCTAGTGTGTATGCGTGTGCCTGTGTGTGTGTGCGAAATGCATTTTCCCATGTATAAACCTTGGCAGGTGTCCAGCTCCCCTTGGACGGAGCTCAGTGAGAGAAGGGAAGGACTTGTCTTGTCTTAGCGGTTAAATCCCCTCTGAGACGGTGAGTGAAACACGCTCGGAGAGTTTTATGTATTGTGGCGAAGCTGCGTTTTATGGAGTTAAGCAGTAGCAAGCACCCCCGAAGGCTTTCTCAATTGCCACGCCAACAGGTATTATGCTTCGCAGGCTTAGGATCGCTCACGGGCCGTCAAAAAGGAAAGCCAAGTCAACTGTTTGCGCAGGATTAGACAAATCCGACGTGTTCAAGTGCACATGCGACATAAGTGTTCTGTTCGACAAAACATGACATCGTCTATCCACCTACAAGCACTGCACTAACTAGGCTCTTGACTCACACACAGACTGTCATCCATCCATCCATCCTGTTATTTATTGTATATCTCTATTTATAGGGTTAAACAACGGTATATTGTTCATGCAACCCTCTAAGGCTCTCTATATAGCCTCACTGGCATCACTCTACAGGACTTGACAAACGCCTAGTAGGCTCAAAGGCCCCCCTCTTTATGTTTTCCACTGGGATTCCCTAACGCTTTATCGTGTGCAGATGTAACATGAGAGATTTCACCCATGTGGGAAAGCAAACAGCTACCAGTGGGCCGAGAGGGAATTTGGGGACACGGGGATAAATTTAATTTGTTGGACATATATCAAAGTTTGGCTTGTTTAGTGTAAAGACATTCTTTCTTTATTAATGTAATAGATCAAGCTAGATTTGGTCTCTACAGGTGCGTACAAAGCAGACAAAGGACAATCATAGGCATTTAGATAATGAATTCAGAGACCGACCTATTCAAAATCTAACAATTTTACACATCAGCTACGGTGGAGGTACAAAGCAGCTGCAGTGAAGTGAAGCTGAATGAAATCGCAGTCTGTGACGACTTATGAACAGTTTGACATTGGTGGGCTTCTTTCTGCCTGTCTGTGTCTCTTTGACAAGAGAAAAGTGTTTAATGCGGTATAAAAAACCTCTAGAGGCTGCCGGGCAGGTGTAAAAGGTTTTATTGTCAGACTGTGTGAGCGTGTGTGTGTGTGTGTGTGTGTGTGTGTGTGTGAACAGAGAAAGAGAAAGAGAAAGACACACACAGACCTACACTGAAAGCCAGAGACTGCAATGTGTGTGAGAAAGCAAGAGAAACAGAACATGAGAAAGCGAGACAAAGACATAGACACAGAAGCAGAGACTGCAATAATGTGTGTGTGTGTGTGTGTGTGTGTGTGTGTGTGTGTGTGTGTGTGTGTGTGTGTGTGTGTGTGTGTGTGTGTGTGTGTGTGTGTGTAAAGCAGGTGTTAAGCAGGGTAGTAGTCCCCTGTCTGTGATGCTCTTTGAAGGTCAAGGCTGATGAGGAGAGGTTGAAGAAGAAAGGGATTTGAAACAATGAGACCAGAATATTAGACCAGGAAAGCATCACTCAGAGTGAATTCTGGGTAAGTTAGGGGTGTAAAGGTTTGAGAAGTTAGCTCGTGATCAAAATGTCACCAGTTCAAATCCTCAGAGTGGTTAGTAGTGTATGGCTGGGAAAGTCGCGTCATCTTAACACAAACGTTCACAACAAAGTGCGATAGATAGATAGATAGATAGATGGATAGATAGATAGATAGATAGATAGATAGATAGATGGATAGATGGATAGATGGATAGATGGATAGATAGATAGATGGATAGATAGATAGATAGTTAGTAAGTAGTTCCCTCTATGTCGATGTGTGTTAGTGAATCATTCAGCTAAACTTAGCCATAGTTAGCATAACAGACGAGCAGCTTAGTCACATCGTAGTAGCATAGCATAACGTTAGCTCTGTTAGCTCTGTATGTAATGGAAACACATTACAAACCAAACCTGCACAGCTCTGGTTCTGTTGGAGGTATTAGATCTAGTCAGTAGGGCTGGACTAGTTTCCTTGATAGCAATAGTCCAGATAACAAACATTAGATAGCACAAATAGCACGTACCTGTCTAGGAGGAAAATGGCCGCCTCAGCATCAGTTTTAACTCCTTTGGCCTGTCTCAGGGGTGGGAGGGGCTCCAGCTATAGGGGAGGAGCTTATTTAGGGCCCGTAACAAATACAACAAACAACAAACCAACTGAGGAATGAATAGAGTTAGAAGTTCATCTCCCCAATCATATCTTTTGTGAAGTGAAAAACTAGCATAGACTGCCTTTAAGGAAAGCAAGATTTTAAGACATGATACTAAACTAAATTACTTTTTTTTTTTGCAGTGCATGGTTGTATTGGGCAGCTCCTAGGTGTGTGTATGTGTGTAACCCTGCCTCCCCCTGCAACTACTCCTTCTGCTAGTAGTAGGATCAAAAGCATACAGCATGGAAAAATAAGACCCTTGCCACAATCACAGCCTTACCCTGTCCTACCCTTTTTCTTTTTTCCAACTTCCAAAAAAAACAAAAAACGTAGACACCCACCCACACATACAAACTCTTACTCTCATCGCCCCTCCTAATCTTCCCTGATGAAGATCACCTTTTGAAAAACGCTTTAATGGTGGAGCAGCAGGTTGTGATTGGTGCAAAAGGAAAAAAAGGCGGTGGGGGAGAAAAAGGATGGGGAAGACAACGCCATTAACGACCCGTGTGTTTGCAGAGGAGTGGTGGTTATTAAATGCCAACGAGAGAGGATTGATTGGTTGAAACAGCTTATTAATAGGTGTGATCAGCGTGTATTAATGGGGTGTGATTGTCAGTGTGTTCATTAACGGCAGTCCAACCTCGACATGCAAACATGCAACCCCCCCCCCCCACACACACACACACACACACACACACACACACAGTTCCACCCTACAGCATAGAGAGTAATGGCGCATCAACACTGTTTGAGCTTCCTAGTGTCACTCTATTTAGTCATGATTAATAGACAGATGTGCTGCTGTTTTACAACAAAGACTGACATCATCAGTGCCCCGCAAAAACCTCATATCTCCAAATGTGTCTTTTTTAATGCTGTTATTGACAGTCTATGGACTCTGGGCCTATGGCGTATAGCTCTGCAGCTTACATAACAAGATTTGGTATTGTTTCATAAGCCACCTGACGTGAGAGGTAAATAGATTGCTTATGAGACAGGTAGGGAGATCTGGTGTGGAGTTGATTACATGTGACGCAGGACGTCTCCTATTAGAGATAATTCTATCTACAACTGGCATTCGGTAGTTAGGCGGTATACTGAAGTGGATGCCATGCTTGTGCGTTCTCTGTTTCTCGCCATCTGGTTGTCTGTGTTTCTATGTTTCTCTCTCCTTCTCAGCCTGTCTCTGGCTTTCTTGTTCTCTCTCTGTCGTTCTGTATCTGTCTGTCTTTCTCTCTCTGTCTCTCTGTCTCACTCTGTCAGCCTCCTTCTCTGTCAACGTCTCTTCATCTGTCTGTTTCCCACTGTCGCTGTTTTTCTCTCTCTCTCTCTCTCTCTCTCTCTCTCTCTCTCTCTCTCTCTCTCTCTGTGTTCACCAATCATTCATCTTCAGATTTCCCTTCTGCTCCTCTCATCATTTTACCAAGCTATGATTTATGACACAATTAGGATCATCTAAACATCTAAACTCAAGTACTACAAATGAAAAGCAACAATAAAGTTTATGACAGAGGCGTTAAGATATCACATCAACTTGTTTGTTATTGTTCACAATGAACAATTTTGGTATTTTATACATTTAAAATATTTATCAATTTTTTTTTAAATTGTCAAACAAATAAATTCAACTATGTCTGTTTCAGTATGCTTGGCACAGACGAGCTAGAACAGACGGAAAGAAATGGAAGCTTCTGAACTGCAATATACTGTCTCATCCAAGGCGGTTTATTTTGTAAACCTAAGCTGCTTCACTTTATTGTGGATATGTATTTTTCTTTATACTCCTGGTGTGCTGTTGAGATCATCAGTCACCATTTTCTCCCTGCTAAACAATTAAAGGACACAAGCGGAAATAAGTCACGTGTCATTTTGTGTCTTATATTGTTCTGTATGCTCATTGATACATGTTAGGTTACTTTATTAGATAAATACCACCAATCAAGAAAACAAAAGAAACAGTTAAGATGAACAAGGCTGGTTTAACTGATATCAGACAAATCAAAAGCTGTTACTATTGTTGGTAATGTTTCCCAACAGACAGCCAGGCTCTGCGGCGTGGGTGCGGTGTGGGAGTAGGCTGACAATTAAAAGGTTGATGTGAGTTTTGAGGAAGTAAACAACTCGCTAAACTGACATGGGACCAGCGCTCTGGAACGCTACTTCATAGGCCTTTGCTTTCCTTTGGTTCTCATGTTTGATGTTGATGAATCCAAACCGTTTAACTGGTCCCAGTCAAAAGGAATTGTGGTTCCAGCAACTCCCCGTGGCTGTGGAAGTCACACAGTCAAGTTGCCTCGTTGCCAAAGAAGCTTCATTTGTCTGACGTTGTTGTCACTGCCTTATTCAGTGTACAAGTTGGGTTGCCATCAGTCATGTCGTGAAGTGGATTTTGTCAGATAATAAGTTCCTTTCTGAAAGGGAACTGACCAAACGCCCATTTTGATATATAGTGAAATAAGTAGCAGCAGTAACAGACTAGTAGTAGTAGTAGATGATAATAGTAGCCGTAGTAGTAGTACATGTTTCGAACTATCTCTGTTCAGACCCATAAAACTGAGTTTACTCTGAAGTCAGTTTGAAGTGGAAAGGTGAGTTTTGTCTCTGGATGTCCCTCGTGTCCTCCATGAGAGGAGAGAGGGGACACATCCCGCCTTCTAAATGCCATCCTAATTATCACATCTCACTGAAATATCAAAAATATACCAAAATATCAAAAGGCCTTTGGCTGTCAAATCCACCTTCATACTTCAGAGGAGTCAGCAGCAAATTAAATATGGCTCACATTAGACAGTGTGAAACGCCAAACCCCTGTGCAGCTGACCAATAGTAAACCTCAGAGAATTCAATGAAGGCCACTAGTAGTACTATGTCTACTGCTACGACGACTAGTACAAATACTGCTACTAGTACTACTTGTACTACTAGGACTACTAATACTATAACTAATACTACTACCACTACTACTATTATTACTACCACTTCTACTATTATTACTACCACTACTACTATTATTACTACCACTACTACTATTATTACTACCACTACTACTATTATTTTTAATACCACTACAACAACTACTACTACTATTACTACTGCTACTACTAAGATGAAGCAGAAGTACATATTGTATAGCATTATTCTTTTTTTTAAATCTTAAAAAGTGTTGTAACTTAAAAAGACAATCCCATCTCTGAACCATCTGCTATAACGGAGGGAAGTCTGCTGGTTCCATTAACACCCACTCAGCAGTCCAAATGTAGCAGCAGCATAGGTAACAGCAATATTACCATAATAATACCAATATGAATGCACATAAAAATAACAACACAACAGTTCAGTCTCAGTGCACCAACCAGAGCTGCTAGCTGACTCTCCCTCAGACTGCGGAGGCAGGAAGAGACGCCGTGACGTTGGTTGGAACAGACGGACTATAACGGTTTCTGCTCGGTCTGTTAACGGCAGAACTAGCCCTTCATTGGATTAGGACGCTCTGTGCAAGTAAACACACACCTATACATACTGACACACACACACACACACACAACCATGCTACACCCCCACACCGCTTGAGCAAACTTAATGGCTCCGCAGAGTCTTCTATTCACATATACAGAGATACACAGAAACACAGCACTGTTTCAGCTACGTTAAATAATTGCAAGGGTCACACACAAATGCACACACCTTCAAAGGACAGACAGGAGAGAGAGAGAGGAACAGAGAGAGAGACGAGAGAGATGAATAAACAGGGGGAGATGAAAGTTAAAGAGGTGGAGAGTGAGAGAGGGAGAGAAGAGAAAGAAGGAAATAGAGAGACAGGGTTAGAGACAGAGGAGAGAGACACAAAGAAAGAGAGAGTAAATTTGAATTGAAATACTCGTTATACTCTCTTCATCTCGCAAACCTATTCAGAAAGCAGTGGGAAAAAAATCTTCATTTACACTACCTCTCCCCATGAACACACACCAAAAACACAGAACCAGACACACAAATGATACAGGAGAAAAACAAAAAAAGATTACATTCAAAAGGTCAGCGACAAGGTGCCATTATCTGTGTTCCCCACCGCTCCGTGTGATCATGAGCTAGTCCAAGTCGCCCACCAGTCTGGAGGCACGCTGCACCCTGAGGCGAGCTGCCAGCAGACCAGTGGATCTACCGAGCTCACAACCTGGATCTGACTCTTTGGAGGTTTACAAGGAACCTGCACCGACTTCCTTCTCTGGCTGTATCGTGGTCCAAAATGAGAGAGAGAGAGAGAGAGAGAGAGAGAGATAGTAGGGGAGTAGTCTCCTCACAGTTCTGCTTCATTATCCCATAGTGAACATGTCAGCCACCATCCAATGTCCAATACTGAGTAAGACTCTGCGTGTGTGTGTGTGTGTGTGTGTGTGTGTGTGTGTGTGTGTGTGTGTGTGTGTGGGCAGAGTGAGAGTGCCGCTGCAATACTAATCAATAGTCTCAAGTCTTAGCTCTTGTCTCTCCTTCACTCTTTCTATCTCAGTCTGCCTTTCTCTCCCCCCTCTCTCTCTCTCTATGTCTCCCATTCCCTCTCTCTTTCTGTCTCACTCTCTCACCTCCTTTTCTCTCTTCTTTCCCCTGCAGACCTCCGTTACCTCAGCCACAGAAACAACCTATCATTTGGGGAGGCAGAGAGAGAGAGAGAGAGAGAGAAGATAACGAGAGAGAGAGTGAAGTGAAGTGAAGAAGAGAGAAGGGGGCTGAGGAAGGACAGCAGGGGAGTATTAAGTTCAGGGGAGAGTGAAAGAGAAATGGAGTGAGGGATGTGGGGAGAGACAGCGACAGAGGGAGACGGGGTGATGAAACAGCTAGTCAGAGAGAGAGAGAGATGGATCAATTAATGGAAGACGACTGGGGTTGAGAGATGAAGGGAGGCGGGGCATGGAGGTGAAGTCAGATGCAGGGGTGAGGAGGGATAAAATGAGGGTTTGATGGAGGGAGGTGAGGGGTCGCACTGTCCTCTTACACTAAAATACACATCCCTCTCTCTTTCTTTGTCTTCCTTTCTCTTTGCCTCGCTCTCTCTGGTGTCTCGTCTTTCTCTTTTTTTATGACTCGCTTCCCCCCGCCGTCTTTTTTCCTCGTCTTTTCTGTTTTCACCTACTCCTCTTCCCTCCATCTTTCTCTCACTCACTCTCCATCTATAATTCAGGGTGGGAGTCCAGGATGATGGGCGTGGCCATGAAAAATACATGGGGAGGCCGTTTAGTGCTGCCTTACCTCTGAGGAGGAGCGCCACCGGCTAGGGAGGAGGGAGGAGAGATAGGGAGGAGGGTTGAGAGGAGAGAGAGGAGGAGGTGGAGAGAGGGACGAGGGTGGAAGAGGGGGATGGAGGAAGGAGGACGGAGAAGGAGGAGATGAGAGGTATAGGAAGGGAGGAAGGAGCGAGGGAGGAAGAGGGAGAGGGAGGGAGAGGGACAAGGAGAGGAGGAAGGGGTAGGGATGAAGGAGGATTTGGGTGAAAGAGGGAAAGAGGGAAAGAGAAGAGAGAAGAGCAGAGGGGAGGGAGGAGAAAAAGGATGAAATGTACAAGAGAGGGAGGGGGGGACAGTTTTGGGAAGATCATAAGAGAGGGAGAAGGAGAGACGAGGGAGGAGATGAAGGGAGGGACAGAAAAAGGGAGGGAAAGGGATGAGGAGGGAGAATGAGGAGGGAGAATGGAAGGGAAGAGTGGAAGAAGGGAAGGAGGTGAGGGGGGGAGAAGAGAGGGAGATGGGAGTGATGTGGGAGGAGGGAAGAGGAGGGAGAGAAAGAGAGCATCCTAGCAGCCATTGAATGAGGATTAAAAGACAAAAGAAATAAATAGTTTGTGTCTCTCTCCTCCTTGACCTCGAGCTTAGTGGGGTAATTGGTAAAACACACACACACACACACACACACACAGCTATAAATAAATTCCCATTTTCCATCAATCAATACATCAATAATATTGATCACAGCCATTTGAGTAGACAAACATATAGAGGGAATAGTTTTTTTTAGTGTGTGTGTGTGTGTGTGTGTGTGTGTGTGTGTGTGTGTGTGTGTGTGCGTCTGTGTGTCATATCCAGCATATGTCATGTTCTATATAAATCTCCAAAGGAGGACATCTATTTCCAAACACACACACACACACACACACACACACACACACAGTGTTTTATTCTCTTTCTCTCTGCTAATGTTCTTTCCATGTCTCGTCGCCTTTCTATCATAAATAATGCCTGCGCTGCTATTAACATGGTGAGAAAGACCAGAGGAGACGGAGAGGAGAGGAGCAGAACAGATGTCGAGAAAGAAGAGGAGAAGAGGAAGAGGGAGGCGTGTCGAGAGGAGGAAACCCCGACCACTTAACCTCTCGTTTCCTCTCCTCTCTCTGATCTAATGCAACATAGCTGCAAGATGTAAAAAAAACCACTTCTAGCATCCCATCTTCCTCCCTCGAGTCTTCTTCCACTCTTTTATCGCACTCCTTCTCTCTGTCTATCACTGGTTTACTGCCCTCCCTCTCTTTATCCATCATTCGCTTACTGCCCTCGCCCTCTTCGTCTTGGAGAAGGAGATTAGGAGATGCAAGGGAGCGCTTGGCAATGAAACAAGGAGGGGAGGCCAAAGGAGACGAAAGGAAAGAAGAGGAGGAGATGACACAAGGTGGAAATGAGGAATTAGGAAGTGAGAAGAGAAGATAGTGCAGGATGAGAGGAGAGAAATGAGGAGGCGAGGGAACCACTTTTCCTCTATTACTTGTTTTTTCCTCTCTCTCCTGTTCTGTCTGATTTAATGTAACATAGCTGTGAGATATAAAAACACAAGCAGCATCCTCTGCCCGTCTCCCTCGAGCCCCGGCCACTCTTTTATTGCCCTTTGCATTCCTTTACTATGAGAGGAGGAGGAGGAGGAGGAGGAGGAGAGCCGAAGCAGAGGAGAGGAAGAAGGGTAAGGAAGGTGGACGGAAGACGAGGAGGTGATGCAAGAAAAGAAGAAACTGTGTGACAGGAGAGGAGAAGATGAGACTAGAGGACAAACCAGTTTAGAGGAGAGGAAGATGAGGGGAGATGAGTGAGGAAGAAAAAAGACGATCACCACTTATTCTTTGTCGCTTGTTTTATCTTTATCTTCTCTTTCTCTTAAGGTTTTTTTTTCCTAAAACACTATAAGCCCATTTTCCCTTTCATACCAGCACCCAAGTTTTTTTTTTTTTTAAATGGTCAATATCTCATTTTGGAATGAATCCCTTCAATACTAGAAACCACTTCCCACTCTGTGAGTCTCCCTCAGTCTCATCTTCTCCCCTTATCTGTCCTACTTTCACTCAACTGTATTAAAGAATACTGTATATTGGAATACGGTTTCAAATCTTTGAACTACTTGGGGTGCTCTTGGTTTTAACTTCCCCAAACTTTCTAACAGCCTCAAAATTGGAAACGCCACTTGCAAGATAAGGCAGACTTAATGAAGCGCTCGTGTTTTTGTTTTTTTCTCCCAAGTATTAAAAATGCATTCAAGTGCTATTTTTCTGTCTGTTTCCTGACTCCGTGCCAGTAACAGGCTTGAAAAATCATCTCCATGAACCCTCCGTGATTCAGTTTTAAAGCATGGCTGTTTTATTTCTCATCAAATCCCCATAAATTGCCTTTAGGGTATAGCATAACTTGCTAAACAGACAAGAAGAGGTTTTAACTTTAATGATCATCCTCTCTATTGCCTCAATCTCCACCCATGTTGCACCACAACACCGTTAGCAGCAGGACCTATCACCCAAGTGTTCATTTTCACACTTCCAGTGGCAGCAAATAGGCTAACAACCAATCCGATATATAAATAGTAACAGCTTGTGTTTGCACCAGTGACAGATGATCAGCTGACCAGTGCAAACAGAACAACCTGTTGAGTTATGCAGCTGAGTGAGTTGAGCATGGGACTAACACTGTCCATGAAATGCAGGTCTCATATAGAGTAACAATAGCATTCAGCAGCTAGCAGCCAATCAGGTGATTTATGCTAACAACAGCTAGCAACCGATTGGATCGTTGATGGTAACGACAGCTAGGAACCAATTACATCATTTATGATAGCAGATCCAGGATCAGTTGACCGGTACAGAATGCTACTCTGACACCAAATACGGTAACAATCAACATTTGGTCTATTTCAACCACAAACAATCGAGTCAACAGGCCTGTATATAACACACAGTAGAAGCTTTCTCTTATTCTTTCCGACACCTAGCATCGTTATTTTCAGACTGCCACCAAATTTCACACCCAGAAAATTGTACAACCCCGAGTGTGTGTCTGTGTGCATGAGAGTGTGTATCATTTAAGCCTATTCTAAGAGGAATGGAAGGTCTTGCCCTGACCTAAATACTCCGGTCACACACACACACGTCTTTCTCATGGATCAAATATAACACACTCCCCTTACTTGGTCTCAAGTTCATGTGTTCAACTGTAATTTTTAAAAAAAGGTGAAATGTCATGAAAATAATTGTAAATAAACAAAACAAATATTGGTAAATGCCCGCTGTTACACCACGGATACCCTCCACCTCACACACACCTCTTACATACGTAGACTGGTCCTCACACACACCTGTTATGCAGACAAACTGCAGGTCACATTCTTCTCCACAGGACGCTGACGCCAGGTTTTCCCCCCCATCCTTGATCTAACCTCTGGATGACGGGCTGTGTTGTTCGATTTGTCGAAAAATACAAGTGATTATACCCTAAAATTGTGTAAACTGAAGTGATGAGATGGCTGAATAACTTCAATCATAATATATACCGAGTTTTAGTTTCATGCCAGCAGCCATTTACTCAGAGCAGGCATTGAGGGTTTTTTTTTTGGTAAAATGGTCAATATCTCATTTTCGAAACCACTTCCCCCTCGGCCTCATTTTCTCCCCTTGTCAAGTTCATTTATTTCAAAACGAGAGAATCTGTTACCGCCGCATCGTTTTCGTCGCAGATACATTGTGTCGCACTGCAACAAAAACATTTAATCAGAGGATCAAAGTTGCGATGGAAATGTGTGTTGTCATGCTAACAATTGCTAAATAAGCCTGATCCGCTCTGCCTCAGTGTTTGAGCCACGGGACGCTAGCCGTAGCATGATGGATTGAATACTTAACGCACGTATGATTACAGCCTCAAGGTTGATACATGGTATTCTGTGGAGTAATGGCCACAATTTTGACCGCATGAATTTTTTACATTTCGGTCCATTATATTATCCACATTTTGTGTGAGGTGTCAAGTGCTGTCCCTGCTGCAACCAATATTGTCCAGCTGCAAGGCGTGTAAATGTGTGTAATAGTCTCACTTATCCCTTATCTGAGCTTCCTTTCGGGCACAAAACTGCAAATGCTGGGCAGTCCTGAACTGATAAAAAAAAAAAGGAAGGAAGAGGAAACCTCATTCCACTCCAAAAGCACTCCATGCACCAGTCCCCTCGATAAGGCACACACACACACACACACACACACACACACACACACACACTCACAGACAATCCTTCGCTCTCTGTGTCACACACACACACACATCCGGTCAATTCCCTGCAAAATCAGCTTTTTCGTGAAAACCCTGTTCCTCCTGTGTGCAAACACACAAAGACGTGCACAAGAGGAATACATCCATACGCAAGCATGCACATCACACACACACAAACAAGAACACACATCCCCACACACACACACACACACACACACACACACACACTCAAACACATGCACACACAGTCAGCAGTTTCAATAAACAAAGCTCCTAATGACCTCTTGTTTCTCATCAGAGAACCTGATTAAACTCAAATGACTTTCTCATCATATCAAATGTTTGTGTTTTTATGTGTGTGTGTGTGTGTGTGTGTGTGTATGGGAGTGAGTGGGGTGGGGTCATGTGATATCGCTCCTTGGTTTAAATACCACTGAAGTAAAGCTAATGAACTCTGGATCCTCTTGAAGTGGCGGATTGGTGACGTATACTCAGGCATACGCATTGAACACAGGCATACTTCGGGTGTGTGTGTGTGTGTGTGTGTGTGTGTGTGTTTGTGCCCTAGGCTTAGTTTTGCTAAGCATGCACACCCTCCTTTCCAGCAACACCCTGCCTCACAGTCATACAGTCACACACCCATTCATACCTGGGAACTGCCCCAGTACAACCACAGTCCTCTACCGTACTGTTAGGTGCCTTGCTCAAGGGACACTAAGACACTAAGGAACGGGGATTTTCCTGGGGGATTTGAACCACCAACCCCTTTTTAGTCTTAGCTCTCTCAGGGTGTTTACACGGTCTCGTCTCCAGTCGAATGAAAATAATAAATGATTTGAGGAGGATAATTAAGCCTCCCCTCGTTAACGCTACCTGTGTTAGTAGAGGTTGGCCGTCTGTCCATGGCGGCCATGACATTTCCCTGCTGCAGATGATTAGAAGTGATGCAATGCACAAACAAACACATGCAGACAAATATGTGTGTGCTCAGACACAAACAAACATCGATTTCACACACACACACACACACACACACACACGAAAATAGACACACTCGTATCATTTTCCTAATGAGTTTTCCTGCCTGTTGTTCATCGTGCCCCGTGGCTTCATTATCAT
Organism: Hoplostethus atlanticus; assembly: GCA_034670405.1. Classification (NCBI taxonomy): domain Eukaryota; kingdom Metazoa; phylum Chordata; class Actinopteri; order Trachichthyiformes; family Trachichthyidae; genus Hoplostethus; species Hoplostethus atlanticus. The sequence continues at coordinate 1,461,195 of JAXDDX010000026.1, forward strand.
CACCCACTTAATGCTTAATGCCTCCCTGAAAGAAATCAACACCACATCATTACACACTCTGGAGGACGCCGTGGTCTGTCCTGCTTTACCTTTTTTTATCTTTCCCTTGGGTCTTTGTCTGTCTATCTTTGTCCCTCCCTTCTCTTTCTCTCTCTCTCTCTCTTTTCCTTGTGTTGTTTCTGTTTCCTTCGCTTTTCATCTCTACCCCTCTTCTCATTAATTCTCTCTCTCTCCCTACTTCCTCTCTCCGCTCACACTTTGTCTATCCTTGCCTCTCTCTCTCTCTCTGTCTCTTTCTGTTCCAACACTTCATCAAACAATCTGCAGGATTGGAGCAGAACGAACCGCTGACCTTCAGAATAAGAGCCTTCCCCCGTTAGGAATTCCTTCTGAATTGGCGTCTGAGTGAAATGACAACCTTTTCTGTTAATTGCATTTTAATCTAGCCGTTGTCGTCCTTGTAAAGCCGAGCCACCGAATTGATTTGTATTTCTGACGGTGATGCTTTGCCTGGAAAAAGAGATCTAGTATAGCTTTTAAGTCCGCAAAAAGCCCTCAGCCCCGCTGTACGTTCCAAGGGTTTTTTGTTCTCACTAATTTGCTTCCCAGTTGAAATTGTATGATTTGATGTGTGTAGCACAAACACCGGCACAGAAACACACACACACACACACACTCACTTTCAAACACTCAAACGCACACAGAAAACATGGAAACATTTATTAACGGATATAGACTTTTTTTTCTTTGCATCTCTCTGGCGCACATCCAAACCTTTCCTCCCTCACACATACATACATACATACATACAACACACACACACACACACACACACTAAGCCCAGTGGGAGTGGGGATATTCATGTCATACAATGTGTGGCGCTGCACAAATCCACCTCAATTCTCAGTCTGGCAATCAAGGCTCTGATAATATACAAGGAGATAAATCTATCAGCGATATCGCACAGGGCTGCGGAGGATTCCCCAGACGGAGAGGAGCGGAGGCTGCAAGCTGAATCCTCTAGTCGTCTACTGTGTGTTTTTCCTCACACACACACGTGGACATACTGTACTGTACGTGATACACATACATGTCAACATTCACATGCATTCGAATTCACATGAAAAAGCTTGCAGAGAGAGAGAGCAGCTCCTTACACAGCAACACACACACATATTGCACACACACACACACACACAACACACAAGCACAGCTGGAGGTATGTGAAGCAGTATGGGGAGAGCGTGGGAAAGGCTTCTGCTTCTGACATTGGCCTCGGAACAGACGACTTGATAAAAAACACCAGCAGAGGCATAGACAATAACAAGTTTCTTCCTCGGAGGCAACGAGTGTGTGTGTGTGTGTGTTTGCGTGTGTGTTTGTGAGCTCTTAAGTTGAATAGAGTGGAATAGACACTGATTGGTGGAGATTCCAGTCTCTGTGTGTGTGTGTGTGTGTGTGTGTGTGTGTGTGTGTGTGTGTGTGTGTGTGTGTGTGTGTGCGTGCCAGGCAGTGTTTCCAGAAATCCCTGAGGCAAAGTCATTGCATTTGCTCTCACCGGGGAACGGCCCGCCACTTATCAATTTATGAAGTGAATTTCATTCTCGACTTTCCGACACCCGGCGTGCGAGTGCCGCTGAATGAAAGGCCCTCTTGCACTCCATTGCCTGACACTGAGAACTTTCCTGGTGGCATCACATATACGACCCATTAGCGATATCTTTGGTGCGAAGGAAGCTATCACCTTTCATTTCATATCACCTCCTTTGCTCCTTAATAGGGGGTTCATGCACTGAGAGTCTGTATTTGATACAGTCACGCCACACTTTCGGAGTTCATATCTCTTGTTAGAACGTTTTACGGCATGCGCTTTCTCCGCCACCCTGATTTGTTCATATTAGGGGTGAGAGTAAAGGCTTTTTTTTTTTTTCAACATTTGTCCGCCAGGGGATTTGTTGCACGCCGGAATATCCTGTGAGCTGTAGCAAAGGTTTGCATCACAGCAGTTTGAGAGGTGACCGTAAACCCCCAGAGGCTTACCGATCCATAACAGCACTGTAATTACCAACCACACACACACACACGCGTGCGATCAATATCCAGGGATGAAGTAGTGAGTCTCGGAGGAAGGGTGGTTGAAGAGAAAAATGAAGAGAGCATACGAGTCTGCGAGAGAGAGAGAGAGAGAGAGAGAGAGTGGGAGAAGGAAGAAAGAAATAGTGTTGCTGAGAAACTGCCCGACTACACTGCATGACTGCTGCAGGGTTTTTCCAAACAATTCCTCTCTGAGGTGGATCAGAGAGCAGGAAGCGGGACACCTACGACGGTCTCATCTGGTCCTCATCATGTGAACCAAAATACAATACCTCATGATCTGAATTCCCCGTAGATCCTAGGGAGAAAAATGGAGCAATTCATAAGCCTGATGCAGGCTAGTGGACAGTTATCTCAGTGGACACAACATCAAATCCAACCTACAACCTATTTCACATTTTCACTTATTTCATACTAAATTTCACATTTTTTTCTGTCCCACAGCCTCTTAATGCTGTTATCCATCTCTTTTTCATACTTTCATCTGTCCATTTCAACTTATTGTGTTATTGTGTTTATGTGCCACATTTCTTTGCTGTATCCTTTCACTATTAGCTGCTCCAACGGCCCGATTTCCCCCACGAGGACCGTTAAAGTTTCATCCCATCTTATGCCATCGCCTCTCTCTCTCCTCTATATTATCCCGCAAAGCAGACATAATGTGCCGGAGAGAAACCAATAATAAAAGAAACACCAATAAACATTCATTCAACTGATTTCTCAGCGCTCTGCTCATCCTGCGACGGAGTGAGGAAAAGTAATGGCTGTCTTCTTGAGGATCTTGGACGTCAAATATTTCTCCCAATCTGTTGTTTAAATCTCTTTTGTCTGCCGCGAGATTAAAAGAGACTCGCTGCTGCTGTCTCTCTGCTGTGTTTGCTTCCAGAGCCCCTTGTGTTGAGTGGGCGACTGGCTGTGACTGGCACTGTCAGATTAGCCCATTTAAAAAAGACATATGTTTATTGCGGTGTGTGTGTGTGTGTGTGTGTGTCCTCCGTTCTATTTTGACACTGTGACACATGCTGCATTATTCATGTTAAACCATGCAGAGAAAGATAGTCTTCTGTCATATAATATTACCGCCATAGCACACAAACACACACACAAACTTAAATACAGAGGCATATGTACAAGAACACACACACACACACACACACACACACACACACACACACACACATAAAATCAAATGGCAGTTACCCAAACCTAAATACTGTTATACATAGGCAGATACACGTATACTTACAAGAATCACTCCCACACCAACATACAACACACACACAAACACACACACACACACACACACACACACACACACACACACACACACACCGCACTAAATCCTATTAGTCAAATGAGAGCGAGGCAGTGCGGCGCCAGAGAGGCGTTCTGTTCGAGTTGCTGTGACAGATCCTTGTGTAAATCATGTTTACTTGTTGTTGTTGTTGTTGTTGTTTAATATACAAATCTTCCATTCAAAGCACAAGCTGGTTGTTAACAAGTGTGCTCGAACACGAACGCACACACACACACACACACACATATAGAAAGGCAGTTGGGACAACGCTTTCCTACATATACCACACACACACACACACACACGCAGAAACTGCTGTGAAAGAGAGTGGGATAGATGTGATGGGAAATGCCGTGGGCGTCATTACTGGACTCGTATTTCATGATCGTACCGCTGTCCATCAGCCCTGCTCAGCTAATGATGACAACGCCAACGTACACACACACACACACACACACACACACACACACACGCGCACACACACAGATGTAAGTACTAACACACATACTCAGATAGTACACATACACATACTCGTGTATTTTCTCTCACATATAAGAACACTTCCACAGAGGCATAGCCTAGATGAAGAGAAAACACACACTCTCACATACACACACACACGAGCACTCACTCACACTGCTCAATTAGGTCTACACAGAGGATATGAAGTAAGCACGCAACACAAACACACACACACACACACACACACACACACACACGCGCAAACACGTACAATGACACACTAACTCAAAGGGAGGTTCATTTAGGTTCGTACATAAGCCATAACCCACATACAAATTGAACACACACACACACACACACACACACACACACACACACATGCGCGCAAACACGTACAATGACACACTAACTCAAAGGGAGGTTCATTTAGGTTCGTACATAAACCATAACCCACATACAAATTGAACACACACACACACACACACACACACACACACACACACGCTGCAGTAAATGAAGTGGCTGTTGACAGATTTCAGCTGTAATTGATACCAGTGTATGGAAACCATTTTATTTACAAGCCCAGGATGATCTAAACGTCACACACACACACACAGAAAACCACTTCCCATGAGCATCACTTGACACATCTCGACACACACACACACACACACACACACACACACACACACATACACACACACACATGCCTGCACACACACACTATAGGGTTGTATAGGCACAGGCTTCAAAAGAATCCACTTTCTCACCCTTCTCTCTCTCTCTTTTTTTCAGTGGTAACAGAAGGGTTAGTGTCACTGCTGGTGAATCCTCCAGGAAGATTGACTGCATTTTAATTGGTTGTCATCACTGAACTTTATCTTGCCGGCGATGACGGGCAAGGGGAAGCGAGGGTGCGTGGCTGCCGTGGCGACCATTCAGGATGTCACAGCAGAGCCCCTGTGCAGATCGTAATAATGGCACACAAACGCAAACACACACACAAACGTGCACCCACACTCAGCAAGATACCAAACAGCTGAGAGAAGAGCAGAGGATGTAGAATAGAATAGAATAGAATAGAATAGAATAGAATAGAATAGTGTCAAAATGGCAGCCTTAAAGGAAGAGAAGAGAAGAGAGAAGAGAAGAGAAGAGAAGAGAAGAGAAGAGAAGAGAAGAATCAAAATGCCAACCAGAAACAAGTAGAAAGAAACAGAATAGAATAGAATAGAATAGAATAGAATAGAATATATAGAGCCAAACCCTACCTTAAACAGGCGCAGGATGTTGGCCACCATGATGGACACGGAGCTGGCTGCAGCTCCTATCACCCCTACGATTTTATCGGGCTTGGCGAAGATGGGAGGGTCTCCGTTAGCGCAGCGGACGTCGGAGCCGTCCTTCTCTATCAAGGCCTGGACGAAGGTCAGGGACTGCTCCAGAGCGTACGTGTCCCTGGAGCAGGTATCCAAGATCCTGGCCCCCAGCGTGATGTTGGGCAGCAGCTCCGGGTCCTTGTTGATCAAGTCGATGGCGAACATCATGGCCTCCAAACGATGGATGCCCTTCTCTTTCTTTAGCTCCCCGCAGGGCGTGCCGCGGTCCCCCCGCGAGTGCACAGGAAATAATCCGCCGAGGATGATGTCCCCGTCCAATCGGATGGAGTGGGCGTACTCCGGCGCCGCCTGGGGATCCGTGGGGATCCGCTGAGGGGTGGCATGGGGGAGAAGCCACGTATAGGAAGTAGCCATAACCAGGAAGATGAAAGAGGGAGACTGGGAGGAGGAAGTGGGGTTCCACTGGGGTTCCATGACTGCTAGACAAGTTGACAGATGAGAGCCCTTAGCAGGAAGTGATACGATGAGTGGCTAGATATTCCAGTCAGCCAATCAGAATCAAGGATGTGTTTTAGGGAAACATGGGGAGAGGGCCCTTCCTATTGGTCGACGAGGAGGGGGGTCTGGACCCCGGGGGAGGAGCTAGCCGAGCCCCATGAGCCAATCATATCCCAGAGAAGGAGGGGAGAGGAAAAGAGGGTGACTCTAGTGATAGAGTGGTGAAGCAGCGGTGATGTAGTAGTAATCTAGTGAAGGAGTAGAGCCTTGCTGTAATCCAGAATTCACATCTTCAGTAGAACCTGTTGGGGAGAGGGAGAGAGAGAGAGAGAGAGAGAGAGAGAGAGAGAACCTTTCAATAATACACACAACACACACAAAGGAGTAAGTGTAAGTGTGTAGAAAGTATGTGTACGTACATCAAGCCGCCATAGGGATGTACGGTCCATTTCACAAACACATGTAAATACTCACGGGCAAGGAATGCACTCAAGCATGCCAGAAACAAGTCACACACACACACACACACACACACACACACACACACACACATGGATAGTCTTTCTAGCAGACCTGTCAAAATCTTATACATCAAAATCAATCCCATTAAAAATCTGTTATCTGTCAGTTTGTAATCACCTCTACGCACACACACACACACACACACACACACACACCTCTTTGTATATCTCTGAGTGGGACAGCTGTTATAATGACAGCAGAGAACCTTGGCTTGCTTCCATTCACACGAAGCCATAAGGCCTCAGACTACCTGCTGCAGTGGAGAGGGAGGGAGGGCGGGCGAGAGACAGCCAGAGAGAGTGGAAACACAGCAGACAGGAAGAGAGTGAGAGAGTGACAGAAAGGAAGCGAGATGAGGTGGGAAATAGAGAGACGGAAACAGAGATAGACAGCGAGACATCAGGGGGAAAAGAGAGCGCTTTAGAGTGGCGCCTTGAAGGCAGCTGAGTTGCGTCACTCCAACACCTGCTGTTTCTGCTGCAGCCAAATAAACACATCACATCCTATACAGCCACCCTCCCTGCAGCATGCAACCTCCTACAGGTGCAATTAGTCTGTGAATACGCCTCCGATTTTAATCCCTTCATTTCTGTTACCGATTGGCATGTGCGATTGTTTCTCTCTTGCTCTACCCACGGAGCCTCGAACCCCCGGGAGCGATGGTGTCATGCTGTTTCCTAAACCCCGTGGGGCAGGACGGGAAAAATCGGTTTGCGACAGACTGGTTGGTTCCTGCATGACACGAGTGCCAATATGCTTTCATTAGCCCGGGTCCCAGGGATTAATTTTCACGTTTTGGCTCCCCTGATCCAGAACCCCCTGATCTTTTTTTGCTCTGAGACTGTTTATATTCAGGAGGCAATTTGTTCACATTTTGTTCCCAAAAGGAGGATTAAAAGGTAGTTTAATTGTTGTTTTTCCCTGAAATGTATTGACAAAAAGGAGCATCCATTGTATTTGCTAGCGAGGGATATTCAGCCCTCAAATCATCATCACATTACCGTTTCCCTTCTTAAATAATGACGTAAAGCTTTTGTGAATTAAAAATTGTTAACGTTGTACATTTGAATTGTAGCGGATTAGAATCGTACCAGTGGTGGCGTACCGATGACGCGGCATATCGTCCCTATTTCCTTGGATTATGTCATTTCTGAGCGTCGCTCCAGAAAACATCACCAGTTATTATGATTGTCCTGCTTACCTCAATACCCCAATCTTCAGATGGCCTATTTCACACAAGCCAGCCTATTAATTAGCTTGGTAATTTGATTGCTTGACATCATCTTCCCATACAAAATAAAAGCCTCCGCACAAATACGCTGCTGAGTAACGCAGAAAGACAAATCCATCCTACTGTCAGGCGTTACGATGAGGACAACAGAAACCCCCGGATCAGATGGTGTAGTGTTTAAGACTCTCCTCTCTCCACTCTCCTCCTGGTCCATGGGCTCAGATGAACCCCACCAGAACGTTCTCTCCATTAGCCTCCACTCTCTGCCTGCCCTCTCAGCCTTTCTGCTCGCCCTGAAAGCAGGTAGCAGGGTGGTTAGCACACCCAATACCCATTTCTCTAACATCAAAGTGAGGAATCTTTATGCACTCAATCTAGATTAAGCTACCGTGGGTCTTTACATCAGATCGTCTGTCTAAACCTGCATCTATCCCTGCTGGTCTGGGATCAAATCCCACCAAATCCCACCACTTCAGAGTCTTCCTCCTTGTCTCAATAATGAGGAAAAACAACATAAATAGAATTGTTGTAGCTGAGAGTTTATAATTTAGGAAAGAAATCACTTTGAAGACATTTAGGAGGCTTACCTAATTTGCCTTGCCTGGGGCACCTATCAGGTTTTGGGCTCAGATCTCATCGCAGCAGGCGCCGCTCTCTCGATGAATCCATTTATAATTCGATTCTGTCCCAATTAATTCATCAGTTTCTCTCTACTCTAAATGGAATTAGGTCAAAGCCACTCTTACACAGCCAAGGCTTGCAATGATTAAAAACCCTGCTTTATATAGGTTAGCCAGCTCTGATTCATTTGCTAACAAGAAATTCACCCCTCCATAATATTGTCTATTCAACACTTTCTCCCTGGATCCAGGCTCCAGTGGGCACGAGCAGAGGGAGGATCGGAAGTAGACGTGAGCGCCTGCCTTTTTGCATCGCCACATATAAAGGTGCCATATCAACAGTTGTATGTTTTTTTTACCATCACCTGCATCTGAAATAGGGAATCATACCCATGAAAACAAGATAACTACTCAAACAAGTTCACCGCTCGTCTCACTAGAAGACCACGGCAAGATTCGGGACGTATCTCATCATCTGATCTTCTCATGACATCTTCTCAAACGGGGCACCACCACATGAAATCTGACTTCCCCTGTTTAGACGGCCTAGGGGGGAAATCCTATTAAAATCCAAGGATAGCGCATTAATAATTGAAAAACAGTTACAGTACATCCACTTAACAGGAAACTACATCCAAATGTCTCAAGAGGGGAACCAAGAGATCCAAATCAGCGCATTTGGTGTTTTACAGTGACTGAACTGAGATTCATGTCTTATTTACACTGACATCCATTGAGGATGATCATATTTCCGTAACATATTGCCCATGATCTCGGCTATAACTCTCCCGGCCCTACACTCTTGTCCAAGGTCCCGGTCCTTAAAGGCGCTATGAAGCCAGCGTCCCAGAGAGCCCCATCTCTAGTAAACTAAAAGACCAATCTGCTTCACAAAAGGCTTAAAAAACAGATTTCCTCCTCCTGTGAGTTGCAGCCTGAGAGAAAGGGGAATAGACATCCCAGCCCTGTGATGGCTAGTGGCTCCAAGATGAAGGGAGTGTAACCCCGCGAGGCGGCGGCTGGCTCATCACACTTTTTAATTTACACCAACGGCTGGATGTCTAGGTGAGTATCAGCCAATCTTCGCTCCTACTCTGTTTTTCTTGTCTCTCTCTCTCTCTCGCTCCCCCTTTTCTCACTGCTCCACTCCTCCCAGCTGATAGCTCCTCTTCCTCTCTTTCCCTCCTCCTCTGTTCTCCCCTCCCTTCCTATTCTCTCCTCTTTTCTTTTTCACTCCTGGCATACATGCCTCTCCCTTTCTCTCTCCTCCTCTCTCAACTTGCCTTCTCTCTTTTCATTCCCTCTGCTCTCCTACCTTCTCTTCTTTCTCTCCTCCTCCTCCTCCTCCTCCTCTCCCCATTTTCTCTCTCTTTCTCTCCCCTACATCTTCCTCTATCACCTCCTTCCTTCCCATCCTCTTTCCTCCTCTCCTCATTTACCTTTTTCCTCTTTTTGATCATCCTCTTCTCTGCTATCGCCTCCTCTCCCCCTCCTCTCAGCAGACTATTCTATCACATTACCTTCTGCAGGCCTCCTCCTCTCTCCGGGCAGCATGCTGCTCTTTTCAAAAAGTGATAGCTTTTCTCGCTCTCCGTCCTCCCCCCCCATCCTCTCCTCTTCCTTCTCTCACTCTCTCCATCTGTCTCCCTGTGCCTCTCGCCATCTATTGCAGTCCATCTTTCCCTCACTGCTGTCTTGGTTTCTCTCCTTCATACCTCCCTTCTTTCTCTACCTGCCCCTTCCCTCTCTCTCTGATCTCCCGCAATCTCTCTTTCCAACTGCATCATATCTAATTCCTTCTCTCTCTCTTTCTCTTTCTATCTCTCCCCTGGTTTGGCTCATCAAGTGCAGCGGCATCACATTTTGCAAGATCACATACAAATGAAGCAGAATGTGAGATTCCAGCAGAGCATCTGAATTCACTTAAATGGTGACGTCCCCCCATTAGAGATCACCCCCCCCCCTCCCCCACACACACACACTGGACTCACCCCCATCATGCCACAGCGCCCCATTTGCCATATGGCATGGACTGCAAAAATCCATAACATGTTCAGAATATGTTTAGAGATATGTTTCCAAAATATATAAAAACTGGTACATGTAGATGATTTTCTTCCTATTAACAACATATATCTGCAAATACTTCACAAATATAGGTTATTTCTAGCCACTCCAAAATATATTTCCAATAAATGTCATCTACAAATTCAAATACATTTCTTTTTTCTATATCTTGAACATCTTCTGAAGCATACGTAAAAAGGGGTTTTCCCCAGTATGGATACAAGCATGAAAACAGAGCCCACATTGACAGGCAGGGATAAACTGTTGCATCTAATGTGATAAAGTCTGGTGCCTGATGACATACAGCAACTAGACTGCCTAGACTGCCTTCTATAGGCTTCTGTGTAACAGTGGTGCTCTTCTGAATGTGCCCCTAATGAAGTACCAGCCACAGTAAAAGCAGAGATACACCATCACAAGGATGTCTTTAGGCAGAGCAAATGATCTAAAACACAAAAAGAGCATATTTCTATGTGTTGTTAATACTCTACAGCTAGTATATAACTCTTAACCTATTGAGTTACAACATAGTGAGTGAAATAATGTGCCACTGTGCCCCTCTCCATGGGAAAGAATGCGCTGGTAGTGATTCATTTGTTCCCCTCACCTCTATTGTTCAGTGGCTACTTCCATGTGAAATGAAAATGATGATGTAAAATCAGTAAAATCCCCAAAAGGAATCGGCAGCACAACGTGTAAATGAGTGAAGTGAAGCAAGAAATAAGATCAGGTCCTAAATCCATCACTAAAGGAATGCCAGCAGAGAATGAGGGGACCCAGATCGAAACCAATGAGAAGACACCCACAGAGGCAATAACAAAAACAGGGCAAACAGTCGGAATGGAAAAATATAAGAAATGAGACTAGATGAGACTTCTTGGTACCTCAGAAAATCAAATCCATCCCAGGGTGGGTGAAGGGTGAGAAGGGACCGTCTCCTTGAGGTGATTGGGGTCCCTGCCCGCCTCAGGCAACTTCCTTGCGGAGCTCAGCAGTTTTCCCGCAAATATCAGCCCTCCTGGATTAGATTTTCTTCCCCACAGCAGCAAACAGGATGAAAAAAAATTAGAGCATCCGCATCCTGGTTAAATAAAAGAAAAATATAACATAAATAAAAGAGTGCTACTCCGTATTCGCCACGGCTGATTTGTTTGTTATAATGAAATTATTACTCCTAGGCTTGTTTAAGGAGAAAATAGAGGGAGGCTGCCTGATGAAGTCGATGCCCAAGAATGAGACTTAGAGAGAGAGAGAGAGAGAGAGAGAGAGAGAGAGAGAGAGAGAGGGAGGGAGGGTGCTGAGGAATTCCTAATGCACGGCATTCAGGAGACCAGAGAACCAAAGTCATTCATAATCAATAATGTTGATTAAACCCACCTGATTTTTTTTATCCACAGTCTTCTCGGAGGTTTCCCCACTTTGCGCATAAACCCTTCCCGTTAGCCCACTCATGCACCGCGGACGCGCACAGACTCCTACCGCTCCGGTTGTCGGTGCTGAAAGGGACAGCGCACGACTCCACAGCCAAATGAATCACAAAAATACTCTCATTCTCGCTCGCTCGCTCCCCCCCCATCCACCCTCCCCCTCCTCTTTCTCTCTCTCTCTCGCTCACTTCCATACATACAACATATTTATTTCAGGCATCGACTGATTTTTATGCGCCTGCACCAAATCATGGTATAATTGCGCCCTTGTCGTTTAGCAAAGTCTGCCCAATCGATCAACTTTATTCCCAATCAATCCGATCGATAGTTTCCGCTATAGAGGGCTTGGGTCAGTTATTTCAACACAATAAATCATCAAAAATATGCTCACATAGACGTTGCGCCATACTCTTTAATTGCCTGAACCTCAATCCATTTTTACTGCGCCCATTGATTCCCCCTTGCTCACCATAGCGCCACGACACTATGTGGTGAGTCGAATTAAATAAATGAACCGCATCCCATCTGCTGTGTAATAACAATTTGATAAGCTGTGCGGAGCGAGAAACCAGGCAATCAGAACAGACCCGGGTGTTCTCTCATGTGACAATGTGCGAGATGGGCGCAACATGTCCAATTTGTGGCATTGTGCTGTGGCGCGGTGTAGAGACGCGGTGCAATGGCGCCATCTACCGGCGACGCTCCTACAATTGCAACTGAGAAACAGCAGCCCCGAGGGGGATCCGCACACTTGGATCATTTCGCCGTTTTCTCAAATGGTAACTGAGTAAAACCAGAGCTTACCTCGTGCATCTTCATCATGGTAGACTGGACCACTGCAGCAGTTCCCAAACTGGAGTCCAGGGACCCCAGGGGTCCTTGGGGGGGTTTCCAGGGGGCCCCCAGCAAAATGAGGGTTCAATTTCACTATATTTCATTAACAAGAAGTTATCAAGAAAGCCTAAGAATGACTAATATGATTTGAGATTTGACTCTATCCGTTATCTCCCATAATATAGGAAAACAAAAACCTTTATCAAATAGGTGTCTCTGGTCTAAAGTGTGTCAGTTTGGGGTCCTTGACATTGAAGTGTTTGGGAACTCCCTGAACTACTGATGACTACAATTCCCTCCGCAGCTTCAACAATACTACATCCCTTGCTGCTTTACTGCTCTTAAGACACAGAATGTGAAATGTGTATCTGAAGGGTCATATTACCAAAAGATGTCCTGCACTCTCTCTTCACACTACATGTGGGGTCATGTTGCCCTTCCATGTGTCAATACCCATTGTGAATATGTCTCTTCACACTTAAAAACTGAAATGACAGGTTACACCCCGAGAAGCAACATGGAAAGGTCAAGGGAAACAAGAAATCTTTGAAGCAAATGGGAATGTCTGTCGGAATGAAAACATGAACTATCCTCCTGCAAATGTAGTAAACAACCATGATTGATGGAAGTGTGACTTGTTTCGGAGGACAAAAACAAAGCGGCGCACATTTCCCCTTAGGGGTTTAAAGGAGTACAGTTTTATTTATTAAGTGGTTGGTTTAACATTCTTGTCACAACTAAAATGTTTCTCTAACTTTTCTCTGGTTCTCTAGAAGGTGAGCTTAACAAGATTATGAACGACGATGAAAGAAATGTTAATATTAAAAAACAACAAGTCAAAAGTAAAACAACAGTAAAGCATCTCTTGAGGTTTGACTCCCGTTCTCTTGACACATGCCACCAAAAAAATATATAAATAGACGTCCTCCTTCAAAAACAAGATTAGAAAAAAGAAAACGCAATATGAAAACAAAGCAAGCTTGCCTCGGTGTGAAACACACAGTACGTTTGAGGCATATGGTCAGCCAACAGTAAAGTACAGTCAATAACTACTGTGGGATTAAGAGTCTATTTCTGCAGATATAACTATCATTTATATCGTCCTTATAGGATAAATCAATATATACATGTTTTAAGACTGCTTTGCACTAGCGTTAGTTAGAAAAATAAAGTTTGGTCTATCCTTTTCTTCTGGATTTGTTCCGTCTCATGGCTTTCCAACGTCTATATTTGGTCTATCAGAAGGTCCCCGTCTTCGTCAATCCTTTCACCTCCTTTAATGTGCCAGTGTTTCAAAGACTACCTCGGGGGTGCAGCTGCTGTGATCTAACAAATGCCACTCTCTTAAACTTCCAGTAAATGAACACACTTCATTTTCAGAGTCCAAATAACGGGATAGAAAAGGCAGAGGGGGGGGGGGGGGGGGGGGTATGAGGTGAGTTTATGTTAAACCACCCTTACATTTTTTTGGTTAATCAAAAAAAACCAAAACATTTTAATGTTCAATGTAAACAATGCAGCACTTAGGTTAGGAGAATTGAATTATGGGTATTTAATAGCAAACTAGGGTGTGTATCTGTTCCTGTCTTTTGATGTTACAGCTCTCATTGCCACTAGCACCCACTGCATGATACTGTCCTATGGCCAGTTTCAGGATTGACAGCTGTGGTAGTAATGCTGGTAGGTGGCTGGCTTCTGATGGGAGATTCCATCAAAAAGTTTAACTTTCAATGAGCAGTGTGTGAGCGCAGTCTTCTCTTTTCTGGCAGCTGCAAATTGCATCCTCTCACGTTAACACAAGTGAATGTCCAAGCAGGGGCTAATAATGCAGTTGATTTGTCTCGCCTTTGGCAGCCCACTCAAGTTAATAGTAGAACTGAAAAGTTATATTCCAAAACACTACATATCCATTTTGGGTAAAAAAATATAGCTTAAGTTCATGTGATTTGTAGATCACATTATGGGATAAAAGGTGACTGCTAAGACTATTAACGTTTGTAATGTTAGATTAGCCTCGTGCTCTTTGAGGTGACTGGATTGTTTCTATGCTAGAAAATGCATTTCACTCTAGTCCAAACCATCCACACTGTAATCTGGACATAAGAAAACAGGAATCTCTCTTGGAAGTAGATAGAACAAAATTTCTGAGGGGGAAAAACTGAAAAATCTAGCTTGGCCTTTCCCTTGTTGTGACGATAGCCTGTAAATTAAGAACGCCTGCTCCTCTAAAACAAGACTCAGACTGTAGCACCTGCTACTGATCAGACAGGGTACTTCACCCTGTAACGCAGATCAACTGGAAACTAAATGAAACTAGCAGTGGATTTTCTAGTCCTTGGGCTGTTTGCAGAAAGTATCTTAGACTAGGAGTGAGTGCTCATGGAGATCTATTTCTTTCCTGTGCAATCTCATTATTCCACTGTAGCTGTGAAGTTCAAAGAGCTGAAAACCTTTTACACCAGTGTAAATGCAGCCTTAGTGAAGTTTATTTGGTCATGTGACCTGAGCGTGAACATCAGTACTCTTAATTCTGAGACGGTTTCTGCATACCGACCCAGATATTTGAAAACAGATGAGTAGATACACACAGTGAGGCTACCTAAGCGGAAAAACACACACTAGCACGGTACAGTCACTTCCTGTTGTAGATTGGTGAACCACATCTTTCCGTTTTGTATTTTTGTAGGTGGACTTGCACATACTGAACTGTCCCCACTCCTAAGTCACTATGAAAATTTCGATAAGAAATAATAACTTACAGAGAGACTGGTAGCCCTGCTAGCGCGCTAGCATTAGCTTTGTTAGCTGTGTGTACCGTGTGCTTTGTAGATCAGGTGGAAGATCACACCTCCTCAGTGAGCCGTAACCATTTGGGAGTTAAAAAATATACAGTTTAAAGCCAGGCATAAATTGTTAGGGTCACTTTCTGCTTTACTCACAAAGTAATAATCAACATTTTTGTCCAGCCTGCTTTCTGTGGAGGCCACAATCCAGTTGTAACACACTCACACACACTTCCATAGTCTACCTTCATCCTTTCCCTAAAAGGCAAAGTTGTCCTTATATGGATCAATATGTACATCCAGTAGTAGTAGTGAGTCCTCTATATACTACAGTCGCTCCATGGATAGCAGCGCCAACATCAAGCTAGTGTACTACTGGTGTCTCTCTTCATGAATGTCTTTCCAAGAAATGTCGGATTCCAACAATATATTTGGTCCTGAAGAGAAAGGTGGAAAATCCTTCCTGCTTCACTCCTCGATCGCACTCAACCCTTTTTTGTTTTCCTTCTTCTCTTCGCCCCTGTGCTTTTTCCCGTGTGGCCAACATTTCTCCAATTGAAAGTTGCGATTCTCCTCTTCGTCATCGTTAGTGGCCCGCCCGCCCGTTATACCCAGTGGACTGCAGGGGGAGGGAGAGAAAGATGAGGGAGGATGAGAACAAAATAAAGAACAGAATACAGAAAGTGAGAAGGAGAGGAAGCAGAGACAAGGGAAGAAAAACAGAGAGGAGAACAAAGAGCAACGTTGAGACAGAGAGAAGATATTTATTGACCACAATGACACACAGAGAAAGAAGGAGCCAGAAATAGACAGAGAGAGAAAGTAGAGAGAGAGAGGAAGCCGCTGTTAAAAGGCGCTGAGTGGTCAATTAAGGCCTGCAGACACACACACACACACACACACACACACACACACACACACACACACACACACACACACACACTTTGTGGGTTCCGAATACACAGCAGAGAGAGAGGGAAAGAACGACAAAGAAAAGAAAGAAAGATAAGCAGAGTAAGATGAGGAGAAACAGGCAGCGATAGAGAGTAGTACTGTAGGTATTTCTTACGTACGTTTCACCAGAGCAGGGATTTGGAGCGGGTGCTGACCCCTTTCCTCCTGCGGTGTCCTGAGCTGTTGACTGCTGCCGCCGCTGCCGCTGCCTCTGCTGCTGCCACTGCTGCCGCTGCCTCTGCTGCTGCCGCTGCATTGCGGTGACTCCGCTTATGAGACTCCAGGGACAACTGACAAATTTCAAAACCATTAAGAAGAAAATGAATGAATGAATGAATTTCAAAATGATAAATCAAGCAACAAAGAAATACATAAGTGGGTACATGCAGTGTTGGGGAGTAGTTTCACTACATACAATTCAACTAGAAGTTTAACTGCATTTCTTTTTTCTTACTTTTTTGTCCCCTTGAGGTGTAGCTAACTATGGAAACTACCAACTATTTTCAGCATTAAAAAGGAGGGAATTGCATCTTTCCATCCTATATTTTTATTTTTTTAATACTGCATGATTCCACTTTGAAGGTAGCTTTAACATGGTTCAACTTCTTCCAATGTGAAGTCATTTGTAGCTTCTCAAACTATACCTTCAAAAGTAGCTTTAGAATATCTAGTGGCTATAACTACAACGTTTCTAAACTGCCCAGAAATGATTAGATCATGTGGTGTATGTTTAGAAACAACGAGTTATGTCAGTAACCCAAAACCCGCTACCTTCTTGGCAAAGGCCCGACCACACTGGTCACATGTGTGGAAGGAGAAGTTATTGGTCACCCTGACTTCAGTGGAGGTGGACTCGGTATCACAGCTCTCCGACTGGGCATCGTGCCGTCGGCTGTGTGGGGTCTGGTTGCTGGACGAGGAGGAGGAGGCGTTGCGGTTGTGTTTGTCGCTGCGCCGGGTCAGCGGGGGGCTAACGGGGCGGTGCTGGGGGGCTTGCTGCCTCTCCTGGTTACGGGTGACGGGAGGGGATGAGGAGACCGTCGACGATGACGTCAGGTCTTGCTGTTTCCGAGTGACGGGGGTGGGAGGAGGCGCAGAGGAGGAGGAGGCCGATGAGGAGGTCGGGACTGCGGCGGAGGATGAAGAGTGGAGGTCTTGCTTGCGAGTCACAGGAAGCGAGGGCGAGGAGGAGGACGCCGAGACGTGACGCCCATTCACTCCCTTCTTGGCTTTGCGGCTGGCCCTCTTGGTGGGGTTGGAATTGCTGAGGACCACCTCGGCCAGCCTCTTCACTGCCCTGCTCTCCAGTTTGGGCATGATCTTTGCCAGGTACCCGGACGACTTCTTGTGGACCACGGTGACGTGGCGCAGGACGTCGCGTTTGCGGCGCGACTCGTAGCGGCACAGCGGGCAGCGGTAGAACTTGATGAAGATGTCGGTGCCGTCTGTGTGCAGCTCGATGTGCTTGGTGAGGTTCTGGCGGGAGCTGAATTGTCGCTTGCACAGCTTGCAGAAGAGCTGCTTGAAGTCGAAGCCCACCGACAGCTTGGGCATTTTGGCGCTCGCGTTGCCGCTGCTGCTGTTGCCCCCGCGAGCTGCTGATGTTGTGGACAACGGCGTCGGCAACTTGGGGTTTGGCAAGACTTCCTCCTCCTTGACCTTAATGGTCTTTGTCCCAACGGCAATGTCCTTCGTCTTTTCAGTGCGGTCACCAGGAGACGGGGCGGGGCTGCTGTCGAACTCTTCCTCGTCTTCATCTGAGGGCGCCACCGCTTCCTCTTTCACTTTGATACTGTTGCTAGGGGTGGAGTTAGTGCTGCTGCTGTTAGGGGTGGCTGCCGTGGTAGTGGAGGTTGACGTGGCAGCGGCCCTGCCATTTTTGAGGTGGTAGATCTTGTGAACAATACGCATGTGTCTCTTCAGCATAACCTGAAATATACAGATACAATTAACCATCAATTAATACATTTGCCTCCTTCAGACAAAGAAAATAACTGACTTAAGTTTTCACCCAGCAGACCTGGTTCTCCTCTCAGGTGTAGTCTCAGCTCAGAGCCCATTTAAGAAAGTACAACAGACCTGAGAGCTAGAGTTCGGGTTACAACAGGAGGCCAAGTTATAGTGGTACTGGGGCTACAGCCTGAGATTTCTAATACCAACCACCAATAGCGAGGCTAGCTTAAAGATGCCAGTAAGCAAACAGACCAACCTGAGAGCTGTAGCTCCTCTTGCAGAGCAAGCAGCGACAAGAGGTCAGGTTATACTGTGTCGAGGCTGGAGGCTGGGGTTTGGTTGGGCTCGGTTTCTCTGGGGGCGGTTTAGAGTTTATGGGGGTGGTCTTCGGGGTGTTCCCGCGTGTCGGAGAGGCATTGGCGCTCTTCCTGGGTGGGGTGGCCTCCAGAAAGAAGGCCTGGCCGGGCCGCGAGGCAATTTCGGGTGTGAGGATGTCCCTCCGCAGCCCGCGATGCACCTCGTCAAAATGACGGCGAACGTTGGCCTTGGTAGCAAAGTTTTTCATGCAGACCGGGCAGGATTTCCCAGTGGGGGAGCTGAGGGTCCTCGGACGACCTTCAACGACAATAATTATTCTAATAGCTTTGTTCCAAAATGAGATATCTGCCATTAGAAAGAAGTGACAGCAACTCATAGAAAATGAATGATAGCACAAAAATAAAGCTAATGACAGTACTTTTACAGGATAGAAGGAAACTTACATCAAGTGTTACAAAATAGTAACACTTTTAGAGAAGAAATATAGATTTTGAAGATAAAATATTAGTTGAAGTTAATATTATATAACTTCAACTAATATTTTTCCACAAAGAGAAAGTATAAAGATATGAAGCGTTTTTGTCATTTTATTTGTGCAGGTTAATTAACCCACCTTTCACCACGGAGAGCAGGCTGGTGGGAACGGTGCGGGTCTCTGTGTACTTTCGGAGCTCCTCTAGTTTGGTCTGGTGCATCTTGCGGCAGTGGCGCCGGATGCTGCGCCGCGAGTTAAAGTCCTGACCACACAGACAGCAGGTGATTGTCACATCCTCAACCTGGAGGGGAAAGAGCAAGACAGAGAGAGAGATACAGAGATAGGGAAGAGAGAGAGATACAGAGAGTTTTATTTTCTAAAGGCAAAGACCTTGACTTTGTGCACAAAAATCCACATAAACACATTTTATTTCCTTATTTCTTTCTTTCTTTCTTTCTTACACATGCACACTAGAGGAGGTTCATTTTCTTCTAGATATCATATACTGTTGATAAATGTCTATCTGGGTTCAGTTGCCTCGACGTCCATGAAATGTACTCACCATAAACTGTCAACTGTCACTTCATGTATCCAGCTCAAACCCGTAATAATAAATTGGAGAGTTTTTGCCAATGAATACAACAAAATCCCCATTAGCGCCCCATGTTCAATAAGCTAAGGTTGCTAGGCAACAGATACACTTCCAGACAGTACACAGGGTTTTGACTAAAATTACAAAATGTAGTTCTAGGCAGAATAAACTGAGTACGTAATGCAAACCCATCAGTCTCTTCCCAAAATGTAAACAGATATTGGAGACATTCATGACTGCTGGAGACGCACTTAATGTTCTACTGGCAACTTTTATCTGTGCAGTGGCTGAAGAATGTGTGCTGCGAGCGCAACAACAACAACAACGTTTTCTCTGTCCCCGTTGTCTTTTACAAACAAGGAAATGAGAAATAAGATTTTAACAATTTATAAGTCGGAAATTGGAATATCAGAATGCAACACGTCTTGCAGTGAAGATGGGTGCCTACAAAATGAGCTTAGTTATATAAACATGTGGTGACTTTCGCTGCATAGTCACTCCATCCTTTGTGTGTGTGTGTGTGTGAGAGCATATTTCACTTCCTGACATGCACCCAGTCACTCACCCCGCTAGTGGACTCCTCCTCTTCCGGCGGTGGCGGCTCTTCTTTGGCCTCCTCCTCTGCCTGGCCCTGGTTCAGGGTGCTGTGGCTCTCTGGCCCTCCTGTCTGGCTGGGCTGGTTGTCCTCTACGCCCTCCCCTTCTTCCTCACTCCACGCCACCGGGCTCTGTCTGGCACTGTGAAGAAAGATATAGGAGAGACAAGTATTAGAGAGCTGGCAGGAGCCTAAAGGTTATGGAAGTGAGCTGGTGAGTGGACGCAATATGACTGATGAAGGGGTTTCTAGGGGTCAGATAAAGGATGTTGTCTGTGCTTACAATGAGTACAAAATATTAAGAACATTAGTCCAGATGAAATCTAAAACGCCATTTCACATATTAAATACACCTCACTCATAAATGAGAAATGTTGGTGAAGATGAAGAGACAGGGCTTGTGACTGAAAGGGCGTCGGTTCAAATCCCCGGACCGTCTGGGGGAAATCTGGGAAGGGGAAGTGAATGGGAAATACTCTTTCCTCCCATGACACCTACTGAGTCTGAGTGATGTGAAGCAAGGAAACAACCCCCTAACTGCTGCAAGAACACTGTCCTCCCTCCTCCGGCGACTACTCCCCCAGGCTGTTGCTGTAAATGAGAATGTGTTGCAGTAGGATTCAAGCCCGACTAGGGTCTCTGACTGTGAGAAAGGAGACGAAGTTACATCTTCATTTTAATTCAACATACATCAAACCTCATACCTGGGCGTCTGTGACGGGTATCTAGCGAGCTCCTCCTCTGTGGTCAGGTACTGGAACACAGCCTTGGAGGTGGTCTGGATGGGCTCCAGTCGGACCACATAGTCTGGCCGGTCCATTCTGGGATAGATGGCCTCCAACAGGTCCTTAATGGCTACATTCTGTCTGTCGTCACCTGGCGGACCTAGAGGGACAGGAATAAAACAAAATATGTATGAAGACATATCCAACATTTTAAAAAAGGTGCCATCTACTCCAACAAAATGATTTGGTGCCGGCTCTGAATATGTCCTTAAAAGGGCAATGGCACTCAAATTGTGTTTCGCGTGTCATCACCTCACACAAAGTAGGCCAGAGAGGAGCAGCAAGGTGACCTCGGTGGTTAGAGACTCCATCCCATAACAGAAATTTCACAGGTTTGATCCCCAGACGCCAATGGATGTCCATCAACAGCCAATGTGTCCTGTCAAAGTGTCCTTGAACAAAACACTGAACCCTGTCTGCTCATTTGAAGGCGTTCTGGTATCTGATGTTCTCTGGTTGCAGTTCAGAAACAATGCCTTTTTGAAGGTCTGTCTCTGTTGACTGTGAAACATTATTTTTTTTGTAACATTTTTACATGCCATACGCTTTCCTAAATAGAATCAGGCCACAATCAATTAATTTCCTCAAAGCGTATACCCATTAACTAAAAGAGGTGAATTCAATTCTCAATGTATGAATCCACTGTGAACATTTTGAAGCTTTTCGATACCAAAAATCATCACTGTACCGATGGGGATGGTTTCTCATCCATAAGCCACCAACAGGGCTGGATTGTGAAAAATGACTTCTTGTTTATCCAATACAAACCAAACCATTATTGCTCAGACTCTCAAATTAACCAATTAAGCCATTTATCAAAATAACAAGAAGACACATTGAGCCACTGCTGGTTATGGACTCCTGATGGTGAAATATTAAGTCACTGGTGCGTGAAACAACCTCATTCAGGACACATGTAGCTGGGTTTGTTTTTTTTACAGCAGCAATCACTATTGTGAGTAGTTGACTCCAACGATACAATGACAGATGAGACAAGAGAAAATGAGGATAGAGTGGGGAGGAGCAAAATGGAGGGAGGAGAAGAGGAGCAGAAGAGGGGGAATGATGGTGGAGAAGGAGAGGGAAGTGACACGCGAAAAGAGGAAACCACACGAGAGGAGAAGATGAGACAAGAGCACAGCGGATGGAAAACAAGTTAAGAGGGAAGTAGAGGAGTGGAGCAAAGAGGAGTGACGAAAAGAGAGAGAGAGTAAAGACAACAAGGATCAAACGGGAGAAGTGAGGAGCACGGCGAAGAAATAAAACAAGGACTCTCCTACACCTCAGTGTTTCGATGAGACTCTTATATAAAAAGGACAAGAGGAGTGGAAACAAGACTAGATGAGAGGAGGTGAGAGAGAGAACAAGAAGAAAGGAGAGGAGAGAAGTGGAAAGTGCTTAAGAGGACCGGAGATTAAAAAGAGAGAAGTGAGTAATCCAGTAAAGGTCTCCTTTGTCTTATACTCTCTCGGAGTCTCTCACCACTTGAAAAAAGGGGGGAGGGGTAGGGGGAGAGGAGGAGACATGAGTAGAGTCCTAGGTCTCATCCCACCACTTCTAGAAGCAGTGGAGGAGAGCGATGGCGACATGGCTAATGAGAGCTGGATCAAAAGATAGACGCTGGAAGACCAAAGTCTATTTCCTTACCGATACGAGAGGAGAGCAGAGTGTGTGTGAGACGGGAATAATGAGCAGGAGACAGATGGTGTGAAAGAGAGGGAGAGAGATGACGCTTTGGGGCGACAGATTGTCGAAGGAAAATCTAGAGGACCCCCAGGGGCCTCGGGAGTGATCAGTGATTCTGTGCATAGGTGTTTGTGCGAGAGTATAAACAAAACTAGGTGTGTGTAGACCGCTAGTTCAGGGCAGCTTGGTAGATAGTATTTTTTTGTGTGTGTGTGTCTGCACGTAGGTGCGTCGAGGCACACTCACCGTCGGGTTGAGGCAGCTGGGATAGGCAGTAGTATTCTTTGTGTGTGATGAGGTTGGGCAGGCCGCGGAACAGACTGCGACAGAGCTTACACTCAAAGATGGTGTCCACCTCCCTCAGCAGCATGTGCTTCAGCTGGGTGGTACCTGCATCCAAAACACAAGCCGTCATGACCTGCAGTGACTTGAGAGAGGATGAAGGAACCCTGACAGACATACAATATGCTGACGTGTATTATTTAAAGAAATATGATATATGCCACCGGATTAGAAGGCCCCAGTGGGACTCAAACCCCTAACCTAAGAGTACGTCCACACTAAGCCATTTGAAAACAGCATTTTCGGGTCTAGTGTGGACGTAGCCTCAGAAGTGTTAGAGACACACAGATACACATCCAAATTGTCAATTGTGTCCATTTTCAACATTTTGATCAACATATTTTCGAAACATCTGTATTGCCAAGAAAAGAGCTGATGAGCAGCAGGCAGACAGAGAGGATGGATTTGACCCTGTATCATTAGAGAAGCCCAGGTAGGGGCCCGCGGGACAAACCCAGACCCCCCATGAGATTCCCTTTGGACCTTTAACAGGTTCCAGAGGGAGATGGGAGCGATATTCTCTTTGGTCTGTTTGGCTGGAACTTAATAACGTTGGATATTTAATCATTTGCCGTTTTGCGTGCATCATCATCATCATCGCCGTCACCGTGGTGATTGTCATCATTATCGCCGTCGACATGCTTACTCATCTGTGAATTTGTGTTTGTCTGTGCAGAAGAATTCGGTGCTTTGCCGGCTCGCTGACTCACACATGAGAATGCAGACTCCCTTACCAGCGCAGCAGCACTTACGCCCTGTTAAATATTTTACTTACGCACATGTGGGGCGCGTGCACGTGTGCTCGCGCATACACACGCATTATTTCCTGTAAAGCACTTAGTAAACTCTGTTACGCTGACTCATAGACACACAGAGTTCTGTACCTGTGCAACACACACACACACACACACACACACACACACACACACACACACACACACACACACACACACACACACACACACACACACACACACACACACACACACACACACACACACACACACACACACACACACACACACTCTTGGACATAGTCTTTTTCTGTGTTTAAAGTCAGCCTCTCTCCCTCCCCCTCAGCTCTCTAATGAATGGAAGACGTCCCACCCCGCCCACACACACACACAAGAAGGAAATTTGTAAGAAGGAAGATGGTAAATGAGGAATGAGCAACAATAACAACACACAAACCTGAGCGGAAGCATTCAATTATCTGCTGTATTCCAGATTTGGAGGTCTGCAGAGGCTGCTGGAGCAGAGGAGGATCTCCAGGCTCCACGCAGTAACCTAGAGAGACAGACAGAGAGACAGACAGAGAGACATACAGACAGAGAGAGAGACAGAGAAACAGGGACATTTTAGCATAACAAGACATGCCAGGATTGGACGATATCTCAGTGCTACACTATAACCTGAGAAGTCTTGGGAGAATAGGCAACACATTGAAACCTTTTCTAGTAGTAGTGAACTATTCACTCTGTGTGTATGTGCCCATGTGAGAAAGAGGATAAGACACCCAGTATATTGCAGTGTGCTTAAGGGGGTTCATGCAATCCATCAGAGAATGAGGTCTGCGAGGGACAGTGATTCACTCTAATCTCATCACACACACACGCACACGCCATCTGTCTTTTCCCTCCAAGATCAGCCTTGCTTCAAATATATCCCTCATCTCATCGTTTCATTCAGAATCAAACACCATTAACCATGACAAATGAATGAGAGTTGTGTGAAACCATCCCTGGGCATTGGTAAGCACTGATCTCCTGTAGGAGAGACCTATAGGACTAGTCAGTCCTCTGCAGTGCTGCGGTCCCATCGTGACTATTTGAAAACACGATCTGAACGCCACATGTTTACGCGTAGTCCAACATTTGCTAGCGCCAGCACAGCAGCTTCTATTTCGTCACATGGTACAACTGCCACTTCATCGGCCAAATCTGAAGTCAGGAGGAGTGTGACCAGAAGGATACCGGACCTCCTCCACAGGGAGATCAGAGTACAGGTCAGCTAGAGAACAGCAAGGTGTCCAGAAACCCCACTGAAATCCTGGGGAGGAAAAAAAAGCCCCTATATCTCTTCTCTCTCCTGCTCTGATTCTATAACACCCAACTGTTCTGTCACATAAATATTGTAAATATTTTTACATTTGCAATCCTCGTTTTTGGGTTGCTTGTAATTTTTGGTGATCTAGGAATTGAACCTCTTTCTGCTCTGGTCGAGTGAGTGCAGCCTCCGTGGCCTCTGTCCCTCCTCTGCTTCCGGGCCTCTTGGCTAAACTCAGTTAAGCAATTACCATGAGTGAGCAGTCATCAATATGAACTAAAACCCCAGTGATATTTTCAGAATGGTATCGGTTTACCCTCCATCACATCTCTGACAATCAAGAATGAATACAATACTGCAGCGGGGCAAAGTGCCCATTCTGCTTTCCGAAAACTTCAAGGATGTCCAAACCATTGATTTCTGCATTGAAAAAAAGCATGCAAAAAAATATATATTGAAACTAAATGCGCCTACAGGATGTTATTTATTTTTACTTATTGATTTGAGTGCCCACCATCTTTGCCTTTCCTTTATACAAAACATTAAATAAAGAATAGCAGGAGCGAGGCTTGGGTTCCTGCATTATTGATGCTGGCTGACTCCAGGCTACACGACCCGCTACGGGCAGTTCCCTCAAATCTGATGAGATGGATGGTGGAGAGGTAAAGTGCTCTGATTGCCTCTGGTCTCATACATTCAGTTCCAAATAAAGGTGAAGCATGCACTTTTATTACATAGTTAAAGTTTAAACCACTATTTAAAGTTTACATTGTCATTAAAAAAGATAGGCCCCAAAGGGTTCTCGGGCCCAAAAGCCACATTTTGTGTTTAGCAATCTGAAGAGTATGTTGCTTTTTTTCTAAATTCATGAAAACGTACTTTTTTTTTTTTTCACCCAACAGCATTTGTGAATTATTTGCTGTTATTATTGTTTCCTAGGATAAATTAGTTAGTCAGAATAACAATGAATAACAAAGCTAGGTGGTGGAGGCCTCACATGGTCAAAACCTTGTTCGCCCCATACACACTTGAACACACACACATACAGGGTAAGCTGCGCAGAGTGGAAAAGGTGAATATTTGTGTGAGAGAAAGACAGAAAAAGAGCAAGAACCCTGTGAAGTGACATAGTGTGTGAGAGGGTATGGCAGAGAGAGAAGTGGAGAGTATGATTGTGTGTTTTCCTCATCCCCTAACCCCCCAACCATGCCTCAGAGGCATGCTGCTATAATCCCAGGGGGCAGGTCAACCACCCCCGACCCTGCACCCCAAAAAGGTCAAAGATCACCCAATCAGAAACATCAGTGGGCACAAACAGCTCCCGTCTACCATTGGTGGAGCTTTTCTGACCTGCTAGACTAAACGTTAACATACAGTAGCCAGTTTTACATTTGAATGAGGGGAGGTTTCTGTGAGAGAGAGTGAGTGAGTGAGTGAGTGAGAGAGAGAGAGAGAGAGAAAACACCAACAAGTCAAGTCTTTCTCTTCAAGGTAAGGAGAGGAGAGAACTTGAGCCCATTTTAGAAAGTCGATTTGTCAAACAGTGGGATTCCAATCCCACTCCAACAGCCAATCACAAGCGGCTTCCTGCCCGCATTCCTGGCTGACAAAATATTAACATTTTCTACATCGCTTCACTGTGAGTATGTGTGTTTATGACAGACACTTGCTATGTTCTACCAAGCGCATTAAAAAGGCTATATTTAGGAAGGGTGGGAGGCCTTTCTTTCTGCTTTCAATGGACAGTAGAAAGTGGGAAGGAAGGAAGGAAGAAGCCAACAAATGAAAGGACAGAAAGAATGAAAAGAGATAAGATGGGGGGAAAGGAAGAAAGAAGGTAAGAAGGAAAGGAGGGAGGAAGGGAGGAAGGAAGAAGCCAACAAATGAAAGGACAGGAAGAATGAAAAGAGATAAGATGGGGGAAAGGAAGAAAGAAGGTAATTGGGAAAAGAGGAAGGAAGGAAGGAAGGAAGGAAGGAAGGAAGGAAACGAAAGGAGAGAAAGCAGGGATAAAGTTAAGATGGACGGAAATAAAGAAAGGAGGTAAGAAGGAGAGAAGGAAGGTAAAAAGGAAAGAAGAAAGTTAAGAAGGAGAGAAGCAGGAAGGAGGGAGGGAAGGAAACAAACAGGTTGATGTCGGTATACAGAAGAAACCTTGTATCACCAAAATGTCAGCTTTGATGACACAATGTATTATGAACATTTACAATCCAGTCATGAAACATGTTAGCAGACAATTCAAGGAATAAAACAAAACGTGCAGAATTTGATGCCCAAGGCTCCTGGGGGCCTCCGACGTGAGGGAAGACCGATGGCAGAGCACGGTCCAGACATTTTAACATAGGTGGCCCCCAATGCATCTGGCAGTGTTAGTGCCATACTCCGCTGCCCAGTACCATGACAGGCAGCTTCAGCCTCTAGGTGGATGGATCAGAGCATCCCATTTACCTGGGTTATGACCGTGGCTGCCCTGCTGAAGCTGCTCCTCAGTCTGGCAGCTCTGGTCTCTGGTGACGGTCGCAGAGCTCAGCTGGGACTCTGACTGGGGCTGCAGAGGGGGGATGGGCTTCCAGAGAGTCTTGGCCTGGGAATGGGACAGGGCACCAGAATCCCCCTTTTCCTCGATCTCTATTGGAGTCTCCTCTTGGCCTCGGTTCTCAGGCGAGGCCCCGGTCGGAGCCTGGGCCTGGAGTTGGGGTTGGGGTTGGGGTTGGGGTTGGGGTTGATCCGAGGACTGGGCTTTTCCTCGGGGCTGGGACTGTGGTGGACTTTGGGTGTCTGTCTGGAGCGGGGCTTCTTCCATCTCCATCTGACTGCCACTCTGAAGGACCAAAACCAGACACATGAGAGACAGAAAAAGGGGGGGGGGGGGGGTAAAATAAAGGGAGAAATACGAGAATAAACCACAATAATACCACATTCACCTCAATCTAGTCTCCAAAGAGGGTTTTGACAGGGATGATTACCACTAGAAAATCACCAAATACCAACAACAATTTGCACGGTGGAGCTCATCAGGCCAGAGTAAAACAGTACTCAAAAGTCCTCATCTATACTAAAAGAAAAAAAGAAAAAAAATAAACGATATGGGGGTGTTATCAGGAGAAAAAGAGTCTCCATTAGAAATTAATGAGGGTCATCTGTGTAAAAATCCTGAAAAAAAGTTAAAAAGTAAAAAATCGCTGGGAAGAATGAGGAGTCACAACAGTGACTGTGTGTGTGTGTGTGTGTGTGTGTGTGTGTGTGTGTGTGTGTGTGTGTGTGTGTGTGTGTGTGTGTGTGTGTGTAAAGTCTCCTGAGCATCCAGAGAGCTCGCAGCGAGACATTAACCTTGTCGCACACATATACCCTTCAGCAAATAAGTGACTCCACACCAACCCTTCAGTGAGTGTACATGCATCTGTCTGTGCAAGTAGTGTGTGTGTGTGTGTGTGTGTGTGTGTGTGTGTGTGTGTGTGTGTGTGTGTGTGTGTGTGTGTCTCCTCACCAGACTAAGTCCCCAATACTTTCTCCTCACCTACCCACCAATTCAATTCATCCTCATTTTCCCTCTATGTCTGTCTCCGTCTCGCCCTCCCTCCCTCCTTGTGTCCTCGCTGCCCTTGAAAAGGGATAAATGACTCCACCATTCAAGCACAAAAACGGGCCACTTGGACAGTATGTCACCACACACACACACACACATTACACAATTTAGCACAACATGCACACATAAGTATCCTGACGCACAACAAACAAAGAAAGTTACCACACAAAAGCACAACAAAAACATTGAAGTACAAACACATGCCAACATCTACACTGAAGAAACACAACATGCCATCTGTACACTACATCACCACACACACACACACACACACACACACACAAGCACAAAACAAACACAGCAACAAGGATCTGTAATAACATCAAAAGGAAATGGCAGGGCGTGCTGTCAATCAGCCTCCACATCAGTCAGTCAGTCGTTGATGGCTAAACCGTTTTCCACTTGATTGGGAAGCAGTGAGCAGGGCAGAGGGGACTGCCTAGTGTGGGTGGGCGAGCAGTGAGTTTGTACTGAACGCTACACTGGAAAAGGTGAAACTGGGATAAAAGGGACGGTTGGTGTGTATTTTGCACATCCTCAACGTATCTTATTTCTTTCTCCTGTTTCTAACAGGATGTAGAGTGGTCAACAGGGTAAAATGATAGTAACACATTAGTGGTTGTTGCAATAATATGTAGCACAAGACAGGTATAAAAAAAAGGATAATCATCTACATCGTGTATTTCTCACAATTTGGCAGTGAATGGGCAAAGTGGGATATACAGCATGCTGGTCAACAGGGCAGTTAGTGCTTTCTCCATTAACAGTGATGGGGTCAAATGGGATAATAACAACAAGGGTAATTGCTGCAGAACCAGATTGCCCAGGTCAAGTGGTCAAGAGGGATCTTAACATGGTAGAAGTGCATTTTCCTCTATCTGACAGTGAAGTGGGTGTGGGACAGCAGCATCCTGCCATTCACATCTTTTTTTACTCCAGTACCTGTCTGCGGAGAGAGTGAGAGTTCTTCCTCCTAGTTGACTGCTGGGCCTTCACCATGCTGCCGAGACGGGTCTGCCGCGCCGCACGATCACTACCAGCACACGCCTGGAACCTGGAACGATACCCCACATGAGCCGAGCGCTGTCTGGGCGTGAACTGAATGCAGCAGCACTGCTGGCAGATTCAATAAAATGATTCTTTCTGCACCTTGCACTTCTTCTTATTTGGCTACTTGCCTGAGAAACTGTGGATCCAAATGTTAAAGGTTCCTATTTCTGTAACAAGCACTTCTTTCCTGTTAGGCTACTTTGCTTTATTGAAGCTACTTGAATAGTCCAGGGTCACAGGAATGTCTTTGAGTCATTCTGCTGTCTTGACTCTTTCACGTCTTATATATGGGATGGTTGTTGATGCAGTGGAAATTGTTGGTGATAGAATAATTCAATGTTTCCTGCAACATTACTGTGAGTAAGGCAAGGACTATCTGTGTGTGGCTTGCTACTGACTAAACTCACTAACATGCCACTGTGAGGAGGTTTGTACCAAAGCACCATCCAACACTATGCATGCATACATTTTCAGTACGAGTGGCCCTGGAGGGAATTCATCCCCTGGCAGTTTTGTTATATGTATATTTAGATACATTTATACGGAGTACACTTAAGTAAAGTCAACATGCATATGAAGTATACACACCTCAGAACAGAAATGGGGTTGGAGTCATAGTACAGCCACCTTATTTCTAATAAAGTAGAAAGCAGTAGAAGGTGCAGAGAGAAGATATAAGAGAAAGTATAAGAATGGCCATAGGTTTCACTGTGTTGTACCCAGTGTTGTGCAATAAAACAGAGTGGGACAAACTCTTTCAAAACAGGGAGTACATAGACTATTAAGTTCTGTATTTTTTGAGAATCTTCATATGGAAAAGTGGACTATGAACCCCTACCTCACCAGTCATTGTAAACCACTCTTGATAAAAGCATCAGCTAAAATCTAAAATGTAAGTATCGTAGTTTTCATGCAGTGTAAAAAAAAAAATAAAAGAAAAGAAAAGTATTTCTGCCCTCTAGTGGTAGTCAAAGTTTGGTCCAACTCAACCACCTGCACCTGACATCACAACCAACAAGACAACATCAAAAAGCTGGAAAGAAGAAGACACAAGCAGAAAAGCAGTAATTTGGGGTCTAAATTATCAACAATGTGCAATCAGCAGTGTGAATACAGTTGGACATAATGGGTCAAACAGGGGTGTGCATTAGAACTGTATGGTACCTGACTTTCCAAATAACATACAAAAACTATATTCCTGTAAAACGGGCCTTGTTCATTTTTTCTCCGCTCGGGCCAGAAACACAATAAATTTAGGCTCGTCCTGGGACCCCGGCTCATGTAACATACTGACGCTCATGTCATGTGGGGACCCCACCACAAGTAAGCCTGTGACCCATTTTAGGCCCAAACCTATAGTTTAAGAAACAATGGCATGCAGAGTTTTAGCCTGTACCTAGAATGACATGACAACACTGGCAGTGAACTAAGTGTGGCAGGGCCATCAGCGAGGTAGCAGGCATAATATTTGCACTTGAGGCCTACATCAATTACTGCATCCACCATGCAAAGTACATTTGCAGTACCGCGGATTGACCAGCGGAGGGAGACAAAGTCTGTGATTTTAATGTTAGGCCTGTTTGAAAAGTTTTCTAGTGGGGTGATGTTTCAAAAAGACAAAACACGCACCAACAATGATGGGGTGCAGGCTCCAACACAAAAGACTTAACAACACCCGGGATTAGACTTAACTATCCCATGTGCTGTTAAACTAGGGTGAGGGCACAGACAGGGACCTGGCTTGGGTGTTAGAGGAAAAGGGAGTGGGGTAGAGCAGGTATTTCTTATTGATAACTTTAAAAAAAAAAAAAAAAAAAAAAAGGTCACATTGCTCTTATGGTCCTGTAATAAGGCTCTAACCATAACCACTGTACTTTTAATTGAATACTTTGTGAAACAACAGCTGTGTAAATCAGGTTATCACACAGGTATGGGTCGCCACGTAAGAACAGCACTAGTATTTGCCTCCCAGAGGAAAACCGGGTCCTACATGTTTCTTCATTTGAAGATTTTAGTTCAACATGAAGTACGCTGATCATCAATCAGTAGTTGACTATTATTACTGACAACTGCAAACATCACACCATGTGAAATGACAATGAGTCTACAACTACATACAATCAGCAATCAAAAGTGTATCATAACTGAACAACAATATCCATACTTTTCTCTTTCCCAAACTTTTCAAGGCATGGAACTTTTCAACGCCTGTGTAGATGCAAATAGCATGTGATCCTGAGTAAGGAAGGACTTTCCAGACTTTGAAGACCTCTGTAGGAACCCTGGCAAGACCTTTTTCTCTCACATTTTGGGTTGAAGACATTTGAGAACCCCTGCATGACAGCATAGGCTACTTGCAAAGAGGGAGCTGTAATGAAAATCTGAAAATCAGAGACAAGGGAACATCAGTCTTTTAGAAATGGAACGCAGCCCCAGCCTGGAACAAGCATGGGCAGTGGCAGCGGTTCTGAACTGTTGTTGTACTGGATGAAGTCCTCGTGAAGTTTCCACAAAAGCTGTCACCCTATTTCAATAGCACAAGAGACAGTTACATCACATTGGAATTTGAACCCAACACACCGGGGGTACGTGGAGTTCCAGATACAGGGTCTTTACCACCACGCCTAGCTGTGCTTTGTTGAGATAATGACAAAAACATTAGATGAACTTAAATATGAAACCAAATTGTCTCCAGAGCTCTTTGAGTACTTTTCTCCGGGTTACAGCATTCTGCATCTTACACAGAATCGGGGTGGGAGATTAACACAAAATAGACTTTGACTAGCAAGTTTTGAGCTGGTAAAATACTGAAAGTCAGGATTCCTACAAAGTTTACATACTTTTTCTCTTCATGCCCCTACTAACTCTATAGATGAAGATTATCCTTCACAGCAACAAATATCAGAATACGTGAGATGACCGGGGTCTAAAGCCACAGAAAATGTGTAGTCATATGAATATCAGCACAGTACAACAATATGAACTTGTGCAACTTTGTGCAATTTTATCAACACCTGGAAATAACCAAATTATTTTTCCAGACTTCCCATACCAGTGTAGGAACCCTGGAAAGTGTCTGATGAATTTTGGAATCCATCAGCAACTCTTGCGTTCAAAAACTTTTAAATGCGAAAAAAAAAAAAAAGGGGGAAAGAGGAAAAGAAAACCACTGTGCCTAACAGAGCGTGCAGTGATGCTGAGCTTTTACAGACGTCTATTATATGGGAATTTATGGGGAGGATGAGAAAAGTCTACATCATGTCAAAGTGAGGTTAAGTCAAAACAAAAACATACGTACGCGTGTCGAAGGCTTTATTTGGCAATCAACAACAAGGTGTGTCTTGGGATGCTGCGGCATTAAAAAAGGCTGAGAATCCCAATACAAGACTAATAGCCGTCCAATTACGCAGTTGAGGACTCAGGAAAGACTTGACACACATCAATCTGCTGGTGCTGACCCAGGTTTAAAAGCCCCAGGATGGACACTCAGACACACACACACGCTATATGTAGTACAAGATTCCACACACACACACGCACGCACACGCACACGCACACGCACACACACACACACACACACACACACACACACACAGGGGACTCAAGCGTTTCCATGGCGACAGACAGAGATGGTTGTGAAGTAGTGAGTTCTGTTATGACTCAGGTAATGAGAGTAAAAGGTGTCCTGGGCTCAAGCTGAGGATTTGAGGGTGGTTGGCCTCCCTGGTCCAGCCTACCAATCTACACTTCACTCACGGCTTACTATGGGCTGCTTGTAATGCTGGCAGACTGGGGGTTGTGGCTTATTCTACTGTTGCGCTCATTGTCCTGCAAGGTGGGATCGGACGTATACTTTCAATCACATTCTGCTCAAAGCTTCACGACTAGACGGGTGGTAACTCGTTTGAATGAAAACAGTGCCTGTTGATGTCCTGACCGCAAATCGGCGACACCAATTTCCAACCACAACACATCTACTTTAGACCCATTTACACACACACACACATAGCGAGGAATGAGATAACGCCCGCCCAATAAAGAAAAACGATACGCATTGCTGCAAGTGCCTTGTTCCCTTGTATCCCCCTGGTAGCCTGGCGGTTACAGAGCCCCATCCTGTAGCTACAAAGTCCCAGGATGTCCCGTGATGTTCTGTGGAAGTGTCCTTGAGCAAGACACTGAATCCCTGCTGGCTCCGGGGGTGCTGCTCCGAGCGGGCAGAAGGACCAATTTCAACAGATCAATAGAAGATATAAACAATAGGTTTCAAGACGGCATCTCTTTCCTTCCTCCTCAGCACAGCGCTTGACAAAACAAAAGTGTTGATGATCGGGACAACACTAAAACAAAAGCTAATATTACAGGGAAAGCCGGAAAACGCCAGCAGGGCCATTAGGAATTAATGTGCGAGGCGTGACCACGAGATACTGGAGAAAAAAACGGAAAAGGGCATTCCTGTAAAGTATATGGTGACATAACTTTGGGGTAAAGTTGAGAAAAAATAACTACCTTCTATATAACTATACACCATTATAACCCTGAACAAATCACACGCCATTCCACTACATGTACTTGTGTTCCAGGGTGCCGTTACACTTGGAGGATTTCTTTTTACACACTTTATTTTGGGCAAAAAAACAAACACCTGATTTGTTATATATATATATATATATATATATATAAGTATAATAGACCATTGCAGTTATTTAGCAGACACTTTTATCCAAAAGGTACTTGACACTACGTGGGGATCGAACCCACGACCCTGAAGGTCTCCGCTCTACCAACTGAGCTGTCTGGGCCGGACATAATGAATTTTACTTTGATGCCAGCAAGCACTCAGAGTAGACATCTAGTTTTGGAATGAAACTCCTCATTTGTCCTTTCAGAGACAACAGACATGGCAAACTCAGCCTCGGTTTCTGGCTGCCTACTCAGTAAAGACATTTTGCACCATGTTTCATCCTTGGTGTATATGTACGTGTGTGTGTGTGTGTGTGTGTGTGTGGCTCAAGAGTCGTGGGAATTGGGCCGCGGCAGTCACCACTAGGCCGCCGTCTAATACAGTTATTTCCTGTGGCTGTGTGGAGGTGGTCTGGCGGGGCTTCCTCCTAATAGAGGGATTCCACATCCTCTGATATAATACTGACTCCAGTGATGCTAGCTGATGATGCGGACGGGGTGGATGAAAAAGGAGGAAATGACGCAGCCTATTGACGGGGCTTTACGGTATTTTGTATCATTTCTTTCTGGCTGACCGCGCACTTCCCTATCGTGGAGTATCACTCAGAGTTCACGGTGCTGCTGCTCTGGCCTTTAACCTCCTTACTACTGGCTGTTCGCACTGTCGGCAATCTAAGAACTGAAGCTTGTTTAGCCAAATATAATGTAAAAGATATCACGTTAGTAGCAAAAACTCCAAAATGCTTCCACGTGACAGGACAGCCTGTCTAAACTATATTATACTGACTTTTTAAAGAGGATTGTCTCATCTCTCAGGTGGACATCGTGATGTTCTAGGTGACAATGTGCCACGAACACACGGGTACAAACACGCGCCAGTTGGTCCTGAGTGTGGAAACACCAGGAGATCCCTCCCAGACATATCTTTGTTGCAACCATTCATTTTCTGTGCATATTTCATTGCAAATGTGGAAATACCAGAGAGGTACGCGCATGAGCACCCACACACACAATTACACCCAACTATAGAAATACCATGCTATCTCCCAAACAGCAACATTTCAGTTTCTGCCAAGATTTCATGGCTCGACCAAGTTTACTGGACTGAAACATATTCTACAGTGAGTAATCACAGCATTTTCTTTTTACCTTCTACCTTTTTTTCCCCCTGCGCCTGCAATAAGCTACACTTGCTCCATTGGGACTTCAATCATCCAATCAAGCCAGGACACACTCAGTGGCAGGTCGGGACGCATCGGATTTTGCTCACGTTGCTGTTGGACCTTCAAAACCAGAGATGGAAGGATCGCATTGTGGTCAGAATTGTACCTAGTTTAGCCTGGATGTAATGCAGCCACAATGCACACAGGAACAATGTAAAGGGAAGTAGGGGGGAAGAGTGTGTAAGAAGTAATGCGGACACAGATTTAAATAAATATAGCCATGGGAGACGGGTAACAGGGCATTTTCAGGCCAGGTGTAGATGCACAGCCATCTCTGACCTTTACAATCAGGTCTGTAAGATCACGTGAATGACTACAGCAACTAGACGCCTTCTAGATACTGATATTATGTCAACAACAACAACAAAACAGGAAATGGTAAAGCAAGGGAAAAAAACACATGAAACGTGGGGATGTCTCTTAAAAAAAAATTCCCGACCAAAAAAATGTTTGGTCAGGATTGAGGGAAGGCCATCCCAGAGACTGGATAAATGATGAATGACTGTGGACCAGACCTTCTCTAAGTGGTCTAAAACTTCTCTGTCGCGGAGGGGAAACAGAAAGTGGGCCTTGGTGGAGAGAGCTGTGCTACAGACTTCATTGTGTTCACCTTCACCATTGACACAGCAGGACCTCCACTCAGGAATGGCTGGTTTACTCACTAGCTGGCTGGCAAGTGGTATGACTGACTGACAGCCTCACTGGATGACTGATCTCACTGGCTGGCTGGTTTACTTGCCTACTGGTTGGCTGACTGTACAGTGCATGACTGGCTGACTGCCTTATTTGCAGGATGTATTAACTGACTAAATATCTTACTGGCTGTCTGTGCACCAGTTTGTCTTACTGACTGACTGACTGGCTGGCTGTACGGCTGACCGGTTAGTTGGTTCGTCGACTGACTTGACTTGCACATTGGTTTGACGAGCTGACTAACTGAGTGACTGAGCAGAACGCTACATCATTAAACTGACTGAATCATACACTGACATCATTAAACTGCTGTCAGTTTGGTCAGCGGCCGTTCTGTTTTTAAGTCTATAATACCTGGGAAACTTTTTGAGGGAGTGGAGACAGACCATCTTGGCCTCTGCTCTAATGACGAGAGGCTAATCTAAGGCTGCTACAACCTCAAGTCTCATGAGACAATGGGAAGCAAGCTGGGGGACTTTAGTTAAAAGACTTAAAAATGGGATGAATGTAGATAATGTGGTGTCTTATATGGAACAGACATATCAAGTATTAGAAATACTGTTGGTAAGAAGTCTCTGCAACATTTTGAGGAACTTGGATGGGCAATTCTGTCACCTATTCAGACCAACCTTATTTTTTTCCTTATAACCCACTTTATTATCCACACTGATATTGTCCCAGTTACCCATTCATATTCCTGCTGAAGGTTATGTTGCCCATCTCCTCTGCCTCAAAGGGTTGTTCATATATTATGGCTTTTAGATGTGGGTGATGTGTAATTGGCCTAATCTGAACTGATGAATTAACTTAACTACTAATGTTAAAACCATCTCTAGGCCAGAGCCTGGACTATACCAAGTCAGACAATTAGTTAAGATAAGATTCACACACATACAAACACATATTGACATCATAGCCTGAATGCAGGTTCAAAAGTTACACCAAGCTGTGCGGTAATTTAGGAAAATTATCTAGGATAAGAATAGTCTCTAGCAGCAAGACTGCCTGACTCAGGCCTTTGGCGGTGAATCTCTGTCCTATGGAGCATGTTTCAGGGTGCAGGCACCCTTCTCCTTTTCCCTTGCTTTGTTTTTGTACACTGCGCCAGGCAACAATGCCTGAAGACACAATCTCTCTGTATCTGTAGTCCACTTAAAAAAAAAAACCTACAAGTTGAACACCATCATTTTAATTCAAAAACAAAGTGTATACCAAGATATAGGCCTAGTCCTGGACTAATCACTATAGCATCTGATGGTAAGCAAACTTTGTAGGTAAGACAAGCCTATATGTCAATATGGCACATGCAAAATGATATATATGAACATTGTAATAATAATGACACTGAAGCGTATTTTACACATATTGTTTAATATGCCTTGATATCCCAAATCGATATTACTTATAATATGTTGTTATACTTACTACCTGCAAAATTAAGCTACAGAATTAGAAGGGTTGGTGTCAAGTATTATTTTCCTAACAATACAGAACACTTGGGACCAATCAACCAATGATGCTGACAGAAATAAACGTTCCATCTATTCCCCACGCCATGTCCTCATAAATCACTTTCTTACACAGGACTTTGCCTCGTAAATAACTTCTCAGTGTGCTATGGCGGATGGAGCCACGCGCAGTGCCCAAAAGCGCAATAGCAACAAATGAAGTGCTCGTGGATAAAAAAAAAAAAAACGCCCCGTTCATTTCCAAACCAGAAACGCGTGGCGCACTGTGGCTGCAACAAAACCCGATGTAAGTGTCTTTCTGCTTTCCCTGTCACAATCCAGGCTTCTTCCCTGCGCTGTTAATAAAGGTTTTACGGTCATATCATCACGACCCGGTGGAAAGACATCCGTCCACACACACGAGTGACTCCACAATGGCCACATGCACCGAGCACCATGAAGGATGGACCAGCCGTGTACACTCCCCGGCTGGCCTGCCGAGCCCTGAAGCCAGTCTAACTGTGCGAACATCTCCTTACGCATCCCGTGCAGAGCGATGGAAACCCGACCATCCCGGATGAATTACGCGATCTTCCGTGTTGATGTAGGAGGGAAAAATCCCAAGTCGGTGCACTACTCGAGAGTGGGAGCGCACGGCGATTGTTGCCGCCTGGGTCCGTGTCTATTGGTTCCCTTTCAGCTGGGGTAGCGTCAGCACACACACACACACGGTCTCCATTTGCAACTCCATCGCCCCCCATGGGCGTGCGAGGCCGCGGGCTGTGACGCAAATGGCACTGGGTGATTTGCAAATGACATATCTTCTTAATTCGGTGTCGTCGCCACCGG
Organism: Hoplostethus atlanticus; assembly: GCA_034670405.1. Classification (NCBI taxonomy): domain Eukaryota; kingdom Metazoa; phylum Chordata; class Actinopteri; order Trachichthyiformes; family Trachichthyidae; genus Hoplostethus; species Hoplostethus atlanticus. The sequence goes on from JAXDDX010000026.1 coordinate 1,499,648, forward strand.
GACCGGTCCAATTCACCAGATATTTCACACAGAAATACACAATCGGTGGTGGGTGACGAGCGAAATATAGGCGGATGAGCGGTTCCTCGCTCTACGGGGATGCGGTTGCATAACTCGCCAGGAAACTTAATAAAATTGTGCACGGAGCGAGCGAGGTGCAATCTCCACGGCTGATGTGGTTGTTTCGATTTGATCGTGATGGCCTGGGGCCTATCACTCAGCACCGAACCAGTCCTCGACTTTTGGTTACAGGAGGAACCAAGCAGGACACACATATGGGAAACCGAGTGGCCTCGCTATGGTGGATGTGTGGTGGCCAGTGCTAGGACGCATGCACGTAGCTGACGGGGAAAGACAGGGCAGCCGGAGTGGGACTTGGGACCGCATTCACAGGCCATAAAGGGCCCGCATGAATACTATTGTGCTCTTTTATCCAAGAGTCCCCAACTATTTACAAAAGGTTGGCCAACACACACAAAAAATATCGCGGCGAGATGGTGGCGGCGGTTACAGCAGCTGCCACCGGGCTCTGCGCAAAACAGCAGCACAATCATTGCGCAGCGCCGGACTTCCCCAGTTTTGTGCAAACTATGTGACTTGTCCAAAAGACTGTTTTATTTTATTTTATTCAGGCTGCCCCTCATCTGGCAACTAGCGAGCCAGAGCGCAGGGCAGTTGCCGTTCTCATGGCACGATTTGCATCACCCCCATTATCCCCGAAAATCTCCTTTTACACGGTTATATTGTCAGCCTAAAAACGCCACTATTTTGAGCAACAAAAGAGCAGCTTAACTTGATCAAAGAAAAAAGCCAAGTGCAAAATGCACCTTTCAAGCCGTAAAGAGAGGCCCCTCATAACGATTGCAGCATGGCGGGGGAGTGCGGCGTAAAAACGAGCTAACCCGAATAAATTGCACACAAAGACAAGGTGGAGCACTCCTTTAAATACGTCCATTACCATCTTGGTCATAATACTAAACCATTCTCGGTCATTTGGATTAGCCAAAAGCCTCTGGGGATGGAGGTATTACGAATGTAAAACGCTGCGCTTTGCGGCTCCGTGCCACCTTTTCCAAGAAGCAGCTTGGCGCACAGGACCGGTGACCCTTCCATCTTTGCGCGTCCTTCTACCGAGCGAAATCACGAACCGACTCATATTCTGACGATTCACTACTGACGAATATACCTTGTTGTAGCTGATTTCGTGTTCGCGGAGGATAAAACCACATGCAAGGGCCGTTACGAGTCTCTGAAAGCATCCCTCTCACCACCACGGCCAGGCAGAAACAAGAGGGCGATGACGCCATTTTCTGCAAAAACAACCAGGCTCGGGAAGCCAAAGCGAAGGGGGTTTTAGCCCGCTCCGCAGCCCTTCAATCCCGCTAAAACGTGTTAAAAACAAGTCCTTACCTTGTATTTCCTGGATGGACGGTGGAATACGGCGTTTGAGGGGGTAAAACTGCGTGGTTGTGGCTACTTCGAGTCCGGAGATTGTTTATTTCGCCTCCCAGCGTCCCTGGTTCACTCTGAACAAGTTCCTCTGTGAGCGGCTGCCTTTGTGCACCCAGAGGAGCCTCTCAGCATTGAACCAGTCTCTGCGCAAAGGTGCACCCACTACGTCCGATTTTATTTTCAAATGCCGGAACTTTAGAGGTGACATTAAAAAAAGAGAGAGCGGATGATTGTGACCCTGTGGGACAAAGAAAAGTTTAAAAAAATTTTAACCAAAGGGCCACGGTTGCTGCCCCAGTTTAGCCCCCAAAGCGCGCAAGGTTTTTGGGGACACAAGGCTCTCCAGAAGAGTCCAAGGCGCAAACACAAAATAAAACAGGGGTGAATTTTGTTCTCTTCCGCCACTTAAGGCCACAGACAAAATGTTTGTAATCCATCAGAGAAATAGTAGTAAACTGAATGAAAAAAATGTTTGTGGCAAAAATATGAAAGGCAATCACGGTTGCATGTTGCATACGCGGTCATTAATAACGTATGATTGAAAATACAGAATATCTTGTCCAGGGCTCCCCACATTTCTTCATATTAGGGATCCCCAGTTAGTCACATTAGACCACGCACCCCCATTTAATGTGATGTTCTCCTAATGAACCACATCTGAGGGGATTTTTGTTGGCTTGGTGCAGAATTATAATACAACTGTCTATATTGTAGATGGGGAGGTAAAGGTGGGGAAAGTGAAACCTCGGATAACAGTCAACTTTATCCATTCTCACATTGTGCATATTTCCAGTGATTGAAATAACAGTACAACTCAGCTCATTCCTCATTTTGCCGGGGGACCCCCTGGAACCCCTTCCAGGACCGCTAGTGGTCCCCGGACCCCACTTTGGGAACTACTGATGTGATTAATCCATTCCATCACAATGTTGATTTCGGTGGTTTTAGCCTAGTTTCCAAATCCTATGCGCATTAAGGCGAAATATGGCAGTCCAGTGCACTTGTAGAATCAAGTACCAGTGAGTCATTCTATAATTGACAAAATAACCTAAGCTTGCTTTTAGCCTATGTGAAGAACAGGAATTATTATATTGTCTAATATCTAATAAAATGGCTAGAAGAGCATAATAAAATACTCTTTTTTTCATCTTTGCTTAAAAGTTCGGAGTAGGGTATTTTATATTTATAACTTTCACATCCTCCACAAGTCCAAGTCACAATGTAAAGAAAATCATCTTTAAATGCCTTCTACCTGTTTGGTAAAGGTAACTAAAGTAGCCTACCATACAAACACTGTTGGGTTCGCTAATCACAAAAGCAATACTCACTCACTCTCGCTATGCCTTACTTATTTAAAAAGCAATATGACCTATGTAATTGGTTGCACTCCCAAAATTGGCAATTGATCCTCTCTTATCTTCAGAATAACTGAATTGCATCGTCTGTGAACTATCAGGTTTTTTTCATCATTTGACTTGATCAAATAGTAGTGGGAATATTTCCATCTGGAGAAAGTCAACTTTAGTACAATTTCTAATTAAAACTAGCGTAGTGTGTCCGATCTACAAGGGGGGGATACAGTTTTTAAATTCAACATCAGTGTGATATTTAAAGGTGGCAGTAACACAATTTTGGCAGTGCAATTTATTTTTTCAGAAGTAACTGATGTCGTTACTGAAACTGACGTAGTAATTCGTTACATTACTCTTTACATTACGACCAACGGAGTTTATCAAACTGATAGTTCCGGTCCTCGGTTCTGATAGACTGAGCCAGGAACCGTCGCACAACGCCTAATGAACGCGCACAACGCCTAATGAACGCGCACAACGCCTAATGAACGCGCACACCTGTGACCGCGTAACAATTTAAACAGGTACTGAACAACCACTTTATTCTGCTACAGGTTATCGAATCTATCTGTCTGGATAGCTCACTCGGTAGCGCATGAGACGCTCACTCACAAGATCGTGGGTTCGATCCCCTTATAGTGTCGTCATTGTAAATCCCTTTGGATAAAATGACTGTAATGTCATGTAATATTGCTTGGCGACAGAATTGCATTCTATATTAGTTTATTATATCATACACATGGCAATTCAAAGTGCTTGACATAGTTGATAAAAGACATTCAAAGGAGGAAGAAAAAATAAATAATAAAAAACAATAATGTAATAATAATTTGAAAAAAAAAATTAAAGAAGAGGCATAAAATATCAAGAGTAGAGGAGTAAGTAGGCAAAAGATTTTATGAAATGCAGCAGCAAACATAAAAGTTTAGTTTAGATAGAGTATTCAGGGTTGGGGCAAGTCTCAGGTCATCTGGGAGTTTGTTCCAGCTGTGTGTAGCATAGTAGCTAAATGCTGCTTCACCATGTTTAGTTTTAATTTTGGGAACAGTTGGCAGACCGGTCCCAGATGACCTGAGAGGTCTAGGTCTAGTCATAACATAAAAGCGAATCAGAGATGTATTTGTATTTTTTAATACAATGGTGTATTACCACCGTTTTATAAAAGCAATGTGCCACTTGACCATTGCTTCACAGTGACTCAGCTTGGCTCCATGCCTAACAACGACTCTAAAATTCTAAAATCAGTGTAAATCACGGTCTCTTGTGGCTTATTGCTTAAAATATTACTTAAAATTATTACACTACTAACAAAAGTAATGATATTAATAGTAATAGTATCATATATGCTTATAGTCTAGCCTATAGTACTACATTATATTAGTCTAGTATTATAACATGGTAGTTTATGAGTAAAGTAGCAGTATTATATATTAGTCTAGTAGTATAGTAGTGGTATGATACAGTTAGCTAGTAGTATAGTCTGTAGTATAGTAGCAGTAAAACAGAGTAGTCTATTGTTAGTCTAGGAATATAATGTTCCTCTTAGCCTGTTCATATAAAACGGGTTACCACTGAGGCTAATCAAGCAGCCCAATTCAAGAAAAGAAGATTTTATTCAACATAATCAGACACATTGTCCAGAATCAAGTAGGTCTTAGCAATTACAAGGTTTGATAAGTAGACGTATTAATTGGTTTATTAAAAAAATACATATGGTATCACTGATATTAATAGGTTCTTCTATGGTTTTAGTTCAGCAAGTGGGACGTCATCTAAAGTAAGACACTTTATGGTTTTTGTATATATTTCTTGGGCTGATAAGAGAAAATCAACATTATTATTATTGACCATGATAGTACTGAGTGAGTGACTATTGATAGTAGTGAGACCATATGATCAGAATCACATGACATCCTTGGTGTGACATCAGAGAGGGGGGTGGAGCAACTTCACACAGGAAGTTCAGCCTCCACAGCCCCAAAGATCTGTGACATAGCTTTTGATGTTATCATAAATATTGCACTGCGCAAAATTTTGTTAGTAAAGTGCAAATACTTACTAGTGCACGAAAAATAAAAAGCGGTCAATATAAGTTAGTCTTTTTTTAGTTGTCCCACTTTATCAAACTTATAAAGTGGGACAGTCTTTTATGCTTTTGCAATGGAGGAAAGAATCCAATTTATGTTAGGGGACCATTTGTACTTAAGGAAAGGCTCTTGTAGTACTGTTCATCTGTGTCAAGATGAGCTATGATAGCTTGACAGATCAAGAAACAATTGCCAGAAATCTATTTGTAAATCAAAAAAGTCACATCAAAGCAGAATTCAAAACCAATGTGTCCTCTAAGCTGTGTGCGTAATTAACACTCAACATACTTTATTTTGATGTATTACTTCATATATATTAATATTTAATATAGAAAACTATGACTGCATTAAATTGTAATTGGGGGACCCTTCAGTTACAACCTTTTATTATATTAATAAATATAATAAAAAAATATTAAATTATAGTATTGAAGTTGTCCCACTTTAACACTGATACTGAATGAAGTTTGAATTTGGGCATACTGTCCAATGAGAACAAACATGGCTCCTCCTTTTTTGCTTTACTCAACATCTTGAGCAACTCAGAGATATATTTGATTATATGTGGTTGGCAGCTATGTTGGAGTAGAGGTTGATAGATGTCACAGAAGTCAGAAATGCAAAAAGTGTCCCACTTGAGCTGAATTCACCCTACACAAATACTTAAAAAAAAACACTCAATTCCTTGAATGCAAATCGGGTGGCCCTTTTCTAGAAAATATGGTTGTTAGGAGAATTGGAGAAGTTCTATATAAGAGTTATAATCCCTGCCAGCCCTTTCCTTTGGGCCCATGAGAGCACATAACAAAAGCTGCCCACCGCTATCGCCCATACACAATTAACTAAAGCACCAGCATTATACCATTATCATAAGAATGCTGTTTGCAATGGGGGGGTGGGGGGGGGGGACTCCTTGCATTCATGCGACGTGGCCGAATAGAGCCGAGAGCTTTTATCTTCTCAATTACATGCAAACTGCATTCATCACACTACCTAGTGACATGTTTGGACACTTTTTGTGTGTGATAACTAATTTGTTTCTAATTAAACCGTGGGCCTTGTTTCAAGGGATCTGGGGAGATTAGGCTACAAGTTGATTCCAATGGGACCCACTCAGAGAAAAAAAACAAAACAAGCAGGATAAATACACTGAACTGCTAACATCATTTGGGTTTCTCATGTTACAAGATTCCGTATTTAGGCCATCCAATAGGAGCTAACATTACAACCTTCAAAAAGGTTATGAAAATGTCCAACCGTTTAGTGTAACTAGAGTATTTTCTTTGCAAATGAATGAAACATCACACTTTATTTTTAAATGAAAGATTTTTATATTTCTTGTACTTAACCAATAATGCTAATCGGCCTCCTTCGATGTTTTAGTATCTGAAATGCTTGGACAGTCTTGTTTGTATGAGTGTGTGTGTGTGTGTGTGTGTGGTACATGATCATGGCTCTTCTCTCTCCTGGCCCCACAGTGGTGGAATGAACTCCCCACTGCCAATCTTTCGCCGCAGGCTGAAAACCCAGCCCTTCAAGAAACACTACCCTGACCCTTCCTCTTAGCACTTACTTATTTGCTTCACTTATTTGTCATATTTGTTTAAATAAAAAGTAGGTAGCTAACTTATTGCACTTTTACCTTTTACTTATTGTAAGTCGCTTTGGATAAAAGCATCTGCTATATGACTGTGATGTAATGTAACTGAGTAATTTATGTTTATGCTGTAATTATTAATTGAGTAGACAATGTGCTCAGTAATGTTTCATCTCAACAGGACTACCTGATTCCTTACTTTAAGGTTAGTAGAATTTATTTTGCACCCTGTGCTTTTGTTTCTGATACTAGATTGATTTGGGGTGGTGTTAGAGGTAACTGACCACAAGGTGTCAATGTTGGTGAGAATGCTCCATCACTTGAGTTGTCCGTTGATGCACAAGCACTGAGGAAGGCAGCAGGCCGAAATGTCTGCTGGTCACACACGTTGATTTGTTGAAATGAATCAAGCAGGATGAAATTAATTTTCCCAAAGAATGCTGCAATTCTGCTCATCCCCTGCAAACTCTCCATTGTACACTGGGCCAATCACTACAGCACTACATTTGTACAAAGTAATAAGGCCCTAGATTTTCCTCTACAGACTATCAAATGTGTATACTTGGAGTGAGATATATTGCCTTTCTGTTTATTCAATGTAATACTTCCAGCTTAGACTATTACACAATAAGTATGCTTTTTCTATCCATATTCTTAAGAAATTTGATAAATGTTTGAATCAGGTTTGGGAGAATATTTATAAATATTCTATCCATCATCTCACTTCTGTCTTGTTAAAAAAAACGTTTCTTCTTTTTCTCCCTGGCTCGTTTCTTTGCCAAGTGTTCTTGGATACTCTTACACTGTTATATTTCATCACGCTGTTCAATACATTCCAGGAGTTATTCGGTGATGAAGTAATTTACCTTTCAGGTGTACCCACTTTCCCCCAATCTGTCTCATCTACTTCTACTTCAGTTAGTGAGGAAATCACTAACATTTCTCAGAATTACTTTTGACAACCTCAAATTGAGAAAAACATGAGTGGAGGGAGAGCAATGCCATGGTGCCGCACCCAGTTGTTCAAATTACAAAAAAGCAGTCAAAGAGGACGTTGCATTTCACACGTTACTGACAACAGATCCACAAAGATGGAAGCTGTGGCTGCATTGCATTATGGTCTATCGAGGCTACTACCAATGGAGAAATCAGCATCTTTTCCTCTTCTCTGTTGCATTTTTCCCAGTATAATTGTTGAACGTCGGTCTAGAAAAATATTAGCAAGGCACTTGGACAATAGTTGTTGAGAGAGGTAATCACTTTTGCTGCTCAAGAAAAGAAAAGAAAAGAAAAGAAAAGAAAAGATAAAATGTCGATCTCCTAAGAAAAGCTAGGTGAGTCTTAAAGGCAGACTCAGGGATGTGATGTCGCTCTAAACAACTTTCAACAGATGTTTTAAAAGTTTTTGGAAGGAACTTTGAATTTCTTAAAATGTTAAAAAAATGTAACAATAAATGTTACATGCGCTGAAATAGTTGATGAAATACCTTTAGAACTGAAAGATTTCCAAGAGGCAGATTTGATCTGTGCAACACTGAAGCTAGAAAGTGGCTGTGGGGGTCCTATCCTTCCTCCACACTTACATTACAAACAAGCATCTTCTATGTTTCCTGTTGCTTCATTTGGCTTCAAAAGAGTATTTTTGGTACATGTGATGAGATTTTAAATACGTTCTAAGTATTTGCCAGTTATGAGTATATTTTGTTACTAAAACTACAACTTGCAGCTTTAAGTAGGTAGAGAGAACAATATTCAGCCATCCTTTCCATGGTTGGCACGACCTCTCCATGATCTCCATGGTCTGAACTCGGTCTCTGGTTGAGTCACCACACTCCACAGTCACATCTGACTCAGCCCCCAGGACAAATTATCCATTTTCCACATCAGTGACAAGTGGCACTTACTAGGGCTAGGGTGACACAAAATGGTTGTAACTTCAGATTGAAAGGACTTTTTGTTATTTGTTTGTCAGCCATCACTGACAGTAGAAAGTTATTAAAAAAAAACAGGAAAAGAAATTCTGTGACAAATAATGCAGAAACTTAAGCTATATTGTTCGGGCTGTTGAGGAAACAAGTTGTTGAGTTTCCAGATATTCATGAGTGATCTCACTGTCCCCCAATAACCTTTTTTAATTTCCCAGTAAAAATGGACTGGAAAAACCCACTGAAACTGCACTTTCTATATTTTCGACCATAATGACTGGAAATTAATAGTTTATATTTTCTTTTTTATTTATTTAAAATTTTTGTATTTTAACACACAGTTAAATGTTATTTTTAGTTAATGTTATTTTCAGAGTTGCTTGTTTATTTTTGGTATACTTCAAGTTTACAACTGCCAAAATGCACTTACAAGTACAAGTTATATTTTCTGACTTAACAATAAAAAATGATTAGAAGTATAAGCAGAGTTGATTTAGGTTTATTTTATATTTGATTTATTTCACCCTTTAGTAAATAAGCTATCACTTATCTGGGAACCCTATCACAAGACTTGTACTCTTATATTCAGACTGTTGATCTGGAGAAAAGACAGAACACGGTTTATGAGCACTGAAGCGGTAGAATAAAAGGAATTGGATACCAAATTGATATTACATACACTTACAGAAGAAAGGCATTCTTTGAGATCACCACATCTCCTTGTAAAATCTGCAAAGGAAGATGAACAGAAGGAATGTGTGGCTAAGTGTAAGACAGACTCTGTTCATATCATAAAGAAAAAGTTATCTATCCTTTTCTTGACCTCTTTCATAAAGCTTCTGAGGTAAATCAAGGACAAGCCAAAAACAGGAAAGAGAGAAGGCTCAGAGCTGAGCAAGCACCCGATAATGGCCTGTACTAGTTTAAAATGTTCAGTTCCTGGTGCTTGGTGCTCTCAGGGCTCAAAACATGCTAAGCTTTCAGCACCGTCAGAAACGCGCATGCTTTCTATCGATGAGAAAATGAAGTCAGTGCTGTAAAGAGAGGTTCCCGGTGGACCCGCTGGCTTAGTGCTAGGTAGTAATGACATGGCAACGTAGCACAACCTGGCTAAACCCTCTATCATCGACTTACTTGAGATGAATGCATCAAGGACACCTACTGCATGTTGGGATTGCATCATCAAAGTGCTCTAATTGTTGTTGTTCTCATCACTCTTAACTGATAAGATGTGATACTGTATTGATCCCCACTGGGGAATTCTCTAAAAAGCGCCACTGGAGCTGATTAGGATTCAGAGACTTGCTCAAAGACACTTGGAGCAATGCTTGCCAACACAGGGGCTTGAACCCACGTTGTCCAGGTGAAGGACAGTCTCTCCAATCACCAGACCGAAAGAGTAAAGAATGGAATCAAGAATGAGCTTTTATCAGCACAATCTAAGAAGTCAGTGTCAAAAGCATTTCACTGTACATTGTATGATGACCACACGTGACAAATAAACTAAATTTGAGCTGGGCTCTCACTACAGGACCCAGAGAGACTCCCCAAGGATTACTCATGATGCACTCAATCAAGCACTTAGTTTGCCCCAAAGAAAAATGTATGTGATTATTTTTGTTCATTTTTGTTATTTTTGCCAGGCTATAGTATGAAGTAAACAAACGATGCTTTTGATGCCTGTGTTATCAGCATTTAGAGCTGAACCTTACCCTGGCAAGCCCCAATTAGCCCTGCTGTTGAGAAACAGCTGGGACTCTCAACCCAAGAACATCCTTCAAAGTTGTCGAAAGCCCTTTATTCTCCATAAAAAGGAAGTGGTTATTTTGGGACAACACACACATATGTTATTTCTTACCGTAACATATGGTGTTTCAATACGCTATTAACAAAACCTTTAAAATGAATCCAAATGTGGTTTCTCCTAAACTAGACAGAAAGATGTGGTAATAATTGCTCTAATGCCGTGGAGGTTACAGGATAAGAGCAAAAGTACATTTCCTGTTAAAACATCACTGATACTGTCTAAAACCTCACCTACCACTGTTTTCAATTATGTATTAACAGTTATATCCTCTAAATGATATGTGGTGTATTTAAAAGACATGAAAACGGGCAAAAGTGTGATATGTCATATTTTTCCTGGGTTCAGTTCAGTAAGCCTCTCGTAAGATTTTAAGCAAGAATGTCTAAATGTTAATAAAGTTACTTCAGAAATATCAGTCAATGAAGCTCCTTTGTGAAAAGCCTGTGACCGTAGAAAATCTATTTACCCTTCTACAGCACCGGCAAAATCTAATGTCATACACCGTTATGAAAAAGGAAGCATGAAGGTCATAAATCCCTCTTCCGGAGCAACACGGCTAATAATGTTTGTGCAACTTATGAGTAACTGAGTTGTTTAGCCAGAAGATGGTCAACAGGTACCTAACAACAATGTCAAGGACAACATGCCCAAACAAACATCCATCAGGAGTGGTGCTTCCTTACAAGCTGCATCTTTGATTTACAAATAACAGAACACCCGTTTTCAATCATTTAATAAAAGCTTGGATATAAGACCAATTTTTACAGCAAATGTTAAGTTGTTTCAATGGATAATCCATTTTCTGAACCAACTGAAGTGAGAGTGAAGCAACCCCAACTCTTGCAAGGCGTTGTTCAGAGACATTCAACATTCATCAAAGTTTGGATCAGATGCAAAAAAAAACAAAAAAACAACAGTGCGTTGGTTTGGGGGCCTTCTACCAACTCAAGGATATACTCTTCATATTTTTACTGTAGTTGACAAAACACTTACAAATATATAGATATAGATTTATATATCTCAAATATTTATATAAATAGAAGTAGATTAAAGATCTGGGCATTATCACAAAGTGCAAAAAAAGGAGAAGGGAGGGTTTAAAAAAAAAAAAGTAATACCTCCGTAAATATTTCATTCAACAGCAAAGGCACTGTACAACTACTCTGAAATCAACAGCCATGATAGCATCACCTTCATTTGAGCTGCAATAGCTTGTAACTTCCTATTACTGTCAACAGTAAGTCGGGGTGGCGTTTCCCAAAAACATCTCAGCGCTAAGGTCGTCATCTTTGTTCTGTAGATATACAGGGGGAGATGGTACAATGTGGCCAACCATGTAGCTTTCCATAGTGTGAACCTAAAAAACATCTCTTTTGTATTTCTGTCAGCCTGTCATGCTGTTAACTATGTTGCCTTTCACATATATGAGCATCACTACTGACAACAGATTGCTAAAAAGAAAGATTTGATAATGTTGTAATGCTAACAGGTATAAACTGGTAGGCATGTTAGCCGGTTAGCTGTACGCCGCAAGTATCCAGAGAAACCATGTATATCTACAGTAAAATAAAAGGGCACAAAGCCAGTGTAACAATGTAAAATGATCTAAGAGATTTTAGACAATCTCACACATCAGTGACGAATAACGTGTCATTATTTCAAGTGCTTGGGGCACTTAGAAAAGCCTAACACAAATACAACTGATTGTGTATTATTCATTAGTGCTTAGATGCTTTTGAGACAAAAACCTAATCCCAGCTATCCCCTCTAAAGCACTCGGCAAGTACCAGGTGGGAGCATCCTCAGAGCCTCACACTGTATCAATTCTCTATCAAGCAAATCAAAATGCTTTCACTTACTTTAGCTTGATCAGCAGTGCCAGATGCATAGAAATTGTACTTTAGTACAATTTTAGTACAATAGTGATGGGTTTCACTATTTAATTTTTATATCTGCTACAATGGAGACTGTGAATGGCTTCTGAAAAATGGTGGCAGGGAGCTCTCACACGAAATGAAGGCAAAGGACTGGAGATTTAACTGTGAATTATAATTTAGGAATGTATTGTATGTTATTGTGTATGACGCACACCATCTCTACTAGTCTTGGAAAGCACATTTCCCTAGTATATTTAAAGGAGATCATACACAGAAAAGCGGAGATTGAAACCCTTGTAGTAACAAGCGCGCTGTACCTACTTGCAGGGCAGTGAACAACTGGTGATTTGGTGCCAGGCAATTTCAATCAACTGCTGACAACAAAGCCTTGTATCTTGATGAACTACAACATTGAGGTGGTCTGACTCAAATTTAAGCCTCCATTGCATCAGATTTTAGCCAATGGCTTGTTTCGATAGATGACTCTGGCTGAGAAGTGAAAGTATTTTGACCTAGATCTGACTTTACATACACAACTACCAAGCATAATCACACTGACATGAGACCAGTCTGTCTTAGACCACTGGAACATACACAGCTTTTAAAAAAATATATAGTTCTGAACATTGGAAGAAATAGGAAAACAGGGGTAACCACAGGCAAACAGGAATGTGGGGACCTTTACATTACAATACTACACAGGGCATGGTTTCACAATCTACTTGCTAAAAAGATCCTCTTTGTTCACTAGCTTGCAATAGATGCACATTGTGGGGCAGAGTTTGACTGGAATTGATGTGAACCAAGTAGAATTATGAAGAAATATTGGTACCAAAAGGTCCATGAAACTCTTTTGGACCTTCTCAGACAATGTGCGACTGGGTTTGGGCAAGATCTCAAGATGATTGACAATCCATTGCCATCCAATCCAAGATTTCTTGAGAATAAAGTGGAGCGACCCTGTGTTCAGCACTCAGACCAGAATCCTTTTTGGTCAAGGCAGGCACATAAATTCCTACATTCCTATTATTATTATTATAATAAATCTATAGCTCTTGGGTTTGGTGGGATTGATGAGACCGCACCTGCCCCCAAATGGGCACATTTCGTACACTACTTGGACACTCAGTGTAGACTACCAGCCAAACCTTGCATTTAAAAAAGGTTACTGCACATACATTGTATCTGCATTTCATTTTTTGGTGAGCATGTATTTCATTTGACATATTTTATTTATCCCTTTTCCCCTCTGGTTGGGGTGTAGGTTCAGCCAACTAGTGCAGCGCCCCTGGAGCAGGTAGGGGCTGAGTCAGGATACTACTGCAGGTATGGCCTCATGAACCCAGGCCTTTCACTTGGGGACAACCTCATGGACAACTAGGCCGTTGTGGCACCCCAAGTTGTGATGTAGGCTATGTCTTCTCTAACATTTTTGTCTTTCATCGCAGTCAGCAGCATTGAAACATATAGAAATTATAACTTTGTGATACTTACTGCATCACAACAGCAATAAAAATTGGGTAGCATTATCAGTGGCCGTGCTGTGTATCTATGGAAAAGGCCAAGAAACTAACTTTTTAAACCAGCCACAGTGGTGGGTGGAGTTTAAAAACAACTTAATTGTTTAGCAACCACAATTAGCGAGTAGAACAGAACCAAATAAAATACATTTTAGAATAGAACTGACCACAGGGTGGTTATCTAGCAACACAGCTCGTGGAATCGACAGACATAGCAGTCAGCCAAATTTGGTTGTAGGCTAGTGTTCACTCAAGATCTGCTAATGAACAAAAATAATTTTGGATTGAATCTCCTGGGAAACCAGGAAAATCTCATCAAGACTATTAAACACAGACCAAGGTAGGAGGGCAATATACTCAATCTTAAGGTATTTTTAGTAAAAGGGGACAATTATTAATAAATACAAAATAATAAAAGGATATGTACAATTTTTTCAACAATATGAACTATCATTATAATACTTTCATCTTTTCTCCAAAATGCCATACAATTATTTTTTTGCTCAAAATGTCTCTGTAGCTCAACTCTGGTGGTCAGTTAGAAAAAACAAAAAAAATCATTTAAGAAATGATAAATTATCATACAAAAAAACCAACACCGTAGTAATAATTCCATTTTGGATGCAAGTCCTGACACACAGACACGAGTTTGTGTTTCTTGCAACGTTTAAAACGCAGAACATAGAGGGAAAAAAAGCAAAACAGGAACAATTCTTGAAAAAACCTGATTTCTTCCTACATTGAAATGCAATGCATTGATGGCCGTCGTTGGTAATATAGACGTTTTCTTCCTTAGTATGAACAGGTCCTGGTGTGGCACTGTTGGAGTCTGCTCAGGAGTTAATGAAGAAGGGAGTAAAATCAGGACCAAGGGGAGTAAGTGCACTTTGAACACAGGTATGCTGGGTAGAAAAAGGGATGGCGAGGGAGTGAGGAGGGTGAGAAAGACAGAGAAAGAGAAGAAAATGTTGGATAACATTTATCAATCCCATCTGTCTTTCTGAGGAAGGTGAGAGCGGGAGAGAGAAAGAAAGAGAGAGATGGGGAATCATAGCTGGGGATGGAGTCCTACAGTAGTCGTGTCAGTAGGCCCTTCAATGTTCTAACTCCCAAAACGCAGACGACAAACTTTCCTGGTCAGCTGACACAACACAGGACCCAGGAAGAGGGGTCAGGACACAACCAGGAAATAAACTCTGATTGGTTCAAAACTGTCTCCCCCCCCCAAAAAAAATGTACAGTGGTGGTATTATTAACAATGCCTTTAAAACTTTGCAAACAGAAGCAAAAAATTCCCTTTTCAGAGGGTAAGTTTTTGGATTTCAATGTCTAGTTCTGAAAAGACCACAACCACAGTGACACACTGCAGCTTTTCATCAAACGATCCATCGTTATGTGTGGAGATGAGAGCGGAGGGAACTACCGGTCCATATATAGGCATAGCAGTGTGAGATGGGAGGAGCCAGTGAAGTAGTCTCCTACAAAGACTCCAAAGCCCAGAAGTCACAGTAGGTAAGCTGAACTGTCATTGGGTACAAAGGGTGACATCGCTGAGATGGAGCAGTCTGATTGGTGCTGTCAGTGAAAGAATGGTGAGGTCAAAGGTCACAAACGGTGGTGGCCTGCACAGCTGCCCGACATTCTGTCCATGGAACAGGCTGTTGTCAATGATGCAACTTGGCCTACAGAAAGAAGAAGACTCAGTACCAGTTTACATGTACAGAATATACAAAAATTAAACTGGCTTTCTTTTATTATTGTTTAGTTGTCTGTAAAGAACTATGCAACTGTTTTGAAATTGATATAGAAATAAAGGCTTTAATATTTTATTATTGTCATGAATATTATTAATCAGTCGCCGTGTGCTGAGAAAATAATTTCCTACAAATCATGTCTGCTGTTTACCCAGTAGTATCTACCAGTCCAAGTTCCATTATTAAGAAACTTTATTATAAACAACCTTAGATGTGGTTATTGTACTGAGAAAGAACTACTCTATCTCCTTTATCTTTGACTACTCATGTCAACATCTGAGGAAAAACCATCAATTTTTTTTGTGTCTAGTATTGGAAATACTTACCTACCAAAAAGTTGTCACTATTCAGAACCCTGTCTGAGATGGATTATGGCTAGCTAGCTGTATCTTCAAATGCTCAATGGGACTGTACACACTTTGTACTTGTCATTATTATTATTATTATTATTATTATTATTATTATAATTATATAGTTCATGCAAGTGCACTGAACAGAGGCATGGGATGAAACCACGGCATAAATAAATTCCACTGTAAGCCTCAAACAAATGAGACAGGTAAAAACACACGACTGCATCTTCAATATTCCATGACTGGACACTGTGGGTGCCAGAGTGTGTAGGTAACGCCTACCTGTCTTGGGGACTCGGGCCCGGAGGCCAATATCCCCCCGGTGCCGTTCCCCTTCCTGAAGAGGCTCTCGAGCCCGCCCGCCCTGCTCAGCTTGCTGGGCTTCCCTCCGTACGAGCTGGGGCTCCTCCTCTTCCTCCCCTCCGCTCCTCCTCCGTAACCCAGGGGGCTGGAGGGGGGAGCCGGGGGCGCAGAGGCCGGCTCCTTGTTGGGTGAGTAAGGAACACTGGTTGTGCCAAGATCCAGGCTGGAGAGGAACAGAAGAAGAGGGAAAAATTAAAATGAATCTTTATTGTTGAAGGTAAACTGTTCAGCTCAAGTTCAAACTATATTGTCCTATCTATCATCATAGCCTTTACACTCATGGCACTTTGTCTTCCACTTTTGCACTACTTTTACTGATCCTACGTTTTGATTCTTTGTATTGTGTTGTTTTGATGCTGGCTGTTTCCCTTGGTGGGACAGTAAAGACAATGTGAATTTAATAAACTTGTTACTGAGGGCATTTAGATATTTACCATGGCCATTAACTGATGCTCTTATCCAGAGTGGCTTCCAATGAGTGAACAGATAGGAGTTGCAGACCTGGAGTTTTGTTTTTCAGTCAACCCACCTGTTCTGAGAGCCTTGGCTTTGAGATCCATCAGCTCTGGAGAGCCAGTCTTCTCCCCTGCTCCCAAGCCCACTTCCCCCACGCCCAAGCCCCCTTTTCCGGCCTGGGGTGGCAGCTGTCCCCCCTGAACACTGGAACGCGGGAAGATAGCTACTGCCGTTCCTCTTGTCCACAATCGGAAACAAGGAAGAAGAGGAGAAGGAGGAGGTGGCGGAAGAGTTTTTTCTCTTCTTGGCTCCCACTACAGAATCCTCCATCTCTCTGGAGGGGCGGCTGGCTTTATGCGTGCCATTACGGGGTTTCCCAGGCGCTGAAACGGGGGCTAGGGGTTGCAGGGAGTCTCGGATGCTGAACACGCCAGCCACGGACGCAGACTGGGGGAAGGCGGCGGTGTAGGAGAAGGGGTCGGAGGGGGAGGAGAAGAGCGGAGGGGTGAGCAAGGTGGGGGAGGGAGAGAGAGACTTTTGGGAAGTGATGGCGGAGGTACCAGAGGAGGAGAAGGAGAGGAGGCTCTCAGCAGCTAAGGGCACCTTCCTGGAACACAGAGGACAAGACCATTTAAATGAGTAATGCACCAATAAGGTGCTTTCACTGCCAATATTGATTCAGAGTGCTAAACTTTAAGTTCCAATCAATACATTACTTCTACTGAACAACAGCTTTAGATGATAAGAGCCATGGACAAACTGACAAACATTATCCTATGTTTATTTAACCTGGGAAGCTTGACTGAGCAGGCGTGCTCTTTTTCAGCAACACCATGCCTCACACTCACTTGGGCCCACACTTTCACACCTACTGTAGTACTGTACTATTGGCCACTGAGCAGCTGGTGGTGCCTTGCTCAAGAGCACCTCAATGACCTGACATTAAAATACACCGCTGGTATAGGCACTAAAATTGGATTTGTCTTGACCCGGTAAACGCAGATGGCTTCCTGGTTGCATCTGCAAGTATACGTTTATTTCATTTATTTATTTATTATTATGTGTGGTTTGCACCGTGGAGGTTGTTCGAGTGGTTGGTCTTAAATACGTCTTGGGTGCATTTATACATGGACTTGAATGAGGGACACACACACATACATTTACGTACACACCTCCACATCTGTGCGTTGAGATGTTTCTCCACCATGCTCTGTAGCGCCAGCCGCATCCTGTCCCATCGCCTGTCAAACACATAGTGGCCCCGCCCCATCAGCCTGCTGCGGAACACACAACACTGAGGGGTTGGGGGGGGGGGGGGGGGGGTATAGTGGAATAGAGGAGACAGAGAGGAAGGGTGAGAAAGTGTGGGGAATGAGATGGTGGAGAGAATGGGATGTATAGAGGGAGGAAGGAGTGAGGGAAAGGAGAGCGAATGATGGAGACAGAAGATGGGGTGAAACAGGGAAAGGCAGAGATGGAGGGAGATGGGGGAGGGATGGAAGGACATAATGATGGAGAAAGGGAGGAGATAATGAGCATGGAGGCATGAGAGATAGAGGAGAGATGGACAAGAGGGAATGATGTGTAGAGGAGTGAAGAGGGTGTAAAGGGGGAAAGGAGGGAGAGCGTGAGACATACAGACAGGATAGGAGACAGACAGAGAGGAACAGACAGTGAGTGAGAGAGACAGGAAAAGTCCAAATCAACATTGACAGATATGAAGGATGATGAAACACACAACCAACGCTCAAATCAACTCAAGCTCAACCCTTTAGAGATCTGAGCATTATCTGAAGGGACTGGATGGATGCAAAACAAACAGATTTTCTGACCATCTCCTAAATTAAATTACTAATTCACTCACATACAGCAACTCTTTTTTCTTTATATGAAACTAGGCAGGCCGCCACGGGAGAGTGAGCAGCCCACTCTTATTCCACTGGTTTAGTTGCAATATATACACTGTATTTCTATCTGAAAAACTGATGGAAGCGGATTTCAAAAAGCATTGCCCTAGATGCCATCAATCCTATCTTTTTGGACAGAGGTGATAACGGTGCAGGGGTGTATTGGGGAATAGTTTCGGAGACACTTTGGCTGCTGGTAAGAGCAGCATTTCCTTTACATTTCTTTAGCTGCCCCACAGCTTCAAAAATGTAACATGCTGGCATCATTATCATCTGAATCCACCCACCCCTCAATTAACAATTTAAACACAATTGTCTATATATCATGACATTAATAGCCAATTAAGAGCCATGCAACACCTATTGGACCTGATCCTGAAAACTGGCCATGAGGAAACCTGGGTCTCAGAACCAAAAGTACCGCCAACCCCACATCTGCAAAAGATGCTACAGGAAACACTGCTCTGCTATAGCTCTTACTGAGCTACGACTGAGGTTGAGACCCAGAAAGTACTTCCCGTGTAAAAGCACACACTGAGGGATAAAACGTAATACTGAGGGATAACAGAAAATACCGAGGTGCTCAAAAAAAGCGGCATCCAAGGATTGAGCATTGACATCTATGTTACTCCGCTGTCTTTATTCTGAAGATGTGGTGTAACGAAATTCTTGCTGTCAGATGAAAACATTTATATCCAGAAAGTTAACTTTTCAGGAATCAAAACAAATAGCCTAGCCTTGGTTGAGTTTTGAACACCCTGGGGTTATGAATCTTGCCCCACCCACGATGAAAATGACTGATAATAAGACTGTCTGTAGCACAGCGGACAAAGCAGCATACTACGTACTCGTGATGTTGTGCGTTCTTTCCTCCCCATGTGTCATGTGACTCTCTTCTGTATACCATTTAATAAAGCAAAAATGCCTGAAAAATATTCTACTTGGAAAAAAACCCAACTGGGGTGAAGAGCTTTACACATGACAATAGTGAAATGCAGTTAGGTTGAACTAAATCAAAGCCCCAACTCAGTGATCCCACACACATTTAAAATAGATTGGGCTGAAGAGCTTATCACGTCGTTTAAAATGTAACATTCAAAGTTCAAGCAGTCCATTCGACTATGGACTGTTCTTGTTTTTTAACCTATATTTATCCAGGGAATGTTTTTGGCAGAGCACGCATTCTCTTTTTCGGCAACACCCTGCTTCACACGTACATTGTAACAAACACTGATACCTGGGAGCTGCCCAGTGTTTGGGCAGGCGAAGTAACATTGAAACAAAGAACCACAAAATAAACGAGCCAAGAACCTCTCTCCCCTCATTCAGTACAAGGTATCTGCACATCTCAGAAAGCTTCTAAAGACTGTTTTTAATGCTACACGGAATTGAATTTAAGACCAATTTAAAAACCACAACAAAGAAACAAAACCAGCCTTTCCAACTGAACGAGGATAATGAAGGGTCTGAAACGACAAATGAGCAGTATAAGAAAAAGGACAACAGGAAATTAATTGTTGAGGGACATGAAATCCAATTGTGTTTAGTAAAGCAGATACAATGAAATACTACCAAACCCAATAACGTATTAATTTAGAGTAGTGCAAAGAAAACTGTCACTGCATGGTGAAAAAAAAGACTTAATAACCACATTTAAGGTATTTTAATACTTTTTAAGTGCTTAAGTGAGAACAATTTATTTTATAACTTTTTCCAACTTTTTAAGGACCAGCAGTAACGACCCTCAAAACGTCCTTGTGGAAGACAATGCTTGTCTTTTGAAATGAGTCGCCCTCATATCATACTGCTTAGTTGTTCTGAAGTAAGTGTATCATAATACAATGTTTCATAAATAGATATCGTACTACTTACCCCGAGCGGTCGCGGGTGGTGAGTGGAGTAGTGCCAGGTAGGCCTGTCTGAGTCCTCTGGGGTCTCTGCATCTCCCTCGTCACTGGAAAGCCGACCGCCGTCCCACGCTGTCCTGACCCAGCTGTAGGGAGAGGGCTCTGGGTATGAAGCCAGGGCAGGGGCTGGTGCTGGGGGCAGAGGACTGGAGGTGGAGGTGGTAGATCCTGGAACCCTAGGATGGATACAGTAGGGGGGAGAAGAGGAAGAAGGTGAAGTGAGAGAGAAAAAAGAAAGTAGCAGGAAGGACAGAGCATAGGAGAGGGAGAAGAATAGGGAGGGAGAGGTGGGAGCAAATGGAAAAGGAACAAGGGAAGAAGAAGGGGTGGGAGGGGAAAGAGAAAAAGGAGAAGGAAAAGGAGAAGAGAAAGTAAGACACATGTTCATAAATGGCTGATACCCCATCTTCTCGAACATTGCTATCAATGATTGTTCTGAAGGTTTGATACTGTGGCAAACTTATTTCTTGAAATAGACAAAATAAAAGAAATGTGTTCCCTACAACATCCCTCTCACAAGGACAGACTTGCCATACTTTCGCTGTTGTTTCTACTTCTGCGGTTTCTTGTACTGGTGACTTTTAGAGCACTCTAGTTTAGAGCATCCCCTAGTGGGGAAAACATGAACTGACAAGGCTGCCAGCGGCATCAGGCTGGGTTCAGTTTAAAACCTCAGCATGTGGATTTTAGACAACTGTAGTTTTGACAATGCAGAAAGGCTTGTCTATCTCACTGTGTTTGCTTCGATATATGCATGTGTGTACCTCTATGTGTATGTGTGTACAAGCAGGGGAGGTAAGGTGCACCTGTGTCAAATTTGATTGATCTTGGTTGTGAATTAGGGTTATTTGGAGTAAATTTATGTCAGCATAAGGTCCTCACAAGTATGGTAATACACATATACACTCAATATTATTATTACTACTATTATATGATGCGGTCTTGAACCCTGTAGGCAAATTCTCCTGTAATTTCCCCCATTCACAGGGAGGTCAGAGGTCAGGGTCAGCTACAGAACAGCACTGCTGGAGCTGGTAGGGACTACTGTCTTGCTCAAGGATACTTAAGCGGGGCAAATGCTTGTCAACATGGCAGCTTGAATCTAGTTGAATCAGTTGAAGGATGGTTTTGATAATCACTCGGCATTTGCGTTTGTCAATATATTTGTCGGTATTTACCTGTCCACTGTCCCCTACCTGGGTATGTGTGCATTTGCCAGCCGTAGTTTCAGTGTGGACAGTTGTCGTCCATTGGGGCAGTGAGGCTTGCTGGGAGACGCAGTCTCTTGTGACGTGACACTCTGGCTGCCACATTCCTTCGTTCCTTGTCCTCCTTCCCTCTCTTTGTCCTTCTCCTTTGTTCCCTCCTTCTCCTTCGCCCGCCCCTTGTGTTCGGCCAGGAGGATATCAAAATGTTTCCTTCGGCCGGGGACAGCTCGGCGGTGGGTTAAGGAGTGGGTCTGGAGCAGAGAGGTTATTAGCAGTTTCATGTATGTTCTGTAGCATCTGAGTGTGTTGATAAGCACAGACTATTACGAAATACTAGCTCACATCCTAGTTAGGGTGAGAAACTTTGTAATACTCCATTGATCCAAGAAGGACTTGCTCCTCTTGCCCTTTAAGGATCTTAAATCACAGGGTCAGCTACAGAACAGCGCCACCAGAGCTGGTAGTCTAGCTCATAGGCACTTCAGCAGGGTGGATGCAAGCTTGAATCAGGGCTCTTTAGTTGAAGGACGGTCTCCCTAATTACTACATCACCCTTCTGCCCAGTGACACCAGCCAAACTCTGGTAAATATTGGTTGTGACTGGCTTGTCTACACTTCCAACCACTTTGGAAGTATTTCATTTGGATTTGTTATCTAAAAACTGGTTGTCTGATAAAATAGTGAAAGTGGCTGGTGAATTCGGGTCTTAACAGCTGCTATGGCTTGTGGATGACCTTTCTTCAAAGGTGTTCATACCCTGAACAGAATTATCCTTTATACAAGAATTAACAAAATATTCTGAATATTACTGTGGACACAGAACTTACACTGATTAATTGCTGAACAAATATAAATATACATATATATATATATATCCACATACGTATTATGGGGGGCCAAACAGAAAATATTTAAAGGACTTTGTGTTTCGATCAGGCACTGAACTGGCCAGCTAGTACAGTTCGTCAATATATCATGATATAGGAATCCACAGCAGATACAGATACCGTCAAGGGCAATGTAGGCCCTCTAATGTTTAAGCACTGCTCCCCGTTATTAACTGAGAAATGGGAAGTACAGACAGATCAGAGAGAGAAAGACAGGATCATAGCTGGGGTTGGGGTCCTATAGTAGTTGTGTCAGAAGGTCCTTCAATGTTATAATTCCCATAAACAAACAAAACTTCCTTCCTGGTCAGCTGACACAATACAGGAACTAAAGAGAGGGGTCAGGACACAACCAGGAAATAAACTGATTATTGCTATTATTAACAATGCCTTTAAAACATTGCAAACTGACGCAAAATCCCTTTTCCCTTTTGTATTTCAATGTCTTGGTGTGAGTGAGTGAGAGTGTGTCTGTGTGTATCTGCGTGCAAGTCCATACAGGTGAGAGATTGTTTCCAGTGCCCTGGACCACGTCTGTGTGTCTGTGTGTCTGTGTGTCTGTGTTTCTGTGTGTGTGCACTTTGCACACTGCACAGTACCATGCAGATGAAGGAGTTGGTTCCGTCGTTTGGACTGTTTTTGTTGAGGTCTTGGACCATGTGTGTGTGTGTGTGTGTATATATATGTGTGTTACCTTGCAGGTAAGAGACCGCGTGCAGGGTCGTTTGCTCTCGGGGTCCTGGACTCCACAGTGCTTGTTAGGATCAAACACTCTCCCTGTAAAACACACACACACACACACACACACGCACACGTAAGGTACATGTATTCATTTGTTTATTTATTGAATACCATCCTGCTTCACATATGCATTGGTTCATTCAGTCTTAGAGGCTAGTCTATGAGTAACGCTTTCAGTTTCAAACAGAAAAATACTGCAATGAAGTGTCTTTGTTGTCATATACCATGTTGAGTTAAATCACTTTTGACAGGACATACTGACAGCCTGGCAGACGTCGTCTGACTGACAGCCCAGCGAACAAACTCTCTGGTGCTTTATTGACTAGGATCTAGCAGGGAAATATCGTTTTCATGATGAAACGTCACCCTTGATGTTATCGGTTGTCTGTTTGTATTGGAAGTATTTGAAATTTTCTTTTAAAAAGATTGCAATTCTTATTGCAATTCTGCTACATGTGATGAAATACTGCAGGTATGAGGCACAGCTGAGAAAATAACCGTAAGGATCAGTAAAGAACATCTTTCAGCGTATTATGGCTTCATATAATGGTTACCAGTGTATGAATATTGCCTGAAAAGTTTACTTCAAAATAGTATACGCAAGAATTAAAACAAGAAGAACACAAGAAAGATTGTTAGCTAGCTCCCTGGTTACCACAAGAGTTAACATAGCAACCAGTAAAGGATGGCTAGTCGTGCTTAATGGGGATTATCAGCTCTGATCGAACGCATCTTTGATCTTTTACAGATTCCTCAGCTGAATCAAACGGTTGTATAATCATTAATGGCAATTATTTGTCTCAGTTTCAAAAACATTTTTTTATTTTATTGCACTTTAACACCTTAACGTGTATTTTCAGTTTCAGTTTCGCTTTTTTCAGTGCAGTATTTCTCAAAGCAGCTACAAAGTTTTCACTCTGGCTTACTTACTCTTACTCTTATTTAATTAATTTTATTTTGTGTAGCGGTTACAAATCGTTTATGTTTAGACCAACTTAATGTAATGGAACCCTTTGATATCAAAGTTTTTAAATTTGTAGTTTCTCTACTAATATCAACAAGATAAAAACACTTTGTGGAAACACGGCGGGGGTGGGACCTCCGTGCTCTGTAGAAATAAAAAATAATAACAAACAAATAACCTCCAATTAGCAGGTTATCTTAAACACTGTTATTGTCAGAAGGCTGTAATCTGGTGCGGTGGTGCCTTTGCTATAATCCCTGTAATCTTTGTGTCTACAGGTATGTAAGGATATGTAGACAGAAAGTTAGACACACGCAAATGCATACATACATAAGCAAAAACACAGCTCAGACACAAACTGCCAAAGATGCTTGCTCAAATGGGTTCACACACACTAAAACAAAAACCAGGAGATGTGGTCGTCAGGATAAATCAACAGGATACTGAGATAGAGAAAGAGAGACAGAGAGAAGCTGGGTGAAGAGATATAGATATAGATATAGAAAGAGAAACCAAAACGAGAATACAGAAGGAAAGACAAGAGAAAGAGGAAGAGAGAGGGAGAGAGCAGCAACGTGAGAAAGAGAAAATGTGCTATGTGTGTGAGAGCGAATGAGGGAGGTTGAGGCAGGGGGTGTGTGTCTGCGCGCGAGAGAAAGAGAGGGTGAAAAAAAAATAGAGAGAAACACAGGAAGAGAAGCAGCTTTTGGCAGCAGGGGCTCATGAATTAGAGTGTGTAAATCAGAGGCTTGGAGCACAGCGAGACACAGCACAAAACATGTGGAGACAGTAGAGAGAGAGAGAGAGGAGAGGAGGGGGAAAAGAGAGCAAAGAAGAGAAAGAAACACATAAAAAGAATGAAAAAACAGAAAAACAAAAGCTTCTCCCACAGCAGCAGTACTATGCTTGCACTTTTGTTCTCTATTATATTTCACCTAGATCTAAGCTCCATTTGTCTTCTATTTGTCTTCATTATTAAGCCTGTAATTCTGATGCAGAGAAGGAAGGGGAGAAAGTTGGAGTGAGAGAGAAAACAGGGAGGGGGTGAGTGACTAAGAGAGAAAGTGAAAGAGAGATCAAGAGAGTAGCGAGTAATCGAGAGAAAGAGACAGAGAAAGAGCGGTTAAAAAATTTAGGGAGGCATCTCTCTCTTTCCAAAACACACCCGCCCCAGCAGCGACCTGTCTGCAGCCAAACTCTCAGCACTGGAGACTTTTCAAAGGTTACTGAGATAAGAATTGGTGTGAGAGTGTATATGCACGCTTTTCTGTATGTGTGCATGTGTTAAAAACTAATATCACCCTTTTACAGCATAATGCCCGTGTCAAATTGAATGAAAGTGGGATTCCACTCCGTCAACAGCTCTTGACAAGGTGCCAATGAGCAAGGCACTCAAACCCCAAATGCTCAAGTGGAACTGCTTATTGGCCAACAGTGGAAGACTGTGGTTGTGCAGGGAAGCCATTCGGTATGAATGTGTGGTACTGTGTCAGTGTGAAGCAGTGCATTGCTAGAAAAGAGAATGCGTGCTCAGACGACTTTCCCTGGATTAATATAGAAATGGAAACTCTGCATCACCTTATCAGGGGTGTAAAAAGGACCCAGAGATTATACTTAAGTTAAAGTATAGGTACTGGTTCAAAATCTTACTCAATTACAAGTGGAAGTATCTAGCTAAAAATACACTTGAGTAAAAGTCAAAAAGTTTCTACTTTTAAATGTACTCAAGTATTAAAAGTATTAAAATGTTTTAGAATTGTCTATCCATTGCAATAATAAAAAAGCATAGGGGACATTTTTTGCATTAAAATTACTTCACTAAATTCACTAAAGCCAATCGTAACTAATTGTGACATAACAAAGGCCAATTGTGACATCACAAAAGCCAAACATAACACCACAAAAGCCAATTGTGACATCACAAAGGCCAATTGTGACATCATAAAAGCCCATTGTGACATCACAAAGGCCAATTGTGGGGTTATTAGTTATTATTAGTTATTAGTTCAGCCAATGAAAAAAAGAATACTAATTTAAAGTTTCTAAAGTTTGTTGGACCTGCGAGACTTACTTGTATATGGTCTGAATTTTAAATGTAAGGAGTAAAAAGTATCTTTTTTTTCTCAAAAATGTAATTGAGTAAGAGTACAAGTATACAAATTGAATAATACTCGAGTGAAGTACAAATCCCCCGAAATCGTACTTAAGTATAGTAACAAAGTACAATTACTCAAGTACTTTACACCCCTGCACCTTATACCCGACGACTGACCTGAGAGTCTTTTGTGCGACCTGGATGAGGTCTTAGTTCCATTCTGGTGCTTCCTCTCCAA
Source organism: Hoplostethus atlanticus (assembly GCA_034670405.1). Lineage (NCBI taxonomy): Eukaryota > Metazoa > Chordata > Actinopteri > Trachichthyiformes > Trachichthyidae > Hoplostethus > Hoplostethus atlanticus. The sequence continues at coordinate 1,526,138 of JAXDDX010000026.1, forward strand.
CGGTGACGCTGATAACGCTGGAGCAGCGGATCTCTGAGAGGGTGAGAGCGACGGGGAGGGTCTCCAGTCCAGTGGGGAGGGAGAGGGGGTGGACGATGGTCGCCTATCCAGGGGAGAGCGTGCCGGACTGGGCCGCCCGTCCAGAGAAGATGGGGGCGTGGTAGAGCGTGGGGTGGGTGGCCCACTGGTACCACGACCGTTCACAAGCTTTTCACCAGAACGTTGAGAGGCCGGGGAAGTGAGGGAGGGGGGTTTGAGGGAGAAGGGGGAGGAAGAGGAAGAGGAGGAGGAAGAGGAAGAGGAGAGGCGGATATGTGATGCTGCGTCGGCTCGGCTGAGGCAGGGCATCTTCTCCAGGCTTACAACTGGGAGGGATACGCTGAAGAGATTACGGGAGACCAGAGAAGCATAAAGTGAGTGATATACATTTGTGGTGGTGGGAAGGAGAGGAAGATGAGGGAAGGAGGACGAGATGGAGAGGGATACAGAGAAAAAGGGAAAAGGAAAGAAAAAAATGTACTGGGGTATAAAGAAGGGGGGATAGGGAGAGAGGGGGAGAGAGGGAGGGAAGAGGGAAAGGAAAGGACAGACAACATTTCAAGTGTGTGTATGCACTCACAGGATGATAGTAAGAAGAGAGAATTAGGTTTAGAATTGAAGCTTTATCACAGACCTTTTAATCCCCTATGAACCAGCGCACATGTTTTTTATTATTATTATTATTATTATTATTATTATTATTATATTGTTTTAACTCTCTATTTTTATATTTTTATCTTATGCCATCTTATTTTTACTGTTTTATGAGTATGTTTGTTTTTATTTGATGGTTAAAACACGGTTTTAAAAACTGATACAAATATTATAACATTATTATAACATTGTTACTAAATTAATTAAGTAAATCATAATAAAATAAATAGTACGTGCCCACCATGTCTTGTTGCGTGCTCCCTTGGGTGGGTAGACAGCGAGCGGGGCCTTGCTGAAGCGCGAGTGGGGATAATCCTTGGGGACCCTGAAAGCCAGCGTGTCCCCAGGACTGGGGGCCACCGTGGGGGCCACTGCAGGGCCCTTGGGCTTCATGGGGACCAGAGGGCTCCTGGAGGGGACGGGAGAGCCGTGGCGCTTCTCTGAAACAGGTAAAGACCGAGACAGAGACAGATGTCTGAATACAAATGCACAAATGCATCTGTAAGCTCACACAGACGAAAGACACACACACACACACACACACACACACACCACAAGATACTTTTTGGGAATATAATATATCATGATCAGACTTAGGTCAAATAGTATTTGCACCTACCTGCTTGGCTTGTTTTGTCCTACTTAGGTGCCAGATGCATGGGTATAATATGGAAGACAATACAAGGAGTGCCAGAACGTTTAGAGAATCACAGGAACGTTTTTAAAACCAAATTTAGCAGACTTTTCTGTAATTAGCTACTTGCCTGACACCATCTGAAATGTCCTGATGCCGTAAACCGCACCCATCTGTTACTCCAAGAAGTTCAAACGAATGCCAAGAATTCTGTGCAAATACCACCTGACCCCCCGATCAGAATACACAAGTGAACAGAAGCTGAGAGACGGAAGGAGAGGTAGAGGGGTAGAAAGAGGAGGAGAGGAGCATACACTTACGGTTTTTGCTATGCATGTCTTTGAGAGAGTAGGGTGGGCGGGGAATGGGGAGGGGTCCGGGTCTGACTGTCTGTCTGTCTGTCTGTCTGTCTGTCTGTATGTCTCACTGGGAAACTACAGCCCAGCTACCTGAATGAAAACAGAGGGGTGAATATGTCAAAAATGCACAGAAAGTAGGTTGGGGAAAGACTTACGCTTGTGTGCTGGTAGACACACACACACACACACACAACACACACAGAAAATAAATTCTCCTAATAATGGTGTGTGTTGGATTTGCTCATTAGTTGTAACATTTTGCTATAAAGTAAGCTGTGATGACATATTGTTATAGTCACTGGTCCGGGGGCATCACGCCCCAGAAGCTGCTGTGTAATCTTGGTTTCGATTGGCCGAATGACAGCGAACAGCTGCTGTGGGGGGATCAAATAAACATTTCTCCCTAGAAAGAATGTCACTCAAATAGGATAGATAGAGTGGGCTGGCAGGCAGCAGGCAGCATACACCCCCAACATCTTGATCATGTGCTGTTACATCGATACATGAATGCGTGAGAACCAAAAGTTGTTTCAATTTCCAATTATTTCATAAGATATTGTACATTATAAGGGTGCCAATAATCTTGGCTAGAACTGTAGTATTTGTGTCATGCTCTCCCCAAAAAGAGACACGAGCGTTTGAGTGTGTATGTGTCACAATGATGTACAACCCTGTTAATGAGTGTAGTAACAACAGGGCTGAATGGACAGACTGACCCTGTGTGTTTGCTCAAAGTGCACGTCTGCACACAAAAATGTGCTGCAGGTGACAGCAGGGGTGTGTGTGTGTGTGTAGGCGCACATGTGTGAGTGTGTCAAAGGTACAGCCATTGAATGCATGTGTATAGCAGGTGTATGGGCATGAAACAGTGTGGACACTGATATGTGTGTGTGTGTGTGTGTGTGTGTGTGTGTGTGTGTGTGTGTGTGTGTGTGTGTGTGTGTGTGTGTGTGTGTGTGTGTGTGTGTGTGTCTGCCCAAGGTACAGCCTACACATATGCATGTACGTGTGTGTGTGAGTTCGCCTGTACATGTCACTGTATATGGTGTGTGTGTGTGTATATATATATAAGCATACTCATCTATGTGAGTGTTTTTGAGCATAGTGTTTTGTACGTGTGTGGCAGGTGTGTGTGTGTTTATGTATGTGTGTTACAGGAGTGTGAGAGTGTGTGTGTGTGTGGCAGGTGTGTAAATAGGCCATTGGAAGCAGAGTCAGGGAGGCAGCTGTATTCAGACTAGCAGGACCAAAGTCCACAGCCCCATTCACAGGTATGCAACTACAATGGTAACAATTAAAGCTACCGTTTCAACATCATACTGTCAGTCGACTCAATTTTTCAGTTCAAGGGCATTACTGTAGAGGGGCACACTTTTTACATTATGATAATGCTTTAAAAAATATGTTCTGAATGAAAAATCTACCACTTGAAACACAAAATGATTGCAGGAAATTATTATGTTTTAGAATAAATCTCTTCAAATGACTAAGATTGGAGCTACCTGTACCGATTTACAATACATGGCTGGTTGCCCGGCCAAGGTCACTAATCCACTCAACCACAAGGGCGTCCTCACTATTACACTCTCCTGATCGTCGTTATGGCAATGCTGAAAGCCCAGCTACGCACGAATTGGCTGCTGGCTCAGCCTGTGGGCAGACCCACCACAGGAAGAGGAAGCAGAGGCTCTCAGAGCTCAGCTGGGTTTGTTTACATCAAGACAGACAGAGAAGGGGAGAGAGACACAGACTGAGACTGAGAGAGACAGACAGAGAGAGAGAGAGAGAGAACAAGGAGATGAGGAGAGAGGAAAAATAAGACAATTAGGAGGGGGGGAAAAAACACAGAGAAAAAGCTAGAAAAATAGAGAAAAATAAAGAAGAAACCAAGTAGGAAGAGCACCATAGAGCATAGAAACAACAACAACAAAACATTACCTAGCCCAGCTTGCAGTCTGATTGGCCCAACAATCAGCTAACACCTCAGCCATAGCCGAACCACAATAACGGTAACATCAGTGACAAAATGGGGAAATAAGCTACATCACCAATAAGCTAAACAAAGCAAAACTTCTGGTTAAGGCCAAAGGTTTCCAACAATAGTCAAACATCATGTGGAACAATTACACCACAGCCTACGCACATACACTCACACAGAAAACACACACACACACACACACACACACACACACACACACACACACATACACAGCAGTTTAAAATGAAACGAAAAGCAAAGGAAGTATTCTTTCCACCTGCCTCCGAGTCAGAGCTCAATTAATCCACCACAACAGAGAGAGCGGAAAGAAAGAGGAAGACAATACCCTTTCCTCACACAGACTGCTTACTCACACACACAGCAGTCCACAAGCAGGGGAGAAGGGAAGAAAGAGGAACTGAGAATTGGAGAGAGGAAGCCAAAGCAGATGAGAGGAGAGTGCTGGAAGAAATACCCAGTAATATCTGAACCAAATTGTGGTGTGCTTGATTTATTTTGCCCAGCACTTGCCGGAGACACCGCTTGCAAAATAAGAAACATTAATTGTCTTTTGACCCTTCTATTTTGTTATGGTGTAACTTAAGATTTAAAACACCGTTCCTCAAATGCGCGCCTTGGGGTCCAGAGTGCTGCTGGTTTTCTCTCCTACCAGGAAGTTAATTGCATTCACCTGGCATCCCAGGTCTTAATCAATCCCTGATTAGACAGCTAGAATGGAAACTACCTGGCAGAATAGAAAACCAGCAGTACTCTGGACCCCGAGGCCCGGATTTGAGGACCACTGGTTTAAAATATGGATGTGTATTTGTAATTATTTTGACAGATCATGCTCCTAGATTTCTTCTTTGAGCTTCTATCCAATGTGACAGCACACATGCTCATTGAGAAAATGTCTGGTCTGTCCATGGACCTTGTAATTCACTTTTCTACATACCAGGTAGCTCATCGGGGAGAGCATGGCACTAACACTACCAGGATTAGGTGTTTAACACCCCTGGCATTGACTGGCAGCAATCATCTTTTTCTCTTACATTTGCAAAGATCAAATAGGCTTTGGCCCAATTTTGACCCTTTTACCCCAATTTAACCTCCATTCCCACTACTGGGTCAAATTGACCCAAACATTATCTTTGTGATATAAACTTGGGGGGGCTTGCCGATACTCAAAATGAGATTTTTTGGTACATTTTATTACACTAATTAAGGCAGAGAAGGTACTCTGCTGGAAGAAGTTTCTTTAATTATTTTCTTTTTTGAACCCTATGTTCAAAAAAATGAAATGGGTCACAAAATAACAGGAGGGTTAATTAATTTCCCCACTGGGGCCACTCATGCTAAAAATCTTTTCACTTGCATTACTGTAAGGAACCTTGGATAAACACACCCAATAAATGGCATGAATCTGATGCACAAGATAGCCTGTATCTTACCCTAGCAGACATGGCACATTAAACAAGTCTGAGCTTTGAGTAAGAACCACTCTCTTCTCCACACACAGGCAAAGCTGAGCAGAAAACTGGGCATGCATAACTAGGAGCCACTGACCCCTGAGGCAACCAACCCCCCTCTGTGTGTGTGTGTGTGTGTGTGTGTGTGTGTGTGTCTACGTGTGCGCGTGTGTGTATGTAAAGCTTCCCTGCTGAGTCGATTCAGAGGTCAACCGTGAAAGCAGATCCCAGGATAGATAAATACAAAAATACTATACTTGTCATGACATTAAAAGCAGATTCACAAAGACGTAACAATAGCACTTAGTAAAGAGATTACGTTGGCAATGTGCAGCAATAGTAGGAAATGCATACAGCATCAAAAGAATATCTAGTTCCTAGAGGCAAAGCGCTCAGCAACAGGTCAGAAGGAGCATTTTCCATGTCTGTGAGTGGCCACAGAGCCAAACTTTTGGAGTGGTACATTGCATATACTGATTTCTTCAATGAATTTAAGTCAATGAATTGATCAAATTCAAGGGTAAAAAAAGGACTGTTAGTGCACGGAGGAAGAGTTGATACTATCAGAACTCCAAAATCAAAAATTCCATACTACTCCAGACCTAAATTTCTGCAACTCTAAAATCATATTATGATACTTTATCCTTGCAACGTTATGTCAATACATCAAACACAGTAATTCCACAGTATTAATAGTATTTTTAGACTACTTTAATTGTATTAGAAAGTATGCAGTGGACAGTAATTGGAGCGGTCGGAGAGCAAGAGAGGTGGAGAACGGGATTCAAACCCACAACTTTGTAAATGCGCTGATCCACTAGGATGCCTCTTTATTAACATATTGTGGACTGAGGATCGTTATGTTTTATGGGGAGCTCTCTGGAGATTCCCACTCCTACTGGGTGTGCGTGTTTAAGACCGGTTGTTTCCCGAATCCGAATGTGTGTGTGTGTGTGTGAGCGAGCAGAGCCACTGCCAACAAGGGGGGCCTGCAGGGAGCAGGAGCAGACACAAAACAACACTGGCTGCCAGGAGCCTAAGTGTGTGTGTGTGCATGTGTGTGTGTCTCACAACACTGCTGACCTCTTTCTGCTGAGAAAGAGAAAGCGAGAATGTGTGTGCACGTAACACCGGTGGCCTCTCTCCACTCAGATACACAGAACGTGTGTGTGTGTGTGTGTGCGTGCGTGCGTGGTGCATGCGTGCGTGTGTGTGTTCGTTATGCATGACCATGTGTCTCCTCCAGCTCAAACAGAAGGCTCGGGCTGGTGCACGTGCAGCCAACAGAAGGAAGCCGCAGCACCCAGGCAGATGTGAGAACGCTCAGTAGAGCCACAATTAAACACAAACAAGTGGTACATGGACAGGGCAGTGGGCCAATGAGAGCCGGGTTCTGCAGTGCTACCATTTTAGAAACAGATGTTCCTGAAGTTAAATGCATGCTACCTATTTTCTACACGTTTTCCATTTTTCTGCACTGACAGTGGGTCTACAAGTACATAGCACATGCACTCATCATATGTGTATCAGCCCATAAAAGTGTTTTTTAGAGTTTTCCTTTCCAGACTTTTTGTCCCATTCTAAAACTTTTCAAGACATGGAAATTGGACAACGCTACATTCATCTGGCTGCTTACTCGGAAGATATTTATAAAAGTTCCCTGCAGGGATGTTTGTATTTGTTTCCTACTGTGGTGTGTGAGGATTGAAGATACCCTGAGTTTTATGTGTGTGTGTCTTACTGTAGTGTATGAGTAAGCGCTGAGGTTTCTGTGTGTGCATTATCGTAATGTGGGACTATGTCCCAAGGTGTGTGTGTGTGTGTGTGTGTATGTGTGTGTCTTACCATAGTGTCTGAGGATGCCCTGAGGAGTGACCACCTGGTTGCAGACGTGGCAGACAACTAGACAGAAATCCTCCAGCGCTGGAAACTGGCCGTAAACAAGCATCTCTGAAACAGACACAGAAGGGAAGAGACCGCGAATTAAAAAAGCAAAAATCAGACACAACGTGCATGTCTGGAACAGGAACACAAACAGCACACTGAGAGTTAAAAGAAATGCACCAAGTTTTTGGGAGACTGGCCCATTGGTCAATATACCTGAGAACATAGACACCATCATCCATGTGTTCCCCGTAGATTATTCACTCCGGTGCTCCATGCTAACACTTAAAAAAATACTCATATGTTGAGTAGGCAACTAGCATTAACAAAGTAAAAAGAATGACCTTTTAGCAATAAAGTGTATTTGGATTACCTTAATACAGCTTTTGTAGCCAGGTTTTATCTTTGGAAGTATTTCTGGTGAGCAACAATGCAATTTTTAAGTCTCCTATTGCGCACCACATTGACTTCCTATGGACACCTAGTGTATGCTAAAGTGTTAGCCTAGAGGATGAATCCGGTGCCCATGTTCTCATCACTTAACGGGCAAGTTGACAAACCCGCCAATCTCTCAAACATTTGGTTTATTCCTTTGAAAGACAGGCAAAGCAGGTAGCCAGTCCGAAATAGACAGACAGAAAACACAGACAGACAGACAGACCTCTTTCACACATATGCTAGTATTGAAAACACAGCAACATAGTGCCTGTAGAGTTAAAACTGACATTCCAAGAGATGCATGACAACTACACAAACCCACCCACCCAACAAATATTCAAGACATCTTTAAATATTGACAAAGACAAACAGCCATCATCTCTTCAGCTAAGCTCTCAGAACCTAATCTTCCTGCACCCAAACAAGCTCTGCTGACAGAAATCATCACACTTATTAGCATGGGGCTTAAGCCAGACTCTCTGGGGGACGGGGTGGGGGGGGTGTCACAACCTTGCATTGCAGGAGTGTTTTCTGTCATCGGGAATGCCTAAGAGGCCAGCAGTCATGCTTGGTGCCTATCAGAGTGCCTGAGTTTGTGTGTGTGTGTGTGTGTGGGCCTACAAGGTCAGAGTTACTTACATTACTCATATATGAAGGCTTCATGGACACACACACACACTGAGGTTGTCATGATAACTGGAGGGGGTTTCTCATTACTCAACTATGGCTTATGTTAGTATTACTGGAAGAGTAAGTGAATACTAACAAGTAATGAGTATAAAGTAACAAAATAGTAAGAGTAACACAAGTAAAATGAAAGTAGAATCATAGTAAAATAAAAGCAATATAACAAATTAAATTTGAACAACATTGCAAACGGAAAAGGTCATTATATAAAACTCATCAAGGAATTAATTTTCTAATGTGTATTTAGGAACAGTTGACTGAGCAGCAACGGCCTGCTTCACATTCATAGTTACACACACATTCACACCTGGCAGCTGAAACAATTAGGGGTTAGATGTCTTGCTCAAGGGCACTTCCTCGGCGATGGCTGTTGAGGGAGAGGAGAGCATTTCTCACTCACTTTACACAACCAGATTTTCCCGGTAAGTAGAAACGTCTCTGGCCACAATTCCACTTCTCTAACTTCAAGGCGACTGCAACCCCAAACCCCAAGGCAATAACACCTGGCTCTATCATTGGCAAACAAATTGCAGTGTTTGCTTACATTCTGATTTAATGGAACTGAGAGTGGACCACAGCAAACACCAATAGAGAGGTGTGGCTGCAAACTGGCATAAAAAGATATATAGCATTACTAGCCGGTTAGCTCTGCCCAACAAGTGTCCAAATAGTGTTATGTTGAAAAAAATATGTTCAAAGAGAGGATCATAACCATTCTTGTTCATAACCAATCAGCAGGGCCCTGCCAAATGTAATAAACCAATCAAAATTTATGATTGGAAAAAATGATATTCTGGCAAATGGCAAATCCCAAGAGTTACACTAACAGAACAGGACTTAGTACAAGTACTTACAAAAGCATGAATGCAATTTCCTCTGCATCTGCCAAGGCAAATGCAAACGGAGTGTGTAGCTCGTTTCTGCAGTCTGTGTGTTTGTCAATGTGTGTGTGTGTGTGTGTGTGTCTCAAGCCAACTGCCGTAGCCGACTGCCAAAAGTCTGACAGTCCAGAAAATGAACTACGAAAACAATCGCTCACTGGTGAATAAGCATGTTTAGAGCTACTACAACAATCTCTCATTGGCCAATGAGTACGTGTAGTTAGTAAATCAACTTCCCATTGGTGTATTAGTATTTTGAAAGTGATTAAACTCATTGGTGAATTCAGAGAGAGAGAGGAAACGAGGAAGAGAAGAGAGAGAGAGAGAGAGAGAGAGAGCGAGAGAGAAACCAAATGTTTGAGAGAAATGAGCATTACCGAGTCCTGCTCGTAGTCTTGTTGACCTATAACACAGTACTACTGCAGCAGTAACAAAGCCACAACAGAATGTTTCCCTGTGTGACTGACCTACACTAGGCACTCATTAGGCAAACCTTGAAACTAGGTGTATTCTGTGAATAATCGATGTGCTACTGCAGGCCATAGTTCATTCTGCAATTCACCAACCACTTTCATTAATTGACCATCCACATAGATTTTTAGAATAGGACCACCAAGTAATGATTGGTACCCTGCCAAAGTGGCTGCTAGAGTAGATAAACGTGCAACGCTTGGCTGGCAGCTGGTGTTTACTTCCCATACTGGTTATTATTGCAGGGCCCAGGCTACATGTTAGACTGTTCCCTCCATTCTTAATAAAATGTCCCAGTTAAAAACTAGGCCTTCTAGGGTTCTAGATGGTTCTAGGATCTACATCTAGGATCTACATCTAGATCTGGGCAGACTGTAACGCTCAAGTCCCTTTTACTTACAATAGCATTTCTTAAATATGGGTTGTAAACCTGTTTCCTGTGAGTCTGACATTTCCACGATAGCAACTTGCTTTAATAAGCCCAGGTCCCACAGACAAACCAAACTAGAGTGTCATTCAAAACTATCTAAAGTTGCAGCTGTACATCTGAGCTGAAGGCTAACATAACAACAATGCTAATAAGACTATGTCTACTCAATCTCTCCTTTGCCAAAACATCACAGCATATACCCAGGGGGCACCAAACTCTTGAATTACTGGCTACACTTTGTATTTATCAGTTGGGTTACACATTTTTCTTATTTGTTTGATATTATACTTTAATCCTGGACATATATGGACTTATCAAGTTCCTTCATGTTGAGTCCGCACCGCCTTGTTTTTATGCATTTTTTCACTGAGATAAATTCCATGCAATCTTTGATATCGCATTATGTGAGGAATATTGAATCTAGGAAGCTAGACCTCACTATAAAGGATTAGCAAGGGGTGCAAGATGTATGCATCATTTTGTCCAATTGTATTCCAGCGCTGACAGGCTAATATGACTAATTGCATGCTCAATAATTTGAATGAAAACAGTGGCAACCGAAACTCAGCTTCCCAAAACCCTCTGTTGAGACAGTCTGGTTAGGGACAAAGTATAAACAGCACATGTTCTCTTTTTCCCCACTGTGCTATGTCCATACTGATGCAGTGCAGTATGTTGTTACTTTGTATTTTGCGCAGAGTTCAGTTGAGTACATCTATGATCAAAGTGTGCTGGTGAGGTAGCCAAACAGATTTGGTACTGGCCCACTTTCAAAGCATGCAGGGATGTCTTCATTACACTGGTGACCTAAGCTACATACATAACTTCTCAGCATTGATTGAAAAGCAATGGTTGTACTGTACCAAGCCCAAAGTAGGCCTAGTATAGGTACAACATGGTACTGTCCCCATGTCCCTAGCTGTATGAGTGCAGCATGGTAAACTGAGAACAGCACAGAAGTGGCGTAATGTAAAACCTCTACTAGATAGAGTAGTAGACATACTAAAAGCGGCGTTACAGCAGCCCCTATTTCTAGAGATGATGACACTAGCTGCTAGTCTGGTCAGACTATGTTGCTGTCAGACGTCATCATCTCCACTGTCTATATGTGTGTGAGCGTGAGAGAGAGATACCAATCATCTCCTCCACCACACATTCATTAGTGTCAGCCTGACTTCATAATCTGGAAGTGTGTGTGTGTGTGCTGTGTGTATGTGTGCGTATTGGAGAGTGTCATTACACCATGTAGTACTTGAATGTCATATTAATATAACTTTTTCTACATACACATTTTCTAGTTATAAATATACAAATAAAGCATTTAAAATATGTGTCTCTGTGTATCCCTCTCAACAGGCTGCAGTGTCGTGTTGCCAACAGATCAGCAATTCCGGGGACACCACTTCAGTCTGGCTGAGAGGATGATGAGCTGTGTGTGTACGTGTGGGTTGGAGCAGGCTCAAACTTTCAGGAACAACCCAAGCTCTAGTGCGCTACTGTCGAGTGTGTTTCTGTGTGTGTGTGTTTGAAAGTAGTCAGCCTCAGAGGAACTTCTCTGGCTCTGTCCCTGGGAGGGGAGGCAGGGGGATGGCTCCCACTTACATCTCAAGGGCAGCAGGGCCATACATACATACATACAAGTAAAATTTGTATTTTTCAACTATATTTTTTAACAAGACTCTGATTGACATACAATAAATTAAGAATGATTTCAGTCAGACCCAACTGTGCCCATCAGGTGCAGTTGGGGTCTTGTCAGCATCTGGCATAAATGTAAAAATAAATAAATAAAAAAAGCATTACATTTTAATTAATGATCCTGATTTCAGGGTGCTACATTTCTTGAGCCCACAGACACACACACACACACACACACACACACACACACACAGGATCAGTGACAGAGCAGCACCCCTGTAGCTGGTGGGCATCACTTCAGCAGCACAAGTGCTTTGTGATTTCACCACAGCAGTTGTTCATCTATCATCTAAAAGCATCTTATTGGATCAATATGATTTCACTGAGAAAGAGAAAATAAATAGTCATTTGAGAGAATTGCTAATTTCTGTAAGAAGTGGTATAAAGTAGAAGTGACCTGGCATCCCTAATGCTGCAGTACGGTACTTATACTATAACAACAACAATAAGTCAACGTGTGAGTGACAGCGTCAAGTAGCCATTACTTCAACTTCCTCACCTTCTTTGCAGAGTTTGACTGCTTCGCTGAGGCTGTGAAGCTCTTTCTGGCTATTCTCCAAGGACGAGTCTGCATTTGAATAAACGAAACAGCCATTTATAAATATGCAGGAACGTCCACAACAAACTTTGGGGCCATGCATGGAGCCATGCTGGATTGAGCTGGGTAGCAGGCTAGCATTAGCTTGGTAGCGCCTGAGCTGGCTTCCTAAATCAAGTGGAACTGTCAAAGCTAACAACAAACTTAGAGCTGGACAGTTGAGTGAATCGTACAAAGCTTTAGTCGTACAAAGTCTGCACAAGAAAAGTGGGCGTTGTTCGCCTGCCTGTCCGAGACTGAAAAAGCAACCTATTATTATTGCATTTCGTAATATTATTTTGACAGTTACTTTGCCTCAGCTTTGACAGGTCCTGCATGGTGGAGGAGCTTTACTCAACTCAATCACAGACAGTTGGACCACGCACTTCCCAACACTTTGCCCGTAAAAACAACAACGTTACTAACGTGCGAACTTACTGTCAACAAAACGTAATTTAGCCGCACTGACGAAGGAAGACCAAGGTTTGCACAGGAAGGTATCCGGACTTGGTATTTGGCGATCCAGTGTCGCCATTGCTCTTCCTTCTTGTTGCTTTGCTGAGCCGTTTTTTCCTCTCTCTCCTTCGCACGCAGCAGGCGAAAAACGAACGAGACAAGCAGGAGCAGCTGACGTCATTGCCGTTACGGTTCGGCTTGGTTCGGCATCTGTCGGGAGGGTTGAAAGGTTGAGCGACAGGGCGCGATTCACGAGTTCAACAGTTCAGTTCAGTACAACGCAAAACCTATTACGCAGGCTCCACGGTCTAGGTGATGTCAGTCTATTGCACTGCTTTTGTTTTATTGCTTATTTTTTTATGAAGTTGTGCAGAAGTTGTTCTAAGCATGCTGTTGGCCACAACCCTCTTCAGTAATGTTTTCTGTTGATGGAATGGTTGTTTACTTTTTGGTCAATAGATGTCGCAATAACACTGTGCGGAATTGTCAATTTCACTCCTTAAATACACTTAAATTAGGTTTTGATATATTTCAACACATTAAAACATGACACAAATGATAGAGTAGCATTGTGCAGGTGAGGCCACAGGCCACAAGGGGCTTATACTGCTTATAGTGTACTTATACTTTATCTGTAATGGGACCTAAACACAATCCAAAACAAAGTAAACACAACTTAAAATATTACAGATCATATACTGAAACCCTTTAGATAATAAGATACCAAAGTAGAGATGTGGACGAAGAGGAGGAGACAGGTTAAAGGAGGGATTTTTATACCTTCAGACGGTTGAGACTTATACAATGCAGAAGAGGGTTCATCTACATCTCCCCTTTATGGCAGAAATGCATTTAGAAATCAGTGACCAATCATGGCTTTCACCTGAAATCAGCTGCAGTCTATTTCTGTCCTGGTATGTTGTAGTACTCTCTGTAGTCTGAGTAGGTCAAGCCCATGGCACTGCATTGACCTCTTGTGGCTGAAAACAGAACCTTCTTTTTAATAGGAAAGAGACAGGAGGCTAGTTGGAAATGAAGGAGGTTGGAATCCCCCAAATTGTGTCATGCATTCCTTTTTTGAAGAAGCATATTGATCTGCCAAAATTGATTCAATAAAAACAATACTCATCCCTCTGTTACATTTGAACAAATTGCCCACTGCAATCAGACCTTTACTCAACAAATTTAATGACAGCAGGTTATTTGGATGCTGAGGTTCTACAGTGTTGCAAATTAAAATTACTGTCTAGTGTAAAATAAAAACCGAACTGAACTGAACTGAAGCATCTTCTGCATACATACCAATGACCACATGACACAGCATGAGATAGTGATTTTAGCCGAATCAGAGGGAGTGTGAGAGAAAAGTAGAGAGTGAGAGGCAGAGAGAATGAGGGCAAGAAAATGACCTTGATTTCAGTATAATGTGTCAAATCAGGTCAACCACACATGCAACACACACACACCAGCTCATACTGCATACCTGTACATGCACACACACATACAGACACATACACGTTTACTTTATTTCTGCCTCCCTCAGATACATACTGTGCATGCCACACACAGGCATTTCCTTTTCTCTTTTGGTTCTCCCCATCTCTCTCTCTCTCTCTCATATACACACACACAGCGACTCGCCCACAATGATGTGTTTGTTTCCCAGACAAACAGCGATTAGCGAGGTCACAGGATAGACCACAGAACAGAGGGCACCCTATTTGTCTGTCTTTCCTAGAGTCGTAAACATTGTTTTGGGTCACAAATGCATCCACCTCCTTTGCTACTGCAGTCACCCCTTCCTCCCATCTGACAACCGAGTAACTGCTGACTCTCAGTGTACAAAATGCAAGGACCAGCTTATCATGATGTACAATGACTGGGTGAATCCAGAAGAAAGTTATGAAAGTATGGGGGGGTCATTGCCTTGCTCAAGGGCACTGCTGCAACTCCATTTCCTCACTTTTGCACCAAGAAAGTGTGATCAGCCGATAATTATACCCAGTGACACACACACAAACACCCTGTCACACAAATTACATTGTTGACATGTAGCCACACATGGACAGTCACAGACAAATGCATACATGTTCACAGAGACAACCGCACATATACACTCACTACAGAGATCAATGTAAAAATCATTATTTTTTTATTGAAAAAAAAAAAAAGAAAGAGCATCCAGATTCTGCATGTTACAGAGTGGATGTATGTCCTTTGGCAGGTTAAATGCATAGGAATCATTGACAAAGCCATAGTTGGTTGGACGATGATTACAGAGTGCAGAGGCATAACCAGTACACCACACACATTCATTTATTCATTTAACTTTGGCCTTGGGCAAACAACATGATCCAAGTTACACTTTTACTATATGAAAGGCAATAGCCAAAAAAACACAAAATCATTCAAAATAACAATCTATAACACCTAAAAAAGGAAGAAACAACAAAACGCCAGCTCACTGTCTTATGGCGATGGTTTAAAAAAACAACAGTCAACGCAAAACTAGAGCAACTTGTACAAACAACAATAACAGAATAATTCGTTCAACATCACATGTCGAGACCACCTATAAAGTTGAAGCAGAGAAGATACAAAGTATTGCTTTGGCAATATTGTTTCTGTTTAACAGTCCAATAAATTGCCAATAAATTGATAGATAGGCATTGAAATTCAAAATTAAACTACATTCAACACAATAACAACATGTTTAAAAAATGATGGCATTAAACCTTCCACTGGTACCTTGGTAGAAACTAACTAAATCTGCTTATTTTATTTCTTTTTTTTTTTAATATATTTTATTATTGGGTTTTATTTTTAAGATCATGGTGCTCATAGAAAAGTCTCACTCAAGTATTCTTTTTGGGGTTGAACTCACATTGGTTTGAACATATTAAGCACAATATGAGCACATTATACTCGTTACAATAAAAACCTGATATAATGCTAAAAATACACACAATATTCAAATACTCAACAGGCTTTACACAGTAAGGGGCAACTGCATAGCTCAATATCCCAGCCCAGTCATACCACATGTATACAATGCACATCATAATGCATTACAATGAATATCATTTTCTGATGTGATTATATAAGAATAGAGCATGGTGGTCATAACATGCTTATGATTAATACATGATGCATCACAGTGCGCTTCAAACAAAGTGTTACCCTTTGTGACCCTGATATTCTTGATCCTGTTGGGGTTAATGTAGTAAAATCCTGTTTCCGTTACCGTGTGTTGTGTGAAGAGAGGCCAAAGTACCTTACATTCCTCTATACCTAAATAAAGCATAAGAAATGCAGCCTCAGAGGTTCCTGAGCCGTAGGAACGCTGCTGTAAAGCATGAGCTGTGATAACTAAGACACAGCTTCATTGTCTGCGCATCTTATGTGCCTACTAAAGTGTAGGAAAGGATACTAAGGATTCATACGAGCATGTATTAAGGCTTTGGCATGCTAACTGCATTGGTGTTCGCTATTGTAAATAAGGCACAGGTGAAAAATAAAAAAGGCACAGTAACAGATGTAACCGTGAAAGTCCTGCTTAGCCCTGCTTAGCCCTCCACAGGAAATAGTTTGGTGACTTTACTTTTCTCTCAGAACTGTTCTTAGTTCAACCATGCCACGAACGTGCAAGGGATGATATGACAGCCAGCCGTTATAAACACACGTTTTGTTACAATACGCCAATTCACTTCTACATTACCGTTAGAGAGAACAGGCTGCAGTGACTGCTGTAGCACTAATGCAACACAGATGCATGGTGGGAAACGTCTACCATGGCTGCAACTGTATTGATAAGATCCAAATCCAATAAGACACAGGTTTTTATATTGACCATCTAACAACTTCTTCATTCTACACATTAGAAAACTCCTTCATCTTCACAGACCACTGTGTGTGTGTGTGTGTGTGTGTGTGTGTGTGTGTGTGTGTGTGTGTGTGTATCCATGTGTCTGTGTGTACTATGTGTATGTACTATGTCTGTTTCTGTAATTCTGTTTGTGTGTGTGTGTGTGTATGTGTGTGTGCGTGTGCGTGTATGTGTGTGTGTGTGACAGTACATGTTAGATAGGTGCAGGGACCTGTTGCCTTCCAGGTCCAGGTTGGGAAGAGTATTTCTGAGAGTGCCAACGCGTCTCCTTGTACACAAACCAGGCGTTGCCTGCCCACACAAACATGTTGAGGTAGCCAAACACCTGCGGAGACAGAGAATGAGACAAACGTTACCTCAATGATACTAGAAAACACTTACTCAATAATAGTGGAGCATTTTCTCATATCACTGTGAAATTTGATGTAGATGGATGGATTTTTGAAAACAATGTTTTCAGTATAGTATACAGTAAATCTGAATTCCTATAATATGGGACCATTAAGATATTTAAGACCTTTTTTAATGCCCATTACAATGTAATATTAAACCAATTTTGCCGGTGAAATAAACGTGAAAATGAAAAGTGTAGAACTATCAGTAGAACTATCAGTAGGTGTGTCACTGGGCTGATTTCTCACCAGAAAAACAGTGTGCAAAGAAACATTTTTAAGACTGAAAGTATGTCTTAAAATGCTACATTAAACTGTTTTCAAAACCGACTACGGACGTCATTTCAACTTTCATTTTACCACTATGGGTTTTCAATGTTGGTGCCGGCCGTCGTATCAACATCTATTCAATGTCAGAATGTTTGCTGGGAATAGATGACTTCTTAGTAATACCACTAATTTCTGTTTTTGGAAGAAAAAAGAAAAACAGTGCAAAACAACTTCTTTTTGTAAAGCAGCTCTTTGTTCTTTGTTCTCACCACAGAGATGTTGAGGGTGCGCATGTTGGTGAACTCCGTGACCTCGCAGGTGACGTTGCTGTCCTTGCAGAGTGCCAGCGTGGCGCTGATGCCCCCGGTGTCCGTGGCATCCTTCACGTTCTGCAGGCCCTTGGCCCAGGCGGACGAGCACACCAGCCACAAGAAGGCCAGGGCTGCTGTCACCACAAAGTCCTGGAGACGAGAACGGACAGCTCGGCAGTGAGAAAATGTTATTAGGATTTTAATGCTAAAAATAATAATTAAATCAATAGTACTGAAGTTTATCATCCATTTAAAATTGTTTCAGGAAGGTCAGGGCTGATTTCACTTAGAAGCTTTTTTTTTTTTTGCCCTTATTGATCCAGGTGAGTCTAATTGAGGATTCTCATTTTCAACAGCCCATAAAATCCAAGATGGAAAAGGACATTATAGTCCCATAATTAGAAACAACTGTCTAGCAGTAGAGCTGAACATTTATGCCCAAAACAAATGGGAGTAGAGCCAACTGG
Source organism: Hoplostethus atlanticus (assembly GCA_034670405.1). NCBI lineage: Eukaryota > Metazoa > Chordata > Actinopteri > Trachichthyiformes > Trachichthyidae > Hoplostethus > Hoplostethus atlanticus. The sequence continues at coordinate 1,544,119 of JAXDDX010000026.1, forward strand.
CTCTGACGGGCTCAGGTCAGCTTGGGTTTAATTTCCCAGTTAATTGCTCTGGATTGGGTTGGGTTCGTGTTCACAAATATTGTTGATCAATCATTTACAAATACATAGGGGCGGCTGTGGCTCAGTGGTAGAGCAGGTTGTCCACTGATCACAAGGTCGGCGGTTCGATCCCCAGCTCCTCCTGTCCACATGTCAAAAGTGTCCTTGGGCAAGACACTGAACCCCAAATTGCTCCCAATGGTCAGGCCAGCACCTTGCATGGTAGCTCACTGCCATCGGTGTGTGAGTGTGTGTGTGTGAATGAGAGGCATATATTGTAAAGCGCTTTGGATAAATACATAGGATTCAATGTTAGAATCCTTTGTGCCATAATCCCAGGGTGAGCATTCATTCAGATGTCAAAAGAATGATGCACTAACCCACAAATGGTGACTATAGTTCAAGTGTCTTTTAATTAATATATCAGACACATCAGAAAGATCTCTATCAAATACAAAAACGTCTGTGCGAAATAGTGGGATATTAACTGTACAGTGATTTTGTAAACTGGACAAATACTCACAAACATGGGTCCGAAGTCGGAGTCCTTGTAGACGTGCATGTAGCCCAGATAGACCAACAGAGCCACCATGCTGTACAGGAAGCAGACGATGGCGACGCCCACAAAGAACTCCGCTGAGGAGGCGGAGTCTCCCACCAGGTGCGTCGTCGTAACAGAGTGGTTACAAAGAGTGGCGTTTCCCTCGATGAGCGGGACCTGGCTTAACCTGGACACAAAGAAAGAAAGAAAGTCAAACTGAGTCTATACAGCAGATATGAAGAGAAAAAGAGGATTTGGGGTTTTATTTAGTACTTTTATTAGGTGAAAATATTTTTTTACCTGTTGTTTATCAGATCAATCAATGTCCATCAAGTGACTAATATTGGAAATCTTACTATACACGTGATCATTGCATCAAATGCTGTACTATAACTGACTGTCCAAGTTATCTGAGCTGGTCCATTTCAAACTGACCAGTTAAGTAAAGATAAGTGACGACCAGAGAACTGTGAACCAAGAAGATCACTTCACGTAACACAAATGTGTTGATAAAAGTGTGAGGGGCAAAAGAGAGACTCACCTAAACGGGTAGTGAAACGTGGCGTTGAGAGTTTCATTTCTCCCATCGCCACAGAAGAGGGAGATGATGTTCCTCCCTGAGAATCCACCACAGCTTCCAAAAGCAAATATGGCTGTGAGCTGTTGAGGTTTGAGAGAGAGAGACATTAGGGTTACAGTTGAGACTAATATGGGAAAACACTGTTAACCTGAAAGGTTAACATAACATCAAAACAAAGACGCATCATGACAAGAGATAGATAGATAGATAGATAGATAGATAGATAGAGATTGTTTTCTTTGGTGGTATCCTTTGCTGTTGCAGTGACTCAATGTCACCACGGGGAATTATTTAAGTTTTTGTCTTATCTAGTTTGACTTGTGATTGGCTAGTTCACTTGACTGCGGCTTTATGATAATACAACTTAACATACAGCAATATGGTGCTTCAATTCAGCTGCAGAATTCTTTCCGAGGGCGAAAAGGCATCTGACTCAGTATGTAGGTCATGTGACACTAATACTCTAATACTTATGTCACCATGAGCATCTACACCATGTGACACTAATACTAACTAACAAACAACTACATTCTTTCAGTCAAGGTGCAAGGTGTCTTTTGTGCAGCAAATACAGGCAGGCACACTGATATGTAGTTCTCATGCAACAGGTGAAATACTTGTTAAGTTAATTCAGCCTCACACATGTCACGTCAGAGAAAGAGATGATCGGGGTTGAAAGTTACAGTACGCTGCAAAGGAAGACGTGTAATCATTAACAAGTGTTACAGTTACAGTTGGCGTCCATACTAGCCACAGCTGTAGCTTCAGCCAGTCTGCCCAGTTTTAACATCACGAGTCCTGAGTCCTGCCAGCATGACTGATAGCCGTGCTACGACGCTAATTCAAAGCTTTGTAGCCAAACAATAGTGCTTACATAAAGTAATAATCCATGACATTTTCATATAAATAAATGTCTGGTTTGCTACTCTCTATCGCTGAGTGAAATAACACAGTAGTTATTCCACTTATATCCGGTTCATGAAAACTTTCACATTTGCTGTTCTAAACATCCGGTGTCAGGTAGCTCTTGGTGCACAGGAAGTGATGGGTTTTATGTTTCTGGCAGCAGCAAAAGAGGTTTTGTTTGGAATAAATAGAAGAAGAACTGGGTAGTTAGCATGAGCAGCGATAGCTACTGTGGCTGAACAGACGAAGAAAAGAGTGCCACCTACGGAAACTCAAACATCCATCAACAGAAAATCCAAGGAAAAAGACGCCACAGTACTGGACACACTGTTTGACAGGTGCAGTGACCAGTGGCTGCTTATCACTAAAACAAACATGGATTACAAACTTTGAAGATTATTATTTGCATCATTTTATTTGACAGCATGCAGTGTAGGATGACAGAAAGTGGATAAGATCATGTGACCAAGATTAAGATCCCAACGTTGGAAGTACTTTGTATGCACCATCGCCTGCTTATCGACCAGGACGGACCGAACAACGGCAGTTCAACCCGGAGCAGCACATTCAAATTGTTTCATGTTTCATTCGTCCATTCTGTTTCATCAGCACACACAACCGCGTCACCCTTTCTCACACGTGGACAGCAAAAAAGCTACCCCTGAATAATGCTTACTACGGGGCAGTTCAACTGTTACCCTGAGCTGTACACCACAAGAACCACACACACACACACACACACACACACACACACACACACACACACACACACACACACACCTCGAGGCCTCTCTCCAGATGTTTCTCCAGATGTCACTGGCTGCCACTTCCTGTTTTTCTAGCTACACACAGACACACACACACAGACACACACACAGACACACACACACACACACACACACACACCACAGTGAGCTACTTCTCACACATTCCTGTTTTGCTGGCTGTGTCACACTCTCACTACGAGGCCGTGGAGTCACAGCATGACCAACTATAAAGCCAGCATGCACCCAACACACACACACACACACACACCCGGCTGCTTGTAAGCCAAGAGCATTATTTTAACCTTTATTTATTCAGGCAAGGTTTGCTGAGCCCGCAAGCCCTTTTTTCAGCAACGCCATACTTCATATTCACATGGCCATTAGTAGATACTTGTATCCGAAGTACCTCACAGTGCTGAGTGCATACAGTATATTTAGTTTGTTAGTACGGGTGGCCCCAGTGGGAATTGAGCTCCTAACCATGGCCATGTCAACGCTCCACCCACTGAGCTACATGGGACCACATTCATAGTTCATCTAAGTAAAGCCCAGCAACAACCACACAGTCTTCTACCGCTGGCCACTCAGCAGCTCCACTGGAGCGGGTCTAGGGTCAAGTGCCTTGCTCAAGAGCACCTCAGCAGTAGTTTATTTCACCCATAATACACTCAAGCGCTATTTAGCAGCTTTCCAATGTGACTGATTGTCCAATAAAGGTGTAACTAAGACAAATCTAAACTATATTTAATAGTGATATTATTCTTTAAGGCTGTGTTTCTTAAACTATTCCTTGGGACCCAAAAGTGGTCCATGGGCTGCCTGAGGCTGGGTTGCCAGTTCAAATTCTTCGACCTGCAGGGGAAATACACCCTGTTAGTCATTACTATATCATTAGTGCAAGCTATGGGTTGGGACCCAGGTTTAAGTGTGTAAATGTGTGGATGCAACTTATCATCCAGGCCCCTGTTCTGAATAAGAACATTTGTGTGACACAACATGCACACGCACACACACACACACACACACACACAGTCTTGCCTTGAGTCAGATGACTGGGTGTTGCTGTTGCTCTCGCACTCCTCCTCTCTTGCGGCCTTGTGTGTGCATGTGTGTGTGTGTGTGTAAGAGTGCCATGGGGAAAGAGAACAGCTGAGAGAATCTGTAACACTGTTATGAGCTGCATGGCCCGCACTGGATTCCTTTGACCCAGTTACGCAGGGCAGAGCTGATTAATGGGTTTTCCCTGAGAAGTTATGTTTTCTCATGATAACCGAACTGTGCAGACTGTGTGTGTGTGTTGGGAGGTGGGGTTAGGAGTATTAATTAGAAGGGAGTTCTAAAAAACTGCATATCCATTACAAGTAACAATTGTGACCTGACATTATTGCTTTGAGGAGATGATCCTATACGATGAAATACTAACATCCATCCATCCATCTATCTATCTATCTATCTATCTATCTATCTATCTATCTATCTATCTATCTATCTATCTATCTATCCATCTATCTATCTATCTAGTAAGAGATGGTCATATTATGTGCCTTCGTTTCAAGCAGCTGATCTCATCTTGGAACTAAACTCTTCTATTCCTGGGAGTAAAAAGAAGTCTGTTCCTTTCCCCCGGACCAGTGGGCACGACATTCCTATCAACATCTGCATGGTCACTCAGAGGTAAATTATTGGTGAGAAATGCATTAATCTGTAACTGTCTCTGTCGTTTGAAGGGCAGGCCAGCGGAGCTCCAACTACATTGTAAAGAAACAGACCTGACAGATTAGCCCACAAGCAGGGACGGAGTGGAGGGTAAACCCACATAAACTCACTGTAAGAGTTTATCCACCTTTTCAATCTACTCTAAATCTTTACGATCTAAAATCACAGCGTGTAATGTACGAAGCAACTTCAGACATCAGGCAAGTTACACGAAAAAAACCTGATTTAATACTATAAATGGGATATAAATGCCCACAAGGGGCGGATAATAGGGTGTATAGGACACCTAAAGGAATTGATTCTTGCAGATGTATAAAAATACTGATTTAAAAACACCGACACTGTATAAAAATCCCCAGGAAAGCTGCTGTATCAACTCTCAGCAAAGCATTTTCCAGGAATGTATGAGTTTCAGCGTTTTTTATGCAGTGTCAAAAACTATGACAACACCCAACACCCTTATTTTTGCTTTTTGCCTCTTATGTTTTACTATTCCGTTATACGTGGCTTTATTTTGAAGTTCTAATATTCCTATCAAAGTCCTGTGATATCGCTATAGTGTGTCTGTGGTACTCAATAGTGAGTTTATGGCGGCTTTATCCTATTTTCTGATAGTTTTAATCTCATATGGTGACATTGAAGGATTTTCTGTGCTATAACCAAAGTTTGGTTATAGTTTTCTCAAAACACATTAGCTGCATGAAAAGTTCCAAGGTTTTCTTGAGGTTTGTATAGTATCCCTCTGAAATTCAGTATAGGATTGCTTTAGTTATTTTTCTTAAGGGATTGTGGTGACAAACCCCGGCTTCTTGGAGGAGAAAAAAAAAAGTGAAAAACCAAGCAAAGGATTGAATACCTCCCAGTTGATACGCTAACACACCCGCACACACACACACACACTATACACACACATCTAACTTACCCACTCCACAAGTTTGACAAAGCCCAGAGGCTCCTTCAGCGGGGACAAGTTCAGCCGAAATCCGGTCATCATGATTTTCCTTCCTGATGCCCAATCTTTCTGCTTGATCCTAAACTTGTGGATGTTGGTCCAACAGGGAGGAAAAGGGGAGTTGTTTGACAGAATGACGTGGTTCTGCTGCAAACACTGCAAAAAATGTTCCATCCCAACAACTCATTTACTGACGCTTAAAATGTTGCTTTCCTTTAAACAAGTGGGGGAAAAACTCAAGTGAAGTCCATTTGTTTCCCGTGCAGTTTCACTAGTTTCAGGATTTTTCTTAAAACAAGCGTCAGCGTGTTGAAACGAGCCAGATTACCCCACTAGGAAAATTAAACTTGATTCAGGACTCTTGAAAGTGACATCATCTCACACTACCGACAGATGTTTTTCACTTGTTTTGAGAAAAATACATTTTACACACTAAAATGATGTGTTAAAACGGATATTTTTGCAGTGTAAAAACGGGTCCCTTGGCGATGCCGCTGCGTAAAATACGCAGGCGATGCGGCGGGAGAAAAGCGGAAAGCGTGCCAAAATGCGCGATTCCTTTTTCAGAAATAGCGTCATGTATTTAGTTACAAAGGATTACTTGACTAAAAAACATTTCTGATCCTTTGGACACAGAAAGAGCTGGTGAAGGAGGGGATTACGAAAAATGTTGCAAGCAGGAGCATTTTTCTGCAAGAGTAGAAGGATACTATACAAATATCACTGCAGCTACTATAGGGCAAAAGTTATACCATAGAAAATTTCTAAAAGCAGGAGATAAAAACTCCTCCAGTATGAGGGTCTATAAACTCACTATAGATTAACACAGGCACACTAGAAGTCCCAGTACGAGTATTCTAGCGGGTTTTCAACGGGGAAGCCCCGTCTGCTCGAATATGGAGGTTGCTTCCTTCCTGAAGCTGCTGTGCTGTTATTATAATGGCTCCTTGCTGCTGACTGGGTCATATGACTTTGAGATCACACCGCAAATTCTCAAAATACCTCCAACAAAGAAAAAAACTACTACAAAGACCGGCTGCAGAAGGAGCTGATTTATAGAATTAAAAAGGTGTAAAGGTCATTTCACCCAAAAGACAAGACTGACTGATTAGAGTCCCTTATTTAACACAAGTAGTTTGCACTGTTTCATTAGTTTTGAGATATTAAGGGTTGAGGTGGAGTTTGATGAGTCTATAATTTGTGTGACCTAGAGAAGATTTAAAAAAAGCCAGAAACCAGAGATCTCAGGCTGGAATATGCACAAAGCCGAGGGGATCTACTTTGACACAGCACAGTGACTTTATGGACACACAACAGTTGGTCTTTTGGGGCAGCTTCATGGCTTTGGGAGAGACTTCACATTTACAATCTCCAGAGCTTTCCCTCGATCTTAAAGGGGCTTGCAGCATTGACACTGCATTCACTCCAGCATTGATCTGGATGTCCCACCCAAATAAACTATTATGTGTACTCTGTATACTCTGCTTGCCCAAGCTGCTACAGGGATCCTTCTCTGAGTAGCCCCTCCCATGGTTTCTTCAATTTTTTTCCCCTGAAAAGGGTTTGTGGGAGTTTTTCCTTGTCCTCTGTGAGGGTCCAAGGCTGGGGGATGTTGTGTACTAACTATTTATTGTTTTCACACTTTGGCCACTGTGAAGCCCTTTGAGACTGTAACAGTGATTAAGGGCTATACAAATAAATTATTTGATTTGTTGGGTTTTGCCTTAGATAGTGGTTGAAGACTCCCCCAGACTTCTCCCAGTGCAGCCCTCCAAATTGTAATGAATAGAAATAGACAATCAAAAAAAAATGCTTTCATTCAAATATGGCAACTTGCACTGTTTTGATAGTCCTTCAAAGTGTTAAAATGATATTTTCCTGTCATGTAGCAGGAGAAATCAATATCAGTGGTGAACAATTGAAATTTTAAATTAATCCTATAGAAAAAAGGAGGCCAAATAAATCAAACATTTCAAACTGACAGGGTGGCATCTTTAATCAATGTATTGTTGACAATATAGCAACAATATAGTTATGTTAGTTAAAATATCAGAGAAGTTGTGTAGGGAGAGAATTTGGGACAACCAACATATACATACAAGTAAAACAACAACAAAAAGAAAAAAATAAGTATTCACATAGTATTTTTTCATCCATTACACAGAGCATTCACACAGGACTGCACACGCACAAACAGGAGCTAAAAGCTTGACAACCACAATAATCAGTCATACTGCCGGTTCACTCAAGCAGTTTAGGATATTCTTCTGTTGGTACAAAAATGGTCATTTCGGCAAAAATAATAATAATATCATCTAGTGTGTTCATCTCCCTAACCTGCCCTCTCTGCTTTTCGTCAGATAAGTTGTTATATGTACAAGTGAGAAGGCAGTTTGGCCGCATCGCATTATTCTGGCATTTTGTTTCGCCTTTGTCGTAGAAAATAATATTCTTCTGAGGTAAGAACCGAGACAGTATCAAAATAGTAAAATCAACGTTTTACTAAAATGCACCCCATAATTGAAAAAGGAAAAATAAAATGACATCCGCTTTGGATGACAAATGTTTTGACGGAGAACTAATTCTACAGAAATGATTGGTGACATTGCAAGTTGGAAAACAAAAACAAAGAAAAAAAAGAGTGTGACAATGTTTGAGCAACATGGTTAGTTGTGTTGATTACCAGCTTGGACCTGCTTGAGTAAGTGTGGTCTTTTTTTCTTTTTTTTTTTCTTTTGCCAGGAGGAAGAGATCGGAGCCGATGACGTCCCCGGACTAGCGGGGGCAATAATTACCTTTGAAATGCCCTTGAGCAAAAAGGACTGAATCTGTAATCGCTCCAGCGAGGCTGCTCAGTGGACGACACTAGTAGGCTGTGGCTGTACTGGGCAGCTCCCAGGTGAGAACGGGTGGAACTGTACCAATGTGAAGCAGCGCTGTGATGAAAAAAAAGAGCATGCGTGCTCAGCAAAGCCCTTCCCTGGATAAAAAAAAAACAAAAAACCCCAACCATGTCCAGATGGGTGAATATTCTCACTGCGTGTGTTGGACCCAAAGCGCCATTGATAGATGGTTTAGTCATTGCAGTTTTTTTTTTTTCAGTAGAAGCCGTGTTAACTCCTTAATCCTGCTACATGGGGAGTTGCTGAGTAACATCCTATATCAGCTGGCTGCAGGTTATGGAGGACATTTTCACATCTCTGCTGCCAACAATTCTTAGTTCGAGATAGGGGGGCAGGAACATGACGCCCAGCCTGGTCAAAGTCTATCATCAGTTTTGGTTGTAATCAAAGTGTTTGAGTCCTGTGACGTCACCGGCTCCTCCTCGCTCTGCAGCAGAAAAAAAAAGCTCCCCACTCTGAAAAAAAGGCCAACTCAGCAATGTGACTAAATATGCCTAGAAGCAGGACTGACACTGAACAGAGATGTTCTGAAGGGGGAGATCATTGACTCCTGAAGGCATGTCACCATGACCGCATTTACACCTGGGCAATAAAATGTAAAACCCATAAAAGATGTAGGGAGCGAGCCATCTGGTACTCCAAGTAGGTAAAACATCACTATTGGGGACCAAAGTCGGAAAAACACTAGCTACATGCTAGCAGGCTAGTAAAAGTGCCAGAACCACCTCTGTTGGAAGTTGCCCTGCTTTTCAGGAGTTAAGGCAGTGATACCCAGGGCAACATTTAGCAGTTGCCTAAGCATGGTTGGTTTAAATCACATAGGAACATCTCGGTGTCGGGAAACGTTGAAGATCATTTTCCGATGCCGTGTCTCACTTTTCGGACCGTTGGTTGGGGAAAAAAAACAACTACTGTATCACCACCCTTTTGTCACAATGCCTCGTGTCCCTTCAGGAAAAAAAAGGCCGGAAAAGTAAAAAGGAAGAGCGCTCTCTATTCTCAGTTGCATAAAGGAATACCACATAATCCTTTAAAGGAAGAAAATGTCAGAGCACACACACACAACCACACACGCGCACACATGCGCATCCAAGCATACACACGTGCACGCACATCAATATCGACATTTAACACGTACATCTCAGCCCAGGAGCCACATTTAGTAATCTTTCATCAACACATAGATCGTCTCCATTCCTGTGAAGAGTATTTCAGTGATCCATTTACATCAACTCGGTCTTAACAGCAGAGACTGGTTTCAAGAGCGTTCAATATCCTGAAGACCGAATCCAAACATAATTTTTTTTAAATTTATTTTCTTTTTTAAATTTTTTTTTTGGGGGGGGGGAAGGGATATTTGTTGAACCAGTGAAAAAAGTAAAATGGGCTCTACTAGGAAAATCTAGTCCTGCTGAGGTGACTTTCTGAAGATTCTAGGCTCATACAGGACCTGACAATATCTTATTGAGTAATAGTTGTTGATGGAATATAGAAGATTTTCATAACTTTCCCATTATATCATTACCAAAAAACAAGGGTGAATTTAATCCAATGTTTACAGAATATGTAAACAAACCTATCAGAACTTTCAAAATACTTTGTATTCTTTGTGGATTGGGCCTTCGAGGTGCATTGTGGGAAATGCAAAACAATGGCAGGTTAGGTGATCATCGATATACCTTCGCACCAATAACATTCTGTTGGCTGAGTATGAGCAAAAAAAGACATCAGGTAGTTCTTGATATATTTTGCCCTTTGACAATTTTGGCCTTATCTACTTTAAAATTGTGATTTTTCTTTTTTCCGGTCTGCTATATTCTAAAAACATCTTTTCATTGTTTACGATTACAATGGAATACATACAATTAACATTACTCCAGCATCCATGACCTTCTCTGATACCAAGTGGGAGCAACATATTGGCTCGTAGCCGTTAATGTTATTGGTGCACTATTGTATACCGTGATCACCAATTCCTTCCTTCACATAAAAGACAAAGCTAAGTAGTGTGGGTGTGGGTGTGGCTTCATATTTCTCTCACTCTCTTTCGTGGTCTCACATTTTTTTGACTTACCGTGCATTCACACCGCATGCAACTTGAAAGTCAAGGGGAAGATCGTTCGCTTTCTCTGACCAGAGAAGCGTTAACTACAATCGGCTCGTTTTCTCTGTGCGCTGCTGCAGCTAGCAAATCACTTAGCTCAATTTGTCGCAGTAGCATGGCGATGTGAACACAGAGTTTTATCAGCTTCATTACATCCACAACTTCTCTCCGTCTACGCATCTGTCACTTCTGCTTACTGCATCTTTCTCACACATTCCCCCCTCTCTATCCATGTCTCTCTCTCTCTCTCTCCCTCTCTCTCTCTCTCTCGCTCGCTCAGGGTGTGTTCGGCATTGGTCGGAGGTGTGTGGGTTTACAAATCTTCTCTCATTCCCCATTCCAGTGGAGAACCAACAGTGCTTTGGAACTGGGGGGTGAAATTGTGGAAATTGTAAGGGGGTCTCGGGTATTTCTCAGGATGTTAGGAAGGGGGGGGGGGGGGGGGGGGGTCTCTTGGGCTTTGGGATTGGGGTCTATTAGCAGTGCACGCTACCTCCATTTGCTGGGGTGACATCGGAGGTCGAAAAGGTGAGGGGTTGTTTGGGGGGGGGAGGGGGTGTCAGAATAGTGCAGCGCTCAGTGCAGCAGCTCTTTGAGCTCGCTCTCCTTGAGCTTAGCATTGTCTCTGACGTCGTCGAATGTGTACGTCTTCACAATCTTCCCGTTCTGGAACACCGTGTGCAGCAGGTCCTGGAGAGAGGGGGAGGCGGAGGGACATGAAGAGAGGTAGGGGGATGGGGATGGAGAATGAAAGAGAAAGAGAAGGCAGGTCATTGTAATTCATTAACCTGCACTGGACTGGAAAGCAATTTATGTCTGCGTGTGTGTGTGTGTGTGTGTGTGTGTGAGAGAAAGTGTGTGTGTGCACAACTCACCACTCCGTACTCCTCCAGGTCCCCCTTGCCCTCCTCCAGGGTGACAAAGTCTCCGCTCTGTGTCCGGTGCAGAGAAAGACGGCCTTTCTTTGACCTCTTGTTGGGGTCTGCCACCGGGTCCTTGAACACGTTCACCTGGACCAGGACAGTGAACAGAAATAAGGGATGGGAATTTCCAGTCGGTCTTTTACCAACAGGTTTGTCACTAAGTGCTTTACCGACAGAAATAGGAGAGAAAAAAAAGTTCAGGAACAATTCATCTAAAAGGTTATGGAATCAACTAACTGCCTAGTCTAAAAGTAGAAAGACCTAAAACAAACAAAATGGTTAATCGATTCACACACACACAGATTTTTGAATCTGTTTTAATGTTACGGTGTCGGCCCTCACCCCCAGTCCATTAGTGACCACGTAGCTGCATTTGAAGGAGCAGTTGAGCAGATCTCTGGTCAGTTTCTGGAGCAGAGCCCCTCCGGAGCCAAAGGCGATGTTCTCAATGGACCACTTGTGTTCCTTCATGCCCTCCACAATCTGGTGAAACATAAGACGCAGACATAAATGCGTGTGAGAGCTGCAGTGGGTTCTCATTGGTGATGTGCATACATGTCATTCCCATATGTGAAAGGAACGGAAACCCAAAATATAAACAAGTAGTCGGGAAAACACAGGCTGGTGGGATACACGTCACATATTGGGTTGTCATGGTAATGGTAATGCTAACAGGCATAATAAAGACTGTATGCATCTATGCTGCTTTAACTCTTTTACTGTCTAGGGATGTTGTGATGGCGTGCGTGTCTGTACCTCCTGCAGTGTGTTGATATCCACTCCGTCTCCCTGTATAACTCTGATGTATGGAGGAAGAACCTTGTAACCCTTAGAGTTCTCCTCCGGTGGGAACTTCTTACCAAGGATCTCCAAAACCTGACAGAAGAGTAGAGGAAGGCGGTGTGGGGAGGGGGGGGAGAGAGAGAGAGAGAGAGAGAGAGAGAGAGAGAGAGAGAGAGAGAGAGAGAGAGAGAGAGAGAGAGAGAGAGAGAGAGAGAGAGAGAGAGAGAGAGAGAGAGAGAGAGAGAGAGAGAGAGAGAGAGAGAGAGAGAGACATCACACAATATTGGTGGTCCTGTGTAACCCCTTGTTTTATCAGCTTGAAGCTCAAGTTATAGAGATTAAAAAAATGCAGATCATCAACTCAAATGTCACCAAACTTCAACGCTGAGAAGATTTCAGGAATAGTCATTCCACTTCATCAAATATCTACGTTAAACATATGGATATAAGTGTTAATTCTTATTATAGTGATTCTCTGGAAGGTCAATTGATCATCATCACTGATGTCAGGCACACAGCCCATCTCAGACTGTGCTCATGCTCTTGACAAGTTTGTTTTGTCCACAACAACTTGGGAAGGACGTTCTCCGAGTACAGACTCAACATTCTTGGGATTTGATAATCACTTTCCGTTTCCTTACAGATAAACAGAGCCCATTGTAGGTTTACTGCCTCGCTGTTAAGGACACTTTTGGAGCTTGGTGCGTTGTTGGACGACCTTCAGAACATTAGCTAAATGTCAAACTAATGTTAATGTCAAGATAGACAAAATGCACAGGTTGGAGATAAATGTCTTGCACATGGGCACAGTGGCCTAAACACATCAATCAGTTGTGTAGCAACTTCAAAACCGCATCAGTAGAGTGTAAATCCTTCAGATTGGTAAACTGTGTTGGTTGAGCTTAAGTACCTTGCTTGTTTGTGTTCCATGACTTGAGAACAGTATCTGGAGAAAGTCCTTTAGATGGGCCAACTGTGCAGCTTGATGTTAAATGCTTTGCTCATGACAGTGTTCATTTATTATGTTAACTGAGCTCAAAGTCCTTTAGAGAGGTAACATGTACCATACCTTCAGAACTGTATCTAGGGGGTTTCCTGAGTCTGGCCGCACCACCAGCGGGGCATCGGCGCTGCGTTTCACGATCAGAGCCCGTAGGTCTTCGCCCCAGATCTTCTCGCAGGCATTGTAGATGTCGTAGCTGTCACTGACTATGGACACGGGCACGTTGGGGAACTGCTTGATGATGTGCTCAAATGCATCTTTCTCATGGTCCTTCCCCCACGCCGTGATGGTACTGGCCAGAGAAAGACAGAGCAATTATAGTCTTTTCTTCTACAGTCATTACTCTATGTTTTTATGACTGTTCTACACTAAGACATTGTAGACCACTTTGGTGATATTGTTAGTTTTTGACAGTCATGCTAAGAAAGCGCCTTCAATTGACAATACTGGGAGGGAAAAGAGGCATCGGTAAACATGTTGGTCAATTAGGAACAAATATGGCACCTTGCTTTGACATGTAATGATATAGCGTGGGCCAATCTGAAATTTTGAAATGAGAGTGCAGTCGTGAGATGTATCATATGCACAAGTTTCATCAAAGTGTGATCAGTGGTGTCTGAGATATCGCATGTGACAGATGAATGAACAAAAACAAATTAACTAAGAAACGGAAAGTCCCATGATGAAATGGGGGCGAAGAAAGATGGGACAAAAAAAAAAAAAGAAAAAAAAAAAAAAAAGTGTGACGAAGAGTGAGAGAAAGGGACAAAGACAGGAAGTGTTGAAGAGCCAGAAAGTATAGGGCAGAAAGAGGATAGGAAGTAGAGATGAGCGAGAAATGGGGAAGTGAAAACTGTAATTAAGACAGACGACAGGCAGCCAAGAGAAATGGAACAAGAAGAGAAGTATAGGTTAAAAAAAAAATATTAGCACAAAATAACAAAAGACACAGGACATTCATCAAGGGGTAATGTCACAGTTTGTCCAGAAGAGGGCAGTGCACTCCAGGTTTTTATGGGATTCATAAGGTTTCTTTTACCCGACTTGGATGCCAGATGGGTGGATGTTTCTAGGTGGAACATTACAGTGAGTGCCAAAAAATTAACACAATCACAGGAAACTAACGGAAAGTCAGTATAATATACTCCTCTGTGATTGGCCACTTAACCGGACACATTTGGAGCTGTCCTGATGCAGTAAACCCAACCCATCTGGTGCGCCGTGCAATTCAAAATAAAAAACTAAAGTGTGTTTGAATGCTATTTTGACCGAGGTGACAATTTCTTTACAATGCTCTCCATTTACTTGTCTTTTAAATTATTTCTTTCCTTTAGTATTTGTTACTGTACATCTATTTGAAGTATGAAGATTGAAGTGGAAATCAGCTGGGGATCATTGCTTGTTTTGCGCATTAAGTGCATTAAAGGTCAGCACATCTGGTCTGCTTGAGACAACATCTCACTCCCCTCTACGTCAAAATGAAAGTGGAATTTCACTGTGACTCCTCCCACTGAGGCAGAAACCAAACAGATTGAGAAGGGGGGATTACATAACGGTTGCTATGACAACGACTGCCACCATCCCACAATGCACTTGTGCATTGATGAAGCGTGCGCTGGAGCAGCAGTAACTGCCCTGGTGGCAAGGAGGAAGCGGCACTGTGTGTGTGTGTGTGTGTGTGTGTGTGTGTGTGTGTGTGTGTGTGTGTGTGTGTGTGTGTGTGTGTGTGTGTGAGAGAGAGAGAGTGAGAGTGAGTGAGCAGAAAAAATGGCTCAACACGAGAAAGAGAAAGAAAAAGAATGAGACAACAGGCCTGTACACAAACAGAGACAGGTGTACTGCACAATGAAGGGTGAACAAGCTCTAAGCAGGGTTGCAAATTAACACCAGCCCCAAATGCTGGGTACATTTTTCACTCCGGCTGGTAAATTTCTCTCCTCTATCTGGCAGATACCCAACCGTTATTTGGAACGAGTTTTCTCTTCTAAAAATCAATTTGGCTTTTGGATGAAAACGTTTGCTTCCTGACCTGGCTCTCAGCCAGAGACCAGACTGAGGCAGAACTGGAGTTGAATAGAGTTGAGACGTGCCCGATATCATAGATATACAAGCTGTGCTGATAATTAAGATTGGCGACAGGAATTGTGTTGCGCAACATAAGAGCTACTGGCTCTCTGAGGTTGTAAGAGGTTGTCAGAGGTTGTCGGGGGTTTCAACACGAACAGCTGCAAGAGCTTTTGAATATCAAGTTCTGTTGTCTGTCACGTTTTGTAACCCAGAGACGAGTTACAACAGAACAAAGGGAAAAGAATGCACACCTACATATTGAAACGTTCGATTTTCGAGGTAAAAACACGCACTGGAAAGGTAAAGCTCACTGGTAGTCAGATTTGGTGTACCGGTATTTTTCCCTTTCCTTTGTTCAGTATTGACTTAACACCACACCACAGATACGGATTTATTTGGAAAGTGCTACACAATTTTCTGTGGCACAATTTACAGCAGGACTGTTTTTCTTGCCTCTTAAACCCATACTGTGGCTCCACACTGTGAGGAACATGATCAACAAGTAACTGGAAGAGCTGAGCGACGAGGGAAACAAAGCCACTATGACACTGTGAAGTTTGTATTTGAAAAACAAGTAAATGTTAAACAAAAAAAAAAAATCAAATTACATACAGCATGTAGACTAGACGTAGACAGAAGTAAATGGGCTGTAACTCTATTGAAACACGATAAACAATAATATTGAATTATTGTCCAGCCTAATGTTATGCCCTTCTCTATCAGCCACTTTGGCAGGTAACCAACCATCATTAGGAGGCACCTTTAGATTCTGAAAACTCTAGTTAGCTGGAAAAATAACTAAAACGGGGGGTGAACTTTGTGGCCTCAAGTTAAAAGAGAAAAAATGTCAGGTTCCTGCCCTACACCACACTGGTGATGCTACCACTCAAACCTCTCTAAAAGGCCAGGGGAAACTCTGCAGCTCAGAAAAAAAGTTCACAGAGAGAGACAGTGCATTTAGAGTGTGTGTGTGTGTGTGTGTGTGTGTGTGTGTGTGTGTGTGTGTGTGTGTGTGTGTGTGTGTGTGTGTGTGTGTGTGTCTACCTGTGCTCTGCAGCAGGTACTGAGAAGCCTGGCACAGGGTCCTTGGTGCCATAGTACTTCTTGATCACTCCGATGCCAGCCACCGTGTCGGTGCCCTTGAAGTTGACCAGATGGGCAGAGGCCCCGATGCCTGCGGTCTGCAAACAGGAGGAGGGAGCGGGATGGAAGATGAATAACTCGCATTTTCAGAAAATGCTTCCATGGCTACTCATGTTTTAGTTGGTCACTTTATTTATTTTTTACACATTTATTTGTTGGCCTGACCATGCATGTTCATTTTCAGCAACATCCTTTAGAAGGTTAAGTGCCTTGCTCAAGGGCACCATGATGTTAATTGTTGAGTGAGGGGAGAGCATTTCTCGCTACCTTTCACCTCTCAACTCCACTTTATTCAAGCCTATTGTACTCTACCTCTTGTGAGGAGACGCCTCTGTAGCCGAAGTCGTGCAGTTTGTACTCCAGGCGCTCCAAGTTCCCAGAAGTCTCTAGGAGGTACTTGGCGAGGATTTTCTTCTGCTCTCTGGAGTTGGTCGCCACGGTGATGGGGTACCATATCTGCACCAAGATGGTCTGATGCGGAGCGGGGAGAGAAGAGGAGGAGAGAGAAACAGAATTATTCTACTTTTTATTTTAACTAAAGTGATTCTGATGAGATCTGGATGGGAATTATCTGAGAAAGACATGATGGTAACACACTTTTTCTCCAGACCTACAGGAGAAGAGAGACAGGAGGAGGGCAGGATAAGAGATGGGAAAGGAGAAAAAAAAAAGGCGGAAAGGTGAAGAGCTCAATTCAGTAAATCTTTTAATATCGATGCTCTCAGACAGAAACCTTGTATATTCAAGATTTTTTTTTCCAGGAATCAAGCAAATTATTACTTCCTCACTGATGCCGATGCAGTTTTGAAATTTCACAATGAAATTTCACAAAGGGCGCAAATGGGATGAAACTCACTCAACACATAACCATGTTAACTTTCAACAAAGAAAAATTGCAGGTAGGTGTTTTTCCATGGTAGCAACAACACGACCAGTGAGTGTGTGGCGAAACCGCCCTGCTGTCGTAGTATTCAACTGGTGCTACAACCCAAAACCAACAGGCTCACGGGGATCAGAAGGGGCTGCTGCTTCAAACAAGACCGACTCTGGGAAAAGTACACCCCTGGGGCGCCTAGTCAACTCCGAACCATTTCGATACGAAAACAAAAGGCTGATTTGTACAAGCAGCAAATTCTACTAAATTCTACAATCATACATACAGTATGTACACTATATATCTGCGGTTGTGTGTGTAGGTCTGTCTGCCCGTCTTTCATCCAAGCTTTTGGAAGCAAAGCTGCCAAGATATCCAATAGTGAATATCCAGGTGCTAATAGATCAGATCTTATAGGACAATAAATTGTAGATTCTAAAATCACATTCATCCTCTATTCTTATTGCAGAACTCTAATATCTAATACTAATATGCTGACAAGCTTGGACTGCTCAACTCTTGAACTTTGTCCCCGCCCAGTGCTCATAGCTCTCTTGGCTTGGGGCCCACTGGTGCCTGATGTTCTGTCTGGGCCCAACTACAATAAATACCTGAGTCAATATTGTCACAGAATTACACAGTGTGCTAGTAACATTGCGTGCCTCTCATGCGTGTATTTGGAAGGACAGGTAAGTGTGTGTGTGTGTGTGTGTGTGTCAATTAAGCCTCAGGAAAAGCATTAGAGACAAGAGACCAACCATGGCTAACCTCCAAAAACATCAAAAACATCAGGATGCATAGTTTAGTAAAATCTACAAAACACCCACATGTAGAAATAAAAGAAAAACCTCAAACCTTGAGATAAAACAAACCAGGGAAAAAAAACAAAACACATCTCCTAATTTCAACTTTTCTACACTCCAAATCTCCACTAAACCAGCATACACAACGTGCCTACTAGATACCATGCAGTGTGGGCTTTCAGAAATGTCCACCCTGTAACCCTGACCAGGTCACATGCCTCCTGAGACTCATCATAATCTAAACCATAATATGGCCTCATGTGACTGTCAAAGCTAACGCCCCGCTCACTTCTGCACGCTGACCTTTCCTTGTGCAACTTATCATATAACATGTACTACACACACACACACACACACACACACACACACACACACACACACACACACACACACACACACACACACACACACACACACACACACACACACACACACACACACACACACACACACACACCTAAGCCCAGTGTTTGTCCAAATTGTTACTTGTCTGTTCAGATGCATTTGTTTTTACAGTTTATTATTTAGGATTCTCACCTAAAAAATGATGTAGATGAATTCAGTTTTTAGATTGGATTATGTGTCTCATGTGACAGTTTGTCGAAGGATAATGTCTCTAAATGTCACACGGGCAGCGTTACGGTAAAAAAAAAAAAACATTCACACACACACACGCCCACATAACTTCTCGGTCAATGTCCCAGAACAAAATGGAGGGAGATAAGGAATGAGAGAGAGAGAAAGAGAATGAGGAAGGAAGGGAAAGAGCCAGAAAGGGACAGAAACAAAGTGAAAGCATGCGAGAGTGAGAGAGAGAGAGAATGACAAAAAGGGGAGAAAAAGACAGGCAGAGACAGGGAGGGAAAGAGGTAGAGAGAAAAAGCAGGGGGGGGAAAGAGAGAGTTTGACCTAATGACGCAGCCCAAGGACACCAGGCTAGGAGCTGGGTCTAATTTTACATCAGCCATGAGGAATGACTGTGTGTGGGGCTGGGCATGTTTGTGTGTTTATGCACGTATTTATATCAGCTGTGAAGAGTGTGTGTGTGTGTGTGTGTGTGTGTGTGTGTGTGTGTGTGTGTGTGGTCACTGTGCACCTGATGGTGTGTGACCTCTGTGCAAGTAACCTCCCCCTGCCCTCCCCTTGCAGTGGGTTCCATTAGAAGTGTCTGTGTGTATAAAGCTATCGATATCGAGGTAAATGCCAAAATCAGGTTTTTACAGTTATCTCAAATCTTCCATTATATAATCAAAAGATAAAACTGCTTTCTATCAGCATCCAAGGTATGAACAGTATAAACATACTGTTCCACAGTTTGGTTTTTCATCACATTCTTTGAAGCGACTGCACGATGGAATCTCAGATGAAGTCAAACAACGTTTAGCCCGAGAGCGTGACTCAAAAGAGAGCAGGAGAGGGCGAGAGGGAGGGAAAGAGAGAGCGAGGATGTCACTCATGGTAACTGAATTAAGTCTTGCCGAGTCACTGCGGACAGTGTGGTCGTGCAGGGTAGGTCTGTGGAGCCTTTAAAGGGAGTGGATCTGCACGTTAACTCAACGTAATACCTGCAGTGTGGAGGAGGATACCTTACAATGGGATTCCAGACTGAACGCTGGAATTGTGATAAACTTTATTTATACTGCACTTTGTACAGTGTAACAAAGCGTGTTACAGCAACAAAACAATTATTAGTGCCCATGCTGACTGTTATCTGCTGGATTACTTCAAACTGAATGGACAATTTATTCCAAACGGCAGACCACAATTAATTGTTATTTTTGATTTTTGGATAGATCAAAATGCTACACCAACCATCTCAGTGACGACACAGCAACTATTCACAAAACCGACAGGCGGTTTGGAATGAAATCCATCATAGGGGAAAATAATTGGCCGTACTCTCTGATATCCTAAAGTGGCTTGAATTCAACTGCAAACTGAATAAACATACTCTACCCGGTGGAGACTAATTCCTGAAACGCGAAGCCTCAGGGAACAGAACATTGGTCAGGCCGAGGGGTTGATTCTGGGCTTTCAAAAATGAGTTTGTCAATTAAGTAAGAGAAAGGGAAAAAAAAAAGAAAAGAAAAAAAGAAAAAAACAGCAACCAAGTATTCAGGGGGTTTTTACTGGTGCCTGACCCTCTGCTGTTGTTTAAGGAATAAACCATGAGAGGCCGCGATCTACAGTGATTTAAGAAGAGCTAAAAGCTGTTGTTAGGCAGGCCGCCAAGCAAGAGTGCTTTATAACCGTTTTTATATGCAGTGGTAACACGCCACTGTAATAAAAAAATTTTAAAAAGAGCATAAATGTTCAATAAATCTTTTATTTTGAATAAACTAATAATTAAATCTCACTCTTGTGCCCTGCAGTATCATTCTAGCAGCAGTATGAGTCGTTTTTAATCTAATCAATGTGACTCAGCTCATCTAGAACTGAGGACTGAGTCAGTTGTATGATTACAGTTATAAAAGGCTTTGATGGAGATCACAAAAAAAAAAGGTCTCTACACCAGGGGCCTCTGGCTTTTTCCAACCCCAGAGTGAAGCAGAGTTACTGAACTAAATAAAATGTTACAGTACTTGTGTCATGTCCGGCCCGCCTAGCCCTCCTGGGTCCTGATACGTATGAGTATGAAAACATGTCTTACCTCTACCCAGTTGGTGAGCCAGTAGCATTCGGGGTCTGTGCTCTCCACGGTGAACAAAACGTTGCCTCGAGGAATCACACTCCCCTCTGGCACCGCCTTGATTTCGATGGGCAGGTGGCCCTTTGTATTTCTGTAAATACAAAGACACACATATATCCCATAATCAGTAATGCTAACACACACACACACACACACACACACACACACACACACACTCTTCCTTGTGTCTGGCACTTTTTTTTTTCATTTCAAAAGGAGAGTGGGCAGTCCACTTGAGGTTCTAGTGGGATGTAGCCCGTTAGTATCATGGGGCTTTTTTGTTGTTTTTTTGTGTTGTTTGTTGTAGGCTGAAGGACGTGACCCCGACGGCTGATGATTAAAAGTTGCTTAGATGTCCTCAAACTCAATCTGGCAACAAATTCAATCTGCAGGTAATCAGATTGGCAGCTTGCTCTGTATGTGTGTGTGTGTGTCTCCATGTGTCCCAAAGGGCATATTATGTAGATGCTGTGTGTGTATGGGGTCTAATTGTTCAAGAGGACGTTGTATGTTGTCCTAAGTGTGTGTCTGAGTGAGTGAGTGTGTGTGTGTGTGAGAGAGAGAGAGAGAGAAAGGGAATGAGCTCCAGACATTAGAAAATGTCATCCTGAAAACGATACGTGTGTGTGTGTGTGTGTGTGTGTGTGTGTGTATTGCTGAGTGAGTGAGCCAGACATCTACTCTCACATCACCTTGAAAATGTTTCTTGTATAAACGTAGGTGTGTATTTGTGCCTGTGTATATCTGCATCGCTAGGTCCAGGTTCCAGGATATCACCTTGAAAATATTCCATGTGACCCTTCCTGGAACGCACCCATTTCTCTGCATGCATGGAACTGCATGTGCTTGTGTGAGTGCGCTCACCTCCAAAATGTAGTGTGCGCCTTTCTTATTGAAACATGTTTTTCTGTAACCTCCGATGTGTTTGCGTTACCTCCAGAATGTAGGTCCAGCCCTTCTCGTTGAAAACGTCATCCTGGAAGTGTTCTCTGTATACCTCCTTCGCCTCCTGGATCTTCTCCGGAGTCACAACCTTTCCTGGAGAGGAGAAAGCGGAGAAGAGGAGGAAAGGAAGGGATTAAAAAACACCAGAGAAAGTGGAGGAAGATAAATAACAAGACGGGAAGATTACGATGGACGGAAAGAGAACATAGGAGAAAGATACAGATAAGAGACAGAAACAGAAAGTGTAGGAAGAAAGGTACAGAGATAGAGATGATCAATAGAAAGAGAGCGAGAGTGACAGAAAGACACACCGATGGAGAGCGAGCGAGCGCTGGAATGCTACACTCTACTGTCCATTGCAGTAATTTAATTAGGAGCATCCCTCACACACTGACAAGGCATCTTTGTCCGCCCACACACACACACACACCAGCTACTTGTCTCATCTCACGTTTGGCTATTTTCTAGTCTACACTGAATAAGACCATTGAGCAGAAGTACACCGTGTGCACGACACAACCACTGCAGTGGAAGGTTTGTTCAAATTTAAGGAGATACACTGACATTAGCGTTACTCATTGAAACCAAGGGGTTTCATCGCTAGCTGCAGGTTAGCTAGCGATAACAACTGGAATCGATGTATCTGTATTAGATTTTGCGTTGCACCACCAAGGACTCAAAAATGCATGTTGAAATGTTACGGGCAGCCGGTCATAGTGGTTAGAGAAAGTGTCCTGTCACGGGAAGCTCACAGGTTTGATCCTCCATGACCCTAAACGTCTGCCCTAAGTGTCCTTGAGCAAGTCACTGATCCCTAACCAGCTCCAGGAGGCACTGTTCTGTAGCGGACACTGTTGCTCTGACATCCTTGTAGAGGGGGGAAAAAAAACGCCAAAAGGCAATTTCCCTACAGGGATCAATGACGTTAGCGGGCATCCAGTCTTGCTTAGGTCAGCATCGGGCTGAACCGAGTGGGAGTTGCTCCACAAGATGTGACGGCGCTTTAGTGGTTTCGATTGAAACACTCTTGGTCTGATTTTCTTACAGATTTATTAGATTTAAGATTTGATTTTTCACTCTGACGTATATTGTCTGGCTGGCAGTATGTAACTAAACTGGACACTGGAGTAAAATACACCTGTATATTCAATTGTGATGGTTTAAGGAAGTTCCACAACACTTCCTTTCCATCTACAAACCAAACTCTTCCAATTTCAGTGAGAATATACCTAAACCGTAGTCGGATTAACAGGCTGCTCAAATACACTCCTGACTGCATCTTTAATAGTTAATCTTTCAGTTCGGAGGGACGCTCCTTGCAGGCAGCTGGTCTTTCTTCTTCAGCTGGTGAAAGAGCAGCTGTTCTTTTGTCTGTTATCCCTGACTCTCTTTCTCCCCTGCACCTCTGCTACCACACCATGAAATCCTCTTAAGAGAAAGGGGAGGATGCATTCTCTCTCACTCTCCTCAACTCTTTCTGTCTCTCTCAGTCTGTCTGTCATGTGCCCCATGAGATCCGACTGAATGCACTTTTAAAATGCACTTTCAATCTCTTACTTTCATCTGATGTTGGCACAGAGTTGCTTTAAACTTGTAGGGAATTGTCATATTAGATGTAGTATATTTTGTCTTATTTCAGTCTCTCTTTTACAGTTTTTTCCTCTTAATCTATGTGATGCGGACTGTGACCTTGTTTGTGAAGTTTTCTATTCTGCCTGAGATGGGATGTCAAACGAAGACCTAATGGTAAGTAAAGAGAAACCGGAAGGCCACTGACAGCAAACACCAGCCCTGCTGAAGTGTCCTTGAGCAACACACTGAATCCCTACCGGCTCCAGGAGCGCTGGGGGGGGGCAATAGAGCATCACAAAAGGCTCTATATAGCTTAGTTTGCACTCCGGGGCTTTACCGGGACCATCCAGGGTTAGGCTAGCTTATTACCTGAGCCTCTGGACTGCTCCCAAAACCAAAAATATGTGATTTCATTTCTGACAGCAAATAATATATTATTACTTGGGCTTTTTCAGTTTTGTGGCTCTGGGCCTGCATCCAAACGAACCTGGGGCACAGGCACATTAAAACACACACCCCCTCCTTCAACAACTACTACCATTCCATACCCTTGAGCAAGGCACTCCAGAGCACTGCTCCAGTGGAGAAAAATGTGGTTGTACTGTGTAAATGTGAAGCAGGGCAAAGCTGAAAATTATTATTATTATTTCCTTTTATCAGGAAAGTTGACTAAGAGGACATTTCTATTCAGAGCAATGGTCCGGGGGAGTGGTAGCAGAGGGGATCTAGCTTCATAGCGCTACACCTGTGAGCTGTCTAGTACTACTTCAGGGCTTAAGGGAGTTGTTAAGGGAGAGGTGAATATTAGTCCTTCACTTCTTCCACCCAGATCTTCCTCAACTCGCCCAGATTCAAAGCCGCAAACCGTTCTTGAGCATCAATTCTTCAGTTGGCAAGCAAGCCTCACCTTTTAGGTATTTGTTGAGGATGTACTGTAGGCCGTAGAAGACGGTTTTGTCGTATTTGACTTTTCTGCTCTTGGTGACATCTGTCCTCTTCTCGCGGCACTCAAAGTAGGAGTACACTTTACTCGTGTTGGGAGGGTACTGCTTGTAATGTGTTACCTGCAGAAGAGAGGAGACGAGACAAATTAGGCTAGCAATGTATAATACACAAAACTAGACTGAAATACAAAAGACTGGAATTGGGCAATACTTTTAAAATATCTAAAATTGATAACATAACATCACATATTTCCATGGTGCAGATAACAGGCGATGCTATGAGCTAGATTCCTCATTCTTTTAGCTGGCTATGCTTCAGAACAGGCCTCAAACCAAAGGTTGTGTTATTGCCTTTTCATCCCGACTCTTACGAGCCATTCCATACACTTCCATAGCTTGTGGTGAGGCTAAGTGACAGAACTACTTGTATGCAATTTTGGAGAAAAATGCTTTCATGACCTATTGACCTGCACTAGCATTGCTAACAGGAGGCTGATGCCAATTTCTCACCCCCCCACCCAAGCACCTCATGAATCAGAAAATCATTTGTCAGTTCATTCTTCCTGCACTGGTGTCAAAACGGACCACATAAGGTCTCTCCAACTGGACGTGTAAAAGGAAATGGGCTCTCCATGTCCACAGGCCTCCTTTATCAGTCTGTCAGGTAACTTAAAAATGCACAAGTCCTAAATTAGGTACGCACATTACACCAAACAGTGCACACGTAAATGGAGGCACTCAGTGTTGACTCCCAGATGGTGATCTTTTGAAATCCCTCGGTACTCATGTGGAGAGAGGAAAAAGATTTATATTTATATTTAGGTTTTCCCCACTTAGTTACAGCTGCTAGCGGTCAATAGTGCTCTGAATCTATGGGCAGAGGTAAGAAAAATGGCGACCAGGAAGTGCACGACTGTGTCCATAATTTCTTTCCGTTTTTACGGTTTATGGTTGTTTTTAAATAAATTTGTTTTATTACTACATATGACTGTATGACTGACTGTATTTAACCCCAGGGAGGAATGCCACCTGCCACCCACTGGTCACGACCTATAGCTTAAGAAACACTGCCAGTATTATCTGTAGAATTTCTGGTTTCTATCAAGATTTCTCCCCTATCATACCTACTCAAATATTAAAATGTAGCAATCAGACTGAGACGTGCCCTGACCCGGCGTACACACATATTCACTGTAATTGTTCTGTTTTCCAACTCAGTAGACAGAAGCCAACAGTTTTGATTCTGATTAAATAGATTAAATAAACTAGAAAACAGAGACATGTCCAGGCTTGTTCTGCACCCCGGAATAAATAGCTTGACGTACAGAAAAACAGGCACTGCCCACCCACACAAAAAGACATACAAGAAAGGATACAGGGATGACTCTAGCCATCCGCCTACCAATTAAAGCCCAAATGACTCCAGGGATTTCCGTAGAGTACAGAGGGTCATTTGAGGATTTAACACGAACCGCCACTGAACTCATTTAATAGTTATTAGCCGACTGTAAAACACCAGCCATCAGCCAAATACTGCTAAACCTTGGCTCTACTGTTGCAAATATCTCAACGTCTCGTAAAATAAGTGAGTAATAAGTAAAATAGTAAAAGTACCTGGTGAACAAAAAAATAAGAAGTTTCCATCCCTTGTCACCAGGGTGGGGAAATACTTTCAAAATGCAGACTAACCGATTACTGCTCACTTGCTTCATATTTAGTATTTTGCTTTGAAAATCCACAGAACAGGAGTTTATTCCATTCATGCCAATTTACAGACTGTAAGAATTAACAGACTGTATGAATTGTCTTAGCATCATCTATAACTATGGGAGCCCAGGAATGACAAGGGGTTTAATTTAAGCTTGAATGAGTCTGCAGCCGGGTTCCTTAAACAGGGACCAGTATGGGTCACCGGCTTGTTTCTGGTGAGTCCCTCTATGACAAGAGTACTGATATTGTTTCTTATTGTTTTCTCACCCTAATACCCACATAAAGGTAAGTGCCTGTTACATAAACAGATATCAAATAGGAACAAAACAGCCCTTCCCCTGTCGTTTTTGAAGAGAAGAGAGAAGAGAAGAGAAGAGAAGAGCAGAGAGAAGTAAATGTCAATGAACTACTCAGTTTCTCTGACCCTGTCTCTGTCCTCTCCTCTGGGCTTTGAGAACTCAAAATAGAGTCAAGATACACAACACGACATAACACAACACACATGCCTAACCGTGTGTGTCGTGTGTGGATACACATGCACTCACAAGCGCACACACACACACAAATGTAACACAAATCACTGAAGCGATACAGATGTGGCTGGTGCAAGCCAAGTTGGTTTTCAAGGCACACTATGCAAGCCTCCTCCTTTATCATCCAACACAATACATTTACACTGCAGAGTCTTAATATAGGCCATGCCATGGAAAACATTGCACCTTTGTTGTCTAGTGGGTGAGAGTGTACACTAGCCAAAGACCATAACTATTGATAGCTATACAAATGTGATGGTGCAACGTTAGCTAGCAGGTTTACTATCAAACTACATGAAGTATTGCTTTGTTCCAGACTGCCAACACTTCTACACTTCTCCCCGCTACCTATTTGGAACAGTCCGAACTAGGAGGTTGAGCCTTGTTCGGATTCTGGGAAGTGTAGTGTGGAAATGTAAATGCATACCAGTTGAATTCCACCAAAATCAAGCTGAGGGATAAATAAATCTTCGGTTTATATATATAACATATTTCACAATGCGAACAACACTGTTGGTGGTTTCCTTGTATCAAGTATTCTGCAACCTACTGGAATAGACAGAAGTGAACCAGAGCTGGTCGGGGATGACGTCGACCACGGCTCTCTATGTAATGTTACATGAATGTGGGCTTATGGCAACGAACTTGTGTTTTGTTGTGGTATTTCTTTAAAAATCAGTGAGTGTGGTTGATTTATGGATTGGGAGTAACGACATACACCGTCTCCCTATGTACAAATCAGCCTGACTCACCTACACACTAAACTGTGTGTGTGTGTTTCCAGACAATAGACTAGCCAGCCTTGTGGCATGGTTTCTCTTTTCAACCAGCCGAAACACAAAGGCATTCAGGTGCAGCTTGTTTTCATGTCCTGTGAACAAAGTGATTTTGCCGGTCAACATGGCGCTTTATTTGCAATGCGCCTTTCTTTCTCAAACCAATACAGAGAGACACACATATAATACAATCCCAAAAAAAAAAAAGAAGAATGCAAACACCCCACACACACACACACACACACACACACACACACACACACACACACACACACACACACACACACACACACACACACACACACACACACACACACACACACACCATTAGTAGCTTCAGTACTCTGAATGCCAATGTCGGTACTCAGATGTCAGACAGTCAAATCCTAACTGACTGGCTGGCTGCCTGGCTACCGGTTAGCTTACTAGTCTGTGTGACTTTACTGGCCATCATACTGAATCAAAAGGAGAGGAGACATGAGTAGACGAGAGAAAACCAAAGAGACAAAAACAGTAACATTATCCCGGTCCGCCAAAACAGGTGCAGCTCACCTGGGAAAGAATTTACCCAACATCCTCGGTTTCGCTTTAGCTGTAACTGTGGTAGCTTGACGAAACACACTTGCATTTCCTGCTTGACAATCATTACATTTGCTTTGCCACGAAACCAGTAAGGTTTTCTATTGTTTTCTATTCTTAAAATCTGTGTTGGTGGTAAAATAGTGAATATTGATTGACTTTTATTATTATTATACAACAGGTTTTCAGTGGATTTTAAGGGCTTGAAGGTCATTCAACTTACTCAACACATACATAACCAATTAGGGGGAAAAAAGACTTGTCACTGGGCAAGCGGGCAACTCCCATGATTTCGTTTCATCCAAATTAGGCCCATGACACATCCAAAAGGCTCAACAGTAAACTGTACCTAGAATTAGGCTTACACCAAGTTCACATCCACAACGCAAATGTAGGAATTCTAATAGAAACAACTCTAAGTGCTGCGGTCCACAAAATCCCACGTCCTGAATAAGTTCAAAGTAAAACTCAACCCTGTAAGGGGTTTTCAAGGGAAAGCAACCGCTTATTTCTTGGCTGATGTTGCTCCATTACATTGATTATGCAGTACACCTGTCTCATATGCCTCAAGGCCTAATGTAAAAAGACTTAAGACAAGAGGTTCATACGCTGGAGATCAGAGCCTGGCTGTGAATCAAATTGAATGAATTAGTCTCACCCTGGGACCCAGGCTCATTAAAACATACTTGTACAGCACTTTTGTTAGGAAAAGCGCTACAGAAATACAGCTATCATCACTCCTTGTCATGTGGGATCCCACCTGAGACAGGTTTGAAACCCAGTTTGGGCCCTCAACCTCTTGTTTACGAAAACACTTTTAACTAAATATGGTTTGTGCATACTGACTGATGTGGAATCAGAGAAAGACAGAAGGCGCCAACGTGTTCTCTGCCCTCTGTCTTATCATCTCTTTCTCCAGCACTCACACATTCTCTCTCCTCCAACCCTCCACCACTCTCTAAATGTTGTCATGTGACTGCTGTACAAGGCAACCACTTGTTGCTGCCACATACACTTCTATTTTTCATACACACCAATCTTTCTCTCAGTCTCACACACACACACACACACACACACACACACACACACACACACACACACACACACACACACACACACACACCAATTGAGTGAACGACAGACACCCACAAGTGTCTTAGATTAAATGGTTTTAACAATCAGTGCTTAAAATCTTATTGTTTAAAATAAAACATTCTTCTCCTACAGACTGTTAAAATGATGCTGGCTATAGTCTGATATGTGGGTCCTTAAATGAAGCTTTAGCACATTACGCTTTTCCCTTTAAGTTTCATGGTTACAATAAAGTCAATAAATGAGACCTGTAGTATTTTTTAATGGCACCCTGTTTTCTTACTATCTTATGTAATCCACATGGCCTTTGTCACAATTATTGGTCCACATTCCTGATGAAGGCATCGTTGCCCATCTTTAATTACTCAGAAACTTTCCATTGCCTTACTGTTCATACACGCAGACACAATGTTCCTACCAATATTTACAATCCCTTATAATCCCTGTGCGGTCATGCATTTTACACACTGAGACACACACATCAACCTTCCTGGTCTTGATAAGGAGGGATTTATCACAGGATAATTACAGGGTTAGGTAAGTTAAATTGAATAGTTTTATAATGGCAGCTAGAATAACATGTACTATTTCCTGGTATAAATGGTTTCTGTGTTTTTTGTTTTTTAGACATCTGCAACTATAATTCAGGCTAAAAAGCTGCAGGGTAAACTCACCCAAACTCAGCTAGCTTACCCATCTCTTTATTTGTGGAATAGAGTTTACCTTTAGTAGTCTGATATTAATCTCACAGATAAATTCATATACCACAGTAAGTGTTTTCAAATAGATTTAAGGTATCGTTATATGAGGATAGGGTCTAACGTAAAAACCTCTTCTGAAAGTATCATTTAATTGTTCTAATGATGATCACGGACTGGAGGTCATATGTTACATACCGTTATATTTATCACTACATCACTGTTTAAAGGCCTGCAACTAACTGGCATTGGTTTTGGATAATTCAATGTAAGTTTCGGACCTCTAGACATCCGTGTCATAAGAGGTAACGGAAGGCGTAACCCCCGATGCCTAAGTTTCGCTATCGATTGCTAAGAAATGACGCAATTGCCGGTAAATCTGGGGAAACACGCAAAGCACAATTACTTCAGACCACTTACTTCAGACCACTTACTTCAGACCACCTCATGTGCAGTTCACCACATTATCCACAGTACTAGCTAGCGAGTGGCTAACATTAGCTTTTTGATATCAACCCTCTCTGTCGGTCTCCCCCCTGCACTCCCTGTTAGCTTGTTAGCTAGGTTAGCTAGCTGGGTAGCACCGCGACTAGCAGAGCCGGTGGGAAACTGGCGCCTTAATCAGCCCTCCTGGATGTAGCTAGCTCGAAGCAAGGGATGCTTGATCTCTGAATTTGGTACCCCGTTTCTACCTGCCCTCTCCTCCTCCCCATTCGGCCTAGTGTATACCGACAGAGATCAGACACAGTGAGCAGTGCGATGGCCTTGGGACTGATGATAAACCACCTTGACTTATTCATTTTCATCCAACAACCGCCCCCCTGCGCGGTTTCATCCCGAGTCCATCCACCATGGGCACCTTACCTTGTAAGAATCGGTCGCTAACAATATGTTGAAGTCGGTGTCTCTGTGCTCCATCTTTCCCCTTGGTTGTGAGTCAGTCGTAGCTGTCAGTGTTGTGTTGCGCGCCTTGCTGCCGGGGACTCAGCCAGCCTGCTAGCGGTGTCGCTGGGGGAAGGACAGACGAGAGAACCGGGGAAGGGGCGGGCGTTATTGCGACTGTCGTCACCAAAAGTCCCGTCTCCTCTCGGCTATATAAAATCCCGACGAGGTTGCGTTGTGGAGGTGAAATCGAAGATCGTGTATGTTTGAGAAGTTGAGTTACTCAATAAAAAAGCTTGCCTTTCGGTCTGCAAAAGTGGGCCATTACGCATGCGCCCCCTCAACCCAAGAACGTATGAGAATAGCTGGATATACCAGTACTACCAGTACTGAAATATTACTGTATAATTACTGTAAACGAGTAATTAAATGTGTTACGTGGAGTATAATTAGCCCTAAACAAACAAAACCATCACTAGCCCGCAACAGGGGTAAAAGTCTGTATTGCGTCAATGATGACAGAAATCAAGGTTACTCCTCTTGAAGTGAAAAAGTTAAAAAGCTAGTTCATCTTGAAACAATAAAAACTCCAACATGTTTTCGCAGGGCTTGCCTTCATCAAGGAGTGATGAAGGAGCATCAAAATTCAACCATATAAATACAATCCAGTAACAAGGAAGTGGCAACACCAATTAGGAAGCTAACAAGTTTGAAATCAAAGCATAATCTGGATTATTTACAAACATCAAAACAGACAAAATATAAAGTATCAAATAAAACACATAACACAAAGACAAAGACAGACAGAAAACATACCACATTCATAGGAACGGGGGGCCAAATCAAAGTCCTCATTTATACCCAGCTGTCTCCTTTTGGTTTAATAATTAAAAATTAAAAAAGTTTCCCAAGGTCTTCACCAAAATGTATGGTCATGGGATAGTTCATGTTTCCTGCTCTAATACTCTGCAAGCCTCTTAGAGACGTTGTTTAGTAGGGCCAACATAAAAAAACTTGACAGAGGGACATTCAAGTGTGTATACACTACATGGGTGGTCTTACAATTGGTAACAAAATATCTTATTAATATTTTATCATATTTGAACACTGTGTCACATTTGCACAATTATTACAAAGTTCACATTTGAAATAACCCTTCAAATCTGATCAAATCCAATTGCAAGGAGATTCAGGAGGCAACTGTCTGTGTACCAGCCTGCCCTTTTAACAACAACTTGCAGTGGCCTGGGAAAACTCCTTAAGTGATTCATAATGCTCCAGTTTTTTTATTATCTGTTTGATACTTTGTGCTTGTTTGTTGCATTTTATCGAAAATCATCAGATCATATTATTTGATCAAGAAAAACATTTGTGTGTGGGTTAAATACAAAGTCCTCCTACCATTTACCCATAAAGAGACCTGCCAGGCTGGGTCTGTAGCAGGCTCCCATTGGACAGCCCCTATCTTGTCTGAACAGTGTGTCCTGAAGGGCAAGAGAGAGAGAAAATCCATTCAAGACAGAATAAAATCTATTTGATTGATTTCTCAAATAGTGTTTGTTAGGCTGCAAGTCGCTATTTGTGTTCTATATTAATATACAGCGCCACCACGTCCATAGTGGCCATTAAAGAAACAGTGCCTATGTTTTTGAGTTTGTTGATTTTATTCAATACATCAATGGTGCCAAAAATAAGTCAATATACTTTGATACAGTCAAGGGAGAAAGGGAGATTGCTTTTCTGCACAACACAGGAAGAGGGCGCTGTTCTTCCAGTGAAAACAGAGCTAATGCTTTCAGAGTTTCTTGCAATGGCAGATGGTAAAACGAGTGAAAGGCCTTTGGAAAAATCACTTTATCATTCATAAGCTCTTATCCTTCTTCCTCTTCAAAACAAATGCAGGTGGACCAGCACCAGGGAGGGGGAGGAAGGGCAAGTACCAACATTCTTTTTGTGACAGGAAGCAACAGGGTTTATGGGAAATGGGCTCTTAATTTTGAGAAAGACTAGCACCAACAATGCCACTGGCAGGAGCTACCAATTGTCACAACCATGGGCTCATTTGTTGTACTGTGGGAAAATAGGGGCAGAGTGAGAGCTTTCTGCTTCTCTCTCCTCTCAGACTCCCCAGCCTGATTGCAGTTGTGAAAATCCAGCAGAGGAGGACAGTGTTGGTCAAGAAAAGTCATAAAATGGAAAAGTTGATTGAGGAGTGTATGTGTGTGTGTGTGCGTGTGCATGCGTGTGTGTTTAGTTTAGTAGTTGGGCAGCATGGTGGTGTAGTGAGTAGGGAGTAGGGAGTATAGGGAGACCCTTCAAGTAAGCAACCATCCACCGTGCTGTAGTGTCCTCGAGCAAGACACTGAAGCCATACCCGTTACCCGTTACCCGTTACCCGTTATAGCAGAATGATGCAAAATGAACAGAGAGAAGAAACAAGCAAACACAACATCATATCAAGATGACGAGCATGTGTCAAACTCTTGCAGCTATTAACAAAATTTAGGTGATCAAATGAATTCCAGAGACTTTCATCCCATCCCTCAGTTGCTGCACCTTGGGCGACAGCAGAGGAGTGGGATTTGCGGTCCTGAGACGAGGGGACGATCCAGCGGAGGAGCGCCACATCCTCCTCTCCCATATTGAGGTCATCCCCCTCTCAGTGATGCCAGCCAACTGCTGCAGTGAGAGTTGCAGGAGCTCCTCAGAGACGTGGACCATCTCCTCAAAGTGATGCAGGATGAAGAGATTGGCCTAGTGCCTCAGCTCAGGGCGGTAGTGAAGAGAGCTCTGTGGGATCAGGATGTAGAGCATAGAAGAAAATAACTATAAAATTGACATAATAAAAATATTGCAGCGAAACCTTAAAGTATATATAATGTCCTGTATATCCTATCATATACAGGGAATAATGTAGTGATATGAGATACAATTACCATTAAGTATGACAAGGTCACTATAAACCCACTATTGAGTACCACAGACACACTTTAAGTTCCTATAGGAATATTATATTGATTTTCCGTTATGGGTGATAAATAACTCTTATGCAGCAGTTTCTGGCCTGTGCATTTCCCTTAACTGTCATTTATGGATTTTGGCTGTGCTATGCTATTTTCATCATCAAGTTGTTTGGTTTTCATTCAGTATCTCATATCCAATTGTGTTTTGTTTTTTCTTGTCGTCTTATTTTTTAAATTTGTTTGCTTCTTTTGTGGTGAAAAGTTTTTGCCCCACTATTTCTTATTCCCTTCTTTGTTATCTAACCTTTAAACTGTGCTATTAAATAAACCCTAAGCTCTACAAACCTCTATTCACATTGCAGCAGAGTTAATATGATTGCATCCTTTTTAATTGAGCTAAAAAGATTTTAAGATTATGGACATCTCCCTTCCAAGATAGCCAACTCAGTGGAAGTATGAGCTGCAACCAGAGGATGTTCTTGTTTATATTAAATTCAATATCACTCTTATTACCACATCATAGATTTTTCCTTCTAGCTCATTAAAGACTGCGTGTGTCGTGGCGCTTGTATTCCTCTCCATGTAAAAACGATGAAATTCTGGGGTGATGAAAGCTTCTTCCTCTTCATCCATTCTTGTTAAAGTGATAGATGCTATACGTTTGGATCTAGACAGGCCCATCTGCAGGAGTCTCCATCTGAGAGGTATAAATCTCCAGAAATCTCTTCATAATGTGCTAGCAATGGTTGCTCACATCACATTCCTTAACAATGTAAAGTCTGGGTGTAATCTATTGGAATAACATAGAAGTACAAATAAAATCATAAAAAAACAAAAATTGTGACCTCATTCATCTATTTGTTGAGCGCCAACATTAACAATCTGTAATGAAGCACACAAAAATGTATCATTTTTCTTATTGAGACCACATTCCAAATGTAGCAAATAAACTCAGAAGATATTGACTTTCATAGTAAAAATAAACCCTTCTGGTCTGATTCATTTGAGAGAATAAAACTGGTCTAGATCAGTGTTTGTACTAACCTAATATGGGTGGCAGACCTATTTCTAGTGCATCTCCTTATGACAAGGACACTGGTAGGTAATAAGTTTGGCTGCATGGATGAGTTTAAGATCCCCTGATCTCGAGAGAAATTGTACAACTAAGAACCATTAACTGGTCACTCATCAATGGTCACTCATCAATGGTGACGAGTGACGAAAGAGGATAACTAAATAATGAATATAGTCGCACTACAACTAAAGTATTTCTCTATAATATCACATTATCATATTAGGTTGTGGTTCTATTAGCACAATTGACAGTTACATCACATACTGTGAATTGGTAGATATGTATTATAGGAATATTATATTGTTCAAAGTTCTTATAGGAAATTGTGTTTGTTTTACAGTGTTCTCTTATAATTGCACCATACAATATCCTTGTACAGTTATAGTATATCAAAATGGAAAATGCATTAGAAAAAGCCTTCTTGAACCCAGTCAAATAGGCAGCTTTAGTATGCATATCCCTGATAGTTTGTTTGTATGTATGTACTGATAATTTCCCTTTTATGATCTGCATCACTGTCCTGGTCAGGTCAGGTGATCCAGTCATTCAGCGGGGCGGTGAGAGATTCCAACCCGCTGGAGTGATGCTTTCTTCGGCCTATAGCAGTGATCTTCTCCGCTCTCTGACCCAGAAGGAGGGAGGGGCTATGGGTGTTGTGGGGCAACGTGAGATTTCCGCATGTCGAATAAAATGTAGTGAATGCAAAAAGAAGAAGAAGTAGGCTGACTCGTGTGGCTCTGCTTGCTGAGCTACTCCGCTTTCACTTTTAAACGTGTCCAAAGTAAACAGTTTATGACTTTCCGTCACATGATGCGTATCCTGAAAAGGCAGTATCTGCAAGGTGCTGCGTCTTCTCAGGGGATCACACTTTATGGGAGACAGGTCCGTGAACATTCTACAATAAAACAGAGAAGTTGTGTTTAAAACCAAGACGCAGAGTGAGGTGCACACATGCTGAAGCTGAAGCCAAAGTTTGACCTGCACAGAGATGTGGTGTCTGATATCCTCAGGAAAGAGGCGTCGGTCGGAGTCAAAGGTGAGGCAGTCAGGTTGATTTCCCCTGTCAACTATCGGTTACTAACTTCAGGTACACACAACTTTGATAGGACTCGGATAATAACTCTAATACTAACCGTGGTACGCCATTAATACGATGGATAACAATTACTGACCCCTTTTTTCGAGAAAATGCTAGCTTAAAGCAGATGGATGTATGCTAAGCTAGTTAGTGTTGACATTTTGGCCACCAGATGGCACTGTAGAGCCTCTGCCTTTTATTGAAATAGAAAAAAACACGTTACATATTTTAAATAAATAAAGTATAAGTAAATAAGTAAATCCAATCAAAAGGTTGAATACATGTGCATATCATTCAAAGTACAATTGGAGTCTATATGAGTCTCTAAGAGGAAAATAGTTAATGTCCAAAGGCTAAGAATATATATTTAATAGCATGATTGTGCTAGCTTTCTGATATCCCTCTAAATATAATTTTAGAATAGAATAGAATATTGAATAGTAGAATATTTTATAATAGATCTATAAATATCAGACCTATAAATCAACTGGGAAAGTACTGAAGGCCAGAGTGGAAAACTACTGAATCTGGTAAACAAGATAAGAAACATATCACACAGCCAGCTAAAACCTGTTCCCCCTGGGTTTAGAAGAATAACCTTGAAGATGGGCGTAGATCCATCCCTACCTTACCCTCTCTATATAACCACTGCAGGTATTTCTCCATTCAGAGAACTGCATCCTGTGTACTTCTCTCCATGCTGCATGTAAATAAACTGCTTTGCTGAACAAAGAGATGAGACAGTTTTATTCAACAGTTACACACATGGTAAACCATGCAGGTTAATAACAATGACCCTGCTTCTGCAGAATACTCCAGAGCAGTGGACACTTTTATCCTCAACATCGAGAGAGATGGGGGCATCGTCTACTCCTGGGAGGTAAGTCCATAGTAAATAATAAGTAAAAAGCCATAGATGGTCAGGCATTTGTTATTGCGGTGTTCAGTAACTGGCCTCAGTGTTGTTGAAATTGTTCATGAAAACGATATGATGCCTTATTGATTCCCATAGGAACATTTCGAAGGTCCGTGAGATGAACATTTTTGTGCAAAGTTGACCGTTTTATGCATGCTCGGCTGTGTCTTAGGTCTCAGAATGGGCTTTTGTTTTTCATTTTAAATCCCGTGAACCATAAAGGTCAAGAATCACAGTTTTAAATGAAGCAAGTCTTGTCAGGATGGCCAGCGGGGTCAGCCAGGGGTAATGAAGAGGTCAAGTCCTCAAGGCAGTCCTCAAGGCAGTAGACTGCAGGTCCGCCCTCACTTTGATCGCAGACACCGGTGGGAAAACACTGGTCTGGACAGAGGAGGATTAGCCATCGATGTGGTTTTGTAGCTGCTGTGACACATGACATAACTGGAGCAAGGGATGTTTTCTTTTCAGCTTGGTGTGCAATGAGTTCATTTCCAGAGTTCTTTAAACACATTGCAGGAAATAAAATCACCTGAAGGTCACTAAAATATACTGTAGAGTTTATTCGGAGCTGCTGCACTTACTGAAGCAAAAAAATGTCTTCTATGCTATTCTATTTTAATAGGGTGCGACAGGGACCACCAGGATTGGGAAATATGATCCCAACACCAAACAGAATAAGGTAGTGTGTGTGTGTGTGTTCTACAATGTGTGTGTGTGTGTGTGTGTGTCTTCTGTAGCACACACCCTCCCTTCTTTCATCTTACCGCTTCTAAAACATTGAATAAGTGTGTGTGTATGTGTTTCCATGCGGTTGTGTGTTCTCCCCTGCAGCTCCTGTATACCTTTGACAAGCAGGTGTGTGTTAGCAGCTGTTCCCTGAACAAGGAGGAGACACTGCTAGGTGAGCCACTGATAATGCACTGCTAATGAACTGCTAGCACACTCCTCAGCCCAAACCCCGGCAATCAAGTGAGAAACTCAGCCCCACCTCGCCCACGCGACCTGCCAGAATCAGGCCGGGGACCTAGTTTGGGTGCCGAACAGTAGTTCAAGAAACTGATGTAATATTTAAAAAAAAAAAAAAAGCATAGTCCCTGTAGGAATGATGTGCAGACGCAGTCGAATGACACCACCTTGCTTTTTCTTCTCTCAGCTGTCAGCCTGGCACAGAGGAATAGAGGAGAGGAGCGCCTCAAACCAAGTAACATATACACACTCAGTATCTCTCTCTCTCTCTCTCTCTCTCTCTCTCTCTCTCTCTCTCTCTCTCTCTCTCTCTCTCTCTCTCTCTCTCTCTCTCTCTCTGCTCCCATCAGGAGCTTTGTGAGTTATTTTTGCTTCTCTATTACAGGCTATAGACCATTACTCCCTCTGGTAGCATTTTCACTTTCTCTTTGTATTTCTGGCCCCATTTCCTCCTCTACCTGCCCCCTTGTCTCTTTCTCTCCCTCTTTTGTTTCCTCCCCCATCCTCACCCTCACCCTCTACTCCCCCCCCCTCCCTCCACCACATCTTGTTCTCTTTCTCTCTCCCTCTCGCTAGTGCCAAAGTGTCTGACTCTCCTGATTGAGATCCATCCCATCAACAACACCAAAGTCCTCAAGGCAGTAGACTGCAGGGTCAGAGTGCAGGTTTGTGTTTGTGTGTGTGTGTGTGTGTGTGTGTGTGTGTGTGTGTGTGTGTGTGTGAGAGAGAGGCACAAACAAAAGCTCACATTTCAGTTATACACCATTGCCAGAGCTAACAGTGTGCGAACGCCTTGGTCTATTTATTTTACGAGCTTGGTGGAGGTGCACTGGCCTCTCCTTCCCACTCTCTCTCTTCCTCTGTTGAAATGTAGTTGGGTTGTTGTGAAATTCCAATTTGACTGTATAAAATAGCAAATCAAGGGGTGTCCAAGTAGTCAGGTATGATCATTCCAGTGACACAGGAATATTATAGATGTATGTAGTAAGTATGTTTCTGACCCTTGCACTCCTTATGACTGGTTGCTCCTCTCTATCTCTCCCATATTCTGTCTCACTGTCCAACATTTACCATCAAATAAAGCAGAATGTCCATGAAACAAATACATACTGTCTATTGGTGTTGAGTGAGAATATCTCCAAAATCTCTTTTCAGGACCAAAGAAAAAACAGGCGTATTATCATGTTGACCACGATGCACTTTTGAAATGACTCAGTGTGTTTAGTAAGGGTTTCACGAGCTCCAGGGTCTTGAATTTCCAGTCGTTCAGATGGTGACTTGTGTTTCTCTGTGGTCGTCTCTAGTTCCTCCATCCAGAGACAATCAGGAGCTCCGTACTGGAGAGCCACTTGCTGCTGCTAACTGAAGACGGATGTGAGTCTGTCTCTGTGCGAACATTATGGAACAGTCACAGGAAAAGATAAAAATAGAGAGAATGATGAGGCTGCCAACCTTTTGTCTCTTACTTGCTGTCTCTGTCTTCATCTCCGTCTCTTACGCTGCGTTCCAGGAGATGTCAGAAAGTCAGAAATTCCAATGCAATGGAATGGCCCTTCAAGTCGGAATTCCAAGGAGGAAATTCGGATTTTGAGGTTTCCGAGATGCAGTTGTGTGACGTCAACATGGCAGCATACACTGTAAACTTTGAGCATGTTTATAATCCTCAAAATGCACTTGCTTGACCTTAAATCCATCAAAGCACCTGTGTGGTAAATAGGTAAACATGATACATTTGAAATGTAAAGTTACACTTACAGTTGATAACATCTATGCTAACCTGCTAGCTAGCGTCATCCAGTATCATTGACCTGACATTAGCTCTTAAATGGGGAACAGTATTTAGCAGTCGGAAGATGAAAACCCGAGGGTGTCCATGGGACTCATGGAGGTTGTGATCATGACCTACCAGCTGGGAATTTCTGACTTTGAAAGGAACGCAGCATAACTTTCACTCACTCTCTCTTTCTCTCTCTCTTTCTCTCTCTCTTTCTCTCTTACTCACTCACTTTCTATCACTTTGTCTCTCTTTTTCTTATCTTTTTCTCTCTCTCTCTCTGACCCCATTTCCACCTGGTATTCAACTGCGATCTGTATCAGCTTACCTGAATGATGAAAATAAAACATATTAACGCGCCGAGAGCACACGTTGGATCTGCCGGGCCACCTGCGGAGGTTCGCGTTTTTTATCTGATCCCAGCCAGGTGGAAATACAGTCCGTGCAGTGCGTCTGCATTAGCGAGCCCAGTATCCGCCCGCTGGGTAGAAACATTAATCACTGCAGGTAGAGACGTCCTCACCACGCTTCCTACTAGAGAGTCGTAGAAGAGGAGCCCTACATTTTGATCTGATCACGTGCGGACAACGAGAACACGTGTAAATCCCAGTGGCAAACGCAACGGCGTGATCAGATTGTTCATTATCCGGATAGCAGATCCAGATGCAGATCGCACTTTGATACCTGGTGTAAGTGAGGTGTTTGTTGGTCTCTCGCTGTCACTGTTTCAAAACACAGGAAGTTGAACTGGATAAGCACATGGACTAGATGTATGAAAAATCCAAACTTGTATGATAAACCTGTACAACATGTTTAGGATAATACCATGTTTTTTATACATTAATCTTTCTACCATTACTGAAATATTTTACTGATTCACCACTGCTTTGGTGTATCTAAGTCTCAGTAATGG
This sequence comes from Hoplostethus atlanticus, assembly GCA_034670405.1. Taxonomy (NCBI): domain Eukaryota; kingdom Metazoa; phylum Chordata; class Actinopteri; order Trachichthyiformes; family Trachichthyidae; genus Hoplostethus; species Hoplostethus atlanticus. The sequence goes on from JAXDDX010000026.1 coordinate 1,584,328, forward strand.
TACCATAAGCTGCAGAACAGCAGTCTGACATATGAGCCAGAATCAAACATTACATTGGATATTCTCCTTCAGGTTAATTCTTTTTATGATCTGTGTCTTTTCAGATGTGGATCTGTACCATGTTCTGCTGACCAAGCAGGAGGGTTATAGAGTGGTAAGTTAGTACGTTTGTAAAGGGCCTTTGATTGGTCCCTGGATTGTGTGCAGGTTCATGGGAGATTTGAAGTCTTGCCAAGGGCACACAACTATCTTTATGGGCAAAGATACGTGACCCAATACAAAGAAAAGATCCTGTTTGGACCTTATTCTGAAGCCATATGTAAAGAAAATATTACTCTGTAGGGTATCTTAGGGCTCAAATATGCCCATATACATAATGTTGATTTTGGATTCATTAATTCATCATAAAATATAGAAAACATGCAGCCATTTTCACAAAATGACATATTCCCTGTATCAACCTGTAAATATGGGCACAACATTTGCATTGCTGTTTCTTAACAAAAATAGCTGGTAACTTACAGAGGCTTTTTCTGCCATCTTTTGCTATTTTGATTTTATAGGGTACTTTACATGAAAATATATTTTTTAGCAAAACACTCTTAGAAGTTTTCTAACTAATAAGCCTTTTTTGTGAAATATTGGCTAATTTAAATATGGTGTGTGTGTGTGTGGTCCAGGTGATGGTGAATCCAGAGCGTTTGTCCAAGGCAGTGGAGAGAGTAGTAGAGGACTTCAGCTGGATCCAGTGGGACGGACACACACAGAGACTGTACTACCTCACACACAGGGTAACGCACGCACGCACGCACACACACACACACACACACACACACACACACATAAAGAAACTTGATGAACAAACAGTATGTGTACATATGTGACGCTTAATAAACAAGTTGATTTTCATTGGCTCTCACCTGGACTACCACTAAGAGTAAGGCAGCCTTAACGTGGCTCTGTCATGGTAACCACAGCCCCAGTACATTTATGAATACATTCAAATTACTTCGATTATGTTTTATGGATGAGGGCTTGTAACTTCTGCACTCATGCTGGAGGACTTGTTTTATTTTCCTGACATGTTTTGTCTGAAAAATCTTTTTCCTCAAGCTTATTCAAGGTTAAATGAAGAACTGCATGTGTCAGAAGGGAGTAAAATAGGAGATAATTCCTTTTGAATTGCAGTGGAGTAGGTGTAAACAGCACCTGAGGACGTGTACTCAGGAAGTAGTACCTGTGAATGTTTTTGTATCATTTGTAGAAATGTACCTTAATACATTTCTATCATCTCAGTGATTCATTATGACGTCAGCGCTGATGTCATAAGCACAATGCTCTCCAACACTGAAACAGTCAGTAGACCTATTTGACCATGTGGTGTTTTACTGTCAAGTAAGGGACCAGGCCATCATCACCATCATCATCATGGATGATATCCTGGTTCTGAAGAAGTATGGTTATACTGTAGGCAACCACTTGGGAAAGGGGTCATACGCCAAAGTAGTACGTGCCTACTCGGAGAGATTGAAGATGGACGTCGCCATCAAGATCATTAACAGGAAAGAAACCCCGCCCTGTTTCATGGAGAAGTTCCTGCCTCGGGAAATTGAGATCCTTGCGTCGCTGAACCATCGTAACATTGTAAAGTCCTTTGAGATTTTGGAAACATGCCAGGGCAAGGTAATAGTTTTATTTTTATTATTTTAGATTTAGTAGTAGCAGGAGTAGTAGTGAGGGTGCGATTTACCGGAGATGAGGTGTTGGATGGATGCGAGGGATTATCCATTGCTCTGTTTTTGAGTTTGTTACCTAAAATGGCATTGCTGGGGGTGATGTCCTTATGAGCTTACTATGTAGGCCAAGCATAACTTTATGTTTAAAAGGCTTTTTTTTACCTTTATGGATCAAATTCTTTGACAGGAATAAATGTATGGTAGGTGTTTGCAATTCTATTTCCCCCCAATTTTCATTCCTACTTTCAAACCTTTGTGTCATCACCCTCTAAAAAAATGCATCCCCCACCCCCTCTTTCTTCACAAATCGCATCCTGGTGGTAGCAGGTAGTAGTATTAGTTATAGTAGAATTAGTAGAAAATAACATTGACTGGTTTCATTTCAAAATGCTGTACATCCATACTGGAACAAGAAATGTTCCCTGATGTTTATAAATGAGTAAGTACGATAGATAAAAATAGATAAAATGTTCCTATTTTAGTCTTCAGTCAACTACTATTACTTTGTACTACTGTAATAATATTCCATAGATTATTTTTCGACCAGCAACAATTTTCTAAGGGTTGGAGTCACGTTTTTCACATTGTGGATATCATTTTGGAGTCAAACAATTCTTATTATTAGTAGTTATAATAGTAGTGTTGTTGTTATTTACATGCACTTCATCTTCCACATAGAATTCTTTTTATTGAACATGGACTTTTGAATTTGTAGGTCTACATGGTGATGGAGCTCAGCGTGCATGGGGACCTCTTGGAGTTCATCAAGTGCAGAGGTGCCTTAACTGAAGATTTCAGCTGCGAATTGTTCAAACAGCTGTCTGAGGCAATCAAATATCTTCATGAAAGGGATATGGTCCACAGAGATATTAAATGTGAAAATCTGCTACTGGACAAGGATTTAAACCTCAAAGTGTCTGACTTTGGGTTCAGCAGGAAGCTCGCTTACAAGGCCGACCAGGTGGTACTGAGTAAAACGTACTGCGGATCCATCGCCTACGTAGCACCTGAGGTTTTGCAGGGCATTCCATACAACCCAAAAGCCGCTGATGTGTGGAGTATGGGGGTGGTGCTGTATATCATGATCTATGGATTGATGCCCTATGACGACTCCAACGTTAAGAAGTTGCTGAAAATTCAGAAGGAGCATCGCGTCGACTTCCCACGCAGCAAGCCCATTTCATCTGCGGTTAAGGACCTCATTCTGTGCATCCTGCACCCTGTTGTGGCAAAACGAATGCAGGTCACCAAGATATTGCAGCATCCCTGGGTGCTGTCAAAAGCAAAGGCACAGGATGGGAGCAGAAAGCGTCGCGACGAGCCTTCCACAATAAAGGCTGGGACATTGAAGGTGCAGGCCAGTGAGAATAAGATGCGTCCAAAAGCCGAATCAGATCCAGAGCCAGTGGAAGGCGAAGCTGGACCATCATCTGCTGGTGCGAGGCATGACATCCCTGCTGCAGACCATAGCTGATGTCAAAATGCTTACTGCATTTAACCTAATAGCAAATAAAATGCAATCTGTATCTGTATCTTCTCAGCCGTCATGATGTATATGCATTTCTAGAATGATAGATGCAACCATGATGACATATTGCATGCTCCTGCCCATTGGTGTTCAGTATTTGGCTAATGCAAGCTAGTTTTCAATGCTGATAATAATACTAATACAGTTTATTTGTAGAGCACTTTTCAAAAGAAGGTTACGGTGCTTTACAGGTAAAAGGTAAAGACAAAAAATAGAACCGAGATAGACTTCCAATAGACATCCAAACAGTAAAACCGAGCAATAAAAATGAAAAGTCAAATGGGTAAAACAAGTCTTATTGCAATTTATGTGAGTAAAACAATAATAATAAAAAAAAACAAAAAATCCATAACTAAAGCAATTGGGTAAAAGCAAATCTATAGAGGTATATCTTTAGTAGTGATTGGTAGAAGAAGTAGTAGAAGAGGAGACAGTTGAAGTTGTAGAAGAAAAAAATGTAATTTGGATTACAGAAACATTTACCAATGCACAGGAATGATGTGAGAATCCTTTGTGCCATAATCCAGGGTGAGCATTCACACAGAAACCAAATTCAGATGTCAGAAAGAATGATGCACTAACCCACGAGTGGAGACTATAGAGGACATCAGGCTACAGGCGTCATAAATCTACAGGATCACTGGTCAGGCAGCACCACTCACCAACCACCTAATCTAAATGCTACAGGGTTGTGTGTGTGTGTGAGTGGGGCGGGGGTGGTGGTTATCAAGTGGTCTCCTCCCATCACAGACGTTTCATTAATTTCGGCCCAAGACACCTCCAGAAGACTCAACAGGAAGTTCTGGCGTCGCAGAACCCTCCCCTTCGACACCCACTCTCAACACCAAATCCAGATAAATTCACCTACACTACCCTGTACCTATTGTGGCACCCTCGGGGAAAAGCCGGGTGCCACAAGCCCAATCCGAGGGCACGCTCATCACAGATCACACTGGAGACAAAAATAACACTTTTACTGGGTCTTCACACCAAATTACAACTCAAACCTATCTAAACTCCAACTTGGGTGGGGGGATCTCCAGCAGCCTCCCTGGCTGCTCCCTAGATCATGTCTCCTCTCTCCCCCTTTGTCTGCTTCTCTGGGTCTCCTGTTAAGTCTTCACAGACAATCCTGAATCAGCTCCCACCTGGCTGATTGCTGAACTGGTTCAGCTGGGGCAAGATGGCCGCCTGACTGGGGAATGTAGTCCACATAATTCCCCACATTACTCAATAATTTCTGAACTCGCAATTGATTTCAACAACAATAACAGCCCTCTCAGACGTTTAGAAACCAAATTGCGTATCACTGCTTACTCCGGCTACCATGACTATGCTTCATATGATATATAATGCCTGTCTTGATCATAAGATGGATATAGCAGTCTAGTATAGTAGTTGTGGTAGCAGCACAATGATATGCAGGCACACATACATAGACTGCTACCTCACACATCTGGGTTACACACAAGTTCACTTTACACACTGCGCACACGCAAAAACACAAGGCTTATACTACCTTGCTCACTGAATAACACATACACAGAAGCTCTAAAACACGCACGCAAACATGATAGCTGTGATATCAATCAATTCTCTTTCACAGGACAAATCTCTGCTGCGATGTGTCCAGTTTTACCCCAACCACAACTGTGAGAGTGTGGTAAGACCCCAGAACCTCATATTGCTGCATCATCTTTTATTTTTTGTATTATTATATTTATTTGTAACTTTTTAATGAAACTTCTATTCAAATATATAATCTATTATTGAATTAGAAGTAGAACAATTGCACGAAGCTTCTAACCCCCTTGATCTCTTTGCTTTATGTTACTGTCCAACAGTTGGAGCTGCCATTAGAGTTGCCTACTAATTCCTTCAGCACAGTCAAGTAAGGCAACAACTAGTAGAGAATGCATTTATAAATGTGTGGTCTGAGCAGGCAACCTAGTTTATTATTTAGTTTGACCGTGTGTGTGTGGGTCTCCAACAGGTTTGTAAACCTGGGTTTTGACCATTACCATGAGGAGAGACCAGAGCAGGAGCCTATTAGGATGGAAGTATTTACAAACAGAATAGGTAACACACACACACACACACACACACACACACACACACACACACAAAAATGCACAACCTGTAACAAAGTTTTCCACTGTTTCCTACTCATACTATATATTTTTCCTCTATTTGACATGGCATGTGAATGAAAACAAGAGAGTAAGTTCCTGTCACTATTAAGAATATATATTAGAATTCACAATTCACAATGATGCAACACAATGATATGATATTTCATGAAATGAAATGATATATGACACAATGTAAAATGAGTAAGCATCTTTTTAACCAACAGACATTAATGTTCTTTCACAAAATCAAGGCTGTAGGCATTGTTGTATGCTGATGATATGATATGATATGTCACAGAATTATCAACTAATCACCCACGACCCACCATATGAGTACTGATTATTGGAATATATACGTGTATGAAATGAAGAGTTTCATTCCAAAATGTGAAAAAACTACAGAGCTTTTTACTTTTTAGAGGGTATAATGAAATGGAATGGAACATCAGGGAACTTTTGTTTTTTATCATGTTTTGGAATGAAACCCTTCGAATTTAAAATCGGTCAAATTGCTTGGGTCCATAGTGTTATGAAAATCACAAGTGGAGCCTCAACCAAGATATTGTCTTTTTTTAGAATGACTGTTTGATTTATTATATTTAAAGGTTTATTCAATTTGTGATGTGAATTATACATCAACTGCGAAACGTAATCCAATCACATTCCTGTAGCCTCGCACTGATTCGATAGCCTAAGCAAGGTGTGAGGCAGTGAGTGATTGCCAATGCCAAGTTAATTTGGTTTAGCCTAGTAAATATCAATATTATTAATAGATATTCCTTCAAAGTTAGAGGTTTCTCGTAGTAGTGAAGCGTGTCAAGAAACACAATATAATCAATTTCATTTCACATTGATTGTCATGAATACTGTTAATGGATGTGCATGATGTTTTATTGTTAGCATTGATGATGCATAACAGCTCCCTCTTGTGGTTTGTTTTTAGGAAGTATGTGTGTGTGCTGCAGCCAACCTCTTAATGCCAATCAGGAACTGGTCTACACTGTGGTCTTAGTTCACAAAGGTGTGTGTGTGTGTGTGTGTGTGTGTGCGCGTGCGCGCGCCTATCTACTGTTGTCTATCCAATCTACGTAGAGAATCAAATCTATCTTCTCTCTCTCTCTCTCTCTCTTTCTGTCACTCTGTCGGCAGAGCATGCACTGCAATGTGCTATTCTGTTTTTATCTTGAGTGCACGGTAAGAAATTCCTTGCGGCTTCAGTTGAAGTGGCAATAAAGGTTTTGTGGTTTGAATTTCTCACTCGCTGCAGGCTGCAGCAAGATGTTCAGAGTATCTTTGGACAGCAGGGGCTCGTCCCAGAAAGCCACACAGCTCCATCCCCTCTTCATCCCCATGGGTCTGCGCACACACACACACACACACACACACACACACACACACACACACACACACACACACACACACACACACACACACCACCACTGACAGTGTTGTTCTTTATGTAGGTTACTACATCCTGGTGTATCTGCCAGGTTACTTCCTCCACTGCATTAACACCAGGCAGCAGGAGATGCTCTGTCACTCCCTCTTGCTCTCCGGTAAGACGACTCTCTGTGCACTGCAGGAGCATCTCCCTAATATTGAGTTGCACTGCTTTTGTCAACAATCCATGTCTACAGCTGTCTCACAGCTTTAAAGCATTTTGTTCCAATAAACACACGTAATAGCTTTCACCAGGACTCATCTGGTCACCAGTTTTTTTTTTCATGGGAAGAGAAGGTGGTCCTAATATTAATCCTCAAATCGCAGTATATAGATGTTTGGGTTTCTGTAATCAGTTGTTAGTGCAAAGTATTTCCTTGCACAAGTTGCTTTTTTCTTCCGCAAAATTTGTATGAACCTTTTTCAAAATTCCATACTGGAGAAGTGTAGGCGTCTACGATCATATTTGTATTTGTTTTTGATCATTTCTTTTCTCTCCGACTGGTTTCCACTCTGTCTCTGTCTGTCGTTGTCTTTCTTATTTTCACTCTCCCTCTCTTTGGCTCAACAACCTTTAGGTCACGATGCGGATTTAGGCCTACAAGGCCCGTCCGCTAGCATCACAGTATTAGTGGTGGAGGCGGAGTCCAGCACCACTCTGTTGGACCTGGCCAGTGGGAGGAGCTACACTGCTGAGCTTAGCCCTGCCTACCTACTGCAGATCCTATGCACAGACACACCTACCTGCAGATCAAGGTGAGCGGTACAGCTGAAAATGTATATTTGGATAGTTTGAGATGTGTATCTTTTGTGAGTTTTCATCAGCTCACTGCTTCCATGGACAGAAACGATACGCGCAGTTTCTTTTTTTCTACCGCAGCATATTTGACAAGACCCGTCTTTCTTGTAAAACAATCTCTGGTGTGAATGAAAGATTGGTTGTCTGCCTGTCTGCCCTGCTATGCACATCTTCCTGTCCACGTGCCTGTGTTTATATATTTCTATATATTTGTTTGTATATATGTTGTCCCTGCTTTGTCATCGTCAGTCATCCCAGCAGTGACCTCCACCCCCCCTGCGGCCACGGCGGTAGGACTGACCCTCAGCGTCTGGCCGCCCTCCACTGCCTGCTGGTTTACATGGGAAATGACCCAGACCTGGAACTTAAGGTGGGGGGGGGGCACTGGCATGTCCCATCACTTCACAAATACAAACATAGCACATTTTCAAACAACCTGACATCATTGTTTCTTTAGTAGAATATGAAGTCAATACAAACTCGAGGTGTTTTCAAGCTTTTGAACAATGTCACATTGTCAATAAGAGAGAGGTACCAGGGAGAGAGAGAGAGAGAGAGAGAGAGAGAGAGAGAGAGAGAGAGAGAGAGGTACCAGAGAGAGAGAGAGAGAGAGAGAGAGAGAGAGAGAGAGAGAGAGAGAGAGAGAGGAGCCATTGATTTACCTCTGTGCATTCATGTTACTGTAAGGCGCTTTGGATAAAAGGTAAAGGTATATGCTGTGTAAAGGTAAGGACAGATTGGTAGAAAAAGGAACATACTATGGGTGACAACACAGAGTTGGAATGAGGAAGGAAACAGACAGGGAGGGAAGATGAGACGGGGGGGGGAGAGCTACGGATACGGGGGAGAACAAGGAAAAAGTAAGAGATAAATAAGGCAGACATTTTAGTTTGGACAGATTGCTGAGGATGAGTCAGACTCTTATTAGTACACATACATTAAGATGTCGTAGCTGCTCTGATAGATTGTAATGAATCCTTTCTTTAGAGGTTAAATGAGTCACCAGCTTGATTACTGCAGCTAGAATAAGTCTACTCTTCCTGGACTCAGTGTAAATGGGGCCAGCAGTGCAAAAGCAGCATCTGTATTATCACTGATTGCTTATTAACCTTTATGTTTTGTTTGTAACTTTGTTAAGAAAAAGTAGTCCTTCCTCCTCTCCTTCTTAAGTTATTTTTCTTCCTCTTCTTGTAATTGTTGTTTGTCCTCCTCCTCCTCCTCCTCCTCCTCCTTCTTAAAATATGTAGTTGATGTGAAAATATTGAAAGAGATGATTCTTCCAACAGCAGAGGTATGGGTGACAGAAAATCAGTTTTCAGTGTGATGCGCTGCAGCTGCAAACGTTTTGATCATCATGAATTTCTCACACTCTCATGAACATTTGTGTATCCGTCAAAAGTCTAGTATAGAATCTTATCGCTTCATTCCCGGATGAGATACCCGCCATTTGAAAACGTGACACCCCATCTTTCAAAATGAATGATGGCGCAAAAGTGAAACAATCGATGGTCATTATTAAAGGATCGTAGGTAAATGGTTTACAAAATGATGGTTACTTTTGCAGGCTGGCTCCTCTATATTTTAGGGATGTTGAATGATGAGGTTGCTCTGCAGCTCTAATGTCAAACTCCCACCAGAATGACACAACGGTCTCTTGTGTGTTTCTGTGTCCTGCCTCCAGATTATTGACTGGCTGTGTGACAACGTGACGGCGTTTGATTCCTTTGATCAGATCCAGGAGTTCATTCTAGGTGAGTGTAGGTCGAGGTCTCCCGCCTCCTCGTCCTCTGAGAGTACAGTGCTAGGGTGGAACTACCGCCTCGCCTTTCTGCCTCGTGTTTATCTTTTGATGAAAATTCAATGTTACAATCAGTATCTTTCTTTCTCTTTCTTTCAGCTTCCTTGTACAGGATCAGCTATGAGAAGTCTCTCAGTCTGGATAAAGTCTTGCCTTACTCCTCTGTATTTGACAAAAAGGTAACGCACACAGATGTTCATATGAATGCAAAGCAACCACACTTGCAGACCCACTTCTTTCTTCTAGTCTAAGTAGTTAACACACACACACACACACACACACACACCCTTGTCTGTGTGTGTTCTAGGAGGTACCAGTGTGTCTGCTGGAGGTCCCTGGTGTGTCCTGCACCACTGAGCTGCATACTGAGCCTGTCTTCAGAGGAAAGGTAACACGTTCTCTACCTACCACTGGCATTAATCCCACTTTTAGCTTTCATAAGACATTATTATATATGTAGCACTGTAGTATTTTTCATAGTACAAGGATTTTTTTTACATGGGGGTTCTTGGTCTGGTGTCACCTCCAAACTGGGTTTTATTTGAATGCTCATACTTAGAAGGGCTATTTGTTTATCTGTTGTTGTGGGTCAATAAAACAAGACAAAGCATTTTTGTCATGTTTTACTATTACATGTAGTCTGGGTACATTAGCAGCTGATATACTGTGGGGGGAAAGACTGGTATGCTGCATTTCAGCCATTAAAAAGGTATTTATATGTTAAAGAGTGTGCCTTGATATACTGTGTCTGTATGTGAGACACAATTATTCTCAATTGTTTTGAGATGTCCTTGCTTTGTCTCTGTGTGTGTGTGTGTGTGTGTGTTTGTGTGTGTGTGTGTGTTGTGTGTTGTGTGTACGCAGGCCAGGAGTCTCCAAGGTTTCTGGTTGGAGCTGCAGTGGAACACAGAGCGGATGAACTATCTGGAGGCTGTCCCTAATCCCAGATACAGAACTTCACACATACAAGCCGACTGGGATAAACTGGTGCGTGTGTGTGTGTGTGTGTGTGTGTGTGTGTGTGTGTGTGTGGTGCATGTTCGGAACTCCCAAAAACCTCCCATGTAGACTCATTTTACACAAATCACAACCACATCACGCTCTCAGCACTTGTTGATCCTTTTTAATTCTATGCACATGCTGCCCAGTCTGGTGGTTGGGAGGGAATGTCTGTGTGTCTGTCTCAGTCTGTGTGTGTGTGTCTGTACATGTCGGCACATCAGTTTTTGTCAAACAAGAGAAACAGATTTTCAGGCCTCCCATGATGGTGTCGCTGTGTTTCAGAGGTCAGAGAAAAGACGATCACCCAGCCACCTGAAACACATGGAGGACAACACAAAGAAGTAGGTGTGACCCCCCCAGCTTCACAAATACAGTCATTCCCTGTGCAATGAAATCGAGCCTTGGCTCCTGTGGAAGTGTCCTTGAGCAAGACACTGAATCCCTACTTGCTCAGTCATGTTAAGCCACTCTGGGTAACAGTGTCACCTAAAATACCTTAAATGTAAAAAGAAAAAAAGGATTATAAGTGCATCTCCTCACCAGTTTGGGAGTCAGTGCCTTGCTCAGCGGCGACTGTGTACACCGTTGATGTAATACCAGCTCACAGATGGACTACAGTAGACCCTGGGTGCGCCCTGTCGGGGTACCGGGGATGGAACCAGCAACGTTTCGGTTCATAGTCTCTTTACCTGGAGGCCAACCTGCCGTATCTGATTACATTGTTGCTCCGGACTGCAGCAGAGTCACATCGTAATGCCTCAACTTCAGCAGAAGAAAACAGTGACTCTTATAATGCTGCCTTGAGGGATCGTTTTTCACACAAAGCCTTTTCTTTTTATTTTGTAGGGTTCTATCAATGGTGGACACCTGGAGTCTTGGTAAGAAGCAATAGCACTCTGAAAACACACACACACACACACACACACACACACACACACACACAGAGACAGATTCAAACACACACGTACATGTACACAATAATAAATAAGAAAACCTTGGCTTATAATGGAACTTCAGCTTGTGTGTGTGTGTGTGTGCGTGTGTGTGCGTGTGTGTGTGTGTTCCTCTGGGGTCACATTCTTCAAGCCCACTGGAGAGTTCAGCAGAACAGAACCACCACACTAATTTATCATGGAGTGAGAGAATAAGAAAAAAAAAGGGGAGGGAGGGAGGGGGAGGAGAGAGGCAGACAGAGAGAGAGGGAGAGAGACATAAAGAGAGAGAAAGAGAGACGACGCAGTTAAAGAAAATGGGAAAAGAGGAGAGGAATGCCACAATTATATAACAGCGGGAGTTAGGTACTTTCTGCCTCTCATGACTCCAATGCAGCTGTTTTGTGTCAGCCACAAGACCGGACCTTCCCTCACCTCAGTTACCTCACATGGATTATCTCACACACACCCCACACACACACACACACTCACGCAGAGCACCTTTTTGATTGCTCTCCTTGCCAAAACCAACATCATCACACACAGATAACTTCCACTCCATGTAAGAAGCTGGCTTGTTGTTTTCATAACAGCTATGGGGTTGTAACATGCTGCACCTACCTGTATTATATGTGTAGTAATAGTTGTAATGTTGTAGTGATGGTTATATGTTTCAGTCAGGTAGTTTAACATGGTTTTTGACCATGCCAAAAACCCAGAATGTTATCCTTGTCAGGGTGGAAAAGCTTCTGAAACAGCATTTACATCATCATGGGATACTAAAACTGACATTTTATGGTTAGCAGCTCCTTCAGGCAGAGTGACCCACCCCACTGAACTGTGGGATATATTGGGTCTTTAAATGAAGAATTCATTTTGAAAAAAAAAACCCATTAAATGAATGAAGAAAACGTGCAAAACTTCCCTGCAGGCTTCACTGGCTTAATGCAGCTCAGGGAAGAACCTTCCGTCATATCCAATATTTAATAAAAGGCCAATATCCTAATAGATACACACCGAGATGAGCAGCAAAAACATGCCGGTGGGGAACACACTCCCACTAGTAGATTCCTACTATGAATTTTTATATTGTCGGTTATTCAATCTCAGCCAGTCAGTCAGTTAGCTGGACCCTGCAAACGTGTGTATATCAATTATTGACTCAAAAAGTGTGATGAAAGTGATCAAAAGGTGTGTGTGTGTGTGTGTGTGTGTGTGTGTGTGTGTAACAATCCATCTGAAGTAACTGAGGTAGATCAAGGTTCCATGGCTGACATAAATCAACTGCAACACACACACACACACACACACACACACAGAGAGAGAGAGAGAGACTTCCTTAATGCCCTAAATAAGTCAGTGTGCAGATTCCGTCCTTTCCCATTGATGGCCCATTGAAAGATGTTACTGAAGTTGCACACCTGGGGCTGCAGTAGTTCCCAGTCTAGCAGCATCAAATGTTTCCTCAGATGTTTCTTTTATGTGTGTGTATACTCAGCGATGCCTGGTCTCTTCTAGATAAGAAGCTAGTGCCGCTCTTCCAGGAGGAAGACCACCAACAGAGGGTGCTCATAGGCCTGGTAAGACAGAGAGAGAGAGGCTGCAACACACACACACACACACATGCACACACACACACACACACACACACACACACACACACACACACACAGTATGGTGCATCATAATCCCTTGGGGTTGGGGTGTATTTTTACAGTGAAAATCCATTCAGAAATAGAAGGCTTTGAAGGTTAATAGCCAATAGATTTAGAGTGGGATTTCTGTTTGAATTTACTTGTACTTGAAAAAGATTTTAAAAGCATCAATTGCAAAACACTATCAGCCAAATCAGTCGTATCAGATGCAGGATGGAGAGTATGCCGGTCAAAGGTGTACGTATTGTCCTTTTCCCCGGTGGCATTGTTTTAAAGGAAGAATCCACCATTAAACACTTGAAGACTGGTAAAAAAAAACAGTTTTTGGCGATGTGCCTTGCATTTGAAAAAGCCGGAAATAATTCAGTCAGTGGTGAATGGCAGACGTCCAACAATCACACAGGGAGAAAAAAATGCAGAGGAAGAGGAAGACATTCCAGTTTCATTGAGACAGTCGACCAGACAGCAACACAGCCACAGCTCACATCTCTGCAGATCTGGCCGCCAGGAGCATGTGTGCAATTTCAACGACATTGCCGACTGGAAAAAAATCACTTCACTATCACTTTTGCTCGCTGCCACCTCCACTTAACAGTACACAGCACAGAAAAACACCCTTCTTCTCTGGAGGTTGTCCAAAGTCATTCTCGGAAAAAGTAGGAAATCATTAACTGAAGTGGAAGTAGGGAAAGCGGGTACACCTAAAAATACCACACTTCATCACCAAGTAACTCCTGGAAGGGACGGAGTTAGATTGAGATCTAACTGTGTCAAGAGTATCCAAGAGTGTATTGTTCCTTTCCAGAGGCCGGTGAAGACCCGTAATCAAAAGCTGACAGCTTATTCTTTCACTTCATAATCATCTTTTTTTTTTTTTTCCTGTTACACTTCGGATGAGTCGGCAGTTTAAAAGAGAGGGCCGGCTTCAGGTCCCTGTCCCAACACTTGCACTTTTGACTGTTTGGTATTTGATGAACACTTTTATACCCTGCAGCTTTCTCTGTGCTCAGCATAGTTCTTAAAGAGCGTAGAGCTTCAGTTTAATGGAGCTCAGTCAGATGTTAGCAGCCTGTCTGCTATTCTTAGAACAACCCAGTCCTCCTCTCTCTCTCTCTCTCCTCTCTCTGCCTCCTTCCCTCCATCCCTGTCTCCTTCCTTCCACTTGTCTTTCCCTGCCTCACCTCCTCCCCCACTCCCTTCCTTCTCTCTCTCTCTCTCTCTCTGCCTCCTTCCCTCCATCCCTGTCTCCTTCCTTCCACTTGTCTTTCCCTGCCTCACCTCCTCCCCCACTCCCTTCCTTCTCTCTCTCTCTCTCTCCCTCCTTCCATCTCTCCCTCCCTTCTAACTCGTCCCAGCAGGATACCCGGTCACTCTGTCAACTCTGCACTCCTTTCACTTCTTCATTCACCTTCTGTACTGTTCCACCTCTCTCGCATCCTCTCTCCTCTCCTCTCCTCTCCTCTCCTCTCGTCTCGTCTCGTCTCGTCTCTTCTCTTCTCTCTCTCTCTCTCTTCCTCTCCTCTCATCCAATACAGAGTTAAATCAGTTTTGGGACACTGCTTTCGAGGGAAAAGTCGAGGTGAACTCAATTTGACCCTGCTGAGTGCACACTAAAGTATGCTTAAAACACACACACACACACACACACACTCCTTCATGCACATGCACACACGTATTAACCGTGACTTTTGTGCCGTAGATGGTCGACAAGCTTCGAGAGCATCTGAACAGACACCTGCCTCGACTGGGGAAGAAGAAAATAGAGTCACTGGTGGTGAACTACGTAGCCAAACTGGTTGGTACACTGACTGGGACTGTGTGTGTGTACATGTTGTTCATTTATTGATAATAGATACTTCGTAAACTTGATTTTTCTACACGTGCGTAGTTCTTGCTATATTTAGATCATGACTTGTACCCTGAACATCTCAGACTTGTTTTCTTTGTGTATCCACCCGGAGGACGGGAGGTGGGGTTACTAACCAAATCATAAAAATAGTAACCACTCCCTCCCCGCTCTCAGATAAAGAAGTAGGGGGGTTCAGTGAAGTCTTTCGTCTTTAGTATTCCTGCGAGGTAGTTCCCTTCACAGCTAGCAGCCGGTAAAAGCAGACATACAGCATATATCATCACAACAGCATTAAATCAGGCCAAGGGTAAGGCTGGAATTGAATAGAAAGCAGGATGCACCGCATTTGGGGACTTTCTGGAATTGCAAATGACGGACGGAAGAGACCAAAGAAAGCCCCCCCCCCCGCTCACAGCTTAATTGGTATATGGCTCACCCTGGTTACGTCTGGCGCGTGCGATTCAACCCGCGCTTTCAGACTCCCGAGTGAAAAGGCCGCCTTATAATGGAAACGGGCATGTCTCGGATTCACTTCCATGCCCCGCAACAGAAAAGAGCAGCAGTTATTAAACATCCTAAGTGGAAAAACGTCCTCATCCTGGGACCCCGGGGCTCATTAAAAACACACCGCTACCCGCGTGAGGACCCCGCCGGACACCGCCCGGGGCGTTTTATTTAAAGATACATCGGACCGGCTCCCCGGCTGTGCACTTGCACATCGAGCTGACTCATGCTTTAAAAAAAAAAACTCAGGGTGGTACTGTTTCAAAGAGGGACTCGCTTCCTTTTTCACAAAGCAAGAACATCTCCCCCTTTGTGTCAGCGGCTTATTGAGACTAATGGCCGTGTTGACACAGGGGAGAAGTTGGGGGGTGAAATAGATTACAGTTTTCAAGAGCCGGGGAACTTCTGCCGTGATAGATTACAGCTCCAGAGTACATTATCGTCATAGTTATATATTTCCCGCCCCCGGTTGCTATAGACAACCGAGATCCTTTCACAACATCCACCGTCTGAGCGAAGAACGAGCCGGTACACCACTGAGTAATGATCATTAAAAGTCTGTGTAAATATTAAAAGTAATGCAATGAATTGAAAGAGACGGAAAGAGTTTTAATTGCGTGGCAGGAAAGCTATTCTCTACCCAAGGTTATTAAAAACTTTTTTTTCAGCCTCACTGTTGGGCCAAGGCTCATTAAGACAAATCGCTGATTCCAGATTTTACCCTAATAGAAAGCCACCCAAGGTTTACTGTCTGTGACTTGAAATCACTTGATTGCCTTACTTTCCCCGCTCCAAAAACACCTCAGCTACGTATTTTGTATAATGGTACTTAGCTCTGGGGGGGGATGAGTGAGGATGATGAGTGAGGATGAGAAAAACTACATCGGGAAAAGCAAATGAAACATTAAATAATTCATCTTATTTTGAAATCCAACGATTAGTTTATACTGTTAACAGACCAGCGGGTGTGTGTTTGACATTTTGGAGTATTTGTTGGCTCGTCTAAGTTAACAGAGTTTCAAGAATAAATCCCTAAATTCCTTTTCCTCATCTGTTTAAATCTGATGGTTTTGGCGTTTGACGATAAACAGGCCGTCCAGTTTAGTTTTTGGATAAAACGACGAGAAGAGGAAAACGGTGTCGAAGTTTGTGCAGGTGAAATCAAAACCCGAGGGGCTCGTTATTGTGTCCTTTTGACGCGATTGGATTTGGAGGCCCGTCCGGTTACATGAGTGAAGTTAATTGAAACTCCCACCTCCGGGGTCACCGGAGGACGTTGCTGTTGGCTGACGGAGGGGCTTCACACTGGTCGGCAGGATGTGAATGAGGCAGATCCTCTTCCTGTTATTCCGCAAGTACAGAGGAGAGAGTAGTCATGCGTGGACAGAGCGTGTGTGTGTTCGTGTTCCAGTACGCAGCAGGGCAGTTCGGTTTTAAAAATGATGCGTGTGTGTGTGTGTGTCTGCACACGTGTCATCAGATTGATCAACGGCATTCTTGTTCAGTGGAATTGAAAATGGGAAGTAGGAAAATTACAAAGAGGGAAGCGAAACTGAACTGAAAACCAATGTGAATGTGGTTTTCCAGTAGAGGTGCACAAACAAACAAAATAAAAAATATATATAATGAAATAATGCTGACTGCTATGACTTCTAAATTGCAGACAGGTACTGTTTTTTTTTTCCTCGGAGGGAAAGAAGTCTCAGACAGCTTACTAAACAAGGGATGCTCTCGCTGTGCGAAATCCCCGGCCTACGAGCCAAGCTGCATGTCGAGGAAAATCTTTAATTTGAGTCTAGCTGAGCATCTCCTTCCGTAAGCACTAACATCCTCACTGTGCGCGTGTGTGTGTGTGTGTGTGTGTGTGTGTGTGTGTGTGTGTGTAGCTGGAACTCATCAGACACATGTTGGAGTCAGTCTGGCTGAAGTACAAACTGGGCCCTCGTGTTTTAAGCTTGTGAGTAGCCCTCCCTCATCTGTGTGTGTGTGTGTGTGTGTGTGTGTGTGTGTGTGTGTGTGTATCAGCGTGTGTGTGTCTATCAGTGTATACTTTTTGTATCCTTTAATGTCCTTCACCTCTGTCATATTTGAATCAGTTAAATGGAGAGTGGCCTGTCACATCGTGTCTATGTGTGTCTATATCGATGCCGACGCCCTACGTCCAGGTTTAAGTGCTGACAGTATGTGTGTGTTCGCCTTTCCGCATGTGTGCTCCCAATCCCATCACCCCCCCCCCTATCCCCCCCCCTGCTGTGTGCTTATCGACACGCACAAAATAGCAGCGACCCTCTTCACGTGTGCGCTCACCTTACTAAAACCTTCCCGTTGAAATGTTTCCATTGTGTTTCGTTGCTCATCTTCCAGCACGCAGCGGGGCAGGCCCCGCCGAGTGGGCCGTGTTTCACTTCATGTTTCGGATCCTGGAGGCCACGACGGCTCTCTGCCTGCCCCTCCCACCTGGTAGGACACACACACACACACACACACACACACACACACTTTAAATTGTTATAATCCAGTCCTGCTACTCCACCTCATCCAGAATAACAATGTGTCTTTGCGTTGAGGGACCCGCTCTCTCTCCAGCGCTACTGTAACCAGGAATATGTTCAGCATTAGCATTCTGCAGACACAGGTAAGGTGGAGGTTGAGTACATTTCACTTTCAATATGTGCAGTAAAAATCCCCCGTGAAACAGTAACAATATTTTAGTATAAATTTATGGCGGTAGCCCTGGACTGTGTGGAAACTCTGGGTGGGTGGGGGGAGTGAATGAGAAACCCTCTCCCCTCTTAATAACTACCGTGGAGATGCCCTTGAGCAAGGCACCGAACCCCCCCCCTCAACGCCCACAGTGGGAGCTGCTCAGTAGCCGACAGCAGCAGGCTGTGGTTGTAGCTCCCAGATGTGAGTGTGTTTGGAGCAGGGCGTTGTTGAAATACAGCATGCATGCTCAATAAGTCCCTCCCTGGATAAATGCTGCTCCTTTTTTTTTTTTTTTTAAACAAAAAATGTGTATATAAGCAAATCGCTGTCATGGTGGTGTGCATGTGTGTTAATGGTAGGTGGTTTTATTTGTGTGCTTTTTAAAATAATTTTTTTTTCCCTCCTCTTGATTTAAAGAACATTTTTTCCCCTGCATCTGCTCTCTTTCTCTTTCTATGTGAGTCTCTTCATACTGTACTATATACTATATAACATACTGTATGGCGTATGTTTTTACAGGGGATCCACGGGTCCGTAAAGAGTCTGATAAAAGCTTAAAATAAGTATAAACTTGTAAACCTTAAAATGTAATAAAATGTCCTACATGCAGTTATTTCATGTTTTATTCTTCTTACCATGTAATGGTAGTAGTACAAGATGAAAAACATGTTATTTTTTCACCATTTCAATTGGACTTCATTTCTGGGCCTTTTATTCTTATTCTTATTTTGTTGTGTTCTATTTTTCCTCAGTGGCCTCAGTGGGAATCAAAATCCCACTGCTCTACCTGTCAAACTACCCAGGACTCACTCTCTGACACTGTGCTACTCTCTCCCTCTCTCTCTCCCACCCCCCTCCAGGCTACCATACCTTGTTAGCGGTGTTGGGTGTGCGTTGCCTCTCTCATCATACATTCCTACAGTACATTGACCATGGGCTCCTGCAACTCACCGAAACCTTTGTGTCTCGGCTCATGACAGGTACACACACACTCACACACACACACACACACAGATGCATGCTTACACTTACAGCCATACTGTTTTTTTTAGTTTTTTTTAGATTAATATCCCTCCAATTACAAACTGCAACCTCTTGCAAGTTTGAAAATTGCAATCAATAATATTTTGATTTCAGTGCTTTTGATTAAATGCGGAGTTCTGTCCACCAGCATCTTTTGCGACTGTTGATGGATGAAACAAAAACCCAGAATGCTCCCTGCTGGAGAAACAAATGAACCCATGACCTCGAACTGGAAAAAAAAAGGTGGAGAGACAGGATGTCGGAGTCATGTGACTAGCGGTGTTTGTTACTCTGTGTGTGAGGATGTACCTGCTGTGAGACGTGATGCAAGCGGAATTCAAGTTTTCCGCTTTGCCCCCCCTCCGCGGAGAGGTCAGAGGTCAGAGGTCAGCTACCGTGCAGCGCCCCTGGAGCTGATAGGGATTCACTGTCTTGCTCAAGGACACTTCAGCAGGGCAGAGGCTCGCTGTCACAGGGATTTAATGGTAAGGTGGCAGGCCAGGGCAGGCGACGGTCGACCACCAGGAAGAAGCGTGCACATGGGACACTTTCCACTCTTCCAATGTTGTTTTTATCTGTCTGGCCTAATCCATATTATATGATACTACGGTGGCTCGTGTGTTGTGTATGGATTTGTGCGGGTTTCACGCAGCTAAGCACACATCGTTCAAAGCCAAAGCATTCCGACTTGGCTCGGAGATCAACGGCACCAAAATATCTTTCTCATTAGACGCCCATCTCCATAGTTTACGTGGTTCTTTCTCACGCACAAAATAAACAAAGAGATTTTAAGAACGGAGTCCAAATAGATTCAGACTTCAAAGTGAGCGAGAAGGATGTTTTAGACTTTGAAGTGAGAGAGGGGTTCATGCGTCACTTCTCCGCAGAGATCCGACAAGTATCTTACCTATCTTAAGTAAAAATTAAACGTGGAATATTTCGCACACGTAGGCACGCACGTTGTCTCCTTACTTTTAAAGTGATAATTCATTTTCCACTTTTCGTCATGAGGAAAATCAGGAGCTGTCAGCTAGCTGCCCTGATTTTTTTTCCCTGCAGCTCTCAATATCAGACCGTCAGACTCTCCCATCCAGGAGACAGAGCAACTGCTCCAAGTGGAGGATCGTGAGAGTGACGTCGGTTAGGGTGGTAAAGACAGAGCTGAGCCACAAATCAAAGCTTTTAATCTACTGGTCAGTTTTCTATGATCGCAAGCTCTGACCCAGATAAGCAGCAGGAAACTGGATGGATGGATCTCTATATCTGTAATAAAACGCTGTTACATCATGGACACAGAAGTAAAAAAAAACACCTACATTTTCCTCGTTCATAGATGACGTATGATTTTCGACTACTACGTTTTTGAAAGCAACAGCAAAAAAGTGGTGCTGGCTGAGATGAAATATGAGCATTCCACCAAAATAAAATATCACGTTAATGCTTTTTTTTTTTTACCCATGGAAATCAATCAAGATAGTATTCTCATTTGCAGCATCACTGACAGGAGTAGGGTTATACATATTCGCACACACACACACACACACACACCTCGGAGCTGCACCGTACAACCGCGGTCCTGTGCTGCTGACCGCAGAGCATTCTGGGGTTTTGATAGTTGTCCTGCTTAACAGACTTTGATGGGGAGTCGTCGAGGGGGAAGGGAAAGCGCGCCTGTCACTCACTTCGCCAGTCCAGATTTCCCCCAACCTTTGCAGAAATTGGAAGTGACAACCTTTTAAATCGCAGATTTACCTTCAAAGCGTTTTTTCAGTAATCAGGTTATGTGTACAAGTCCAAAAGAGATTACAGCGTTATTTCTTTTCTGTCATAAGAGTAATTTGTGCCACCCTGTTTTTTTTTTTCTATGCCCCCCCCCCCCCCTCCCCTTTCTCTCTCTTTTTGTGTCTGTTTAGATTTGGACAACAGTGACGCCAATGAGAAACTGAAGTTCAGCATTCTGAAGAGACTCCCCGAGGTGTGTGTGTGTGTGTGTGTGTGTGTGTGTGTGTGTGTGTGTGTGTGTGTGTGTGTGTGTGAGAGAGAGAATCACTCCACAAAACGCTTTCACAAATACTATTTGCCCAACTGGCCCTCCAATGATTGCTGGTAGACTAAACAGACTGCAGCTGAAATGTCCTGGTGTGTGGCTGGTCGGGGAGAAATAAAATAATGTATGAGGCTATTATAACCTCATCTATTAGTGAGGAAGGTTTTGATCTCTGCTCAAATTCTCTCCCCCCCAACTTCGTTCTGGTCCAATTAAGAGTTAGAAATGATTTTTAGGTCTCATCTCCCTCAAGCCCCCCTGAAGCCAATCACACACACACACACACACACGGCTGGTGTGTGTGTGTGTGTTGGGGTGGGAGATGGGTGGTAAGTAATTGTCTACTGAGTTTGTGTGTTTTTGTGTGTCCCTAACTCTTGTGTAACCGCCACGTGTTTGCATGAGTGTGTGCATATACATGTTGTGTGTGTGTGTGTGTGTGTGTGTGTGTGTGTGCATGTTCCATCCGCATTGTGATCAGAGGAATGTTGAGTGTTTAGTGTCTCTGTTCTCTTTCCTGCCAGTCAGGGCTTTGTTGGGTCAGTTTGGCTGGCAGGAGAGGTTTAGCAGCAACACACACACACACACACACACACACAGAGTCTCACTTTCTCACACTTCTCTCCTTCTCTCTCACACCCACAGACACACACACTTGGCTGAACTTCATTTTACCGTGTTCACTGGTAGCCATACTTGGTTTGTGTGTGTGTGTGTGTGTGTGTTCTGTTTCCGGTCGCATCCTGTTGAATTTCTTTTACGTCCATCAAACTAAATTAAACCTCGAGGACAGTCTTTATTCCGTAGGCCACGGACGAGTAGACCTTAGTTTAATTTGTAAGATTATTTTCATGGCATTACTGGTTTATTAGATACAGACCTGCTGCATCTGTGTACCTGAGCCTGTGGCGTTGTAAGTACGTGGCATTTTCCTCAGCTTGCTGGACCTGTACTTGAAAATAGTCAAGAAGTTGATATAAGATGTGAAAAGTGCAATTAAACAATTTCGTTCCCCCACTGGTGATTTTGTTAGATCACATATCTAACAAAATAATTGGGGAAAATCATTTTAGTTGTAATTGTGCAGCAGTTGTCTGTAAAAATCTATTAGTGAGTTGAAGAACTGATGGCCATGTGTGTGTTTGACCCTGTTTTTTCCCCCTGTGTTTATTGGAACGTCAATTAAAGTGACTCCTCTGGTAGAAACACCATCCTTGGACTGATTCAGGATCTCACTGTTGACTTGGCAGCCACGCCGGCAGCGGGGGACCGGTGTGTTTGAGGCTGGATAGACCGTTGGCTTTGATGAAAATCTAACACCTGTAACGTGTGTGTGTGTTTCTGTGTGTATCTGAGTATGTGTTATTACCTTAGGGTGCATTTCTTAACCCCCCCCAAAAATAAATGTTTCTCTGGAATCCTCCTTCAACAGTGAGGTGCTCAATAATGGTTTAAATTCCACGCTGCAAAATAGAAAGGGGCAGATGTTCAGATGCTCCAGGGATGATCTTTACTCGGGATAATAGCAACAGCTAAATGCCTAAAATGTAGTCTCTCGTGTGTGTGTGTTTGTGTGTGTGTGTGTGTGTGTGTGTGTGGGTGCAGCCTATGGAGCACAGGATCTACCAGCTCTGGGACCATCCTGTCAGTTCAGCTTCAATCTCCAGGGATTATGTCAGGACTCTGCTGGAGAAACACAACAAAAACAAGGTAAAGTGCACGCACACTAATAATAAAGCAGTATAACAGTAATCCAGGGGAAAAACAGACACACTAAAAAAACTTCTGAATATACAATCAAATCTGTAAGCAGTAGTAAAGTGAGCTATTCTTATACTTCCTGTATACTACGGATTTTACAGAAGTACACCCTTTCGGCTTTTGACTTGTCTCCATTGGCCTCCGGTATCATACTGTGTTAAAACAACACAAGTTCACACTGCTTGCATCCACTTGATCATGCTGTTGTCCGGTGGCCGGCTGGGAAGGAGAGTCAACCATGTTGCGGTGATAGGCAGGACACAATGGCAATGCTAGAGCTTTACTGGCTGCTGATGGGTAATGTTGCAGCCAACTTGGTCTGAAAAAACGAGGTGACCATGATCAGCAGCGGACTTGTTGCAGTGTGAATGCAGGGTTAGACGCTTGACTGTTCCAGATGTTTTCCAGAATCCACGGTTGTTTTTTGTGTCTCTTCTCCAGGGATTTGCACTCACAGGCAGAGACAAGCCAAGCTTCACACCTGAGTTTCTGCCCCTTACCTACCTGGCAAAAATACTCTCAGATATAGAGGAACAAGGTAGAGAGTGTGTGTGTGTGTGTGTGTGTGTGTGTGTGTGTGTGTGTGTGTGTGTGTTTGTCCTGCCTGGTCAAGACACAGAGTATCAAGACAGAATGTGTGTGTGTGTGTGGGCACTTGTTCACCACCTCGTTGGTCAAACTACAGTGCTCTCCAATGTAGAGGAGCAAAGCAGGATGTGTGTGTGGTTGAGTATGTTTGTGTTTTACTCTCTAACTTTCCCTCTTGTCTCTCTCTAACTCCTCTCTCTGTTTCAGCTCTGAACCCATTCGAGGAGCAGGAGAACGTGGACGCCAGGTTTGTGGAGGAGACGGCTCTCAAGCAGACACTCATTCTGCTGGGATTTGAGGACAAATGAAGGATGGACAGTCGGACAGTCGGTAGGACGAAGGGGACAACTGATGGATGGATCGGGGGAGGAATAGATTGATGACGAGGAAAATGTTTTTTAAGAGAACAGACTCATTTCACTGGGCCTTGAGGACAAGTAAAGGATGGATGGATGGATGATGGAGGGGCGGAGCAGAGCAAAGAAATGGAAGATGAATGTAGAGGATGAGAGCTCATAAACAAG
Source organism: Hoplostethus atlanticus (assembly GCA_034670405.1). NCBI lineage: Eukaryota > Metazoa > Chordata > Actinopteri > Trachichthyiformes > Trachichthyidae > Hoplostethus > Hoplostethus atlanticus. The sequence goes on from JAXDDX010000026.1 coordinate 1,608,352, forward strand.
CCCCTCGCCCTGCAAGGCTTTGAGGACAAATTAAAGTTTGATGAAGGGATAGATGGATGGATAGATGGATGATGGAGAAAGGGTTGAGGGGAGTTAGATAGGAATGGATGATTTTAGAGAGATTGAGAGGTAGAAGAAAAACTTGGAGAGAGAGAAAAGAGTCCTATTGCTAAACCAAAGTTCTGTCTCAGGGTGGATTATAAAAGCCTTGTCATTGTTTATTTCCCCCACCGGTTTTGCTTTTGTCAAGTACTGTAAGTTAGTTTTCTCTACCAGACACTTTGCCAGATAAACAACCATCGTTCAGTGGTCATATTCAATTCTAGTTGGCTGGTCATTTCTATGCCACTGTGGCCTGCTGACCTGCTAGGGTTATGATAGCACTGCATTTAAAACAATAACTTCAACATCTAAAATCGGAACATAGTACTAGGGAATACGGATATTATTTGATGCCCATGATCCAAGCTCTGTCAGCAGCAGCCAGCGCTCTCTCCACTGTGCCAAGAAGCTACACATGCCACCTCCTCTCCATTTGTGGATGTTGTATGACCATATGACCATCTATGACCAAGAATGAAGAAAAGGATAATCAAATAATGAGCTTTTGTTGTCTGCACGATGGGGATATAACTTAGATTCACTAAATTCTTGCCATTCAAATAGATACTGTGTCTACATTCCAGGCATGCATTATAACATATACTTCCAAATAAACCCCATCTGTTAACAACTCACAGGTTAGGGCACCTCGGGAGCTCTTTCACATTTACAAGTAGTATGTTTGTGTGTGTATAAAGTGTGTGGGCAAGTGAGAGGTTACCTTGCTGTTTCTTTATGCACATCTGCTTGCCATAGTTCTAACAGCCAAGGAAAGAAATAGCCAAGCAGGCAAAAGCATTGACACAGTAGATATGATCAGTTAATGGTTCAAGCACTCACTCCCATTGAATTTAACACTTGATTATATTTGCGATTGAAAGCAGTAGAGTACTGGCAGCAGAGTACTGGCATCGTTAAGATGTCAAATATGTATTAAGAAGTGCTTGAATGCAACTCAGTGACATAAACCTGGTGCTTCAGATGCATCAAGATGCTGATTTAAAACCACCACACCTCTGAAATCCTGAGACGTTCTATGTCGTCGGCAGTAGGGAACAGACACTTCAATAAGATGATGAATAGGGAGGAAACAGCGTACATGACGACTCTCACATTGCTCAATCCGTCCGCACACGTGCCCTCATGAGTAAGCTCTTACCGCAAGCCGAGAAATTGTGTGGTAGTGTGCAGTGTGTTCATTCACGTGGGTGTGTGTGTTAGTTCGTAATCCTTTTTAGAGCATCTATGTGCACAGTCAGCCTAAGCACCATATGAGACAGATTACCAGGGTTCGTTTCTGTGCCATGTGATGCTTTGATTCTAGGAATTACTTGCTCATGTTATTTACAGATGCTTGCGGAACAGAGTTAAAGAAGTCGGTTAAACTCACTCCAGTTATACCTTCACTTATTCAGGAGTGTGTGATAATGTACAATTAGTATAATACAACTACATAACGTAGGTTGATCAAAGGTAAATAGATTGATCAAAAATGAATAACAGGCCAACAGTACTCTGAAAAAGGGATTTTTGTATCACTTTGTTTTGTGTAAACAATCTTGTATTTGTATGATGAATTGTAAATAAAGAGATTTTCCTATTTACTGTCTTTTCTGTGATGTACAGGCAGATTTTGTACCAGTAACCTGCAACTCTACAAATTTCAGAAATGTTTTACTTTTCATAAATGATCACAAACATTAATAGTTTCATGATTAACTTGTTCTTTGGGATATCAGATTCAGAGTTGTGGTGCAAAGCATCCCCATAACACCAGAGTTTAGAGTTTGTTTTATTCTTTCTACTGAATGCTGTTTGTCTAGGCTGACACATGCACAGTGGGGTTTTTACTTTGCACTTCCTTATTTTAGGGTGTTCTCTAACTCTGGATTAATATTTATAGTAGATTCATTTTCACGTTGGCAACAGTTGGTTGGCCTTGGTTCACTTGTTTTTACTGAATAACCCTGAAAATTCAGAGCCAAGTCTACCCTGGAGCCTGGAGATAAAGTTGGGAATAATCCAACTGAGCATTGGCTAGCGTTAAACACTTGTAAGAGTAATGTTAACCCAGGGATAACTACAGTCAAATGATTTGTAGTGCGAAAAGCTCTACGGATGGAAATGATCAGAGCTGGTACATTGGAAGTCTAGGAAGGGAAGGAAATGAGCAGTCAGACTCTGCAGAATCTCTCGTGTCGTGTTTTGGACTGACTCAGAGCTCTGAGGGAGTCCCATTATGCATCCACACACACCCTCGTGTTGCTCTACCTCTGAGGAAATTCAAATGAATTTGATTCATTTCCTACCACTTTCGTTTTCTAACATTTCCCAATACAATCCTTCCATGAATAAAGAGTCATCTTCTGGGGAATTCCCCTTTTAAATTTGAACAACTCGCTCACTCCCCACTCTGCTGTATCCTCCAGATTCTGTTATGCAGTCAGTGTTATGTAGATAGCCCTGTTTGTGCTTATTAGCTCAGTTAAGCTGACAACTCAGCATCAGCCTGCAGTGGATGATCAAACACTGGGTGGATATAGCAAGCAGGCACACACACACACACACACACACACACACACACAAACACACAAAATCAGTCAGGAAGCAGACACATGAACCTCTTGCACTGTACACGCACTGTACATTCAGGAAGTTGATGCACACTGCATGTATTGCAAACTCAGCGTACACAGCAATGACCCCTGTTTACAGCTCATGTAAACACACACACACACACACACACACACATTTCAGTGCTGACAAACAGCAAAGCATACACAGTGTCCACATGTGTGACACCAAAACCACAGTTTCCATTTCCCTACTAAGATCAGAAGATAGAATAGAATTCCAGTAAATTCCACAATTAGTCGCAAGCAATTTCGTTTTTTTTGCCATTGCCAGTAAGCCTAACCCCTCCACCTTAGGCAAAGTTCTCCTTTTATCCTTTTTACTCCAACTCTCCTCCCCTTTTCTGACTCTCCTGCCATCTCTCTCTCACTCAGAACTGACTTATCCAATTTGTTCCCCTAAATTGTAATGATCCCCTCCCTTTGTCATTTCCCGTACTTTTCCATTGCCTCATATTTCCCAGCAATGTTTACATTGAACATTTCAGGCATTAAGCAAGGACGCTTATCCAGCTTAAATTCATTACAATGTATTAATTACCACCAGCATTACAAGTGTAAGGAATAAAACAGCAACAAGACAGTAGAATATGTTCCTCTGTCCTTGGGAAATGAATGGGCCATCGAGAAAGAAAGTACCAAAACAATAATATGCTAGGTACAGAAATGAGCACCGTTTCTTTGGCAAGACAACAGCAAGACCATGTGTAAGTAGAGGAGGAAGTGGAGGAGGTGGACGAGGTGAAGTTTTTCATAAAGAAATGGGATTTCGTGCTCACGTCTTGTCCTCCCCCCTCAACTCCTCCATGTCCTCTCTCCTGTTTTCCCCTCTCCTGTTCAGTATTACTGCAGGGAAACTGTAAACAAGTTCTTGCCTCTAAAAATAAAAAAAAAAGAAGAAGGAGAAGAAATCACAACCAGATGTGGTGGCACACTCCACAATCTGGCTTCACACGCACAGATGATGACGAAACAAAAGTGGTATGCTCCATTGTCCGGACACACACATACACACACCGTTGGAAGGAATAGCCATGAGAGGCGCGTTGAGAGAGCGTAGCTGTACTGTAATACCTTGCTCTTGTTGAGAATTCATTAAACAGACCCCCGGGGAGATACTGAAAATACATCTTTTATTTTCTAAGAACTAAATGAGAGCAAGCAAACAATTTTCATGTAAGTGTCTGTTAACCTATATGTCCTATTGACATATGGTATTTTTAAGTTTTGAAAACACACACTGAAAACACTCTCCCATATAAAGGCTTGTGTAGCAATTGTGATTAGATTGTGAGTTAAGTGAACAAATCACTGGATTTCTACTGTTCATTTAACCAGGTCAAGTCACTGTTTTATGAGACCAAGCCAAACCACTGATAAGGAATTGTAAAATGTCAAAAATACATGTGGCAATGGAAACATTATTTGTTTTTTCACTGGACTCCTCAAAAATTATTGGACACTGATGTGATCTTGCATTGTGTGGATTAAGATTACAGTCAACACCAAACTTAACTGTTCACAGAATACGCAGTCTTACATTTATTAATAGATAGGTAGATGTGCTATTGGTGTGTGTTTGTGTGTATATACTTGTATGTGACTATCTCCACATCTCCATCTATATCTCTATGGGTTTGAATCTTGGCTTGCGGATGTGCCTGATGTTGGCTCCTGGTTCGGAGGGTTTGAAGGGGGCCAGTGCTCCGTAGGGCTTGGGCAGCGGCAGGGAGCCGGCCTCGGGAACGTACGCATTAGGACGGACCTCCGCTGTGGTGTACACTCCATTAGGCAGCTGGTTCATCTCCTCTTCCTCAGCCAGCTACACACACACACACACACACACACACACACAAACACACCAGGTACAGTTTCAGTATTTCATTTAAGATTCCATGACCATGGAAGAAAGGTTGATTTAAAAGTTATTTTTCCACCTGTAAACACCTCAATCAGACTAAACTAACAATGTTTACATACAGCCTGACAATATGTTAACAGGACAAATCTACTCAAATGCTGGTATATTTTGACTGTGGCTGGTAAAGTCCATCAACTCTGGCAGATAAACAACCAGAATTTCTTTTCTATACTAAACCTAATTTGGCTCGTAAAATAGTGAAAGTGGCTGGCAAATTGACACCCATTGTAGTTGATGGATAAAAATGCCCAGCCCTTCAGTATTGCTGAAACATAGTTAAAACCTGGGATCCCATGTCCTTTTCACCTCCTTAATTTTCAGAACAACATGTGACTTAACTGTCCCCGAATCTCACTGAAACTTCAAAGTGATGTTTTTTTTCTCATGCATACAAACAGTTTATCCCCTGGCATGTGATCAGAGCAACGTACACAAAACAAGAAATAATGGGGTTGAAAGGAAAAAACCAAAAACCAAACAGGAACGGCTAATATAAATTAATGGGAGTGTTGTTTCAGAAAACAAGACTGGGCCGTTTTGGTGTGGTTAGTGACTAAGTTTTATCTTATTCTTACAACAGACACAGTTTAGCTAGTGCACTTAGGAAGTGGGAAGTGCTACACAGAACCCTCTATGTGAGAGAAGTGAGATAGCACGCACACATGCACATCAAATGTTTGCATGTTCGGAAGGCTTACACATGCAAAACTTTTCAATTATGTGACTTAAACAAGTGGCTGTGTAAACAGTGCAACAGTTAAGCATGAAACATTCAAATTGTTCTGCGACCAGCTCGAAAATAAAATCCTGAAAGAAAAAATCATGTCCCTAGAATCCACTGCAAGTATTCATTTTCATGTAAACATTTACATTTGTTTTTTTTTAGACATTTAGCTGATGGTCCGATCCAGAGTGATTTACAGTGACTCCAAAATGACAAAAGCTTGAATTCTTAGATTGTCCACATTTAAAGCAACCATTAGCAAGGACTACAAGGGTCGAAGCCAGAACGCCCTGACAACACCTTTCTCATTAGCTTTCATTTTCAGTCTCTGCAGGTTTCCGCCAATTTTTCAGTTATCCAGTTGCAGCCTGCATGTAGAAATAGTGTGGTGTCTTTTGGGCCAGGAGTTATTAGCAGGCGTAGACGGGGAGGGAGAATACAGATCAGCAAAACAACAGACGGCAGACGATTGGATTGGTTTCAGGCAGAGCTGATCCCAGTATAAGAGAATGTGTGTGTATGTGTATACGCCTGCTATTTCTGTTTAGCTGTCTGTCTTATTTTTGTCTGCCTGTCTCCCCCTCTTGTCCCTGAGAGCCTTAATCAATTCCAGTCCAGTGTTTGTGTATGCGTGTGGTAAAAACCCTCTCTCCTGTTTGTCTTGCTTGTTTAGTCTGTATGTATGTGTGTGTGTGTGTACACAGTGTTTATACACCTCTCTTTCTCCTGTTTCTCAGATTGTTGTCTCTCAGCACCTTAATCAATTCCTGCCCACTGGCCTTGTGTATGTGTGTATGTTGTGTATATCCCCTTCTGTTCTTTTGTCTGTCACTCCATCTTCTCCTCTTGTCCCTCAGTGCCTTAATCAATTCCTGACCAGTAATCTGTGTGTGTGTGTGTGTGTGTGTGTTTACCCTCTCTCTCTCCTGTTTGTCCCTCTGCCTCCTCCTCTTGTCCTGGAGCACTTTCCTCCACTCCTCTTCCATCTCCGGGCAGGGTGGCAGGCCCTGCTCCAGCCGCCGCTGGCATCCATCCACCTGGAGCACAGGGGCGGGTCGAGACATTCACTTTATATTCCCATCACTCAGTTCACTCTACACTCTCCCAGCTCAATTCAAATTAATTTGTGCTCAAAAACAGATGGTCATATCAGTGTCAGAATTTGGGCTAAGTTTTCCACATCTATAGTAATTGGATCTGCGTAGGGCTGCAGACATATATCAGCGGCAGAGGCTCTTCACGTCATTTATATGCACCTCCTGACATTTTTAGAAGGCAAGTGGGCAGTCTCGTCGCTATAGTGGTTTAATTCTTTATTGAGATATTGGAAAAGTGGTGAGGCAGACAGAGCAAGGGAGACAAAGGAGTGAAAGCTCTGGTGAGATTCAATTTCAGGCCAGTGTGGGCACACATGGTTCCACAGGTGGGAATCTTAACACTTGAAAGGCTACGCTGCTATCAGTTGAAATAACTGAAAATTGTCTCTTCATGAGTTTTCTCAGACTCACTTTCTGTACAAACCAGTTTTTGATAGATTTTCAATATCAAGCAAGGAAATGGTAGTTAGAATTATATATTGCCCCTTCAATTCATGTCTATTCGCCTTGTCTTAGACCCCCAAAATCCACCAGCCTTTCTTGTGTTAAAGACTCGATTATCTTGGGACACGCTGCCTATAGTTTTACAGTAAGTGTGTCAGGTATACATACACTCTTCACATCTGAATGGAAATGTAAATAAAAGACTGAAATCCCTGCTCGGAGGTGCTGTCTCCAACAATAACAATGTGGATTTTGGATGTATATAAAAAAAGTCATAACTTGACTGCTCGCTGCAGCACCAATGGTGTTGTTTATCACTCATTATCACACTGACTTCCACAATGCTTTCGTTTCCCTGTATTTGGGCTAATTAGATTTATTTTGAACGATCCTGTTATGTGATACAGTACAGTCTTGTCATCTGATGCTTTTTGGCTTTTGTTCTTGCTTTGTTTATTTTTTCTTTCTTTCTTTGAGATGAGATGTTTTTATGATCCCCTTGGGTTTTTAATCAACTGTGCAAATTATTAATTGGCATCTCCTCTCTCTGTGTTTGTTAACGTTGTATTTTATCATTGTGCTTTTTAAAATACATGGCTTCTGTGTGTTATCACCATGCAAATCCCACGGTGTTGCAGTCAAAGAAGGGACATACAGCAATGCAAGACGGTGAGAAGTTATTTGAAGGCATTTCTGCTTTTGTAGATGTTCAGTGGAGAGTGACAGGAAGAACTAGAAAGACAGAGGGAGTCGGGACGGTGTGCAACCAAGCTCACAAGTTGGACTCATAATCATAATGTTGTGAGTACACGGTATGCGCCTTAACCCACAGAGCGACTGGTACACCTCTGACCTGTAGTTCTTTCTCCTTGATCTCTTGTTGGAGAGACAAGGCAGCAGCTTGCTTCATGGAAAGCTGCGCGGCAATTGACATCATACGGTGGTTAGTGTCAATTATACGAGACCGGAGTTCATTCACCTGCAAGCAGAAGACACGCAGACACACACACAACCATATATACAGTTAGTTACACATATAGTTTGCATGTGTACTTACAACATGTATGTGTTTGTTGTGCAGCTTTCATTTGCATTATAAATCAAATTCATCATTCAGTTATTACTCAGTTATTACATGCTTTCTCAAATTATTCCATGTATTAAGCCTTGTTTTCCTGGCACCTGGTGGGGTTATCTAAGCGTGCTGAAAGGATTTGCTGCCAGTGTGTGTGAGAGGCTGAGAGAATGAGAAAGAAACAGAAAAATAAAGAGTGAGAGAAACAGAGAGAGAGAGAGCCAAGGAAAGAAACAGTGACAGAGATTGACAGAAACAGACAGAGAGAGAAACAGAGGTGTAGCAGGTAATGCTTGGTGAACTCCTTAATGCCTGCGCTGCATGCATCCTCACATGGAGCCTACATGCTCCTCAAACAATGTGTGAGCGCACTTGTGTTTGAGAAAGACAGAAGTGAATGTGAATGATAAAGCAAATGTTTGTGCATGGGCGAGTGGATGGGCCTTCCTCTGTGTGTGTGCCATTAGATCAGTGTGTATGTGAACATATTACTCTGTGTCTGTGTGTTTGTGTCTGTATCCCTAGATATGCGTGTATGTGCATATCCTTCTGTGAGTGTGTGTGTCCTTACGCGTGTGTGTGTATGTATGAGTGTATTCCTCTCTCTCTATATGTGTTTCCCTCTCTACCTTCTTAGCCAGTGGCAGTCTGTCCAGTTGGCAATTCTCTGCCTGCTCCCTGATTGGCTGAGAGAGCCGGGTCACCTGATCCAAGAGGAGCTCTTTCTCAAACACCTGCTCCTCGCGCTCCGCTAGATACAGCTCCAGCTGCATGCACACACACACACACACACACACACACACACACACACACCATTTTTGCCATTAGGGGCCTAATGGCAAAAACGTGCACATATGCATGTTTGCACACACAAACACATTATTGATGATGTTGCACTGTACCTGCTCTATCTTCTTGACCAGTTCTACAGTTGAGGGATCTGTGCCTTTCAGTTCCCTGGTTCTGCTCTCCTGACTCAGCTCTTCTAGAGCTTTCTCCAGCTCCAATGTCCGGTCCTTAGCTTCTGACAACTGAGGAGACAGAGAGAGAGAGAGAAAATGTATAGATAAATGAGAGGAAAGACACACACACACACACACACACACACACAGTGGTCTCCGACAGTGTTCTCCAGCATATCAGGCTGTAGCCATCAAGCCACTACCATCCAATTCTAATGTAAAATGTAGTCCATGTTCAAAGAATTATATTTTTGTTTCTCCTTTTCAAAACAAGACAAAACACAATTCACATAAATGAATAAGTAAACAACATGAAAGCAAAGCAAGAACATGAAAGTAAGACGTGTGGAATTAGTCTGCCAGTTCCTGTCTTTTGAGTGCCTTGTCCTCTAGGCATTTAAGATACTTATTGCACTGGGGATTTTAAAAACGCTTATTAAGACATTTCTCAGCTAAATGTAGCGCCCATATGAAAACTGTTTCCCGCTCGGCGACAAGTCCCTGGCAAAGTCTGATAAGAGAATCCAAAATTTAAAACGCCACAGGATCCCTCTAAGAGACCGGGTTTTATTTTCTGACATCCCTGAAGACTGCAGAAAAAGAAGGGGAAGTGAGGATACACAAAAAGTAGAAAGAAGATGAGGTAAAAGACTAGAAATAGACAAAAGACAGGCAAGAAAAGAAAATCTTTAAAATTGAGTGAGGCCTTTTCCTGAGTGTTGCAATAAGTGAGCAGGTAGGGATTTGATGTCTCGCTCAACTTTAATAGGAAACTTATTTGTTGATGGACCTAGAGAGCACTAAAACCATCTACATCTACCCTCCATTACTGAAGTGGATTCAAGAGATGAAATCTATTGGAATAAGGGATCACAGCTTTCACCTGGATTCACCTGCGCAGTTTATTTCACAGAAAAGATTCAAGATTCAAGAACTTTATTTGTCACATACACACACGGGGTGTGCAGTGAAATGAAAAAGTGGCAATGCTCAACAGGAATGTGCAAAGGGCAACAGTACACAGTATTTACAATAAAAAACCAACACAATATTTACAGTATTACAGTAAGAGCTCTTATATAAAAAACAACACAATATTTACAGTAAGAGCACTATAAAAATATAGTGCACTATAAAAACATAGTAAAAGTGCACCGCCCAACGTGGGGCTCGAACCCACGACCCTGAGATTAAGAGTCTCATGCTCTACCGACTGAGCTAGCCGGGCGTGGTCCTCATAGTTTGTATCGTCAATGTAGATGATGGAGAGATAAGAGAAAGACAAAACACAAGACAAGTAACAAGACAGGAGGCCTGTTCACTTGTCTAGGGACTACAGATGGAAATAAGCAATTACTGTACCTAACTCAGCAGGGAAGTTAATGCAATTGCCCACTGGCCCTGTTAAAATATATATATATATATATATAACATAAAAGGATTAAGTAGGCATGACAGAGACAGAATAAAAGTGGAGTAGAAATTAGAAAGACAGAAAAAGGACAAGTGTGACAGAAGAGAAAAAAAGCAGAGTAAGAATAGGAAGAACGAGAGAATACACGAGAGAATAAAAATAGGTGCCTGGAGAGAATGGAGAGGGAGACAACTACAAGTGAGCTGAAATGATCAGAAAGACAGCAAAAAATAAAGACAAGTGAGTAGAGGAGAAAAAACGGAATGGAAAAATGGTGGAGACAGTAGGTCTGACCTGAGATGACCAGACTTATGAAACAACAGCTTCTCTTCATCCAACCATGCAGTGTATATGTGTGTGTGTGTGTGCATCTCCCTATGTCTATGTGTGTTTGCATGAAATATGAGTGTATGTGTGTGTTTCTGTGTGTGTCTGACACGAAAGACAGCGTGGAACAAAGTCATGATTCCCATTTTCTCTACCTTCATGGAAGAGTTTAATCACATCTTTCTGATGCAAACAGACAGGGAGTCTGATTAAGAGAGAGTTAGGTGCACAGCCCCTTAAAAAGAGATGCTTCTCCCTCAATGTCATATGACTGAGTTTAACCTTAGTGGTATGGCTGCCATGTGATTAACCTAAGCGCTTTGTAGTGTTTGTAAGGCCAAAGTCACAGATGAAAGAGAGAAGAAAGAAAGAGAGAAAGAGAGACAGACAGAGAGGCAGAAATATCTACAAAAAGTAGCCAATGAGCAGAAAAACAGAGAGAGATGGAGATGAGAGGAAGGAAGATATACTCAGAAAAGACTGATAAAAAGACTGAGGAAGGAAGGCAGGCAGAGGAAGTGAGAGAGCCAACGAGGGCAAAATAGCCAGAGAGCATTCAGAAGAGTGAGAAAGGGAGACAGAGATAGGAAGTGAGCAAGAGCAAATGAGAAAGACAGAATGAGAAAGAGAGCTGGTGAGAAAGAGAAAGAAGAAAACAAGGCAGTGTCACTGACCACCAGACTAGGAACTAAGGGAGAGTAAGACAGGGTATCTACAATTTTCAGAAAGCCACAATGAATACTTTTTAAGACCTTGTTAATTCTCCCTGGAATTGAATTGAAGAGCAATTTAAGAAACAAAATAAACAAGGCTAACACTACTTCTGATTGAACACAGCTAATGAAAGTTCTGAAACTATAAATGGGCTGAAAGGAAAAAATGATAACAGCAAATGAAATGTAATGGACATGAAGTTCAACATCAGCTTAGTAGGGCAGATATGATGAAAAAAACATGTTTTGCAAGAGTGGAGCTGCAGTGAAAAAATAAGACCTCTAATAGCTGTATTTAAGGTGTTTAATAATTAAGACACTGCATTTGAAGACTTCCTGCTAAGAGGAGTGTGTGCCCAGTCCTGGCTTTAGTTTTTGATTCTGATTGATCTGACTGGGCTCCACCCTCACACGTAAGCACCCCCATTTAAACACTTCATGATGGATGGGGTACAGCATATCTCTGTCACCCTCCCTCTCCTCTCTTCACTATTCAATCAATCTTTTTCTCTCTTGTGCTCTGTCTCTTTAAGTTTTACTCTTTCTCTCCCTCTGTTGTTATGCACTGATGTTTCTTCTATCCCTTTGTATTCATCTGTCTCTATGTTAGTGTCTCGCTCTGTCTGCCTGCCTCTCTTTTTTCACTTAGCCCGTCTCTCCAACAGTCAAAGAGGATGGTTTATTTCTTTGCTGGTGAATGGTTCAAACCATTGTACACATGTCAGTATCCAAGCCGAATACAATTTACATATGATTTCCATAATTTAAATCAAGCTCTAACAGTAAACATAATAGCTTAAAAGGCCACACACACAGCAGATGTCACAACAGCACTCTTAACGGCACAACAATGCGATACATAAACAGCAGTTGGTTTTCAGCGGCAGCCAGTTTTCATTTTCAGCAATCTGATATGTGCGGTGTAGCATTGTTGTGACTGCACTTGCTCCCACAGCGGGCCTGGTCCGGTTTATTGGAGGACTGAATTGGATGGCTGGATATGCATTGGTGTTTAGGTAGGAGCCAGTTTGAGATTTAAGAGGCGCGGTAACAAACGACTTTCAAGGCTTGTAGAGCGCTGGAAGATTGAATAGTTTTACATGCCTTACAATGAGAGCTGCACTCAGGTCCCATAATGATCAGAACTGCTTGCTTCTCTCAACCTTTCTGTCTGCCTGCCTGTCTCTCTTTCTCTCTACCTGTCTGCCTGCATCTTTCACTCTCTCTCTCTGCCTGTCTGCCTCTCTTGCAATAGTGGTGCACTCCCACAGATAGTTTAGTACCAGGTTAGTCTCTCTCTCTTTCACACACACACACACACACACAGTCTGTCAAGATATAATTCACGGTAGGATTCCCGATGGTAATCACTTCCAGACAGGTTGGACCAAGATATAAGAGTGATACATAAACAATATGACTCAACACTACAGGGGCAGTGCAGTGTGTCATCACCCCACCCTGTTACCCCATGACTCTCTGTGTGTGTGTGTGTTTAATGGGAGACTCATTAGAAGACTGTTCAACAATACTCAACAGATATTGCTGTAAGGGTATTGTGACAGCTTCTAGTTATACATTCACCAAACACTGCATAGATCTGAGTGTGTATGTGCACTTATGTGTATGCGCTTCTTTGAGATTGTTGACGTGCCAGCAACTCATAAACAAGCGGTAAATTCAGAATCCAACACCAACCTCTGTTTATTTGCAGCAATTAAAATTCCTCAGAGCAAATGAAAGCCTCAGAGTATATCGAACTTCAATAGTCTCACAGATGGCCCTATCTATCTTTGTCAAGATTTCCCATCGAAAGGGGGGGTCCGTCTGCAAAGAACAGATAAACTGGTCACAAATGAATACAAATACACGATATATATGATAAATCGACAGCAAGGGAGTTGCATTGAGATTGAATTCGCATAGTGAATGAATTGAGCCGGCGAGGCTTGTGCAATACGACCGAGAGATTCAAGTGATTCACTTTATGTACCCAACGGGGCTAGATGGCTATACGAGAGAAAACAGTGATTTAGCAGATGACTCGGTCGTCGCACAGGGAGGAGAGCCCAGATTGCTGGATGGATAGATGGATGGATGGATGGATGGATGGCTATATTGATCAGGGATGTCACCGTTGTTCAAAAGTCATAGGTGTGTATCCAAAGAAATGAAGTCCCTATAGTAATATAGTCCCTATAAAATAATTTCCTTGTTGGATGGAGGGTGATTAAGGAAGGAAGGAATCAATGTATTGATGGCAGAAAGGAAAAAAGGATGATAAGAAGAGGGGATCAATGCAGGGACAGGCAGCAAGGAAAGAAGGAGAAAGAAACAACAGAGGGAATGTGGACAAAAGGAAAGTAGGAAGGAAAGGGTGGAGGTTAAGAAGATTTCCAAGTAATGTAGATTTGTTTCCAAAGAAACAAAAAAAAACAGTGGCCTATGGAAAGAAGGAAGGAGAGACAGACGGAAGAAAAGAAAGAGTTAAGAAAGGAATGATGGTTAAACAAAGAAAGAAAGAAAAACTAAAAAATAGACAAAAACTAGGAAATGATAAACAAGAGAAGGAATAACAGATGGAGAAAAGGAAAAAGGGTTTTTTCCCAAAAGAAACACGATGAAGTCTATTCCAGCCAAAGGACCAGAAACCTCAGCTGAGAGACACAGAGTCCAGCAGCAAGTCAAAACCAGTCACACAGATAAAGTACAGCAACACACCCAGTCCTCTGGCACAGCTGGTGCGTATGTGTGTGTGTGTGTGTGTGTGTGTGTGTGTGTGTGTATCACATACTGGCTGGCTGTGCACCTCTCTCTTCATCTCTTTCTCTCTTCTCCCTCTCGGTTTGTCACTGTCTATGTACTGTGCGGTTGTGTGTTTATGTGTATCAGTCCCTCTCTCTCCCTCTGTGGGAACCTTTGCTTGTGTGTGTGTGTGATTCTATGGGTTTGTCCCTCTTGGTTTTGTATCCTGCTCTCTTTCCCCATGTCTCTCTCCCTTTTTATTTGGCCAAGGTAGTGCTTTCTCTGTCCACAGTGCCGGTCACATTCGACCACGGTCAGCCCTCTCCAACGGAGCTCAATGACAGGGTCAGCTCTGAAAACGGGACTATGAATTGGCATCTTTTGATGAGCGATCAAAGACGGGCTAGGTGCAAAAACAGGTGGCTAGACAGACAGACAGACACATACTACACACACATAAAATTGGATAATGTCATGCAATATTGTTTTTTGAAGCCTCGGTGGTGGATAGGGACAACTTTGCATAACTCGTGCACACTGATGCACACACACACACACACACACATACACACACACACACACACACAAACATACCCACAGACAGTTGGACACTGTCCTGCAGCACTGTGGGATAGAGCCTGGGTGGAGGACAGGGACAGAGTGCATACCGTGTGAATGTGCTTGCAAACACACACACACACACACAATTGGCCTGAGGGGGCAGATAGGGAAAACTTTGCATACCTTGTGCACAGACAAAGACACACACATACAGAGGACGGGACAGCTTGCATAACTCCCTTCTGATCAGGCAAAAGAGATGTTGGCAAGAAATGAAAAGAGGAGAGGAGACAGGAGCCAAAAAGAGAATGGAGGACAGGAGAGGAAAGGAAGCAAGGTGGGGGTGGGAGGAGAGGATATGAAAAGAGGTGAGAGGAGAGGAGAGGAGAGGAGAGGAGAGGAGAGGAGAGGAGACAGGAGCCAAAAAGAGAATGGAGGACAGGAGAGGAAAGGAAGCATGGTGGGGGTGGGAGGAGAGGAGATGAAAAGAGGAGAGGAGAGGAGAGGAGAGGAGAGGAAGTAGGAACCTCCTACATCAAACACAAGAATTTAATAGGACTTTTTTCCTCCCATACCCAGGCATCGTTCCTTGTAAAATGGATGTGACTGGGGAGTCAGAACAGTCAAGCTATCTGTCAGCTTCATGTTTATTCACACCTCTTTAATACAGATGTAACACTAATGGAAGGCATTCGCGTAGCAGTTTGTTTAGAGAGGAGGAATGGGGAGGCTGATATGAGCGAGGGTGCACTATATCAGGAAAGAAAAGAGAGAAAAGAGTGTGCTTGAGAAAAAACATATTTGTGTGTGTGGGAGAGACAGAGACCTATGAAGCCAACAGGTCTATAAATGGTCATGACTGCATAGTCTTAGGTGCATATTGACTTGGTGTCTATCACTGTTTAGAACATAACTTACATTATATCTGTCTAAGTCCTGTCCAGAAAGGATTATTATTACAGAACAAAATAGTTGAAATGGGAACTATTTAAAAATGTAAAAATAGTTATACAAATATATATATATATATACAAACATAAAAAATATATACACTAATTAGCCAAAGTATGGAAAACTTGCATCATAGACTGTCCAAAGACTGAGACTGTTGATTTGTATAGTATGAGAATTGATGTATGCTGGAGTTCACTGAAAAGAAGTTGGTTATTTGTCCAGTAACTATTATTCCTGCAGGGACGGGGGCAATGTAATAATAATCGCTACCAATCACTACACTGGTGAAAATGACATTACCTGAACTCCTCAAGTCAAAATAATCCTGTCTGGACAGGGATTAAGAGGTATACTTAGGCTCTAAAGGGGACAAAGGACACAAATGTTTCTACTTGTATGTTTCTAGTTGTAGTACATGTACACTTTTCCACCTCTATTTGCAGCATGACGACCTCTCCCTCCAGCTTGCTCTTGAGGGGCACTTCCTTCTTCTTCAGGTCTATCTGTCTCTGTTCCTCACTGACGGCCAGCTGCAGGTCTCTCATCTCTTCCTCCAGCATCTCCAGTGCCTTGTTGCCCTTAGCGATGGTGGCCTCCTGGACATTCGTCTTCTCATAGAAGATACACACCTCCTCCTCGCGTTCCAGGAGCTGGACGCCGCTGTAGAAGGAGGTAGGGGAGAACACACACACGCACACGCGCACACGTACACACAACATACAATACTTTAACATAGTATAAATACTCTTGAATCCAGGAAAAATGAAATTGTATATTAAGTAAGATTAAAATATTACAGAGTTTTGGTTCGGATTCAATGAGGAATACACAAGCACTTTGCATAACACAACCTGGCATGCACACACACACACACACACACACACACACACACACACACACACACACACACATACACACACACGTACAGGTAATTGCGGCGCTGTATCGCTGTTTTGTGGCTCTTGGTCATTTCCAGCAGTGCCTGCTCCTGGACGTTGATCATTTGTGTGAGTTTCACCAAATCCAGTTTATGCTCCTCACACTGCTGACCGACCTGCTGGAGCTTCCAGGCCATCTGGAAGAAGTTATGGGAAAAATGATTGAGAGATATTTTTTACATCTGGGCTTGAGGGTTGGCCAGGTGGCAGGGATAGTTCTGGTCCTGGTCTGTTCTGATTGGCTGTCATGTTGAAAGCACTTATAAAGTAACCAGATAAATGCACACCTTTGACTGCATAGCAGTTAAAATATGAATGCATTAACCAAAAATAACCACTCATACATGTACGTATGTGTTGTTTAGCAACCACTGTTCAAGGACTACTGTACATTGGGGAATAATAGACTATTATTCAATACAATCAACCCATGGATCCTAGCTGACAGAGAACTTTGGACTAGACACTGAACTAATCACTTGGATTACACTGGGCTATCCCAGTGGGTGCAGTTCAGTAACACTTTGCTTGAGACATGCTCTACCTCTATAGGCACGCCACAGGGGAATGTTCTCTCTCCTCTACTGTACATTCTGTACAATGATAGCTGCCGTGGCAGACACCCGGGGCTCCACCTGATCAAAATCGCCGACAACACTGCCTTGGCGAGCCTCCTGGAAAAGGAGGAATCTGAACATGATGCAGCTCTGGACGACTATGGTGTGAGGAATCACACCTTAGTCTGAACACATCTAAAACCACGGAACTGGTTTTTGATTTCAGATCCTTCTCCACCCAGACCATCGGTGATAAGAGGATAGGGGATTGAGATGTGAACAGCTATAAATACCTCGGCCTCCTCATCGATGAAAAACTATCCTGGGACCAGTGTAGCGATGCCATACATAAGAAAGGACAACAACGAATGTACATCCTCAGGCGACTGAACTTTTTTAAAGTTGACAATTCCATTCTTGTACTGTTTTATAAGTCTTTCATACAGAGTATTCTGTCGTACTGCATTGTATGTTGGTTTGGTAATTCTGAGACCACACAGAGGAACAAACTGGGATGGGTTGTGAAAACCTGCAGGGAAAAGCATTGGGGTGCAACAGACTGACTTGTACCACCTGTACCTTAACCACCTGACTGTGAAAGCAGACATGGTCTGCCGTGACCAGTCTCATCCACTGTCAGGGCAGGAGGTTTAGGATCCCCAGTTTGAATGAGTTAGTTTTACTCATTCAAACTAACAAACTCATTCATCCCCATGGCAACCACTCAACTGTTGTAACATTGTTGTACTGTTTTGCACTATACAATTATGATACATTGATAAGGGATCTGCACTTGAATCCCTGCCCTGTACTTTACTACTCCATATGGACTGCACCAGAATAACCTTCCTGGCACTGACCCATCTTAATGCACAATGAACTTTATATGTAATTGCCAGAACAGCTTGATATTTATTTATTTAGTTTTTCTAATCCAATCTATTTCATTTTATTATTTAATTATTATTGATCAATGTTATTAAAGTGATAAGGGGGCTGCTAGGATCGATGCTTAGCGGTCTCCTGTGGCTTATTGCTTGAGGGTTAACTGGGTGTGGATGGCCCTCCTTGTCTCAATGACTTTCCCTGCCTCCCAACGAACGCTCAATCCCTGCCCCACTTACCACAACATCATATATTATTGCATTATTTTCATGCCATTTCGGCTTTAAATAAACCACTAATTCACTCCCATATATTTTGAAAACACAATACTTGTCCCTTGGCCCAGCAGTACAGCAGAACAGCACCCTTGGAGCTGGTAGGGATTCAGTGTCTTGCTTAAGAACGCTTCAGCAGGATGGATGCTTGCTGATGTGGGGGCCTGAATTTTGGACAGTACTACTACTCACTACACCACCCTGTTGCCACCCCACTAACTGCCTGTTGTTTTAATTATTTCAGTTCTTGAAGTGGTATTTTTAAAGCAAAGTTATGAGATTGCACCCCACTGTGTAACAGTCAACCAATATGGTTGGGGGTGTGAATTAAGTGAATGGTTTCTTGTTACTGATTTTCTAACATACTTACTCCACTTAAACCATTAACTGTATTCTATTATCCTTATTGCAGAGACATCACACACCATTTTGACTGCCCTAATCAGTGTGTTTGTGGGTGTGTGTGTCTGGACCTTGGAGATGTTGTTGCGTAGGCTGTCCCTCATTTTGTGGCTGTGGCAGTGCTTCATACGAGCCTTTGCCAGTGATCTGGACACACCCAATCACACACACACACACACACACACACACACACACACACACAGACACGACCAAACAAAGAAAAATGTCAGAAATATTTCACACTTGTATCAAAAATGACGATTGATTTTAATTAATATAACCAACAAACTGACTAGTCTAGAAATAGATGCCAATCACAGATGAAATGGACAGCTTTATTATATAGTATGTTTACACTTACTAAACATACTAAGTGTAAAATGCAATAATAATTAATATTGTGCATTAATAATCGCTATGCAGGGTCAGCGTCCCTGGAACTGGTAGGGATTCAGTGTCATGTTAAAGGACACTCCCGCAGGACGCGTGCTTCCACAGGGGCTTGAACACAAGTCCTCCATTTGAAGGACAGTCTCTCTAACCACTAGCGAACCCCGCTGCCCCAAATCTGACTTGACCTCTGAACTAATCTACCAGCAGTTGTCTGGAAGTTTAATTTCCCACCCCGCAAAACACGTGCACACACACACACACACACACACACCTGTCCTTGTTGATGCCGATGGTGCGTTGGATCTCGACATCATTGTCCAGGATCTTAAACTGATTTGTCAACTCGGCGATTGTCTGTGAGGCAATCTGCTTCAGACTGACATACTTATTCTTCTCTCCCCTAATCATGTCGTACATTTTAGTATACTGTGCCAGCCTGAGAGAGAGAGAGAGAGAGAGAGAGAGAGAGAGAGAGAGAGAGAGACAGAGAGGGGGTGGGTGGGGGGTGGTACAAACACTGAGGCAGAGAGCGTCAGGTGATTAGAGTTCCCTAATACCACTTATTAACAGCTTAGTAGCTTCTCTATAACCAAAAATCCTTTTTATCACGACAAACACCTTTGCATAAAGTGAAAGCTAGGGGAGAGATGAGAGAGAGAGAGAAGACATGAGAAAAAAGTAATCCCTCTTCTTCACTTTAAATCAAAATATGGTTGAATTGTTTTTTCCCTGCTGGAGATGGAATGCGTACGCACAGACATACATGCACTCGTGCACACACACATACACACACACGCAAACGCAGGCATGAACACAGACCTGCGCTGTAGTATAGTGTTGAGCTTGTTGTGCTCCATGATGACCAGGCATTTCTCTTGCAGTTCCTGCTGGATGTGCTGGTTAATTTGCTGTGGATAGATTTGCACAGGGAAAACTACTATTGTTTCTGTATGTTTCTGAAAGTGTGTGTGTACAAGTAGGTGTGTGTACATGTGCATATGTGATGTTTTCTTTAAGTCCACTTATTATTTATATATATATATATTGTATTTATATGTATATTGTAAGGGCACTAAGCCCCTGACCTTTACACTCCCTATTTTAAGTTGCTTGGAATTTTACAAGAATGGAAGCTTATTCTACTGTTACACTCGTTTTAAGTCACAAGCTAAATGCCTGAAATGAAATGAAATGAAATGCCTTCTGTCCCTCTGTGACATTTTGGAGACATCTGTGTGTAAAGGGATGTGTGTGGGACATGTATGTGCGTGTCTGTGTGTGCCATCGTAAGCACTGATGTAGATATGAAAACATATATATATTCATACACGTGCACATCTGTGCATATGAGCACCTTAGCTCTTTGTGCATGTATGAGCTTGTGTGTTTATCTGTGTGTGTACCTGAGCTCTACGCAGCTCGCGGTGCTTCTGGCCCCTCTCCTGAGCTTTGATCTGCGTCAGACATCCGAGGTTGTGGAGTTCCTCACGGAGTTGGTTTGACTCCCTCAGCAGCTCCTGCATGGTCCACTCCTGCTGCTTCATCTGGCTCTCATTCTCAGCTACTGATTGCTGGTAGGAAACATATTCTTATCAGTTCTTAGTTGAGAAACATTTTGACTCCAATTTGATTATTTTTGTGGCTTTTTCAGCTGCAGTTGAAGGATTATTGATAGCAGAGTGGCGCATAACCCAGAGGTTGATAGATTGGATCGCAACCATCCAGCGCTTGGTGTTACGAAACCCTTTCAAAACTCACTGGATAATCTAAGACATTAAAAAGCCAACAAGAGGCCAACTGATGCAAAACAGGGGTGATGTTCAGTAGACCATCATCAGTTCTCAGGCATGCATGGTCATCAAGCTAAAAGACAAGGCTGTTTTCCGTAGTTACTGAAAGTTGGGAGATACAAGGTTTTCACTCAACATCACTGTGGTGTTATAGTTCACATATAAATTTAGGGGCAAGAATACAGATGCAGGGATGTAAACATACACATGAAAGCATACATACTGTAAATACGCACGCATGAATGCGCTCTCTCTCTCTCTCTCACACACACACATACACGCACCTGTTTTTCAAATCTGACTTTGAGAGCGTCCACCTCTTTCTGAAGCTCCATCCTCTGCTGAAGGCTGGCCTCTCCTTTGAGAGCAGCATCTCTCTGGAAATTCAAGTCAGAATGTACAGTGGATATCAAAACTGATATGTTGAATGTACTCAAGGCCAAAAAAACATAGGAAATCTGAAAGGGACTGTTGGTTAAACACGGTATATAACAACAGTCCAAATATACTTAATAAAGACAATTAAGATAATTTTGCTTTCTGCAATGATGGTAATATACAAAGATCACTTTTCTACAATTTGTACTTATTTGTATTATATGCAAGTGACTTAAATGCAAAATACATGTATTTTACAGTTTTTTTTCTGACTGTACGTAGACCTCATATGGTGATGGCGAAAGAGAGGACCTTGTACAAAGATGACAAAACTTAAATCAAAAAATGCATAGTCAATCCTACATTAAACATTGATTGCAAAATAATGAATACTATATATCAGCGTTTCCCCAAGGCCTCTGAAACAGCCGTTAGATCCAGTGATACTCTTCATTGAAACTAATAAAAAATTAATGCCTTTAGGCAGTGGGACTGCCCCTCTTGGCAGGGGGGCCCAGGCCTCCTGTTCAGTGGTACGGGCAGCACTGCAGCATACCACATATTTAAAGAAAATGTGTTCCCAGAAGTAGAAAAAGCAGAATCAATGAGGGCTTTAAAATGTTAAAAAAAGACTGCAATGTCGCAATTTTAACTCAGCTAGTATTAAATACCATCTTTATTTGAGGATTCATTAGCCCTCATGTTGCGGATAGTTGTATAACACAACACACTGCATCAATATTAAATCCATCAATCACATCCTAGCTGAGATAAATATGAGACATTTTTGTGGTAAAGCCCATTAAACCGTCATTTAAATCAATGATTCATAGTAAGCTTCACAGTAATTCACAGTAATTTATGTTGAGCAATTGTTCATGTGAGCATTAGTAATGGTGGAAGTACAATTGTGAAAAAGTATTCTTTCCTAACAAGAGTATGTGAATTCCCTGATGTGTGTCATAGTCAGTTCCTTTCATATTTTTATGGTTTTGTAATATGTGCTGACACATTTCCCATCTCTCATCTGCTCTCTCTGCCCTTCCTTTTTCCTTTGCATAATTAAAACTAAATTTTTCCGATTAATCTATATGAGAACTTGCATGATGGAATTCACACAAAATATTCACATAAATATTTTAA
The DNA here is from genome assembly GCA_034670405.1 of Hoplostethus atlanticus. NCBI lineage: Eukaryota > Metazoa > Chordata > Actinopteri > Trachichthyiformes > Trachichthyidae > Hoplostethus > Hoplostethus atlanticus. Next base: position 1,630,785 of record JAXDDX010000026.1, read on the forward strand.
ATTTGAAGTCACAGAAAAGATTGACAAATTTGCAGAAAAAAGACAGAAACAATTTGCCTGACAAATTCCAATATGAATATCTTATACAGGTAAATAATGAAAGGTGATAAAACATTGTGTTCTGACAACAACAGTCATACATATCTTATGAAAAGTTAATTCAGGAAATAAAACTAAATTCTCTGGAGACTTCCAGAGAATTAAAATCCAGACCCTTCAATATCCCACCTTTTTCAGATATACCAGTTTTCTATACTTGTATAATTGTAGGTAGTGAGTGACAGCTTCCTACCTGTATCTTGGTCTTGTTGTAGATGGACTGTGTGTGTTCCAGCTGCTCATTGGCCGATTTCAACGCATACTCCATCCTCTTGAGGGCTCGCATCTGCCTGAGGAGAAAGGATGGACACCTTTAAATATAAATATTTATCTTATTGAAGTGTACAGCGACAAGCTGGTTGACACATTGTCTTATCTTATATATATATATATATATATATGATGAATGAAATGAAAACTATATAAGATAATGCTGATATGTATTTTAAGTGGAAAAGCCTTCCGAGGTGTATAGATGAATCTACTTTAACTAAATGAGGTGTATAGCCACAAGCTGTTATAGGAATGTACTTCAGTCAATCATGGGGTAAGATGATGTAGATAAAATATGGGCTCACACACTAAACAAAAGCTGTCATGGTGAAACATCATACCTTATAATTGTACACAGCAAATCACTTGTGACTGCATAAAACAGGAATACAAAACTATAGGGGGTCACCATTTCTGTCAGAATATGTGACCTGAGTATATTTATGTATATTTTAATTGTTAAAGCCCTTAAAACAGAAGTACCATCTATCAGTATAAGATATATCAATATATATCGGTGTACTCTAAGGTATACCTATTTTTCTCCATGAGCTGCATAGATTGTCTCTTGTACAGGAGCTTGCTGTCAGTCATAACATTCTGCAACTTAATTTCCAGCATACCTCTGGTGAGTATAAATACACACAGGTAATGACATGCACACACACACGCACACACACAAACATACACAAAGACACAGCCAATCAGAAATAAAACATGTAAATCAAAACAATGGAATGGTTAAATGGAAACACAATTATACTATTGTGATAATGAAAATGAGATTTATTTGCTGAAATAAACTATTTAAGAAATTATACATTTCTATATTAAAATATTGTTTTGTTTACCAAATGACCTCATTGTAGTGTTTAATTGGCTGTAACTGTATGGGGTGTTTATACCTGTTTCCCATGAGTACGGCCTCCTTCTCCTTGTTGGTATCCTGCTCTTTCAGCAGCATTCTGTACTCCCTCTGGGTGGCCTCCACTTGGGCCCTGCGCCCCTCCAGCTCCTTCATTGCCTCCTTCTTCTCCTCTTCCACGGCGCAGTTACGCTCGTCCATCTCCTTCAGCTGCTCCTTCATTTTTGAGATCTCCTTGTTTAGAGCTTCTACCTTCGTCATTGCATCTCTGATGGAGAGGAGGGGGGTGATAAAGATAGAGATGGAAACATAAAGCAAGCAAGAAAGAAAGAAAGAAATAAACAAAGAAAGTGTAAATAAAATGAATGAATAAATAGGATACAACAGATTGAGACGGAGGGAGAAAGTGTAGAGAAGGCAGTATTTGAGAGCATCTCTCTAACACTCAGTGTTACAGTGTTAAACTGTAAGCTTGCACATCTTATCATATAAAAAATGTGCCTCTGTCTTCTACATATTAAATAGCCTGACTGAAGCTTGGTTGAGGCCATAATCCAAAACTCAGCTTTGTGAATTTCAAATTGTGAATGCTTGTAGCTCACGTGGCACAGACACACAGTTCATATATCAATTAGAAATAAACATAAAAGAGCCTGCGCTGGGACTACAAGTGCACTGTATGCACTGAAAATATGATCTTTTGTGGTCATCTAAAAAAGATTAAATCATGAAGGGGAGATGAAGATAAAGGGGAGGAGCCAAGTTGAAGAAAGATTTGAGAGTGAGACGTGGATTGTAAATAACAGGGAGCAATTGATGTTCAGGGTAAATTGGTACTTACGCCCTCTTACGGCTCATCCTTTCAATCTTATTTAAAAGCTGGTTAGGTGCTGTGATGAGCTGGGCCATCTCAGCCTGGAAACACACACACACACATACACACATCAGTAAGTCAGATGCAGATGATTTGCTATTTCATTGATGTACTGTGAGCCAGGCACACACGCACACATGCGGCCACACATGCACACCATCATGCACATGTGTACGTACACACACACACACACACACAAACACACACACACACACACACAAACAGACCTGTTTGATCTCTATGATCTCATTCTTGTCCTCCAGCTCTTTCTGTTCTGTCAATATCTGCATTTCACGCGTCTCCATATCTTCCATCAGACTTCTGCACAGGGAGAGATAGAGGTGAGTGCGAAAAACACACATGCATACACACACTGATAGAAGGGAGGGGATGTGAATCATTTATCATTTAAGAAATGCTGATTAACTGAACTTGAATGCTTTGGCAGTGGTGCTTCTTATTCAAAAGCTATGCCATAAAAGCACACTGAATTCATTTGAAGTGATAGAGAGAGGCAGACAGAAAGAGAAAGCCAGAGAAACCAAGCAAATCAAGCAACAGCAGTTGTGGTGAACATTTTTTATCAGCTACAGTAGCTGGTGATGAATAAACACACACATTTAAGTAATTCCTTTTAGCAAGCAAGGTGGTGCAGTACCATAGCATTTGACAACTACCGTTGATTATCCTTGAGCAAGGCACTTAACCCCCAAATACTCCAGCACCGCTGCTCAGTGACCAACAGTAGAAAATTGAGATTGTACTAGGCAGCTCCCAGATGTGAATGTGTGCAAATATATGAATGCTAAGCAGGCTAGTGCTAGAAAAGCGAATGCATGCTCAATCAAGGAAATACCTGACTTCCAGTTGGCTCTGGGTCACCTCTTTCCTTAGGTCATCATATCTGTCCTTCAGGGCCTTCATTCTACTCTCCAGCCCCTGGAGGACCCACCAGCAGCATGAATGTTAGATCACATGCAGAGATTTTCAGGTGAGTGAATTTCATTGAGCTCACATTGCAAACAGAGTAAAGAGTGAATCTGAGTAAAGAGTGACTGAGTAAGTGACTTTCATAGGGTTACAATTCTGTGACTCCACATTGATACTCACAATGACACACAATTTTTGCTACATGTATGCTGTATGCTGTATTGGGTAGAGTAGTAACAGACTAAATAATAAATGACTAGTATGACTTTTTAATGTCGAGTTTTAATTTTAAAATCTAGGTTTCCTTTTGATGTGATTTATAACTTCTTTAATTGTTGAAATACATTAATCTACAACTTGGCATTATCTGTCCTGCTATTGAATTCCCATTAATGGCCAATCTTCTCACATTATATAGTATTTTATGCTAGAGTGAGGGCAGAGTTTGCTGCCCTTGCTCAAAGGCACAAGGGCAGTGAGTAAGCAGCCCAACAATCGTGCAATAAAGCCTACATTTGGCTCTCATGTCTGTGGCATGTTTACAAGTCTGTTGGTATAATTAAGTGTAATAAAAACGAATCCTGTTTCCGTTTGGTGGTTGTTTTTAATGTGTGAGAGTGTTTTATACCATTTTTGCATCTCACTGGGAGATTCTGCTTTGAAGATGCTTTGCAGTTTAGCTTTAAATGGCCCCTTAAAAAGCCTATGGGAAGTTTTCATAGCCAGGGATTGAGCCTGGTTGGAGGCTTACAGTAAGCCCCATATTGTTCTTCTGTGGAGACCATTGTTGCAGTCTTAGTCCATGTCTCTGAAACTGGTCCTGGATATTGCAATAAGGAACTCACAACAGGTTTGGGCTGCATCTCATACTCTTTATCCAAACACCGCTTCTCTTCCTGGAGACTGCAGAAAGAGGTGAAGAGGAGAAGAGAGGTGAGAAAAGTGAAGAAGACACGTGAAAGAGAACAAAATAAATAAATAAGCAGTAACAGAGAGTGCTCAATGAGCACAAATCAAGCACACTGTTTCAGTTCCTGGTTCAGTAGAAAGAGGAAAGCATTGAGGAAGAGGAACCTGTGACTCAAAAACGTCCATGTACAATTTATATTAGTCAACCAAAATTACTTATTCTTACTGATCCAGGAAAAAGACCGTTTTCTAGTAATAGGAAGTGAATATAAAAATCGATATGCTTTTCCTAAAACAAGCTTGCAGGACTAAGAAACAAAGTTGCTGCCATATCCGATATGCTCTCAGTAAAATGTCAGGCTATTAATGAAAGTCAATGTCTTGGTTGGCTGGTTGGTGCCACGTGATTAAAATATCAATGCCTTTTTATCATAATCAGTCAGGTTTTTTACAAGCTGTGGGGGTTGGATATTATATTCCTAACACATAGTATATTAAAAGCACCCGCATACAAAAGGAAGTTCCTCATACATAAACAAAGTCATACAGACAGTATTCAGCAGAGTATAAAGTTGCATATGAAACAAAATTCCTATGAATTTTTCATCTCCCTATGGCAGAAGCTTTTTGAACAGTTGATTAAAGTTTGTATGAAATTATTTAAAGTGGGTTCTGTCATTGGTAAAAACCTTATGATAGCATATAGTGTACAGCTGCATGGTTCAGAAAGAGAACAATATTCATCTCCCTGACAAGTTGATTTACTGGATATAAACTGATATACATGGAAAAGTGCATGAATGCTAAAATATGTGACTGAAAAAAAGCGCTGAATTCCTGTGTATCTGTTTGGCTGAGGATGAAGGACACAACAGCTCTTTAAAACGGATATTTGCATGGTGAGCATCTGCCTGTCATATGCAGACTGCTGGCTCACTGGCTGTTTGGACAAGAGAGGAGAGACGGAAGAAAATAGAAGAAAAGACAGGAGCAGAAAAGGAATAGAGGAGAGGGGTAGAGATAAGGCTTGAGGGGATGAAGGAAAAGAGGGAAGAGGAAAAAAGAGGACAGGAGAAGAACAGAGAAGAGAGAAGGAAAGACGTTGAGAGAGGGTAGAAAACTCATCATTCATCAAAGAAGAACTCATCAAAGAAGTAAAGATAAATGAAAAACAGCGGAGACGACAGGACGTGAGAAAAAAAAGAGAGAGGACAGAGATAGCCCTACCAAATTCTAACTGTCACAAATAATATGCACACTCATGGTCCAATATATGATGAGAGACAGCCCTGTCTATTACTGTATCCTCAGAGAATGGTCTGTAAGTGGTTTTCATTTAATATTTCAATTGTTGCAAGGCCTAAAACTCTCAGCCCCAGTATGTGTGCTCTGCATGGAAATCACTGTATCCTACAGATCATATCTTTACAATATGGTGGTGAGTTTATGTGTTGTGAGTAGTTTAATAATGAGACAATCCTGAGTCAAATGTAATTCCGTAGAGATAAGGAGAAAAGACAGCTGGGGAAATGCTAAAAAGACTACTAAGCTGTGGGCTAAATAAGCAATATTAGGAACAATATAGTTCTTTTCATCTCTCTCTTCCACTGTCTTTCTTTCTTATTCATTTATTGTTTGACCGCCCCCCTAGAGGTGACCCATGGCCAGTGACCAATTTTCAGCCATAGTTTTGGCTAAACAACCTGGTGAGCTATTTTTCATTAGTGTGTGTTATCACGTTGTTTAGCAACGTTACGATGACCTCCATTTGGCCCTCAAAAAATAAAGTATGTGTACAGAGGAGAGAGAGAATTGAGTGTTCTTTTCCATTTCTGTGGGTGTGTTTGACCCTTTGGACACAAGGACAGGAGTGTTGAGAGAGTAGAGGGAGGAAGGAAAAGTGAGAGCCACAGTAGAGTAGAGGAAAACTGGTAGAGAGGAGAACAGAAAGTTAGTAGGAAAGTAGAGGAAAAGTCAAAAAGAGGAGGAGAGGAAGACAAACAGCTACAGGACTGAGATCAAATACTATCCAGCACAGAAAACTCAAGTAAACGAGTTACATTCAACACAAACACATAAATGTACTTGAACAGTCAACAGTATTTCCCCCAGAAATACTTGGCATGGTAATGAGACCTCTGAAACAGTATTTAGGTCATGTGACACTAAAACACATCACTGAAGCCAACACAAAAATGTATTATTTCCTTCACTTTCAATGATAAGTTGAAAATACTGCTGTACACCAAACAATGCTTTTATCTTACAGCGTGTGTTTGTGTTTGTCCCCTCTGATACTCTCTCACTTTCACCTCACTGTCAGGTTGGTAAAAACTTGAGAAGATGCTGCCTCATGCAGTTAACCTCAGTATTTGGTCCCTCGTTGCTTATCTCTGTGTGTGTGTGTGTGTGTGTGTGTGTGTGTGTGTGTGTGTGTGTGTAGTATGTGTATATGTGTGAGAGAGAGAAAGAGACAGCGAGAGAGAGAGAGAGAGAGAGTTGCCACAGAGTGGATCTCATCATCATTCTGTGAGTGCTACAGATAGGTGAGACAGTTTCATTTGTTTCAAATGCAAAGTTTCAGGAATTGTCTTCAATCAAGTATAATTTTCTTGATACTATACTGATCTGCTTTTTTCTGCCTTCATTCAAAATGTAGAAAATTCCTGAAACAAGTGAAAATATATTGAAAATAAAATATATAGTATATAGTAAAATTATCTTATCTCAATGGCATCTCAATTTATCACTAGTTTGAAGAAAATCTGATTTAAAGCTAATAATGCTATGTTTGTGTGTGTGTGTGTGTGTGTGTGTGTGTGTGTGTGTGCCTGTGTGTATACACTCCTCACCACTCTAGCTTGTACTGTGTCTTGTACTCCCTGTCCTCGGCTGCTTTCAGGTCGTTGTAGGCCTGGAGGAGCTGTTGCCTCAGTTTTCCGACCTCAGTATCGGGCTCCTCAGAGGTGGCCTGCTCCTCAGCCCTCTCCACCTCAGCCTGCAGCCCCTCCAGTTTACCATGACATCTTTTGGCCTCCCCCAAGAGCTGGATCTCTGACTCCTGGGTACTGTGGAATGCACAAATTAAATTACATATGTAGCGGGCAGTATACCGATACCCCTTTTAACTGCTGGGTACATTTACATGTGCATTAATAATACGATCATAATCGTGTAAGCGTATTCCAGATAAAACACCTACATTACTGCTCAATCAATGGATTTAATTGGCCATGTAAACACCTTAGCACCTTCAGTTTTAAGGTGCTTAGCATGGAGCACCTAAAAAACTGAGATGGGCTCTGTGTGTTCATCAGTGCTGGCGGAATCTGTGGATGCGTCTGTACATCTGTGAGGATGTTTGCATAGGATTAGACCCCATGAGACACTAGATTGGACATGCAAACGTGCATATTTACTGTTGCTCTATATCACACCAATAACGCATATACCCCGCTAGAGCACTTATTAAATATATAAATGTGTCAAAAAGGTCACAGAAGAAGTTGACCCAGATATGGTGGCAGTGTGCTTGTTTTTCCAAATGAAAACATGGCAACACTTGTAACCTGTCAGGTGCTGCATGAATACATCATGGCTTCTTCTGCTTTCAGCCAACAGTGAGAATAGCATGCTTGTGTCAAGGTGTTCTGTTAGCCCATCAATGAATCTGACAACATTTTTTATCTGATATTGAAGTTGCCACAGAGTGGATCTCATCATCATTCTGTGAGTAAACTAACCTGACTATCAAACAGATTCAGAAGGGGTTAAAGGGGGAATTTATGTTACACAAACCATAATTGCTTTAATCAAACTATTGCCTTAATCTGATTGTTCACAGTAACTGGAGCATTATTTGCATGCAAACACTGATTCCAAGTGATACACCTTTGTGTCAGCTGTGCTGAGCTATTCCATTAGTTTTACAGAACAATGTGGACTTAGTTAAAAATTTGTTAAAAATTACCAGGCAAAAATGATTGAAACAGGTTATTAGGTTATTAGGTATATTAGGTAAGCTGAAGACACCTTCACACCTTTAGGTTGAAGCTGAAGACACCATCACACCTTCAAAAATGTAAAGTGGTACTTTACTGAGCCCTGTAAGGAATTGTTTGCTTGCCCCTCCATAGGGGGTTCCACCCCTAAAGCATCCCTGGAGTTGATAAGGACTCAGTAGGAGTTTTCCGACCTCAAACCCTTTGTGTATTTTTGTTTGAACAGGAACCTTCTCAGCAGGAACCTTTTTAGTTCCCCAAAAGATTTCTAGATTGCTTTTCCACCGCACCAAAGTACCGGGGAGATTATGCAAATAAGGAGTATGTGACGCGACAAATGTCCGTTCATACTTTAGATACGCAACGACCCCCACAACAACAGCAAACATGGAGGAAGTTTAAGCAGCTACGGTGTTGATCCGCCACAAAATAAAAACTTGCTCAATGTATAGAAATTGATCTAAATCCATCTCTAACACTGCGCCTGAGGCGCGCATCTCGTTATGTTCTCTGTTGAGCCGGAGACTAATCTCGCCGGCGTTCACTCAGCTGTTGCTTGTAAACACACCGCAGGCGCAGGCACATCCTCTTATGAAACAAACCAGTAGACCAGCATCACTGGACATCATATTTTGGAGCCAGGAATTATCCCAGAGGAACCTTTTCTGGGCTAGTTCCCCAAGTCGGAAAGGTCAAAGTTCCTGGGACTAAGTACCAATAGTACTAAATCCATGGATAGTTCCTGCGGTTGGAAAACGCCTAGTGTCTTGCTCAAAGAAATTTCAGCAGGGTTGATGCTTGCTGTCACGTAGGCTTGGACCCGGGGCCACTGGTTGAAGGGCGGTCTCCCTACTCACTACCTCACCCTGCTGTCATCTTTGCATCACATGTCTCTTTATGAATACATATTGACTTTTGTTATATCAAGGAAAACATACCTCTTCAGAGTGTCATGGAGCAGCCTGTAGCTGGCCTTCAGTTTGGCTACTTTGGTCTTGCTGATTTTGCCCAAGGAGAACAGCTGAGGAGCACACATAAGGAATGATACACACCATAAGGACATGACATTAAATTGTTTATTGTTACATGTATCTTTCTTGAATGTGAATTTCAATTGATGGTTGGTTGCCTGCCCACATCTTTGATAGAGTAGACTAACTCAGATATTGATAGAAATAGTAAAATACTCATCCTACCATGCTTGTCATGTGCTAAGCAGAGCAAAACAGGGAGAGCAAAATAGTCTGTAGAAAAGCCAGCCGGTAGTACTCAATGTGATTGACTGGTTATATGTAATAGTAGCTTTCATAATACAGTGTATAGGCTCTGATTGTTTTTATAGAGTAGACAAAGTAACCAGTCACAGCTAAAATCCTACCAGCATATGACTGGTGTATGGGGTTAATGGATGGGATCTCTACCATGCTAACCATCCATGTCTGAACAGTAATCCTAAATGGTTTGTGCTTCAGTCAAATGAGAGTGGCTACCAAACATGGGAAATGGAGGCTGCAGGCCACAGTGGAGTGCAGCACATACAGTCAAGTTTCCTAGGTACAAGCCCTTGTAACAGAACAGTATATGTTTGCAAGTTTCACTATTTAAAAGTTGTTGGTCTGTCCCAGACCAATAAAAGTTATGATATTAACTAAATCTCTGAGGCTATGGAAATCTCTTGTGTTTCCGAATAGAATATTCAATAACTTAATGTTGCTAGGAAACAGAATTCTGACCAGTAAGCAATTTTGTCTAATATTGTTTAGCAACAAAATTAAGTTCTAAAAGTTGAAAACTGAATCACCGGAGGCTTTAAAAGACCCAGATGCCTCAGTAGTCAAAACCTAATCACAAAAATGGCTTTGTTTCCACTGCAATATGCTCCACTTTTTGTTATTGTTGCATGAAAAAAGGTAATCTATGTCTGCCTGGAATAGCCAACATGAAGCCTCATCGACCACAACAAAGTCCACCTCCCCGATGCCTGTAAATTGGATTCAACCCGAGTTGGGCTGAATAAACCTTATCATCACAGCAAATATCACAGTATCAGTACAGCTTATCACCATGAGTCCTTATCATCGGCATAAAAAAAACAAACATCTCAGTCTGTAATCTCAAAAGGAGAAGAAAAAGAAGAAAAGTTCTTGAAAATGGATAACAGGTGCAATTCTTCATGGTGGCTAGGACCTTTGTTATCATGCAAAGAAAATGTTGTCCTGATGAAGATCTTTGGTTGAAACACAACTGAGTGTTTCTTCCCTTACCTTTGTTTCATGGACCTGGTTAATTTCTGCTTTATGTTGTTTTTTTTTCTACTGTGGACGTATCTGATATCTGTGGCCCCGTCTGGGCATGTTTGATTATAATTCAATGCACAGGATCTGGTGTACTATAGCTGTTCTACCCTGTTTTACATCATTCAAAAGAAACCATGTCAATATTTCACCTATATTCATTCAGTGGTGGCAGTCCCCCAGTGCTTCAAAAATGTAAAAACAATGGAAATTCATCATTTGACTTTATTCAAACGCGGCAATTCTAGTATAACTGATATATCATATATCATAATAGGTAACTGGTCGCATGAAATTACCATGAAAGCCTCAACTGCTTTAAAGGAAAAATCTGACGTTTACATGACTGAACATTTTTCTAACTCCAAAGTAGCTGTGCTGGAAATATCTTGATGTGACGTCACATCATCTACAAAATGGACGCAGAAATGCTACTTACATCGCCAACAGTTGGTTTAAAATGTGTTTTAGCTTTAAACAAGGCAAAAATTGCATCTTATTATTGGGCATGGCAAAAGAAGAAAGATTATGTGAGTGGTTGTTAAATCTGTCTCTGGCGTGAGGTAATTCTGTGTTTGTGATAGTGATAGAGTAGAGGACAGGTGTCTTATCTTCAGAGCCAGGTTGGTAGACTGGGGGGTAATGAGGGATAGCCTTGTCTGTATCAGAGAGCTCCAGGACTGAGGATATCTCAGTTCGTACTGTGTAACAGGTAGTCTAATGGCACTGAAAACACACTCACACACACACACACACACACACACAGGATGTCTCCTGCGTTCTACTGCAGGATAAAATATAGCTTGCACTGAAACTTTAGGGTTAGCTGATTATGTTTTTAGATTAATTTCATTATATTGTTTATCTGACAAATGTGCTGGAAAGTACACAGCCACGGTCCAAGGACTAAAAGGACAGAGATATGGATGTTGTAAATGATGTAGGTGAGGACTTTCATTAAGAGCCTTATTTATTATTCAGATCTGTAGATATGTTTCATTGTGCAGTCAGGTCACGTCCCTAGTACCAAAACAGGTTGGTAGGGAAGTGACCTGTTGAATTAATCAGTGCTCAAAACCTTGTAAATATATTTGAATCCTTCACTCTAACATCTTGAAATGTTAAGCTGGTCATCTGGTCCTAACTGACCTCTTTCACTGCAACAATTATACATCTAACATTTACTTTGAAAGATAAATTAAGAAACATATTTTATGACTGAATGTGAGACTAAATGAACGTTTTTGAACATTCTGACACTGAGGCAAAAATATGAGGAAATGACAGCTCAAAATGGCCAAATATCATATTTGAAGGAACATCAGTGACGTATCAGTGATGTGACAGATATCCTGGCTGAACACTAGTCATTTATCTGAGAGAAGCAGCTTGAAGCGGTTTTGGACTATCTCTCCCTTTCTGGTGCCAGGACTTATCATCAGTAGCGTAGCGTATGGGAAGCTTTTATTGGTTGGCTGCATGGGGCTTGCATGTGTTGGACCATCTTTGAAGTGAGATAGAGACAATCACTCAAAGACTTACACATGCCCACGCACACACACACACACACACACACACACAAAATGTTGGCATACGTGAGAGGTGACGAATCTGTACTGCAGAACTGAACTGCTTTGTAAAACTTTCCAGTAATATGATTGTGTAGTGCAGCAGGTATGTTCTGTATGTGGAGTGTGTAACGGTAAGAAGCTGTGGGTTTTAACACACTGGTCCCTAGGAGAGAAAAATAATAGGCACGCTATTGCCATTTTAGTCAAAGGAGCCTTCCTCAGAAAGTCTTTTGCTTAGCCCACCACCTCTCTGTGTGTATCTATACCTTCATATCCTGATATTCACTGGGTTCGGACAAAGGCCATATTTGACTTTGGGTTAGGCCTACAGCCAGATTGAATCACTTGTGGAAAAGTACTGTGCAGTAATATTTTCCTCGTTGGACAGTTCTTCCATCAGGGCTAAGAGCCACTACTGTAGATGAAATCATTTATCCAAAATTGTGCCAGTTCTCTAGAAATAGGACAAAAGAACTGCCAGAGACTGCCAGAGAAAATGAAGTAATATCCAATTACATGACCCGTGGTTGTGAGTCACATACTATGGCTTACTACTGTTGACACATCAAAAAAAAAACACTTTTGAAACAGTGCCAAGTCATTGGATTTGCTGTAAATTTATATTACCTACACTCTAAGTAGGTTAAGCCAATACTGTAGAGCAGTGTTTTTAAGACACTGACTTTGTACTGCAGAGTAAACAATCAGTTTTAATAGCTTGTACGCTATTATAAAAATGATAGAAAAATGCTCCATGAAATTGCCTATTGCATGAGTATTGTATGTGGGAGGGTATGAGTGAGATTCCAATTCTGAAAATCTAAAAACCACTTCAAGAATGGCCACACCACCACAAACTCGGATTATATCCCAAAACAAATGTGCTTGTTTATAAAGACTTCATTATCTATTGTATTTGTCTATTGTCCAAGCAAACTACAGAGACCAATTTCTAATTTTATCATTGGTGACACATACGTTTTAATAATTTCAAGTCATGGATTGAACAAAACAATAAGGTTTCAATAAAGTAACACATAATTCTGCTGCTTTTCATAAATGTAAAAAAATCAAGAAAAAGAAAAATTGGAAAAACAACTTGTTCCTACTAGTTTAAATGGACCCTCCCTAATTTCAACTGTGTTTTCAGTAAAGCTTTGGAATCTGAACTGGGTCATGGGATGCAGAAATCAAAAAAGACAAAACAACAGAGTGTTGCTATTGCCAGAACATTTCCATAACATAAGGAGTGTACTGAGTCATAACTCTCTTCAGGGAAATGGGCTGACTGAGAGCACTGACTGACTGGCAGGGCAGCTAAAGGACCTGCCTACTCTCAATGACTTCCCCTTTTCCACTCCCCTCTCACTTTCTCCCTCTCTCCCATAATCTGTTTCTGTATCTCTCTCGTTTTTCACAATGCTGCTGATATGGTGTTTAGCATTACGCAATACAGTGCTGCCCCTCCCATCCTCTCTAACTCGGCACCCTCCCTCTCTCTCCCTTCTCTCTCTCTCTGTGTCTCTCTCTCTTCCTCCCTCCCTCTCTCGGTCCTGATATTAATGACACAGCTATCTGAGGCAGCGGCAGTTCCCCTGCGCTCTCTCTCCTGCAGGCTGCACTCATACACACACACTCTCATACTCCAACCAACTGCATATTGGACACACATTCACATACACACACTCTCATACTCACAGACAATCTGCAGCTGCAGGCACACACACACACACGCACAAACACACACTCCATACGCATGCACACTCTCTCTGAGTACATATCAGAGGCAGTTGCAAACACGCTTTCACTTTACACACATTCTCAGTACTCCTGTACACATTACACACAAAAAAATGAGGACCATTGTGATGTGTGTTTGTGCCAGTCTCCTGCTCACAGCAACCGTGATCCCATGCACCAGCCAGGCAGCGGACTTGCCGAGTTACCTACACCAGAGATGGGATGCTAAAGGATTGGGACCTGAATCTAGTACCCCCACCTCCTGTCCCATGAAACTGAGACCCTTGGGTCAGTGTGGGGGCTCCGGGGCTGGGGGAGAGGAGGGCGAGGACTGCCCCTACCAGCTCACCCTGCCTCCCCTGACCATCCAGCTGCCCAAGCAGTTCAGGCTGCTGGAGAAGACGATGAAGGAGCTGCAGAACCTTAAGGAGACGGTCAACAAGCTGAAGAGCAGGTGCCTGGAGTGCCGTGGGGGACGGGGCACCGGAGGATTTGTAGAGCAGCAAGCTGACCAGGGACAGGACCTAGAGGAAAGGGGAGATGTAGGGGCTAGTGCTGGACCGGGGCAAGGTTCTACTACGGAGAAGATTAAAGTGAGCCCGAGCAATATGCAGGAGATGCAGGTAAGAGGCACAGTATCAGTATCATTTGAAAGAAGGCAATTCAGACAGTCTCAGAGAAATGGCACCCTTTAACACCTTTTAACACAGGGGCTATAGAGTTGTACCTTTTTTGTCATAAATGTACCACCCTAGTGACTGGGATGTGGAATGTGGAATGATGGACCTTTTTTCTCAGCGTAGACTTAATTTGGTTAACATCAGAGACAAAATCTCCAGGTAAATATTCAGAAAAGATTGAATAATGTGACATGACTCATTTGAACTCATAAGAACATGCTATGTCAATCAATTCTGAATTTGTGTAACCAACATTTTTTGTTTGCTTAGGTTAGGCAAAATTACAAACGTAAAACAAGACATTAAAAATGGTTATGTACAAATGGGGTAAAATCCAGATCAATACACTCACTATATTAATATAATTTAGGCATCTGTGCAAACAGTGCAACAGTGGCACTGCACCAATTTGTGTATTACCATCACTACCAAGTAAAATTTACAACAAGCCAGAATCCAGGACTGTCAACCTTGTCACAGAATCTTAGGAACAACTAAACAACAGAATGTAAAAGAAATCAAGAATGTAAAAACAGAAACTGCCAAACTGAAAAAAACAAAAACAGTTTTGTGAATGAAAATTGAAAATACTTTTAAAGACCTGTAAAATCCTACCTGGCACCAATCCACCAGGGAAAATTCCTGTTACTGTAAACAGGGTGGGGAAGTAGCACCAGACACCAGCCAAAGGGTGGTAGATTTTTGCTCTGGCTGCTAAGCTTGTCGACTCTCACAGACACTTTGGCAGGCAGCCAACCATCGTTCAGAGACTCTTTTCCATTCTAAAATTTAAATGGACTAAACAGCGAAGGAGGCTGGTGAATTCCATAATCCACCATGCACTGTAGGCCTATATGGTCCACAAAAATAATTTCCTGCCCTACTCTGCCCCTTCCCAGGTGAAGGTGAATAAGATGTCGGCCAGCCTGCGGAATGCTCGGAACGAGATCACAACTCTGCAGGGTCATATGGAGGGGCTGAAACTGCTCAACATGGACAACGTCCAAGCCATGGTGGACAGCAAGATGGAGAACATCACTGGAGTGATCAGCAAGCTCAGCTCCACCTGCACCAACCAGTGTGCATTCGGGGCCGCCCCTCAATGTAAGTTTCACTGATGCATTTATTTCTTGATAATGTCTTGTAATGTAATGTCTTCCAGGCTAACAATTACCTTGTCAACACCACACATTGGTTTGTCACATGAAATGCCTTCTCCATTACCAGATATGAACCAAATTGAGTACTTTTGGGATATTATGATTACCAGAGACAGCAATTTCCATCACCTTTATAAAGAATGAGGGCTCAAGTTATCTGAATCAATATGTTGGTAGTGATTAGAGTGAGTGAACCAAAACCATGCCAGAAAAATAAGCCCATCACATTACCATTACAGAGGCAGCATCGCCAAGGGAAGTCTTTATGCTGGGGTTTCATTTGTTTTGACTGCACCTGACCTTTTCTTCTGTTGTTCTCATAATTTACTTTGTCACTACTGTATGCCTCGGACGAAAATCTTAATATGGTTTACTAACTTCCAGTAAAGTCTAAGCCTCAGTCTAGCCACAGCACAAATGCTTCACGTTGAGGTCACATTGTGGATAAGTGATATAATATGAAAAGTAGGGTCAAATTATGTCTTACATAACTGATTCAAGTGTCATGACATTCCAATAGTCTCCATATGGAGAAACTCAAGATGGACGAGGAGGGAGGGAGGTATGGCGGAGAGAGAGAGAGAGAGAGAGAGAGAGAGAGAGAGGAATCCTTGGCTTCTATACAACAGAGAATGTGAATATTTGTTTTAAATAAACATAGTCAGCTCCAACTCTCTAAAGAGGAACTCCAGAGACTACGTTATGGAGAACGGAATCTCATGACTGAGATTAAGAAAAAACATATCAGTCCGGGAAGGCAAACTAACTATGCATAACAAACATTCCACTTCAAATTGAAGCAAAAGCTTAGGGATGAAAACACAGTTGAAAGTGAGACATACAGGCTAGCCCGTTCCCAAATTGAAACGGAATAATATCCTGATACTGCAAGAGGGAACGTGAGACTATATTGGCGCTTTTATGTGAAAAACAGATGTGAGTGTGAGGCTTATTTCTAAGTAGATTAGCTGGGACAGTGGTGTGAAGGGGATTGCAGCTTTTTCTTTCTTTCACTGTTTTCTTCTGCCGTCAAACTTCCCCCTCTCTTCAAACTCTCCTTCACCCCTGTCCTCCCCTCCCACCCTTACTTTCATCCCCTTTGTCTGCCTCTCTTTTTCCCTCTCTCTCCTACTCCTGTGTTTTCTTCACTCTCCTCCATGCTCTCATTTACTCCTCTCACTCTAACATTCCCTCTCTCTCGCTCTCTCTTTACTCCTCCTTCTAGGCGCTTCTCTCTCTTTCTGTCTCTCTCTACCTACCTCTTTCTTCCTCTGGAGGTCGCGCTCTTGAGCATTCATTGCAGCGTAAAACAACTAACTCTCATTATCTCTTGCCAACAACACAAGATGTTGCAATGTAGGCGGCTTTCGTAACATTAGTCACGGATAGTACACAGGGTCAGAAACACTTGTCTGTCATGTTGAGCTCAAGAACCGGCAAATTATTCTGCTGCAAGTTAGGAAACCGTGCCTGATGGTGTCTGTAAAGTGAGTCCAAAAGAAACAGACAAGCTCATGGTTATGAGCTGTCATAACCATGGTAATACATACGGTTTTACTACACAGGTGTGAACTATTTTGTAATGGCTGTGTAATTAAATGTTTACCAGACAATATGATATAGCATAGTATATCATATAGGTGTGTATGTGTTTGCGCGCATGTGTGTTTGTGTTTCTGTCTAGATATGGGTTGTTGTGATGGATCACTGGCAACCAAACATCAACAGCCAGTCACACGTGATGGGAGTCAGAAACCAGAGGCACAGCTCATTAAGCTGCAACCCACAGTTCAAATAAACAATGTTTACTTTCTTTGGAGTTAGAAAAGGCATCTGAGGACACTCAAAAAAACAATCCTTTCTGTTATAAGACAGATTCTAAGTTATTTCTTCCCCTTTTCCCATCTACTTTGTGTTTTAAGTTTTAAAAATACAATTGTGGAATAATAACATGCAGCCGATGAAACACACACATACAGTACACAAACATTTTGAGGCAATGTAGATGGGCAATTTAACAAGCAAGTAGGACTAATACAATTTTTGTCAAGAAGCTGTTAGTTATTTACAGCTCACTATGTTATCAACACTGATTTCACCCCCCCTTTGCCAATCCCATCCCTGCTACAGGCAATGATGCTCATTTCTACTGCTACAAAACCTACTGGGGCCTTAAGGTGAATGAATAGCAATAAATGTTACTGTTCAGCTACATTACCTCAAATATAAACAGAGAGAATGTGTGCCTTACATTTAGACCCCTCCACTGTCAGGAACTGCTTGTCAGCAATGTGGAAACACACAACTTCCTAAAGGGTGGGTGTTTCTTTTTGTTTCCATCAAAACTAACACTAAAATTCCATTTAGGGTGTTGTGATAGGAACACACCAAACCATCAGTTTGAACACACATTTGCCTCTGTGACAGATACTACTGTTAGATGAGCATTGGTTGTCACCAGGCATAGTTAATGCCTGGCTCTTCCTTTGCCAATCAACCCTTATCTGTCTGCATTACTGTCAGTACGTCAGTCGGTCCACTAATGAGCTAGCTAGCCAATCAGTCAGTTAAGCAGGCAATGTGCTAGTCAGTCAGGCATCCAGTCAACAAGTCAGAATACCTGTCAGTCAAAGCATGTCAGTCAGTCAGTCATTTAGTTGAACAGCTTATAAGGCCGTAGGCTATGAGTTATGGAAGCAGTCGATCAAGTCAGTAAGCCAGGGAGTAAGCAAGCCAATCAACATACCAACCATCCACCTACCTCTCAGCTTGCCAGCCAATGAACTATTCAGTTGACTCAACTAACCAGCCAATCATCCAAGCAACTAATCAGCCAGCCAATTAGTCAGTTAACAAGCCAATCAATCAGTCAGCCAACCAAACCAATCAGCCAGCTGTCAGTCAGCTTACCAGCCAGTTTGTTAGCCAGGCAGTCACTAAGAAGCTGATATTACAGTTATTTAGGTCAGGTAAAGTGCCCACGCAAGTGCTCCCGGTTATCTAGACACTGACAGGACACCTGCCCAGTTAGCGAGATGGGGACAAAAAGGCAGAAGGATGAGAAAGTATACTAATGGAAGAACTAGGAGAATTAAAGTGAAGGAGACGTTGAAAGAATTTATGGGTCAATACTTTGCATGCACTGTGCAGACAGAAATGTTAACTTGACAAAGACAAATTTCAACTGCATTCTCTCCTCCCAGACTGCTTTTCATATGGAGTAGTCTCTCATCTGCCACTATTTTGCATCCTCTCTGGTAAGCATTCTTGGTAATGCGACTGAGGACACTACAGTAGATATCGGAAGATACTGGCAGTAGTGGAAGCACCCAACAGACACGCCTGTGCTTTTATTTAGGGTGATTTTATTTTATACCATGTGCACATGCTTTTTTCAACTCTATCTAACTATCTAGCTACAACTACCTTCCCCTCACTTAATCATCAGGGAGGAAGACCTATGACTGACCTTGCTCTAACAGTACTAGGCACTAACATGAATGTGTACATTTCTCTACTCGACTCCACAAACTCCCTACTTGAACCATTAAAAGAAGAAACCAAAGACTGACCCTGTTTATTCAGTATAGCTACCCCATTCCATTGCTCCATTATAAAATACCAAGCCACTACACAACAGATTTAACAGTATGACTACACTTCAACTCAGGACTGGAGTGTGTCAAACATCTCAGGAGGGGCTCCCCATGCTCCACGCCCGGTGTCAGGATGATTTACGCCCTGGGTCCCAGACTCCCTGGGAGGGGGTACACCTCTCTAATCCCATTTTACACTTTCCCACATTTTGACGAGTCTGTTCTTTTCATTTCCCAAACGCTAAGTGACAGGGGCCTTTGGACATTGGTCTGGGTTAGGCCAATACACAGCAGATCTCTGTCTCTCTCTGTACAATGGCCTGCAGTGCAACACAGGGGACAGGAGCAGAAGTTAGAGAAATAAGTAGGCAGGTATGAAAAGAGATGGGGGGAAAGGATCCCAGAAAGCAGTGTTGTGTGAAGTGGGCCTGTAGCGCTACTCAGGGGACAAAGTCACTGGCTTTCATCCTCTGACAGCGGCCTTCATCCTCTCACTCACTTTCTTTCTCTCATTATTTCTGTCCCTCCTTCCTTTCCAACTTTCTTTCTTTTACAACCAGACCAGAGTATAGACAGAGTGTATGAATGTTTTTTTTTCTTTTCTTCAAACAGCACGTTGGAAGATAATATATGTGTTACCTACACTGCCACCAGTGTTTTGTGTTACAATATACAGATTTGAACACACTGCAGAATTGTCTACATGCAGGAAAAATGCATAAATGGGGACTTCGGGACTACAATGGCTACGGCTACTCCCCTCTAACTTATCTTATAAAAATAAGATAAGTTCTCTTCCCTTTCTCTAGTCGTCCTCACCCTCAGGGACTATTTGGTTTATGTTGGTGGAAGAGAAACATATACCAGAACATTGTAATATCGTTCAGGAGCATTCCATTTAAATTGTCTTCTTTTCTCCTCTCTTCTCTTTTTCTCTTTCTCCCCCGTAGCCATCTTAGCACCCAAGGACTGTTCAGAATACAGCATGTTGGAAGTGAGGAAGAATGGTGTGTATAATGTGACCCCTGATTCCCGTAACAGGACCTTTGAGGTCCTCTGTGACATGGAGTCCTTCGGTGGTGGATGGACTGTCATACAGCAACGACTCAACGGGTCTGTCAGTTTCAACCGCACCTGGGCGGAGTACAAGAAGGGCTTTGGGAATCCCAGGTACATGTTCAAATCCTTCTTAGGTACCTCTCCTAAAAATGGGTTTGGGGACAAATGGGATGTACAGGATGGGAAATAAACACCAGCCAAATGCTGTAAAACGTTGGCTATTGCTTGGAAGTTTGCGTTGCCCATTGGCATGTAACCAAACAGTATTTTTAGTCCTATTCAGTTTTTACCATCTAGCTAGCTGGTAAAGCAGGTGCTGGCGAATTTTGGAATTTACAAGCCATTGTAGATAGTAGATGTTTGATGGCGAAAATAATGGCAACATTTCCTACCATTTGCATGTAGGGCAGGAGGCTCAAATGCCAGATAGGTATAGTAGGAGGGGATGAAGTTCAATTAGGCCTGCCAAGATGCTATACTATAGGCTGCCTTGTATGCTGACATTCTTTCTACACTTTATTAAAGCACAGCTTGTACCACAGTTGGAATCAAATTTCAAAATCAAATTCTCCTCTGTGCTCCTGTAGAGAGTTCTATCCGGAAAATGACCATTTTCCATTTGCTAACCAAGTACAGAGATAGATTATATTAAAGTGTCCCACTCAAAAAACTCTTTATTCTTCTTTCCTCTTGCTCTACTCTGCCCCTGCATCTTCTGTTCTTTCTTCTCCTGCCCTGTAGGAATAAATCAATTCTGTCTGGGTAACAACCGCATCCACTTGCTAATCGAGTCCAAGTATATGATCCTTTTTTATAATCTCTCCCTCGTTTCTCTCTACCCTGTCTCAACACCTCTTCCTCTACCTCTCCACCTCATCCTCTCCTGCAGGGGTGAGTTCTGGCTGGGCAATGACCATATCCACCTGCTGACCAAGGCCAAAGATGTGATCCTGCGTATCGAGCTGGAGGACTTTGACAGTGTCAGGGAGTATGCAAAGTATGACCAGTTCTATGTGGCCAATGAGTTCCTACGCTACCGGCTGTCTATCAGTGGATACAGGTACAGTAATAGCTTTTGTGTGTATGTGTAATCAAATATTCATACAGGACAAATTAATTCATAAAGCGCAGCAGTGATTCTCAAAGTGAGGTTTGAGGTCAGTGGAGAAAGGTTTAATTTTCCTCTATTTCATTGAATGGAAGTAAGCTCCCACAGGGAATACAGTAAATGAGAAATGTATGCAAATCATATATTTTTACTCTCCCCAGTTTCAGAAAGTAGCTCAAATATTTAATCAATCAATACTAAAACAGCAACATTTTCTCTGCTCAGGGTGACTTGTCTAATGTGTATCTATATGGGTGCTTACTTTGGTATGACAAAAGATTGAAGACTTCAGCAATGAAGTGTAGCCAACATTTGTATGCTGTCACAACAGGCCCAGCTTGACAACTACACCTGATTAATATTATATCAATGTGATGATTATCATTGCAGCGGGAGCGCCGGGAATGCAATTAGTTTCAACAAGCACTTCAATCATGACCAGAAGTTCTTCAGCACGCCTGACCGCGACAACGATAAGTATCCCTCTGGGAACTGCGGTGCCTACTACAGTTCTGGCTGGTGGTTTGACGCCTGCATGTCCGCCAACCTCAACGGGAAGTACTATCACAAGAGGTACAAGGGAGTGAGGAATGGGATCTTCTGGGGGACCTGGCACAACATGTCGATGGAGTACTACCCTACCAACTATAGGCAAGCCTTTAAGACGGTCAAGATGATGATAAGGCCCAAAAACTACGCTCCTTAAGAGGACAAGAAGAAACACACGAGTAGACATGGACAGATGGCTAGATGGACAGACAAACAAACATGGACTCACAAACACAGACAGACAGACAGAAATAGATGGATGAGTAGACATAGACACTCATACACATGCGTGTAGTCATGCATGTGCATACACACACATACATGTACTCACACTGAAAAAGCCCCAAAGACAGTTTGGATGCAGTAATAATACAAAACTGTGAAAAAAAATCAACAAAGCTATTACATTTTCCAATGTAGTAAGGGTGGCCTTCAAAATGTTGGATTAAAATGATGATAATAAAGGACAATGGACTATGGATAAGGATGGACTAATAAAAAAATGCACACACAGTGTAAAGGCCAATCTCCTTCAAGAGCCTCGACATTACACGGAAGGCTACAATGAGAGAGTTTTTACTGTTTCTCTGACATTTCTGCACTTTCTGTCCCACTGCCTCATGCTATAAGCCACTGAGACAACTGAGAGACAGTACAGCATGCAGTAGTACTAAAATCTAATGAGCTATCATTTTCTCCGCTCTAAGCGGTTTCATAATTAACGGTAGCCACTCAAGTGAGGTATATGAGAGCTGATGAGACAATTTCAAGTGCGTCTGAAATCCATTGTGAAAGGGGTCATATTCAAACTGTTTTATTGAAACAACCTCTATAGGCTGTGATACACAAGACATTTTGGGCAGCAGTACACAAGGAATTAATTCTGTGTTGCTTATTTAATCATCTTGTATCACAACCCTATTAATCTATAATACAAAGATGCAGCCTGAGGTAGATATCTATTGGGTCTTGCCAAGTATATTTTGTGTTATTGATGGAATAGACAAATTCTATTTTACAACAGTCATGGAGCAGGACCTAACATTGCTGCAATTGAAAACTGCACTGTTGAAACTCTTTTCCATCTATAGCTCTGGGTACACAGAACTACTGCACATCTCACTATATCACCCACCAGTTACCAGGTATATATAAAATTGATTGCTGACACATCACTTGTACAATACTGCTGCCTAATGTTAGAAAATTATATAGCATCACATAATCCCTCTACACATGCTGTGAATTGGAAGGAATGGGAAGGAAGGATGGTAAGGAAAGGTTTCAGCTAGGGGACATGTACAGTATTTATTTTATTTTGTGAGGTATGATAGCTTTTATATAACTAATATATTGGCTCATACAAGGACTAATGATTCTTGATAATTGAGGTATTTGAACAATGATGAAGAATGTGTAGTATTGGGATCCTTCATAGGTAATTAAGTGTGTACATTTAGAGCTTTATGTGTGTACATAGCTTTTCTAGGATTCATCTTCAACATCATGCCAAAAAAAGCCGCACTTACTTTTTATATCAAAACATGAATAAAGTTGCAAATACATGACTGCGTCATGGCTGTGTTTGACCCCTTTCCACATTTTATGATATTATTGCTTGCTTTATTTGAAAGCATCTGTAATCTGTTTTCATTGTAACATGACATAAAACATTTTTTATCCAGAGCACCTTGCAGTACCATGAATGTATACATGTTTAGCATGAGTATCCACAGTGAGATTCAAACCACTAACGCTGGCAGTGTTACTGCCATGTTTACCCACTGAACTATACAGGACAGGTGGTCTAAAGTAGTCAGGGCTACTCTTGGATTATTTGAGGCCTGTAAGAATGGAGGAGATGCACACCTATAATAAAAGGCTTCATGAGGTGTTGAATATCTGTAACAGAAACTCTTGAAAATAAAAGAATGAAATTCACATAAACTACATAGCATATAAACCAGATGGACAAATTTGCATCATACTGTGAGCCTGTGACTTTATTGAATGTTTGTTTACTGTATGTGATGAATGAATAAAAATATATATGTCCATCCACGCAATCGATTAAAGCTTCCAATACTTAATTGTGGTGTTTTAACATTCAACAACTTCAACAAAGTTTGTCAGGCATTTGAATCTGTCTCCTGTACCAGCAACATTGGAAAGTATCCAACCATTATTTAGAAGTTCTATTCTAAAAACAAATTTGGCTGGAAGAAAAACTGTTTTTTTAATAGAGAAATTAATGGCATGACGCCACCTGTTTTCGTTTCTTATTAAACTGCCCCGCCTACATATTGGAGTGTGTGCCTTTTCCTTGCTACTTTGCTATGTTTGCTCCAGTGGGGTGTTTGTGGTATTATGGGTCCGATCCAGAGGCCTCTTCCACAACAATTACATTATAAGCCTGGGAAAACCCAACACCTCTGAGGCTTACCTCATCTAGGCCCTGGAAAGCTGGGCTGACAGAGATATCTGTACTGGTAGAGGGCCTCTCCTCTGGGAGGGAAGCGTCAGGCGCCATGGCCATGAGAGGTGTGTCCTCCTCCATTCCCTTCTCCTCCTGCTCCTGTTCTTCCACCTCCTCCTCTTCTCCACTGGAAGGCCTGCTGCTCCCTCGCTGCTCAGACTGGCTCATACTGGAGCAAAACACCCAGATGCAACATCATAGAAAGATACAGAGAGAGAGAGAGAGAGAGAGAGAGAGAGAGAGAGAGAGAGAGAGAGAGAGAGAGAGAGAGCGAGCGAGAGCGAGACGGCATTGCAAATGTGGACAGCTTGGACAGAACTAACTAGTCCGATACTATATTAATAACAGCAATACCTTAAGACCTATAGGAATATTTTAGTGATACTATAGGATATCGAATACGATAAAGTACGGTAAGGTCACTATATACTCCCCATTGAGTGCTACTGACAATATAAGTCCCTATAGGGATATTATGGTGATTTTTCTTTAAGGGAAAAGTAAATGCTCTTTCAAGTTGTGGGTGCTTGGCTGGCTAAGGTTAAAATGTTTGCTGATAACCCAATAAAGTACCCGCTCGGTAGCTTCTTTTTTTTACACAGAAGCTAACGCATTAGCTACAAACAAACGTGCTTGGTTACTTACCTTTGAACATATTTCAGGGACTTGCAACGTCTTCAAGTCTTAATTCATTAATTTGTCCTACAAGCTGCAAAGCCATATGTCTTGAACAATTGTAAAAGTTGCCCGTTTTTGTAGTTTGCGTAGTTAACTTCAAATCAAATCAGTTTGTCTCAGGTTGGTTGAGTGCCTTGATGTGGTTGCCATAGCAACGACTCCCAACGTACTTGGCTGTCAAACGAAAAGATTTATTTTCACTTAGTGATTTATTATTATTTTTTACTTATTAAAGTGACGAATTGATCATATAAACAACACGCCGAAATGTTTAAACCAATATACAAATACCAATTTTATAACGACCAAACAACCAAAACAACTTATTTTACACTTGCAAGGAAACTCCAGCAGATGGCGGCAAATAGTCACCCACTGTATATAAAATCAAAGCGTCCGATGAGTTGGCCACACAGACCGACATCAAAAGCCAGTTCGTTGAGTTAAATGAGTGTGATGATTGAGCAATGTGAGCACTAAAATGAAACTGGATTCCACTGTGAGCTCCCAGACCTGAAACCAAGGTGAAAAATGATGGTGATGATGCAACACTGCTGTTCTCCTCTCCTCCTGCTTTCCCACAGTGCACTCTGGGAGCTGGCATAGCCCATCCCTCACTCCCTGGAACAGCTGCAGGGATGTGTTATCTCAGCAATGTGTGTGTGTGTGTGTGTGTGTGTCTATGTATTTGCGCGCATACGTGTGCGTGTGTGTATGTGTTTCCATGTGTAAAAGAGCGAGAAACCACTTCTACATGCCTATTTGAGTGTGGGGAAAGTTAGCCATAGTGACAGGTGGAGGTCAAGTTTTTTCAGTCAACATTAATTAGTAAAGGTAGACTTAAGGATGTGACATAACTCCAAAGAAAATGTTGGGCAACACACTGAGATAACGCTGTAAATAGAAGGAAATAACCTTTGACCCTTCTCTACAGAGTCTCTGCAACTTAAACGGCACGGTCAGCCTTGAGTCTCTGCGAATGATGAATTGTGGGAGACAGTTCTAGCCCATGTTTTCCCCCTGGGTCTGAATATGTTCCTGATTTACCCTGGTTTTACTGGCTCACACACAAATAATTCTCGTCTAATTCTTGTCTACAAAGATTCACAACAGCATATGGTTTAACATATGGTAAATGAATGTGTATTCATACCATGTATAGTGTGTGTGTGTGTGTGTGTGTGTGTGTGTGTGTGTGCAAAAGCGCGTACACAAACACACTTCAGAGTGGGAGTCACTTGCACAGAGAAACAACACATGCATATGTGTTTGAAATATCAGATTTGTGTGTTTTCTTGTATGCACTAAACTATTAGTCTATTAGATTTTCCCTTTGATTGGCTGTATTTATTTATATTTTTTGACATTTTCAAGACATTCAGGAAATAGTTTCACATGGGAGACAATATCAGCTTTCCGACACAACATTGTACTTTTGAGATACAAAGTTTGTGCTGGACGGAGGTAAACACCATTGTTTTTTCACTGTGAAAAGCAATGTTTTTGGACAGGGTGATTTAAAGGAGGATGAAGGGAAACACCACCATCTACCTTGTAAGCACAAATTAAAATGTTAAACAGCGGCTCTGATTACACCTGCTAACTATGTAAACCTTACTTTACCATGTCTTGTTAAATCTGAATCACCCACTGCTGTGGGATAGAGGATCATGGTTGTTGTTGGCAGTTGCCAGCGCTCCAAATTAACCTTGAATCCACTCCAACAGTCTGGACATGCTAACTTCTGAACCCTGGCAGGCACTGATTTCTATTTTCGGATCAAAATATGCCCCGTCCAACCTAGTATTACCATCTTTGGCAAAAAAAAACATAAGCTCCAGTTTTATTTATGGGTTTTGTGGGACGGGGTAGGGGGTGGAGTTGGGGTGTCAGGATTACAAATGTGGGAATAAATGAAAGGATCGTGACAATTTGAAGGTAAAATCAACCTGGTTTTACATCTTTATAGGTTACTGTTTGTTGTTGAGTCGGCCATTGTTGTAACGTACGGCGATGAAGTGTGCCCTACCATGAAGTAACATCTCGTTCATATCTCCGCTATTGCTTTACCCTTTATCTCAGTCAAGATGGATAAACATCTGCTGACTAAATTCCGCGTAATGTGGTTACCAGCAGCTATTTAAGTAAGAGAACAGGAGACAGGCCTTTAATCCAATCTGTTTCACCATGTCTTCCCGACAACTTCACCAAAATTGCTGGCCTGAGAGATTCAGTTCCACTTATTTCACCACCGTTCACAGTTTCTGCTGTGAAGATTGACAATCTACAACAGATGGCGATGAGAGGTGTTGAATCGGCCACCAGGGACACGGCTAGCAGGGCTGAAGATAGTACTCATACATTTGGTAGTGGATGGGTTGAGGGCTTGGTGGTGGAACTTGGCATTGATTTGTTGTTAGTTAGTCTGTTGCATTCATTGTTTTTAATGTATTTACTTTTTACTTTCCTGACCGGAACTGCTTCATTCAACTGCTCTTAAAAAGTGGTCCATCATTTAAGTTTGTTATTACCTATTATTATTATATTATATATGTCCACATTCAATGAGGCCTGTCTGACTGGTTGAAACAAAAAAAGACTACTGGACAAATATCATTACTAGTGAAATACTGGGCTTTACTTTGGTTTGGTGGTTTACTACACCTTGGGCTTGGGGTTGGGCTGCACTAGAAAGTTCTGGGGGGTTGGGTCATGCCAGACTTGAAATTGAAAGCTCTAGTGGGAGATACAAATCTATATTATCAGAATCAGAATCGCTTAATTTGTTCAATGTAAGAATTTGACCTGGTGGAAATGGTGGTGGACATATTGAACTTACAACTTACTTACTTACTTAAGGAAAACGGGACCTCACTTACAGTGCATTGCAACGGGACAGTGCAAGACATACAGTATTTTAATCGGACTATACAAATGGTTCATTCATTTTACTTTTCATCTGTGTGTTTTTTAATATTGAGCTATGAACTTCAGGTCAACATTTCTAGCTGAAATAGATATATATCGCTTTTTGGAAGAAACACTTTTTTCTTATGGTTTTGTGTACCCCTCTGACCAAGGGGGTTCGACAATTCTTACCACAACATCCATATATAGCGTTGTGTGTGTGCATGCATGCCTGCGTGTGTGTGTGAGTGAGTGTGTGTGTTCTATATGAATCACCAGCCAGTGTATGAAATAGGCAATTGGAAAAAGTTACTCCCTGCACGCAGCCTCCAGATCTCTGTTTTTACTGCTGCATTGTAGTCACAACAAAAGCAACCTGGGGATTAGGGGGGTAATTTTACGGCCCCCCTCCTCCAGTTTGCTCTCTTTCATGTTTGGCTTGGTGTTGGGAGACAATCTCCCAATTAACACATACAGAGGCACACACAAACACACACTCGCACAATGCGCTGTGTTATTTTTCCATACACGTAGTCAGCTGTTACAGTTCCTCTCGTCAAAGATTTTGTCCTTCAAACAAAACGTCTGGAGGCGGTTTATAAGCAGATGTTTGTGTCTTAAAACCATAAAAACAGCTTTGATGGAAGGTCGCATGCTGAATAATTTGTCTGCTGAGACATCACACACAAGCATGCGTGCTCGAATGATTTTTGCCTTAGAATCAGGTGAGATGAGATGGGATGACATGACATGACATGATAACACTGATTAAGGCCAGAGGGCTGAAAACGGTTTGTCCTCACATTGTAAAATGTACTCCCATTCCTGTGAATAGACATTCTGCACCAGTGCAAAGGCCTACCGACAAATGAAATCGTCACATGAAATGGAAAACTGCCTTTGGCTCCCTGTGAGTCTGATGTGACTCTTAATTCATCAAGTCTCTACAAGGTCTCTGCTGGGAATCCAGGACCTGGACAGCAACCATAAGAGCAGAGGACCATAGGAAAGGATGTTTTAATCCAGAGTCAGGCGGTCCCCTCCAGCTTGGCCTCCTCCGACTCATCACTCATCACACATTCCTTGCTTCTGTTGGACAGAAAAATCTGACATATTAGTAATCTGTGTGTGTGTGTGTGTGTGCGCGTGTGTGTGTTTTCCCCTGTTACAGTGTTTCCAAGAAACTGCCAACCAAAGCCAAATGTCTGAGACAGTAACAGCTGTGCATTTCTTAAAGTGGACATCTTGGCTCATTTGGAGCACGTCCTGATCTTTCAAGAGTTTCTAAATCGTAAACAATCTGGAAAACACTTGTTTTTTATCCAAAGCAATTAATGTGAGTGCATATGGTTGCCGTAAACATCACAGGAGCTTATAAAACGGCAGGTGTGAATACGAGGATGATCAGTGGGGTGGAATGTAGGATATATGTATGTTAAGCAGCATATTTGAGGGAAGATGGCGGTATAGATCAACATGTTGCAGAGCAGCCAATACATTGCTTTGTTGTGGCTTGGACAATATTGGTCTATAATCCGGCCCAGACAATCTCAGGGTCGTGGGTTCGATCCCCACATAGTGTCAAGTACCTTTGTAAGTCGCTCTGGATAAAAATGTCTGCTAACTTGGATATCAAAACATGCAAGTTCGGATACAATTTTACCACCTGATAGACTGCTTTACTTGTTACAACTTACAATACTGCTTTCAACACTATAGGAACAACACCTGGTCCAAATGTGGTGCGTGTAGGAGAAGGTAAAAGAACATTTCTTGGCAGACGTTACCTATTAGGAGCCTTTGATTCTTGAAAAGTACTTAATGCCAGAGTTCTGCAGTGGCAGAGCTCTGGCATTAAGTACTTTTCATCCCATTCAGGACGTATACAGTCAAGGGCTTGTAAAGGATCAGAATATCTTGATTTTTATGAAATTCTTTGCACGTTTTATGGCAGTTCTACAGCATACAGAGGTGCAGAGTTACATGAAACATGAACATGACATGTGATCGAGGTCACGAGCCAGATTTGAACCAAAACACATTTGAAATTCAGATAAACAAAGCGAGAAATGTTTGCGCTTGCAGCAAGTGGACACAGCGAAATTGTCTCCATGGTGTTTGTGTTTGTGTCTGTGTTTGTCCTGTTGTGAAAAAAAAAATAATTTCCTCTAACTTTGATGTGGTCTATGTAAATGGAACGTGGTCATTACACTGGTAAGCAATACCCACTGCTAGCTTTACTCTGTGCTCAGCATACCATTGGTTGTCTTGTAGGTCTAGACTACATTCCTAAATCCTTACTGGAGGGGATGTGATAGAAGTTCATATGGAACATTGGGTCTCAATCACTGAACTTTTCTTAGATTCTTCTTAATGTTGTCTTTGGGAAAAATGGCCACAAAAACCAACAAAACCAACAAACAACAAAAACCCTTGGATGCACCTTCAGCCATATTTGATGATAGTTGATGTGTGTGCCTGTTGAAGTTGATAAGTAGACAACAGACAGCACCGGATGTTTGGAGGGACAGACTGGAACTAAGGACTGGGACTAGTACTAACATCAAAGTACAAAGTACCTTTGTACGCCGCTTTGGATAAACGCGCCAGCTAAATGACTGTAATGTAATGTAATGACTAGGAGGTCCATACCTCCGGTGTATACTTGAACATATCTGCCCTCTCGCATGCTTCCAAACACACATAGATTTGGATCGTACCAAATATGTTCACAGAAATGTTCGTAAGTAGGCTTTTAACTTTAAGATCAAATCTGACTGTACACGTTTTGTGAATGAGGCCCCATTGCCTGTGACCCTTCAGTTGGGTTAAGTAAAGAAATGGTGATTTTGGATGTCCCACTTGTGAAGCACTTCAGGGTTAACTCTCCTCGAGTAAGTCAATGGAAAAAAAACTAAACTAAAATTATTATTTGGGTAGAAACGCAAGCCCAGCTTCACATGAAATGAAAGGCCGAGACAACATTTATTCAAGCCTTTTCACATTAAAGGCCTTTATTATAGTTTACTGGAACATACTGAAACACTCCAGCACTGGCTTTGTTCACATAGTGATATTGGATTAAAGATACATTATTTTAATAAAGCCATTGGAATGAAACAGAATCATAATAGGCTAAGAAACTTTAAAAAGCCTACTTTCCATCTACAAGTCCAACTTTTCAATTCACACTTTAACAAAACATTCTTATCACCAAGGGCTTTATAGAGCAACACAGAAAACACAAATCACAATTTATAAAACTGGAATATACAAAAATATAAGTCAAATAAATTCCTTTTATCTTAAAAGATAAGATAAGAACTTTTGAAAGAGAGCCCTGGAGCAGAGTAATTGTTTCCAGCTATGCGACCTGCCACGACCTTTGTGGTGGAATTCATCCAGGGACACCCTACAAATGTCTGGGGGTATTAGAATATAACTACCACCACCTTCCTGTTCCCAGCTCCAAATAACAGAGAAGGGTTGGGTGGTAAAAGACTGAGACAGAGAGAGAGAGAGAGAGCATAAGAGATAGGGAGTAAGGGACAGGGGGAGAACGCTAAGGTAAATAAGATAAGATGGATGTGCTTCCTAAGGGGAAATGAGTCGTCGCAGCAGCAAATATATATTTAAAATAGTGCATCTCTTGTCATCTTTAAACAATCTTAAATAAAAACAACTTCCTACTGGAGGGTCAGGTCTGTCTTCATTGACTTGCTGTGTAGTTTGAAAGTATCTGGGATTGCCTCCGAACCTGGAGCCAGAAGAACTCTTCATCTCTTTATGTCTTCTTTTGTTACTTCCTCAGTAATATTTTGTTTCTCGTATCTGTTTCCCATCTATCTCTTTTAAATCTTCTCCCTGTCAAATTTGCTTTCTTCTTCTGTTGCTGCAGGTCAGGAAGCCTCTGCCATCCAACAGTTTTGCTGAGTAGTAAGTTTTGTGATGAAAGTGATGAAAAAAAACAAAAGTTACATATAAATAAAAAGGTAATGAAACAATAAAAATGCAATAACAACTAGAAGCAGAAAGAAGAAAGAAAGAAAGAAGAAAGAAAGAAAGAAAGAAAGAAACAAACCTTATGTGTGTCAGTGTAGTATAATATTATTTCCCTGAGCGTTGGACAGCGTGTCCCCTGAAAAGGATGGAAACAATTAGCGTCATCTGTTAGCCAGACCCAGAGGATAGCCTCTCATTTACATACATGTGCAGTGTGTGTGTGTGTCTGTGTGTGCGTGTGTGTGTGTGTGTGTGTGTGTGTGTGTGTGTGTGACGGACTCCATACAGATCTATGCCTCCAACCCACCACAGCTCCAGGAAGGGATCTTCCAGGGCCGCCTGGTTTCCTCCCCTTTCATCCCAGCCACAGTCATCCCGAGTCAGCCTCTTCCTCTCCGATTGAAGGCTCTGGAACATCCACAAGACAAACCATCTCCCCTCTTTCTGTCTCTTGACTGTTTATGTCCTCTATTTCTGCCTTCTGTCTGTGTTTCTGTTTCTGTCCTCCATTTCTGTCTTCTGTTTATTTCTGTTTCTCTCTCTCTCTCTCTCTCTCTCTCGCTCACCTACATACACATCTGTTAAGCACATAGACAAAGTCACTTGTAACCTCTAATAAATGATTGTAACAAAACCTCTGAGGGAAAAAGAGTCATTTTATATTTTTGGAGAGACTATGTTAGGTTGTAATAAAAAAACATGTCTGATGTTTCCAACCATGTTGTGGCTCAGTTGTCTGTCTGGCACACGGTGATAATATGCTGTTATTAGATGAAGTCATAAGTTATGATATGTTTCAGTAGTGTGCTGCAGTGATACCCCTGCTGTCTGCTGCTCTGTTAGCCTGTTGTTGATTGATTGAGATTGGAGGAGAGGTTAGGAGTTGGATGAGAGAGCTGTGCTGTAAAGTCAGGGTAGCGTAGGTGAGTTTTGGTTTGATCTGTGCACTCACTCTAAATGGCACAAGGGAGAGTAGCATCAGATGCTAATGGTACCATTTAAAAGTGCTGCGTGTAGCATTTTTAAACATCAATATACCATTGTCAAGTTAATTGTGATACCTTGACGATGATTGAGCTGACGAGTAGCCTCTATCTCATACCAGTGGTATTGTTTGTGCTAGTGTTTCTCAAAAATTAAGACCACATTTCACACAACCCCTTTTGCTTCCGGTCACAAAGGAGGATCTAAGTTGCTACTTGTGCTGCCCTCCCCCTCCCTGGCTTCACTCTGTGTGTGTTTGTTTTGCCTTAAAGCAATTCAGCAGATTTCCTGTGAAATCCGACCTGGTGGCACACAACGTAAAATGCAGTGTAAATGCAGTGTAGATGCTGCCAAATCTTCTTGCCAATAGTCCTAATGTCTCAAAATGAATGTGGTAATGATTTACTCATAGTTAAAATGGCATGCTATGTGTAATACCTTTAAGCAGGAAGTCATGTACACTCTCATACTGAACCGCTGACCAGCGTTACCACAGTTCAGTAAATCAGCGCTAGTTGGATATAAATGTTTTGCTCATGGGCCCTTCAACAGGAGCTGATAAGTGAGGGGAGATTACTCACCCAGATTTACCCAACTGTGAGGATTTCAACCAGCAACCTTCTTCTCACAAGCTCCCATCTCTCTAGTCTTCAGGCCAGCTCAGCTTTTACAACCAAATCCCCAAAATGCTAGTTTAGTTGCTGCATGTACAAACCACTGAGAGAGACTTGTAATTTTCCATGGATAGCGGTGCCATCTTGAAGAACGCAAAGTTCAGTGTTATTGCATGATATACTATATGTGTTTTTTTCTGGCTGTGGTCAGAAACAGGCTGGAACTGTTTGTCTGTAGCTAGGAGGGTTTTCTGTTTGGTCCCCAGGGAGTACACTCCAAAACCAAAATTACAGAGCAGAGCGCTCAAACTGAGGGAGATGGGGAGAATGGTCAAAATTTAGATTTAAATTTAGAGGAACGATAAACTACAACGATGCAAACAGCTGACCTTCAAAGGACAACCAGGGTCCTAAAACCATCCTAAATTCACAACAACACAATCTGACTGAAAAACTGACTGACTGAGAGAGAGAGAGAGAGAGAGAGAGAGAGAGAGAGGCAATGTATTTAACACAAGAACAGCCAACAAACATGACATTTGTGTGTGCCTGCATACCTGTGTGTGTGTGTGTGTGTGTGTGTGTGTGTGTGTAGTCAAGTGTGTTGAGAGACGAAGCCGAGTATGAGAAGGCATTTCCCCTTCAGCTGAAAGCAGGTACTGTACTGTTATAGTCGCTCTCTCTGTCTCTGTCTCTCTCTCTCTCTCTCTCTCTCTCTTTTGGTAGGGTCCCAGTGAAATCATTACAGTTTCCAGCTCTAACACAGACCAGCGTCCAGACCCCCCACAGTGACCCAAACACACACACACAGTTACTTCCCAAATCCTCCAGACTCCCTTTATGTAGTGGCCAGTTTAGTGAGGTCCTAAAACCTCTCCTCAGGTGAAACCAAGTGATAAAAACCTTACGGAGGCACAGTGAGAACAGGACTGGATTCCCATGGGGACCAGATGCTCTGTGGCCTAACACAACTAGACCCATGACATGCTCAACAGCTTTTACATGGTAGA
Source organism: Hoplostethus atlanticus (assembly GCA_034670405.1). Taxonomy (NCBI): domain Eukaryota; kingdom Metazoa; phylum Chordata; class Actinopteri; order Trachichthyiformes; family Trachichthyidae; genus Hoplostethus; species Hoplostethus atlanticus. The sequence continues at coordinate 1,665,164 of JAXDDX010000026.1, forward strand.
AAAGTCGTTTACACTTTATGGTCCCTTTTGAGTGCAAAGATGAATAATCTATTAAAGAAATCGCCCACGATGTGCCTGTTTTTCCATGTTGGGTCACAAATACACACTGCCAAGTTGTGGCCAATGGAGGAACGAGTATGTACGAGTATTCCACTTTAGAAACTAGACTTTGGGCCACAGAGAGCAAAACTGTAGACAGATGTACACACATTGCAATAATTTCCACTTGATAACTGGTAGCAATACTGTTTATGTTAGGCTACTTTTCTCTTGCACTTTCACCACATCAGTCAACAACGATTCTTAGCCAATCTGGTAGAAACCCCATCTGTTACCGATTCAAACTTAAGTCCAAAATTTTCAGGAAGTGGCATTTAATATTTCCAGTAATGATCTTTCGCAGATAAAGGCCAACGATGGTATGACTCAAAAGCTCTAACCATCATGTGTTACTCGGGCATTAGGCTGTCTCTCCACGTTGCAGTTAGCTGAAATGATAGATATCAGCCCTATGAACAAAAACAACCCATTTTCCATGTTATTTTTTTAATGATTTGTATTATTTCCATGGCATAAAAGTAAGACAGTATTCTGGTAGCTCAATGTTTGTGGTGTTCTCCCACATCCAGGGCAGTTAGAGCACAGGATCAGCTACAGCAGCACCCCTGGAGCTTGCAAGTACGCGTTGTGCGGCTCAAGGACACTTCAGCAGGACACGGGGGGGGTTTGAACCAAGGTCATTCGGTTGAAGGGTGGTCTCCTTACTCACCGCACCACCCTGCTGCTCATGACGCATTCAATCAGCGAGTGAGTCAACCGATCAACCGTGGTGCTCAGAGGGACATCGGAGGTGAGAGAGGTAGAGCAGATGTTGAGATTGTGACAGAGCTATGTTGCCCTGGGGTCGACTACGGGACCTGTTGGTGACCTTTGAACCCTCGTTCAGCTGCGTGGGAGGTTGGTAGTGTGTGTTGTATCTACAATACACAATGCATGTACACATACACACACACACACACACACACACACACACACACACACACACACACACACACACTCATTCAGTTACAAACATTCATACATGATGGGAGCTGCCCTCTACAACACAGTCTTACACTGTTGTTCACTTAGCTGTTACACCGGAGCAGATGAGGGTTGAGTGCTTTGCTCAAAGGCACTTCAGCGGTAGTTGGTGAGGCAGGGGAGAGCATTGTTCATTCACTTCCTCTGCCCAGGTTATCCCAGCTTGTTCAGGAATTGGAACCAGTGACTATCTGGTCACAGGTCTGCTTCCCCACGGCAAAAAATGTGATTCTTTTATGTTTTATGATTACATTTTACAACCACGAACAAAATGTTTGTTTCATTGCTTTAGCAGATGCAGGCAGTCAGTTGAGGACACCGTCAATGAGATGACTGATGATGTCATGTTGTAGTGTTGCCCATTGTGCTCTGTGACCAGACTTCTAGTAATAATACAGTTTTACACAACTCAATTAAATATAGTGAGACTTGAAATGTTTAAAACAGTCTTAAAACATTTAAGAGGACGTGAGATTGGGGCAACCAACTCCAACACAAGTTTACTGATGGGACCACGGCTAAGGCTTCTGTAGTCTGCGTAAAACTGCTCTTCTTTATTGTCCAGATCCCCAGTAAAACCAAATGGACCCTTTGGAAACTCCAACTCTTCATTCTCAGAAACTTTTACTGAGGTTTCGCTTCCAGATCCCACAGTCTGTGCTTTCAAATCAGGGATTTAATAGAAGCAGTTTAGTCCACAGACATTATAAAACTCTGTAGAAGTCCCCCATCCTGCATCTATCATGCTTCTAGCTACAGATGTAACCATAGGAGTCCCACTTTTTACTGCATGCTTGCTGAACTACAGCTGCTCTTTTGAGCCAGGCCTGGGAAGAACTGTTTGGCAAAATCAACCTGTTCTTTCTTTTCAGCTGATAGAGGAAGGAATGATTTAGTAGCTCGACATTAGAGTTTTATCTCACAAAACTCATCAAGATTCAGAATAAATGCACGACACAGGACTTCTATTATGGCTTCCTTGTGTAGATTGCTCTTTTTTACTACAATACAGTTAAAATCTTGCAAAAATGGAGTCTGCTATACGAGTGGATATGAATGCATTGCACATCAAATGATGGGATTAGGCAAAACATGAACAGATCATCAGCTTTTGATTATGGGCCTTCAATAACCTCTGTGTTGAAACATGTTAAAACAATGACACTTGAAAAATAAGACCAACTGCAATTCACTGTTCCAATTCCAAGTTGGAAATTCTCACATGTTCTCACATCTTTCCAGTGATGTAGTCCTTGAATCTCTCTGTGGAGACCATTTCTCTTCTTCATTTCCTTCACTCCTTCCCCCACTCTTTTCTCTCTCTCTCTCTGTTCTTATACCTCTCTCCATCACTCAGCATGGAAACTTGTACACTGACATCATAGTGACCTTTGACCAATGAGCTGATCTCCTGCCATGTCTTTCTTGGATTGAAAATATGGAGGTGTGTGTCTGCATGTGCGTGTGTACATACACGTATTATGATTCACCTTTTCACCTTTGTGCCTATGTGTGTGTATATACAGTACATGTGTGTATGTGCCTTTTAGTGTGTGTGTGTGTGTGTGTGTGTAATTGAAGCGTTGGGCCAATTAAAAGCATTGTGGGTTTTCCCTGACCCAGAGAGCTCTTTCCTCTCTCCCTGCTGTCATGGCTTCCTAGGAGGGACCAAACACACAGCTCAATAGTTGCCAGTGAACGAGGCGTAGGAGGAGACACGTCAGCCTCAATAACAAGAGGTGGGTGAAGTCGGGGGGGGGCGGGTTTAAATCCTCCTCTCCAATTATTTCTGCAAATTTCTGATAATGTGTGAGGTTCACCAGGTTTCCATAGCTCAGTATCCGAGCCCAGTGTCTCTGCCCAAAATGCCCTTGAGCAAGACACTGAATCCCTACAAGTTGCAAGGGTGTCGTTCTGTTGCTGCCCCTTCACTCTCATTATTCTTATTAATTGCTGTCATTTTTGCTGTGGACTAACTGAACGTGCAGAAACCTTCCAACTGCCAATAATGGCCCAGAGGTTGAATTGCCTCTGCCAAAGGTTATGGTCTGTCTCGGTCCGTCTCCCTGTCAGCAGGACATCTCAAAAACCTCTGAACAAACTTCCATGAAATTTGGTGGACAGATGAAAGAACAACTGATTTGATTTTGGTGGTGGTCCAGATCTGCGCTTTCTGTCATTAGATGATTTTTCTTTTGCCATAACTATGAAGGAAAGGAGATAGAGACTAAAGGTATGTTTGAGTCAGGAAATCAATTTAACTTAAAATGTAAGTGAGATTCAAAGATTCAAATAGTATACACATCTAGAAAATGTGTGTTTCTTTGTATCTGTGTGTGTGTGTGTATCATGCCATGAGTCAGTTATATTTTCAAGACAAAACAGAAAGGAAAACCATGAAGCTGGCGCCTCTTGAAGGTAGATGGCACACACATACACATAAACACACACATGCAGTCAACATCGCAATGGCATTATTTAAAGATCAAGGAGAAAGACTGAAGAAGAAACAAATAGTGAGTCACACAGACACACTTTAAAGCTGTTGCAAACAATGGGAAATGATTTACGGGACTGAGGCAGACTTGGGGGGGGGGGTGTGGTTGGGCCATTAGCTGGATGTGGGGGGCGGAGTCGGGCTTGGCAGGCGGGTTCGCCCTGCCCCGACACCGGCTGCGGCGGATCGGGACTGAGTGGTTACGGGCAGCGGGGGAAGTGGGCTAATGTGTGTGTTCTCTATATTTTCAGTGAGTGAGCCTTAATAAAACCTGCGTGCCGCCCAGCACAAACTCTCTGCCTCTGACTTGACCCGGTGGTAGCAGGTTGGCTACAGGGCCTTACACACACACCCACACACACACACACATAGTTCCATATCTGTGGTTCTGACCCACTCTGACCTGCTCAATAGGTTAATCCATCGAGATGTTGGCAGGTACTGTCAGCTGAAAGACAAACAACCAGTCCAGTTAAGCTCTCAATAAGCATCACTGTAAAGGCAAAAACAGGTGTGGTGGATCATTGGAGGCCAGGCATACACACACACACACACACACACACACACACACACACACACACACAGAAACACTTCTTCTTTCTACATTCCTTCAGATAAGATAAACTATGACCCAGGAGTGAAAGAAATAACACAGGGGGGGATAAGTAGAGGGAAGATTAGGAGAGGAAGGAGGTTCACAGTGTGGAGCAGGAGAGGATGGATTGAAGGAAAGGAGGATGACAGGGAGAGACGGGGGGCAAATAAAGGGATGAGATGTAGTAGAATGCCACCCGTTGAGGAGAAAGGGGCAGTCTGTGTAGGTTTGTAAGGAAAAGGAGGGAGGGAAGGTAGAGACGAGGCAAATGAGGCGGGGAGGGAGATTTGGAAGGTGAGGAGGAAAATGCTAGGGGGATGCGGAGTAGGTAGAAGAGGCTGAACAGGGGAGTGCAGGGAGAGGGAAGATGAGGACAAGACTGACAAAGAGGATGAAGAGGTAGAGGAGGAGAGGGGATTTGAGGAGAATCAGGAATTTTGGGCTGCGGGAATGGAAAGCTTGGCTGACGGGAAAGGAGCGGGGGAGAGATGGGATGAAAATATAGAGGTTAAGGACGAGGACGAAGAGACGGACAAGGGATCTGGGGTGAATGGGATCGTTTGGGAAGGTTTGGATGGGAAAAGGAAGAGGGAAGCGGGAATGGAGGAGTGGGTTGGAAGAAGGATGGAGAATGGGGAATGTTTGTTTCATCCACTATGGTTTATGCCTTCCATGGAACGAGCTGAAGGATCCAGTTTGGCTTGATACAGCCAGCCTCAGGAAATAGTATCAATCCATCTAGCTCTAGCTCTAGCTCTAGCTGTAGCTCTAGCTCTAGCTTACTCACCCTATTGACCACACCACCATTCATACCAAGAGAGTACAAGAGCCTAATACCAAATAATATACTGTACTTACACTAAACTAAAAATGACATATGTTTTTGGAGTCTACAATATGGTTATGAAGAGCTCCAACACAAATAAGGTTGGCTGAAGGTGAAACTCTCTCTCTCTCTCTCTCTCTCTCTCTCTCTCTCTCTCTTGCTCGCTCCCCCTCTCTGATATAGATAATACTAGATGTTTTTTTTCCATGGTTACTCCTTGCTTTTATTTGCTGAAGCGATGAGTGATTTGTTGAGTGTAAAGCTCCCAACAGCAGCCTCCTTTTATTGCTCCTGTAGAACTTCCTTTGTTTCTATCGCGGCGCCCAGAAGAGATTGGAAACAAGAAATGATATAGTATGAGAGGGATTTTTGGGCTTATGTGTGTACGTGGGCATGCATATGTGTGTGTATGTGTGTGTGTGTGTGTGAGGAAGCGAGAAAGAGACATTGAGAAGTTTGAGAGAAGTTTGTGTGTGTGTGTGTGTGTGTGTGTGTGTCTTTGTGTGTGCAGTACTGTGTGATTGCAGCGATAAACAGCTGGCGACGTTAATAAGCCATCTACAGAGTGGCACGGCATCAGAGCACAGTGACACGCCACAGCCCCTATTAGTGGCTAAGGTTTATGGAGCTGTTATCCTATTAAATCACAGATTGTGGCTTTAGAGAGAGAGAGCTCGGGACCATAAAAGGTCTAATTAAAGAAACTGATGTTTGGCTTCGCTTGCGTGTAACGCCAAGGCCATCAGTCACAACAATGCTGCAAAATAAACGAGGACACAGTGAGGTTGGTGTCCATTTATAGACAGAACAAATGTCTATGTTGTCTCATTTGGTAGTAATGAAGAGTAAGTGATACACAATACGCAATTCTGCATGACCACTCTACAGATAAGAGAAGAGCTAATTGAGAGATTTGCTCTATTTTCCCAAATTACTTTCTAGGTAACACTTAATAAAAAAAAAAAATATATATTATTTTTTTTAAAAGCAAGCGCTGTGCAAAAACACCTTTTCCTTTTTTGTTTTGTTTTCCATGACGGGACACTTGATCCTTCGACGATCACTTCACCTCCTCTCCGTGCTGAAACCAAAAGCAGTATTCCTGCTAATTCATGGACATTCGAGTGAATTAGCTGTTGAAAGATCTGAGTTTAATATTACATCTACTCATCCACTATCCTCAGAAATGACCTCTCAGATCTGTCACAGCTGTACAAACAGGCCTCGGTGAAATAGGCTTTCAGAGAGAAGAGCTCAATTGAATATTATTTCAGGCCTAAATATTATTCCATGGTTTGGCTTGGCTCAGTGCTGCTCTTGTCATGGTTGAAATAGTGACTTTCGAATCCATGGGTTTTATTCCCAAACGTCATGAAACCATTTTGGAATTGAAACTGTTACCTGATAATTGTAGTTAAATATTGAAACAGCACATATAGTTACAGCCACTAAAGTGATAATATTTTGAAATGTAAGGGTTCAAGATAGCTAATGGCTTCCATAATATTTAATGGTGGGTTTTATTTTCGTTTTGGCATGTTTCATAGTGGAAATCACATTTTAGGATGAAAGCCTTCGACTAGAAGGTTCCATCTTGAGATGTTTAAAGTTTCACTTCTCCGATAAGCAGAAAAAAGTCACTGGCGAAGGTAATTAGTCACTTGAAAAAAAAAGGATTTTCCCTTTGAAACAAACAGAACCAAGCTGTACTGTTAAGAAAGATAATATTCTGGTTTTATCATTGAGGCTGTTCTACGTATTTTTGTTCTATTGATTTTTTTCAAAATCAAAATAATCTAGTATATGCCTAATCCTTTAGTACTGAGTGGATAAAGTGAAAAGAGAAGAATATTGGATCCCTGGAACACTAAATAAAGAAAGCAAGTGGTGGTCCTACCCTCCCTGCACACCACATTGTAGGGTCAAGGCTGGTGGATTTAGCTTCCAAAAGTATTATTTTTATTTGTGACAGGATTAGAAAGAAGCTGTAAACATTTGCAAAAGATTACATGGGTTATTTCTTCTCCCAAAACAGTTTGTTATGTTTGTACTAAAATTAGAGCGATCATCTTTTCTCTCCCAACGTTATGGTGTAGTTCTTGATTTTGTTTGTGTGCTACACTCAATATAGGACACGGATCTATGGAAAAATCTGTAAAACATCTGACGTGACATCAGTATTTAGAGGCGAGGTAATTTTGGTACCCCAGGGGAATGACACAATATGATGTTGCTGAGAAAGAGAGAGAGAGAGAGAACAATTTGGTCTGTACTTCGCAGGCCAGGGCACGCTAACCCAACATCCCCCATTCATTCCATTGTCTGTGTGTGTGTGTGTGTGTGTGTGGGAGGGGAGGAGGGAGGGCGGTGGGTGAGGGGGGTGTTTTGCCCCTGAAAACCAGAAGGTTCGAGTGTTTGTCATAAACTTCCTCTCTGCCATCTGTGGTCACGGTGAAACCTGGTTGTTTTCATTTCATGTGTCCTTTAATTTCTAGCTTGACTCAGTCCTGCAGGCCCCTAGCTGCAGAAGTCAGAGCGGGATGAATCATCGCCAACTTGTTGAGGCAATGGAGATGCAGCAAAGCTTGAGCAACATCGCTTTGAGCAGAGATGGGGATTGGAACACGGTGCAAAACTGAAGCAGATAACATAGTGGTCTGCAGGGAGCAAAAGTATGATGGAAAAATACTGAGGGTCACAGTTTTTAGGCAAAACGTCCCAATTACATTGCATCAAAATGGTGATGTATCAGACTAGGGTTATTTCAAGAGAATTTTTGTACGCCGCTACACCCGTGGTTGACGATGTGTCATAGTGTTTAAGAACTGGAAAACATAAACTTAAGATAAAAAAGACATAAACCATGTTAGATTTGGATTTGTGAAAGCTTTTTTTTCTACACGCTGCTCTTGGTGGCCAAGAGATCAAATTGTGGCCTGGCTTTTTATTGTGCCAAGTGCTCCACGGTGTCTACATTACCTCATCCTCTCCCCTCTGTCCATCCATGGCGGGGGGGCCCTGATGAGTCTTGTGGCGTCCACAAAACTGCCTGAGCCAAGATGGAATGTGGGTGGACGGAGGTGCAGCTGTTTGTGTGTGTGTGTGTGTGTGTGTGTGTGTGTGGGTGTGTGAGGGGAACAGTTTTGGACAGTGTTGGTGTTCACACTACATTCTCCTTGGCAACAAGAGGGGCTGTTAGAGGTGTAAGAGGTCTCAGCCTTGTGGATGAGACTTAACTGATGACAGGAGGAATGAATGATGGTCAGAGCTACACTGGACTGAACATTCACTCACAGCTCCAAAAGAGCTGTGAGTGAGATCTCTCAGCTTCTGGTACTTCACTCAAGTTAAAGGTGCATTCAGTCAGGTTTTTACTGCCCCACAGCACAAATTGACCAGAATATATCTGCAAGGGTTTGATGGGGTTCTCGATCAATACCGATGACTCAATGCTTTTGCCAGTTGATGAGATTTCTGGCTTATTCACTTTCCAGCCTCTGTTTTGGAAATAAACCCCCCACCTACTCACATTGTCATCTGCTCAAAGAAGGACGGTGCCATGAGCGATTGCGAGACATTTCGTCCTCAAACCAGAAAAGCAAATGACAAAGCGGTGCTATTATGCCTTGTGATTTATTAGCTCTTCACCAGACGTCTCTGTTGGATCTGTTGCTCAAATTAGCTCGCTTACTTTGTTGTTGAAATGTGACCTTCTTATATTTGTCAACTACAGGCTACAGTAAGCTCTGCCAGAGACCTGTCCATGTTGCTGCATTTCCTTGATGGACTGGGATCCAAAATGGGTCACAGGCCTGTATGTCAGTGGTGGTCCATGCAGACTAAAGCAAAATGGTTTGTTAAACTAGGCTTCCGGACCTAAAGTAGATTCCCCGATGAACCCCATGGGCCAAAACATGTTGGCCGCTGTTTTAAGATTACAATTATGACTCGCTAAATAGAGTAAAGGCTTTGGGTCTTCGGGGATTTTGAGTGCTTTGGGTCTCTCTTTTTTCCATGCTTGCCAGAGGACCCTTGTTAAAGACCACCCAATGCCACAATCTTTAACGTCAGAGGCTAAGAAGCATTCCAGCCTCCTATCTGTTTTCCCCTAACCCCCCCCTCGTTTGTCATACAGCATTCATGTGTGTAACGTTCACTTACCACTCAAAAGAGAAAAGTGACATCACTTTCCATCTGTCCCGCCACACAGGCTAGAGCAAATGGTTCGGGTTAGTGTCTCCCATAATGGGTCACGGGGTCGTTTCTGGTGGATCCTCGCAGAACAAAACTAATATCTTTTAAGTCGCCTGGGTCCTAGGGCGAGTCTAAACAGACTTTTTATACTTCAAGTTGACGATTTACGATTCATTGCTAATTTAGGCAAGCACATTGGAAAAGTAGAAATGCTGGAGTTATGTTTGAGCACCACGTTTGGCACATGAGAGGGTTAATATGAGTGTTGGGCTGAAAGAAGAAGAATCCTTAAAGACATTATAACAAAAATGTGAGGCACGTTGCAGCCAGAGGAACACACCTGCAACGCCTCTATAGCCTACAGTTCATGGCTACAATTATGCTAGCCAAGCAGTGCTTCATTTCCTGCAGACAATGAGCATCATAGAAACATTATTTTAAGCCAGAAGGCAACAAAGACCATACTGTACATATCTTTAGATGATTCTGGTTCTGGATAAATTGAAGATGAAACTAAATTGACTCCGTATGGGTCCTTTGTTAGAAAAAGGCTTGAGGTATTTGAAACGATTTTAAATCAAATTTGAGTCAATCTGCCCCCTTACATTCCCCATAGAGACTCTAACATCAAGCAATCCTCAGTGTAATAAAGTCTTCCCATCCATTTTCTTTGCATTGAATATTGGAAAAATGATAGTGTTGTACAGAATGAATTCACTCCCTGTTTTCCAGAAAAGCCATCAAATATAAGATGATGCATGTTAAGAAAAAGCTTCCAAGAACGTTAGTGTCATCTCTGAGGTGCGATGTGCGATACCCTGTTGATATACCAGGACCACAATATGTACAATATCCTTTGACTGGCATGAAACTATCTCAGCAGATATAAATGAGACAGAGAGCAAACGTATATTTACTGTGACAAGAAAGGGACAGAAAGACAAAGTAGAAACACAGAATGCAGGAAGTAAGTGTGTTTTTCTTGGATTTAGACACTTAGAGGAGACACATACAGATGGAGCAAAAACCATATGTGCTGCACGGCTGCTGCAGCCTTCCCCTGCTCTCTTTTATGAGGTGGGATCTCACCTCATAAAAGACAAGAAGAACCAAGCCACCGAAAAAAAATAAATCATACATTTGTTTTGTTTTATTTTGTTTAACAACAAGCGCTTTCGGAAATCCCAGAAAACTGAATCACCTAATGCTTGAATTAGTTCCAGACCCTGTTATGTTGCAGAGTCTTGTTTAAAGCAGGAGCATCCAGACTCAACAGAAGGTCCAGGAAGTGGCCTGACTTTCTATTCAAATGACTTTTACATGAATACATCTCAACCTTCTGGGGACTTCTTTCAGCCACTGAAAAAACACTGTACTTCCTCGGACCGATGTTCGCTTGGCAAGGGAGATTTCCGGTGGTGGATAACTTGTGACCTCACTCTGCACTCCCCACAGGGAAAAGGGCTGTGTAGCCTCTGTGGTAATACGGCCTCCGGTTCAGCTTTAACTGGGTAGCCCTTACCAAGGGAGGTCGCTGGTTCAAATCCTGAGGCCGGTTGGGGAGAAAAAAGCTACTGACATTGTAGTAGATCCCTCAGCAGCTCCAGTGAAGCTGGTCAGTGGCCAGCAGTGCAAGACTGGGGGTTGTAATGAAACACTCTCTAGGGAGTATTTGGAAGCATTTAATCCTCCCGCTGCCTGCAACTACTCCCAAAAGTCTTTCCTATGACTGTGAATGTGCTCAGCATATTCTTTTTTATCACTTTGGGTCCTGGGGTGAACAGGTTTGAAAAACAGACAGATAAATCTATTCTCTCAGGCCTGTATTTTTTTTATCACTAGGGAAAAGAGGTGTGCAGTATTTGTGATAACTCTGAAACAGAATACAGTCATTATTGGTGAGATTGATGGTGTAAGTAATAAAACTGCTCCTCTGTGCAGCTGTTCATAGCACACCTATTAAAATTGTTAATCTTTTTTTCCCTGTCTGTTGTTTTTTTACTACCACAAGGTCATGTGCTTTAAAATGAAAATTCAAGTCAGTGGGACACATCACTCCTCTTTCACTTGACCTTTGTGTTATGGAAGCGTCTCACTAACGGCCGCCAACCTTACATATGGATCATGTAAGGATGGGCCGCGCAGTGCACAGACTGATTCAAACTGTTGCGGCACAGTGCCTTGCTCGATGGTACTTTGGTGCTTCCAGTAGCCATGAAGGGAGGGAAAAGCACATTTTGTTCACTTTTCCTCCCAGGCATTCAAACTGGCATCAGCTGTCTCATTCCCTCTCCCTCATCGTGTTTCTCTTTCTCTCACACTTGTTGGATTTCTGCTTTTAAATAAAAATCGTACTATTTTTTTCTCTTTTTGTGTGATAGTTCCCTGAAATCGTTTGGCATAGATGAACTAAACATCCCACAGTGCAATGAACAATAAAAAGAAGATTTGTAATAATATTACAACATGACTGATTAATCCACCACGACACCCAGGTTGACAAATTGCTTTTATCCAAACAGTCCGCCTGATCTCTGGTGACCCACTCTGAGTCCTGATGGATAGTTTAAGACATTCTGGTCACTATTAATCACTCGTTATCAGTTACTGGAACAAAGTGATCCAACAGACAGATGGCTGATAGCAGTTACCTACAGTATATTCTCCTCCCTCAGTCCTATGTAGATAAACTCTCTAAGATCTGTGTTGAATGCGTCTGACCTGATCCTTTAATGCACCACGATTAATAACAATAATAATAAAAATCCACCTGGATGACACCCAGGTGCATCTTTTTGCGTTCACCCTCAATAGGGAGGTCTTTCTTTCTTTCTTTCTTTCTTCCTTTCAAGATGATTTGTAGTATTAGTACAACATGATTATTTAACCCACTGTGACACCCAGGCTGACAGACACAGTCAGATGATGAAGGTTTATTCCAGACCTTATCTTTCATTCTAGTGATTCATCTGGCACAGCAGGCGCAAAGTGGGAGAGGGGAGTGTGAGAGGGGAAAGAGATGATGCAAACTAGAAAGAGGCGAGAAGAGAGAGAAACATACACAAAAAGACAGCAAGCGAGACAACGAGAGACAGCTCAAGAGGAGAGAGAGAAAACAGAAAGATAAGGAGTATATGAATAGAGTGAAGGGACGTGAGGACGAACAAAGAGAAATGGAGGAAACAAAGAGTTGGTTGTTGCATTGTTTCACTCTTTAATGATGGGGAGAGTGATTCATGGAGTCTTTGAAGTGAACAATTACCTATAGAGCATGGAGTGGATCAGGGCTGTAATCTAGATAGACTTTAATAGGAAGGAGTGAACGTACAGTGTTTTGTTTAACTGGGTATTAGGTTTATAGCCATAACAGATGGGGATGTGGGGTCATCCGGTTTGTCTGAACAGTTGCATCCGTATGGCGTGCTGGGGTGTGTGTGTGTATGTGTGCGTGTGTGTCGTTACGATGCATTTCCAATCTGCCGTGGATTGTGGCCAGGTAGAGAAGCATGGGAATATACAGAGAAACAAATAGAGAAAAAACAGAGAGAGAGAGAGACAGACAGACAGACAGACAGACAGACAGACAGAGGAAACAGATGGACGGACAAGAGATAACTCAAAAAACATGTTTTAGATTAACCAGCGTCCCGTCCCCATTGAGATAAATGAAAGCCTCTCATCTCCGCCCAGAATGCTTTATTTCAATTTTGTGCTGTTGTCCTCGGGGATGTTTGTGACCTTTGCAAAATAGTAAATTGTAGACTGCGTTCTTTTTGTTTGGGACAATCACATTATCATAAACTGAGCACATACAGAGAATCCACTTGTGTTCAATAATATGTCTCTCGAGTGTACGAGGTGGCAGTAAAAACCCTTGGCTGTTGTTGTAAGTTGTACTCAATAGGAGTAACTGAGGACGCTCATCCTAAAAGTGTGTTCACTCAAGGTAATGTAAAGCACTAATAATAAAAGTGCCCACTAAAAATGACAAGAATGTCCAATAGGACTAGTGGATTTGGTCAAAGATGAATATTCCTGCACATTTAGCTTTACTCAAAGATTCATTTAGACATTTATATTGTATATGGAGGCCATAAAAATGTCCCAAAGAGATGCATTGGGTTCAAATGCCAACCTGGTCCTATAAGTGTTTGGAGCGTTTTAACAAGACACACATCCTTCCTCTCCCTACTGGCACACAGCTGGCCTGGCAACACCTCTCAAATAAAAGCATACTATACTTGCACGCACATGCATGCCAGCACATAGCATACTACGTTTACATGGACTAATTGCAATTTTGTAATTTATTTTGACATAAGTTTGTTTTCTATTCCATAGCTCATTGCTACAAATTCCTTATCCATCTTAATGCACGCTCCACATATTCTGTGATAGATCACCTTGGTCACTGCTTGGCTTTTCTTTTGCTTTTGTTAATCAATGTGAACAACAATTCAAGCATCTAATCAAACCTGCAGAAAAGGTTTGTGTGTGTGTGTGTGTGTGTGTGTGTGTACAGTAGGTGTTTGCATGTCCGTGGGGGGTACATTATGTCTTCATGTCATGTAGTAATTCTGATCATATTGAACTTGTTGGCTGCTAAACAGACAGGCTCTGTTCTGTAGCCATTACAGTAAAGCCCCCAGTCTCCATCCCTGCTCCTCCTGCTTAAAACGGTTGTTCTGGTGTAAGTGCCCTGAAGACGTTTTAAGTGTTTGGCAGTAAACAAGCCATCTGAGTCAGTCCAAAGTGGTGGTCCTAATATGGAGCTGTTCCATTCACTGTTGATCCAGGAGAGGAGAGGACAGGAGAGGAGAGAAGAGAAGAGAAGAGAAGAGAAGAGAAGAGAGGAGAGAGAGAGAGGAGAGGAGAGGAGAGAAGAGAAGAGAAGAGAGAGAAGAGAAGAGAAGAGAAGAGAAGAGAAGAGAAGAGAGGAGAGGAGAGGAGAGGAGAGGAGAGAAGAGAAGAGAAGAGAAGAGAGGAGAGGAGAGAAGAGAAGCCAACAGGGTTCAGGACAGGACAGAGGAGGATCAGGGGAGGGCAAGCAGCAATATGGTCATCAGGAGGGAATACTCTCCTCTGGCAAGAGTGTCCCTTGCTAGCAGATGAAGCTATTCCTGTGGGAGCCTGCTGCTTTGTTTCAGAGAGGCCAACTGCTTCATGTTCACAACAAGCAGTAGAGAGTCATTGTAGAAATGTCCTATGATGCGTAATGAGTATGTGTGTGCAGGTGTATTGCAGCAACAAAACTCTAAATAATTGACCTCAAACAAAGAAACCCCATGGGAACTTGATGAACTTCCAAATTAAAAAATGAGTAGATCTGCACGTGTGTCTGTAGTGTGTCTGTGTTTGAATCAGCAGAATCCAAAATAAAAAAAAAAAAGCAAACCAAATGTTGACAGTCTCCAGTAAAATGTTTTTGTTTTTCATGGTTGATACATGTAGCAGAATAGAATAGAACACAGTAAAAGTGATTCCACCGCTAGCATGACAGCTTTACTGTTACTGCTGCGGGCCAGATGATGGCCGCCAAAGTGTTTACAAAGCCATGTGAATCCCCAGTAAAACCACGAGCATCTCCTGCAACATCGTAACATCTCTCAAAGCCTAATAACGAGGGCGAGGTGCTCTTCTAGACCGAAGATCAAAGGAATCCTGGAAGTGGACTGAGGCTGTTTTGGAACAAACCAGCCAAGATTTATCTCCAAGGCTCTCCCTTCTGACACCACACACACACACACACACACAGAGGGGTTTGAATGTGTATGCACAACAACTGCACAATCTCTCTCTCTCTCTCTCTCTCTCTCTCGCTCTCTCTCTCTCCAGTAGGCCAGTTAGTAGCATACCTCAAGGAAGACCAGTGGTTTAACAGAGGGGACCCAGTGCAGGGTTGTAGCCTCCCCTGCACTGGTGTTTCTATGTATGTGTGTGTGTGTGTGTGTGTGTGTAATGCTAAACCAGACACAGCCTCATGGCTCCTCCGAGAACCAGTTTTACATACACACACACAGTCTCTCTCTCTCTCTCTCTCTCTCTCTCTCTCTCTCTCTCTCTCTCTTTACACTCACAGTAGTGTGATTTGGCTGAGTGGGTGAAAAAGCAAGAGAGAGAGAGAGAGAGGGAGAGGAGCAAGCAGTAAGTCATTCGTTGCAGCCAGCAAGTTTGAGACAGGAACGCACAAGTAGGCAGTCAGTCAGTGTGTGCAGGCAGTAAATTATAGAGAGAAGGAAACAGGCAGTAAAGTTAGAGAGAGAGGGGGGGGAGAGATTGCAGAAGGCAGTAGTCAATCACTCAGCAGAGGCAGCAAGCTACAGAGACGTGGGCAGACCAGCAGAGAGAGAGAGAGAGAGAGAGAGAGAGAGAGAGAGATTGAGTGTAGAAGCCAGTAGTAAGTCCCTCAGTACAGTCAGTAACTTACAGGCAGGCAGGGCAGATTTTCTTGGCTTGGATGCAGCGCTCATGACAGGACTAGGAGCCGGGGACGCGGGACCAACCGGAGATCTGCAGGTCCTAGTGGACGAGCCAGAGCCAGACTCTCTCCCTGCACAGGTAGGACTGAAAACCTCCTATAGTAACCACAGTCAGTAAGGTAGATTGGGCTACATCAGATCTCTCTATCTACAAAGTTATGCAGTTGAAAACAGAAGCAACCCCCCCCCCAAAATACTTGATAGATTGTTTAGTAAGATGATCACACAACGTTGTCTTACGCTGGTCATTTTTCTTAGTTTTGGCAAGTGGCAACAACATTTAGCTCTTGGAAGTAACTGATTCCCTGGAGGCTCGGAAAAAACGACAGGACTTTATCTAATCTTGATATGAAAATGTTTATTGGGTTGCAACAGCATAGTTCAACAAAAGCCACCAGCGGATTATTTTAAAAGTCTTTTTGATACTTATGAATGGAGGTAGGAGTTCCCACTTTCCTTACTCCTTTGTTCCCTAGATATGACAAGCATGCATTAACAGGAAAAGGGACAGAATGGGGTCTGGTTTTGCAGCTAGGTCAGGTTAATAACTTACTAGGGAGCTTCTGATAAGTCATTTAAAGTTAAGGTATGGTTTTGTGGAAATGCATTAAGCCTTGTTCCAGATATAAAAAGCACACATTCCTTTGAGATAAGATTCATTTTAAAGGTTTATTTGAGGTTAGGTTGAACATAACTGATCCACGACAAGTGATACCCAGAATAATCCAATTTTAAAACATATAGGTTTAAGAGTTATCCCAGACTAAAAATGTGCTTTTGCAGTGGAGATGTCTCTGAACACGCATGGTGAAAACGAAAAGATGCACTTCCACAAAGAGAAGTATGCAGAAATGACATAAGGCAGAACTAAAGATATGAGGCACGTTTGCACAACAGCAAACACTTGCCGGGCTTAATTCATTGCATTTTTTCCTTGCGCTTTTTGGCGCTGGTGTAAAAAAATGGGAAAAGATTCCCAACAAGCAATCACTTTTCTTAATCCATTACATTCAAGTTGCATCCCGTTCCAAGTCGGTAATTCAGGAATTGCTGAAGTAAGCTTTCCCTCCCCTACTACTACTAGATCCTAATTTGATGTTGAAGTTGTGCCCGGTTTATGTAGGGAGGGGGGGGGTCGTTGCACCCTGACGTTAATATTGATTTCCCCTCAGATGCACTCCAAGTCTACAAGTCTAGAGTCTAGAGAAAGTATCCCATTGCTGCTTTTGTGGTGCAGCTGCCACTGATGGTCCTGCGCAGTTCACCGGATAGAGGAAAGCAGCAACTCTGCCAGAGTGAGGGGTTAACTTTCCCACAGGGGGGGCACCCACTGCAGCGCGAGCCACTCTGGATAACCACGGCCACCACATGGCGCACGATAACGGACTACTTTTACGTGTGTTCCTTCTCTCCTGATGCAGGGTTGGTGTCAGATCTGGTCAGGTTGCGCCACTAGAGATATAGCTCCTGTTTGGCCAACGTTTCGAGGGTACCCTTTACAAAATACCTCAGAGGAAGCCAGGAGCGCCGCGAGAGAGATTTACTGTACTGTTTGTGTGAACGTGTTTGTGTGTGGGTGTGAATATGGACATGATTGCACAGCGTTCATGCATCCATTTTGTGTATTGTGGGTGCGTGCATACAGCGTGTACAGCATGCGTGCAGACATATGTACGTCTGTACATGGAGGTTCATGTGAGATCAGTCTCCAGACTCACTGGGGGCGGCGCAGAGCAGCGTGTGGTTTCACTGTGGAATTCTGCACAGTAAGAAAAGTTTGACTTACCCCTTACTCCGATTACTAAGGGGGGGAGAACCCTCTTAGCAAAGATTTCTGCTGTTTCAGCTTGTTGCAGTTGAGTTTGAGTGGAACGCTTTGTAGTGAGAGGAGTGAGTGTGTGAGTGGGAGAAGTATGCTTGAAGTGTGTGTGTGTGTGTGTGTGTGTTGCGTGGGTGTTTAAGGTACGGATGTGTCTGGCCCCAGTCCAAGCCAATCAACATAGCTGGCCAGTGGGGGAAGAGAGAGAAAGTGTGTGTGTGTGTGTATGTGAGCCCTGTTAAATATCTCTACTGATAATTCTACTGAAGCCAGTTTGCTTGAGACTCATGATGTCTGAGGGAACTGGCTCAGAATGCAACAAGCAAATGAATAGAATAGAATAGAATAGAATAGAACACGGCACAACATAACGGCAAAATAAATGATTCCACTCACTCGTCACCTTTCGCTGTCTCACTATCTACTAATCCGACAAATAATTGAGTGTTTCATCGTTAGTGGTCTCCAGGGGAGCGCAAGACTCGATGCAGCCAAGAAAGAGACCACACTGATGTCTGCACAATGTCATCTGAGAGGGAACAGGCTGGCTGGTTGTCACACACACACACACACACAAACACACACGAGTTGCGTGGACGCGCCTATGCATGGAAACGTGACCTTTTTTTCCAAGGTTCGAGTGGCTATTCTTGTGGGGATGTTTGGACCCCAGAGAATGGAGAGATTTCACACAGGAGGAACACACACGGTGCATGTAAACACACACACCCACACACATACACACACGATTTAGCTTGTTTTCAGAGCGCTATCAGCTCTTTCTTTCTGTTGTTCTTTGAGTTGAGAGTATGTTTGAGTTTGCCACCTCTGGCCCCTGTCTGAAAAATGAAAGTGTCATTTTCCTTCCCTCTACTTTTCCTCCAGTGTCCCTCCTCCCTCTCCTGCTCTGCAGAAGTGAACTCGACTGGTTTCAATTAGGCTCTCAGGGATGTGTGAGGGTTCTCTGTCTCTCTCTTCCATAGGTTTGGGTTTAGAGTTAGCATTAGACTTAGAGCTCTTTATCTCTCTCTCTCTTTGATTGTCATTTTCTGTCTTTTTTTTGTTTCTTCCAATCACTCTTTCCCTCTCTATTTTTTTTCTCCTTTTTGTTCCTTCTCTGTCTCTCGCTTACAGTAGTTACAGCTTGATGGCGGGGTAGTTACATGGTCATTAGCCACAGACTTTTGGGCGCACACACACACGCACACACACACACACACACACACACACACACACACACACATCCAGGAAACTCGGCCCAAGGGAAACAAAGTCAGGTCAGCTTACCGGGAGGCTGTTTGGCAGAGGAAATTAAAAAACGTGCCCAGGCTCTCTCTCTCTCTCTCCCCCCCTCTCTCTCTTCCTTGTCTCTGTAATTGACTGCCTTACTGACTGAGTGCCTGTCTAACTTGCTTCCAGTGATGAGTGACTTACTACTGTCTGCTACCTCTGTCTCTCTCTCTGTCTCTGCCTTTCTTGCTCTCTCTCTCTCTCTCTCTCTCTCTCTATCAGTCTCTCTCTGACTAGCCAATATTATATCTATG
Organism: Hoplostethus atlanticus; assembly: GCA_034670405.1. Lineage (NCBI taxonomy): Eukaryota > Metazoa > Chordata > Actinopteri > Trachichthyiformes > Trachichthyidae > Hoplostethus > Hoplostethus atlanticus. Next base: position 1,684,201 of record JAXDDX010000026.1, read on the forward strand.
CATGCAAATCTTGGGTGGAAGATGATTTTTTTTGAGGCAAAGAGGAAAAAAAACCCTCTCTCACTCTCATTCTTGCTGTCTTTCTCTCTCGTTCTTGGTCCTGTTCTCTCTTTCTTTCTCTCCCTCCCTCTTTCTCTGTACAGAGTGGTCCTTGTGTTCTCAACTGTTTCCTCTGGAGGCTTGTATTCTTTCCATCCCCGGTGCCCTGTCCAGTGTTATTGGAGCATTGAGAGCCTCCTGTGGGCAGCCAGTGGAGGTAGCAACTGTGCAGCCTCAAAGCTTTGTGGGTGAAAAGGCTGGTTGCTGGTGCAGGACTTTAGTTTTCAAAAGCGTAGTATGAATGAGATTTTCTTAGACCATATAGCCTTGTTGAGCAACATTTGAATAGAAAATGCATTTTGAACCCCCCCTCACATTATCATTCACCATGGGATATCATTCACCGTCTCCCTGTCCTGCGATCTCAATCTCGATCACTTTCTTCCTCCTGCCTCTTAGGTCCTCCTTTACAACTGGCATTAACAAGCGTCCTGTATCCAGATTGTATCTAGATCTGATGCAGCTGGATTATATTAACAACTGCCATCAAAGTTCGTCTCTGGTATACAATACAACTTCTCTTTCGCTCGCCAAAACGCAGATTGTCACTTCCTCTCATAATATTTACAGCACCTTGTTTCGCCGGTGCCCCATTCATGAGTATCCTGATAACCCATTTTTGACCAGTGTGTTACTATACAAGCTGCCTGCCACCTGTTTGTTTTGCCTGTACTTCCTGGTTTGATGTGTGCAAAAGATTATTTCTGTTCCTGTAGCTCTGATATGTGGATTGCATTTACTCATTGTTGTTAATGTGGCTACATCTTACGTCTCGGCCTCATTTACACCTGGATTTGATGCATTTTTGCACTATCCAATCACAATCCAATCACCCAGGACGCATTTGAATGCTAAATGTAAAGGGATCTTTGTTTGCCTCCCCCTCTCCCTCTCTCTCTCTCTCTCTCTCTCTCTCTCCCTCTCCCTTTCCCTCATGTTAACCAACCTCCTCTCTCGCTGCTGTGGGTGGTATGTAATGGTATTAGAAGCCAACCTGTCTGCGTTTCCTCCGGTCTGCTGGGGCCAGATGACCCATATGAGCCCACAGACAGTACAAAAAACACACACACCAAGCGCACACACACACACACACACACACACACACACACACACACACACACACACTGTCTTGCTCACCAAAACACACTGCATACAGTATAGTCTCAGTAATGCCACAAAACTATGGAGGTGTGTACATAGGTGTGTGGAGGTGTGTACTGAAAAAAGAGTTTTGTGAATACAAAACACTTTCCAACACTTTCCATCTACCCTGCATTAGAAAACAGATGTCTATATGTAAGTACATGTAGTCACTGAATTAATTACATTTTTGTGTTAAATTTGAAGCATTTAGATGATGCTCTAAACAACTTATAATAATTGCAACAGTAGAATAAGCTTCAATTCCTCAACATTAGATGCAACCCATAGTGCTCTGACAGGATTCCTGTGACTCTAAAGTGATTATGACTGTGATATGAGTGGAAAAGAAATCAGAGAAATGAGATTTAAAGAGTGAGGTAGCTGTTTTATGTTTTTAACTTACAGATAAGGTTATTATAAGTGGAAATAAGACGCTGCTGTGAGATTGTTAGCAACTATCAATTCGCCGCAGACACACATATCAATGTGTTCATGTTGTGGTTATGATGCCTCCAGGTAACACTTCCAACCCTTCCACCGCTCACTTGTGAACATATACCTGAATTTACACTGCCACTAGTTCTCCTACTATGCAGTCTCTCCCTCCACACTATTACCAAAGAGCAAGTTAGAACAAAATAATCTGAGCAGTTATTCAGTGGTTTGTTTTGACGTAGTTGCTGCTGTGTATTTAAAGTCGCTTACATGTCCTTAGACGGACTCTGTAAATTGTTTTGATTCGCAAAAGCCATTAGAGTGATTCTTAACACTGTTATACACATTATAAAATTAGGATTTTCCATTTGCACAGCAATTATAAATACGATGGTGATTTTTCTGCTGAGTGTATGCTGGTAACTGAATCTCTACCACAACTGCTGATGTAAGAGAGCTTGAATTTCATACTTCCAGGGTTACGAGTACAATTCCCTGTGAAATCATTTACTGGTAGCGCTGTGTGACGTAATCATCTGGGTTAAGTCGGACTTTTACTAATATGGTCTCTCTGCAAAAAAACACCTATTGAGGCAGAAATGTGAAACTATTGAGTTTTGAGCCAGGAATCTGAAAATAAAATATCTAATAACTACCAGCATATAAAAATAAAACAAAATGACCACTAACGGAGTGACCTGGAGGCATATAAACGTCTCTTGCAATTATGGAGCGGTCTCACTAGAGCGTGAACAAACTGATAAAAATATCAGCCAAATATGACACTACGTGAAGGATAAGAATGTGATTTATGGGACAATCTCTATGATGTATTGAAGTAACAGGTTTTTTCAGCCAAACCTAATTTGAGATTTTTTTGGTCCCATCCTGTATTCCAGACAAATGAAAACATACCGCTGTGATATGGAGAACCCTCTGACCTATTTTAGACCTGGCTCAAAGTTTAATAAACACTGAACTGAATGATGATATCATCACTATAAACTAAACTATTATAAAAAAATATATACAGTAGTCTGTGCAGCAGTCTTGGAGCTAGCTTATTGCTACGCAGCGAAGCAGAGAGCGGTATCCATCACAATTATTTATTTTGCAAACCAAAATGTTCTAGCGGTCACACACACACACACACACACACACAGACCAGAAAAAACACCCGCCAGCATTTCTTCAAAGAGGCCACAGATTGCCTCCCACAGGCTATAAGCTTAAAGTAAATAAGACATAAGTTGACTACAAGAATTCATATCCAGACAAAACTATATTCCAGTTCATGGCAGATGAAAATGGCAGAAAAAAACAGTCTGCGTAATATTTAGAGAAGTGGCCCCCCAGGAAATATTTATTTTACCAAAACACTGAGGGCCATTCCGCAGGATGTATAAGCATACGGGGAGACAGTTTCACCACAAGACTGGGTTGGGTTGGTATGGCCTTGGCGGGAGAAGGTCGGGCTGGGAAATAAAATGAGACTGGGACGGCTAATTTGGGATGGTATGGGCATGAGGTGAACCGCAAGGCTGGGCTGGGCCTGAGTGGGGTTTGGTACGGCCAGAGCTGGAATGTATCTTGGATATTGTGGGCGGACCGCGGCTCCATGTTTTCTACTGGCTGGAGTGGGACAGGACGTTCCTGCTAAACAGCTGTTCTGTGGAAAGGAGCTGGGCAGGACCAACTCTGGTCCAAAACGGTTTGGAGATGGTTCAGTGACTACACAGGGAAGTGGAATATAGAGCGCCAAAAACCTTTTGCATAGACAGTGGTCTGAGTCAGTAGCTTGTTTGGGAAAATTCTCTTATTTTGAGTGACAGGTCGCTTGACATATCTGGGGCAGCTACGGAACAAGCAGCAGTACAGTTGGAGTTTAAGGTATACGCAGGTTTATAACTAAAGCATAGCAGCCTCTTTGGAGCATATATAGTAAGCTAAATTGGAGGATGTGGTAACTACTGCTACACCACAGGGCTCAACCCATAACCCTGGCAGTGATAGAGCCATGCTTTACCCATTGAGCTGCACAGATGGATATTATACTGGATGGTGAGATCCCAGTATGCCCACCTGCTTCACCAAAACCCGCCAGTTCTACACATAACTGGCCTTGCCACTCAGCAGCGGTTAGGCCCAATCAACACCTCTCCCCATGCTTTCCCACACGCTTGCACTTAGATGTACTGTACCCACGCATACAGGCAGACAGATACAAGTACACACACACTTGCAAACACACACAAGCATGCACGTATACACATGCACACAGACCTAAAGCAAGACAAGCACACAATCACACTGAGAGCTGGCATCTGAAAAGGAAACCAAACAATTCCTTTCGGGGGTGCAGTAACAGCTCACTAGAAGTGCATTGTTGCATGCAATGCCTGCAGTGCAAAGAATTGAACTACATCTCGCACGATGGATAGTCTGATGATCAAAGAGTGTTCAATGGACTGTAAAGTGTGTGTCCCAAGATGCATTCTCAGCTGTTTCTGTCTGCAGCTTGCGAACATACTCAGTCTATTATTCACAATGGAACATCACCATCTGCACTGACAGGCTTGTTCCACTGTGTGAGAGACTGGAAGACTGTAAGGGGGCTGCGGTTTGGTACAGTTGGACTGACTCAGCATGTGCATGAGCGTTTGTATGTGTGTGTGTGTGTGTGGACAGTGTTTCTTGGAAAACCCTTTGGCTTTGCCTATTGCCTCTGATCACACAAGAGACCATGACTCACTTATTTTACCATATAAAGGCGCGTGTGCACACACACACACACACACACACACACACACACACAGAAAAACACACATGCACACTCGGGGAGTCCAACACAAGTGGCTGTGTGGCAGAATTCAGCACTTGCCATTGTTATTAAGCCATAAATATGAGAGAGAGAGAGAGAGGCAGGAAAAAGACAAAGATAGTGACAGAAAGATAGAGACAGAAAGAAAGCATGTTTGAAAGGAGGGGAGAAAGAAAGAGGGAGAAAGAAAGAGGAGAGAGAGAACATCAGGGTCTATTTAGTGGATGATAGAAAACATTCAGGGGGCAACGGAGGAAGAGGATATCACTCCACCATGACCATGTTTTAACCTTTGATATGTCTGATATGGTAACATATAGCAAATGTCTCTCTTTGTCTTCCTCTAAGCCCCGTTCCTTGTTTTCTCTCCCCCTCTCCCCATTTTTCTCTTGCCCTCACTCCCTACCACTAATTCTTTCAACATGTGCTGTGTTACTGTGTAGGTTGTCAACATCTCTCTACATGCCACAAAGACAAATCCCTGTGCATTTACTGTATGTGCAAAAACAAAAGGATTCTGACTGTCTCTACCTCTGGACTTTCTTCACCTCCATTTCTGTTAGATGTCTCTTTATCGGATTCAATTATTGTAAGCTTTGCAAGGACACAGAAATTGCTTCTAATGTGGCCATCTGGGAATTTCACCTCACACTGCCTATTGTTGTGCTGTTGCCTCATTGTAAGTTTCTCCGGATAACAGTGTAAGCTAAATGGCTAAATCGTAAATGTAAATGTGAATGGATTTGTGTGAGCAGAGGTGATCAGGGAAGCCATTTGTAAATTCATCTCTCTCTCTCTCTCTCTCTCTCTCTCTCTCTCTCTCTCTCTCTCTGTTTCTCTCACACAGCTGTGACCCGCCTCCTGTGTCCTGTCACATCAACATCAACCATCAAAGACTGACCTCATTACCTCTCCTCTCCTCTCCTCTCCTCTCCTCTTCTCTCCTCTCCTCTCCTCTCCTCTCCTCTCCTCTCCTCTCCTCTCCACTCACCATGCGTCTCCTCACCACCACCCTCCTCCTCTTGCTGCTCCTCCGGTCAGCTGAGCCCAGGCGGGGCCCTCGGGCCGGGGACGCCGGGGGCCGAGTGCGGGGCAGAGGCAGGGCCGGGGCGGTGAGGCGTCAGGCCCAGGAGTGTAAGGAGTACACGGAGGCAGGAGAGAAGTACCTGGACTGCCAGGACAGACAGCTGACCACGGTGATGCAGGACTGGCCCAAAGATATAAACCACCTGCTTCTGGCAAGAAATAAGATACAGGTAATTACAGCTCACCAGAACAAACCACAGACAGGCAGTTTGGACTTCAAATCCATGCTGCAGATGGGGAGCAGCAAAGAAGTAAGTCAGGGCAGCTGCAGAAACATAGACCAGCTGCTGCTGCCCAGAAACAAGACACAAGCAACTACAATTAACAAACTCTCAAGTTGTGTAATATTATGGTTTTAAATGTCAGAAAAGAATGGCACAAAATGAATGAATGTTGGAATTAATATTTCAGTCCATATTACACTTCGCACATCCATTTCCTGAGATTAAGCGCCTCAAGCCTCTTACTCTGACCCTAAACGTGGCCAGTTTGTTGATACTATGAGCATCTGTGCACCATTTATTTGGGGCCTAGCTCAAAGGGATGTTTCTGCATTGTGTGTGTGTGTGTGTGTGTGTGTGTGTGTGTGTGTGTGTGTGTGTGTGTATGAGCACACCGGATGTCTCACAGGTGTTGAGAGGAACAAAACAAAATTCTTGCCAGAGAATTAATAAAAAGTATGAAAAGGAAATTGTCTCTGTGTGCTCAGGAAGGAATACCTATTACCATTGACGGCAATGATTACACAAATCCAGAGAAACAAACAAGTTAAACTGAATTCACATTCCGTCCTTAGGTTTTGAGGGACAACATGTTCTCCCAGTTCACCCAGCTGAAGAGCCTGGACCTCCAGCAGAACGACATCTCCATGGTGGAGGAGCGGGCCTTCAGCGGCCTCTCCCAGCTCACCACCCTGCTCCTCCAGCACAACAGACTGAAAACGGCCTCCGAGGAGGTCCTGCTCCCTCTGCCCAGCCTCACCTACCTCCGCATCTATGACAACCCCTGGAGCTGCCTCTGCCCATTGGACAGCCTGGTCAGCACCCTGCAGGTGCCCAGCAACCGAAACCTAGGCAACTACGCCAAATGCGCGGAGCCCCATTCGCTGAGGGGCCAGAAGCTGAAGAAGCTGAGCGTGGAGTTGCTGTGCGCGAACGACAACCAGGTGGACAGGAGGCCGGTGGACGGACAGGGGAGGCGACCGAAGCCGCCGCCAAGAAAAGTGAAACCAGACGCCACCTCCACGTGCCACACCTACATGTTCCCCAAGCCTCTGCTGGACTGTAGCAGCAAAGGTGAGATACTTATGGTCTGTTTTCCTTTGGTGCGCTGTGCTGTACTGTACTGTTGTGTTGTGTTCACTGTGCTATCTCAATGTCAAACTACCCAGCTAACAGGCTTTAGCTAACATGAAATGTGTCAGCTAACACCGTTTCGCCCTAACTTACTGGGCCGTTTTGGTAATTTTATGACTTAGCAACTGACGACGTTGTGGCTGCGTCTTATGGTGGTAATTGTATTACCTCCACTCCCCATTTCATAGGACTCCTGAGGTTGTTATTCCCATCACCTCAGCCTTGGGGGGAACATGAGGTTGACTTTGTGAATAGAAACTGTTTTCATAGCCTCTATGTGACAGCATGATACTGTGCCTTAATGGCAACAAGTGCAAAGCAGTGATAAGACTATTTGCTCACTCATCTGCTATTTTCCTCCAGCAATGCTCCCTAACCTTGGCAGCAGCAACAGTGTTACATTTCACTGGTATAATGTTTTCGTATTGCTCATATTCATTCTTTGTAATAGTTTGTCCTTCTTCGTCACAAAGATGCTAGTGTGTTGGTGTGCTACTGGGCTGTGTCGTGTCCTGACGTGCCATCTTTGGTTCTCTGCAGTACTGTGGTTGGCTTGGTAAAAAAAAAAAAAAAAACAGCTTCTCAATCTGTTTTCGGTTTTCAATGCTGAGTCAGCCTGTGGTAGAAGGCAGCAATAAAGACGGGACCCGGGCCGGCGTCAGTCACAACGAAGAGAGATAACAGGGGAGAGAGCAGGGGAGGGGGTAAAAGAGAGGGAGAACTCTTTCACATCTGGTTCTTTCTCTCTCTCTCTCTCTGTAAAAAGCCACTATGAGGCTGCTATCAGACTGGCCGTAACTCCAGCGCTCCATAAAGATTCTGTTTCAGTATTGCTTTTCAAAGACAGATGACAACACTGGACTGGGTGTTTGGCTTTTCATGTGGGTCCTGTATTCTGGTGTTTCTCTCTCATCTTCTCCTTCTGATCCTCTCTCGCTCTCTCTCTGTCTCTCCACATCCCATCCCTTTTATCTCTTTCTTCCTCTCAACACTAAAACATGCCTCCTTTAACACCCAAATAGCATCGGGTGTATTGAAGACTCTGTATTGAATGATTGTCTGTGTTCACGTCACGGACTAACTAAGCTCTTAGATTTAAGTGAGCGATTGAAATCATTTATAAATGGAGAGCTTATGCCCTGAAGAGAAAGCAATCTTTCAGTGAGCAGCGACAAGCCAAACCCACACAATGCTGTGTCTGTGTTTTATAAATACTCAAGGAAGCTTTTTACATATTTTCCTAATTATTTTTTTCTACAGTCGGGCTTTTCAATTGATTCTTTATCTGAACCACTGTAAGGTCTCTCTGTTTTCTCACAGGCTAATCCCCCCCATCCATCTCTCCTCATTTTCCCCTCTTTCTTATGCCTGTCATCACTCTCGGTCTGTTCTTCTAAACTCTGTCCCACCATGAATGTGATTGTGAGTGTTGTATGGTATGTTTCCTGTTGTGTATGACGTTCACTATATGTTTTCTATGCTGGCCTTGCAAACTGAATTTCCTTCAGGATTATTTTATTTTATTTTATTTTATTTTATTTTATTTTATTTTATTCAATCATTTTATATTGTGTTCTTCCAGTTTCTCTCCTTCTTTTTTCATATTTGTCAAGCCCCCTTTCTCTCTTTCCAAGCCCTATATTTTCCTCTTGTGTTTCTCTTCCTCCCTCTTATCCTCATCCCCTCCTTCTCCCTCATCAGTGGTTGAAGGCTGTTCCATTGAGGTGAACCACAGCAGATTCCAGTGAAAGCAGGCTCTACTAGCTCTGTTAGCACTCTACAGAGTGGTTAGACAGAGTTAGACGTAAGATTTCTGAAGTTTGTTGTTGAAGTTGTTTTTCAGGACTCTGATAATATCAAATCAAATTTTCAGATTTTATGAAGATACTGACTATATTCTGTTGCCATAAACTTCTCAGGTCCCTACAATGTAAGTTAGGCAGCAGTGGCAGCTATACTAGAGGACAATCCATGCTGTTCATATCCTGAATTAGTGTTGTATAGGCTGATAGGCACTTTAGAAGTCCAAAACATTGAATCTAACCTGCAAGACAACTGTACACAGAGGTAGCCGTCTGTTTTTGAAGAATTTGACTTGTATGTGAAAAATAACACTTTTAGAAGTTTTTGAACCCATCAGATTTTAAAATACAGGTTTGATTTACATCACTGTTTGTTTAGATCATATTTGACAGGCTTAGCTGTCACATAGTGTTTCAGACCATGTCAAATGTCTTCAGTCCAATAAATCACAGTCTAAACAAGGGTGGAGTGACAGTGTTTCAACAAGGGGCGGCATACTGCAGTTATGGACTAGGCCCTTAAGACTCTGCTCTAGTTGGACAGGGAATAGTAGATTTTAAAAGGTACATAAATCATCTACTTCAATTTTAGTCTGTTTGAGTAGGCAGCAGAAGAGACGACTCAACTATATGACAAGCTGGCTGCTCCCCAACCACACACACACACACACACACACACACACACACACACACACACACACACACACACACACTTATACACCCACACATGCAATTAGGTGAGGCTCTCCCTAGATTTCCTGGACAGTGGGCAATTAGTCAGAAGAAAAAATGAATCTTCCATAATGTCATACGAGAGATGGTAGAGGGAGAGAGACAGAGAGAGAGAGAGAGAGAGGGAGATGCATGAATGGATCAGAGAAATAGAGAGTATAAATGTCCATTCCATCACTCCCATGAGCAGGATTTAGCATCTACCTCTGCTAGGAGCCAAGACGCTTGAAGGTGGGCTTTACACTGGGGACTGTACAACGGTTATGAAACCGATGTTTGACCTGTGGTTTGAGTTTCCCGTAGAAATGTTTCATGCTGGGGTGAAAATGCCTTTGAAAAACCATGAGAATAGGTCATGGGATACTGGAAGTTTCCACTGAACCCGATAATTATGATATTTTTTTAGGCAGGTTGGCAGTTCCTCCACCTACTGTATAATGGGAAAGTTGCATCTGTCATTTTTAGATTGATGTACCCTGAAAGGCAATAGTTATATGTTATTTTTTGTACCTAATTGTCACAGTGCCATGGGCATCAAGAGGCATATCCATGTCAGTTAGTAAGGGGTGAGACATTTTGCTCCTCTATTCCCATGTACTATCAAAATTCATCATGGTTTTCAGTACTAGAAAAAATACTTTCTACAAATGATGTCTGTTCATTTCTGAACAATGGAATGGAAATTAAAGAGCTATTGTTTTGAAAATCATCGCTTGTATCTCCAAAACGTCATCTTTTCAGGAACTACGAAAAACAGCCATGTCGTTAGCATTTCTGAGTTTACCCAAAGGGTTTTTTTAAAGGGTTTCATGAGCCCTAGAGGAAATCACCACCGTTGGATTCACGCGGTTTTCAATACAAGGGCCTGTCTCCCAGTCTATCTCTTCAAACTCTGAGGTAAGCAGAAAGGCATTCGGCTCTATAATTTAATATCACTTGGCCAGCGATGGAAACCCCGAGACTCCCAGGATCAGGGAGGACATCCTAACTACTCGCACACTAATCTGTTCATTGTAATAGTGATATGTAAACAGGTTTGTCAGGGTGTTTAGAAAAGGCTCCACCTCTGCCTATACATCTTCTGTTTCGTGAGTGATGACAGTGTTATGAGTGTGTATACATTACATACACCCCTGAGATGTAGATCAACTATAATTTACGGGTTACGAAGCCCAGAGCCTGGAGGGACGGGGGCAATTAGAGGGGTCCATGACAGGTTATTGCACCTTGCTTGTTAAACGCTAATGATGTCAAACACCCCACCCGATCAGCCGTTCGCATGCTGCAGCCTGGGATCCAAATGGGAAATTCCTTTGCTTTCACCCTGGAACCAAGGCTCATTAAGACATGTTTCTACCCTCTAAGTAGCCTGAGCTTGAGGTGTGTTCAGTAGTGTAAGTTGAGGGTAAACACAGGTATGCAGAATATACCCACCTCTTTTCCTGGGATGTATAGAGTATACCCACATAGTGGTCTAATTACTGTAGTATACCCACTTCCTCAGCTACCACCACTCCTCTGGTCCTGACTCATTTAGTTTAGGAAATGAGGCACTAGTTACCTTGTATAAACTTTGGTTAAACTGAGGGAGAAAAATGGCCCTTAGCTTCCATACCATCTCTCTTGTTAAACTTCCCTGCTACTTAATGCTGGCCTACAGCACATCTAGTGCTTAAAACAGTAAGATAATACTTTCTGAAATTACACCCCTCTCAGGCTCAGGGCATTCGTCCAAACAGTAAAAAAGTTCACTGCACCGCGCAGAGTTGACCCCACAGTATTCATGCACACATCGTAAAAAAATAATTTCTACTGTCTAAACATAAAAAAGACGTACTGCACCGTCTGCTCCAAAAGGGCTCAGCGGTATTAATGTACACATTAAGTACATCCTGCAGACTTAGCTGTTTATTTTACTTATGGCAAATAATATACCGCCTGGAGGACAGCTTGCTAAATGTGTGCTAAGATACTAGGACAAGCGGAGAGGGGTCCAAAAATTTCCCTGGAGCTCTACTATGAACATAAATCACCAGCAGTGTGAACCCATACCCTCTGGGTCGGGATGTGTAGATAAATGTCCAGATGAATGCTCTGCACTCTTACTAAATCATGTAAGTAGCTATAGCTGTTATTCAAACTGTGTAAATAGCAGAGGCCTATTATTCACCGCATTGCATCATCCATATGTTGTACTAATACATAGCCTATACGTGTGATACTAATAATGCGACCTCCAGAGGCTGCTTTGACAAATGAGCTGCTTTAAATCGACGTAGAAAGTAACTCAAACCAAGTACTGTAATTTAGACTGCATAGAATAAGCTATGATATCGCTGAGAACTGGTATGCCTGCAGGCAAACCGCCAATGTACAGCCTGTTGCTGCAGTATCAGATGAAAAACGTCCATCTCATTGTATGGGCTCACCCAGCAGCTACTGAAACAGAGACACATACAGGGGAGGGATAAGTGGATGCCTTGTTGCCTGGATGGGACACTCCTGCTGCTCTCTGCCCCCTGGGCCAGCACTCCAGCCCCTGCCTGTCTTAACTGCACACAGCATGTTTTTGGACAGACGAATCCGAGATGGACGGATGTTGTGTACCTAAAATGACGACTCCAGCAGATCTGACAGTAAACCCAGTCCAAAACCGGTTATGAACGAGTGACCATGGCTTTTCCTGCATGTTTCTTCATTCAGTGGTCCACTCTGAAGAGGCATATCACAGATGTTGAAACAGGAAAGATTTGCACCATCAAAAATCACAGGCTACCTCAAAGACCCCTGATAAAATGTCCAATAAGCTAATGTTTCCTGACAATGCATTTAGCTCCAGGAAGTAACAATATTGCTAGTAGTGGGCTAGAGTAGTGGGCAGTGCTGTAGCTTCATACTACAGATTTAGGGGACAGAGAAGTGGCTTGGTTGTGCCTTGTAACAGTACTGGTATGAAGTGGTCCAGGTAGCTGTTGAGGGAGAAGAGAGCGTTATCCATTCACCGCTCCCGTCTAGATAGCGAGAGTAGGAGATTAGCCACTAAAACATAGAAGAACACAGATGTATCTCTTAGAGAGGGAGGATTTGTCTTTGGCTCAAGTGGTTCATGTCTGGTTTCTCACATGGGAAAATGGGAATTTGGATATTGGCTGTGATATGTAACTGATTTGTAACTGAAGAGTGCTAGCACTATTCCAGCTCTTGTAAATCCAAGAAATCTGCTCTTTCCGAGGACATGTTGTGGATGGACACAGTTACAGAAACGTACACCTAAGGCAGGGCGGGATTCCCTTTAGACTTGAAGTTCCCACTGTGGGAGACTGTGGGTTTGTAACCTGCAACTTAAGAGTCCCAAAAGTATTTCATGCCTCCGCTATGTTCCTGCCTTTGTGAATGTTCCTTCTTCCTGCACACTCATAGCAGCCATCACTGAATGTTGTGATTAGATTTCCTTACATCCGAGTGTCACATCTACATCTGTGTGTGTGTGTGTGTGTGTGTGTGTGTGTGTGTGTGTGTGTGTGTGTCTGTGTCTGTGTCTGTGTCTGTGTGTCTGTGTGTAAGTAATTATATTTTCTTACAGTTGGTGATGATTTATGGCGCCATGCCTTCACGACAACTGGCTGTAGCATCTGTGGCTGTAAAGTGTGTGTGTGTGTGTGTGTGTGTGTGTGTGTGTGTGTGTTTGCCTGCATAAAATCTGCAACACTGGCAGCATTAAAGTGTCCGTAACCGATACATGTAAATAAACTTGTGCAGGAAACCTCACACACAGACACACACTGTTGCCTTTTTCACACACACATTTGATCCACAAAACAAAAGACAAGTCATTTTATATAAAAAGTAAACGTTTGTATTATAAGCCAGTCAACATTCATCGCCTAAACATCCTAAACATCCTACACATCCACTTCCACTCATCTGCAACCACTTTGCAAACTGCTTCCAGCACAATCCATGTTCATTTTGTTGATACAAGCCTCCTTGATGCCTTTGAACAGAACTAAACCACTCTATAGGCTCGACGTGAATGGCATAGCAGATGTGGCCACCCATGGTATCTCATGGAAAAAACACATAATTGATGATTTTCATGTTTTCTTTTACCAGAGTTGAAGGTTTACATCGTCCTTTACAGGTTCCATGACCCTAAGATCCATGAGAATCATTCAAAACTAATTTTCAAAAAAAAGCTTTATGAGTTTGTAAGGTTTTGCTCCAACAGCAGCACACCCAGAGTGAATCTGTCTATGGAGAAGCTCCAGACATTGTCCACTGATGACACCATACTGTGGCCTTGAGCCTTGGCTCTCTTGTTTCTAGCTTCGGGACAGACGTGCTGACATTGAGAAACTTGAATTTAACTGTCCCGGGATTGTCAGGACGATATAGAATTATGTGCTTCAGTGTGAAACTTTGATTTCAAACTCATGAGAATCCCTGTTATTGTAATGGGAATACATGGGAAGCACTGTTTCATACATTAGAGTCTTCAAAGAGACCGGGACCGTCATCATGCCTGTATAAGTGTGTGTGTGTGTGTGTGTGTGTGTGTGTGAGAGAGAGAGTGAGTGGAAACAGTCATCCTGGCACAGAACTGAAATATTGTTACATACGCTGTCACAGTTTACTCCATCTTGAAAATGTTAAATGTTGCACACACAACCCACACAACATCTTGAAAATGAATAAAGATGCAGACAAATTGTATTTCCAGCCCTCCTGCAGATTCTGGGGTTTTTCATTCTGCTTTCACACGTATAACCTTAACTAAGTCTTTCATTTAAGTTCTGTTGCACACTTACAGTATTTCCAGGCTCATTTCTATGTATACATATATGTCACCTCCATCTGTAAATTTTATGTATATCTGTAATTCTGTTAATCTGAATTGCTTGCAACGGGTATTTGCAAATCTGGAGACATGTCTGCATTTTTGTTCTCCCATCTGTACACCTGATAATATAAATAGCCAGTGATGCACATCTGCTTCAAACCTGTAAAAAACCTGAGGCTGCATCTTCCCTTCTTTATTTGTGGTGTTATTCTCAATATGTTTCATTGTTGTAAATACTTGCATTATCTTCAGTACTCTCTTTGTCTTCTGAATTTCCTATTCTCTGTTGCTGCGACAACCTAATTTCTCCACGGCGTTCATTAAAGTTGAATTAAAGGATGTTAAACTCTCTGTCTCCTTCCCTTTGTCTCTCCTTCCCTCTCATCCTCCCTTCTTCTCTCTCTCCCTCAAGAGTTGAAGCACACCTTGATGGAATACTCATATATACTCTCTCTCCCTCTGTAGGGCTGAAGAACATCCCGTCTGATCTGCCGTCAGACATAGTGAAGATGGACTTGTCCAGTAACAGCATCAAACAGCTCAGGCCCAAACAGTTCCTGTTCGCCAAAGACCTCAAGCTTCTCAACCTCAGCAGCAACAGCCTTGACCACATAGAAACAGGTAGACACACACGCACACACACACACACACACTAGATCAAAAATGTGGATCTAGAAGCTATCCTTTGACATTTAGTTCTATTCATCACCAAATATTTGTGAACACTCTCAGGCTAAGCTATGCCATTCAGAAAATACTCAACGTGATGACACAAAATCATTGGCTTTCCAGCTTGAGAGGCTGGGAAGAGACAGACAAAAGGAAAAGAGAAATAGAAGGAAAGAACATAAATTGATAGCCTATAAACCAAACACTGATATCTAGAGATTTTTTTCCATATAATTTCGGAGTGGTTATAAGGTTATTATGCTGTTAAAGCAAAGTTATTAGAGTATTTAGTTTCCACAAAACCTCTATACAGTTACTTGGACCACTAATAAGGTACACTAATTACAGAGAACCATCCAGCAATCCTTCACACACATAAACACAGGCAGGCATTCACACACATTTCAAATATACTTTCTTTAAATCTCACTCTTTCTTCCCAACTCTCTCTGCAACATCTCTCTCTCTCTCTCTCTCTATCTCTCCCCCTCACTGCTAGAGAGGCGCCATTTAAAAAAGAGCCAACTCATTATTCTTTCCATCCTAACGATGTCGGGGGGGTGGGGGGGCGGGCTGCCAGCGTGGCCGTGCCCAGGAGGGAAATCCTTTACAAACCCGTATCGTTCTCTCATTACCCTGCAACACGTGTAAACGATCTAGCGTACAGCTCACCCCGTTGTGGCTCGCAGACCAATACATTCAGCTTAATTCTGAAACGTTGTGACATATGGTCTTAATCATGGTCGTTCCTTCTAATCATGTTCACATTTGCAATTGTGAAACCGCTTAAGAGTCGTTCCCAAGAGGCTGTTTGTTTATACTGTACATGTCCAGGATGAACGACGGGAGAAAGAATGAATAAAAAGCAAGTTTCTCTCCAGCGGTCCTGGCTCAATAGTAAACAGTTTGCCATACAGGACAATGCAATGAATATCAGAAAGTTTACACAATCACAGGAAAGTATATTTGAAGCTCAATTTAGTGTACTTTTCTGTGACTGATAACTTGACACCATGTGAATTGTCACAACGTGGTAAACCCGATAGTGCCCCAAGCAGGTTGAAACAAAGGCAAAGACTTTCCAAATGCTCAAAAGCCGTTGTAGTAGTCTCTCTACCCTGCAGTGTTGCAGCAGCAAGCAACCTAATCTAACAAGCAAGCATCTTATGCAATAGTCACATCTGTAGTTACTGTCTGTAGCTGCGATTAAGGACTTGGAAACAGTTTTGTTTGTTATAGAGACCAGTGTTGTAGTCAAGAGGAGTCGAGACCTGTTCTTGTCGAGGGCAAGTCAAGGTCAAGTTTAAAGACTGACAGAAACTGAACCTGCACACCCATCATGTCCGCGTCCAAGAGTAGAACAATGTGCATTATAGTCTTTCCGTGTCAGCCTTCTCCCAAACTATTAAACGTAGCGGCTTTATCACTCCGAATTTCTCCAGACAGCTTGTGCAGCATAATCCAATCGTTTTGTTGCGAACGATTGGTCCAAAAGTTCAATATCTACCTCATTATCTCCCCTATTTTCCTCCCTCACATAAAGGGGGGGAGATAATGAGTGAATGTTCATTCCTTGAAATATTCTCATAACAACAACATGAATGCCACAGAACGGTCCCAGATTGCTCCAATTACTTTTAGTGACTGTGAAAACGCCATGAAAGTAGACTACGCTAGCCTTGCTGCGGTCACCATGACTTGAAAACCAACCAACAGAAAAAGAGTTGGGACAGTCGGTCTCAGAAGTACAAAGATAAGAGACGGAAAGATAAGAGACAGGGAGGGAGGGGAGAGAGGAGCATCCCTCCTTCCTCCATTATCCTCCATTACTCCTCCCTCCTCTCTTGTCTCCCTCTATCTATATCAACTTCAGGGCTGGAAGTGAGGGATTACATTTTATGAGATTATAGTAATCTCATTATAAAACAGACAGCAATCTGTTACAGTTATTAAAAACACACATCGGGGGGCGATGTCTGTTTCTGGCGTTAACTTTTCCTTTCATGTGTCTACATCTCAGCGCCTACTACTCCCACCGTATCTCTCCATTCTGTGTTTTCCACACACTCACTTCCTCTCCTCCTCCTCCTCCTGCTCCTCTTGCCTGCCTCCCCTCCTCTCTTCCGCTTTCAAGATCAAAGCTAAGCCCAAGGCTAGCAGACAGCGTGAAACAGTCTCCACTGTCCCATTACAGACACACACACACACACACAGACATACACACATGTCTGCAACCTATTAGGCACGTCAACAGCCACCTTTTTATCTCGAGTTAGTGTTTGGGACCAGGTGATCCTAAAAGCGCAGCTCTTAGTCACTCTGGATTTACGTCCATGAGTGAGGTTGAATAAGAGACAGCTGAAAAACACTTGTGGCTATCACGGATAATGACGGATTTTCCTTTCCTTGTTTTCTCATTTGCGATTGAGACGTGACAAGGCCGTCCTTTCTCATGTGTTCGCATGGGAATGTGTCCTGCCTGCAGTGTTGTAATGGGAGGGAAATGCACAGGAATTCTCCAGTGATGAAAATTCCCAGATCAATTATGAAAGTGTAGTTTGCTAGTCTGACAGTAATTGTGTGTAGACAAAAAGTGTTGAGCAGCTCCAGAGTTTTTCTCCTGATGACAGAGTCTTGATTCTCTGGTCGGTTCCCTGTCTTCCAGCTTCATGTCAACAGATATTATTTGCACACTGAATATATATCAAAGATAGGACATGAGAAGATTTTTCTCCCTTTCTCTTCTCCTCCCAGCTGCATTTGCGGGCCTGCTGTACCTTCGTGAGCTTGACCTGTCCAACAACAGCCTCCATTACTTCCAGTATGGCGTACTGGAGGACCTCTACTTCCTACGGAAGCTCTCGCTGGCCAACAACCCCTGGATCTGCGACTACAACATCCACTACCTGATCTACTGGCTCAAGCACCACCCCGGCATCTTCTACACCGGCCTGATCTGCTCCGAGCCCCAAGAGTTCAGGGGCTGGCCCGTCGAGGACTACGTCAAGACCTACAACGGGGAGTGTCCCAAGGATAAACAAACGGGACAGACGGATACGGGACAGGGAGGACAAGGAGGGACGGACAATGAGGCACAAGAGCAGGGGGAGACGGGTGAGGAGGAGGGCGGGCGTCTGCCCAACCACATTAAAGAAAAGAACCCCTTTGAGATCATCAGGTTGAGTTAGAAGGGAGGTGGATCAGCGGACTGGTATGATTTAGGGTGGAGGGAAATTCAGGAGTCACAGAAGAGGTCAAAGGATGAAGTGAGTTGGAATGAATGGATTAATTGACCAATTTATTGAAGGTAGACTCAGTGATTTGATTTTATCAGTTAAAAAAAGACAAAAAGAAAACGTGGCATTTACCAGCCACATTCATCATTTTCAAAAACATTCCCAAAAGCATTCACAAGGTCCTCAGATTTAAGAATGCTTATGAGTGCTTAAGAGGAAAAGCCCCTTAGACATTATTGTTAGTAATCCATCTTTTACATCTTGGGCGCATCACAGAGGAACTCAGCAATATTGAGACATCATTCAACATTTTCCTAAAAGAATGTTTTCCTGGTTATATTGTCATATTGCTCAGTCTACCTTTACAAACAAAAAAAGAGATTTTAGAGATGAAGAGGTTGAGCTCTTGTTTTTTATTCTTGCAGAACATTCCCAATTCAGTCTGTATCAGATCAAATAACCTTTGGTTTCCCCCCCAAAGCCCTCACTTTGAATTTCCCCATACAGTGAACTGCAGGTGCTCTTTTTCTGTTACAGTCATTTTGAGTTCAGGATATACTTTTTCAAAAAAGTTGTTTTTGGTCTTTTTTTTTTTTATTAATTAATGTATGATGTTGTCTACCTGTTTTCTGGAAATAAAATTGGGTGTAGTTTTTTTCTGAACGTTTGTTGAAGTCTTAATGGTAATGATGGGAACACAATGGAAGGTAGATATACAGACACATGCACATACATACACACACACACCTGACTTGTTTACCTACAGAGTCACCAATTAGCCATCAAACGTGACAGGAAGCCGGCTGGCTGTGTGTGTGTGTGTGTGTCTGCATGTGAATAGGTTCTCGTAAGGTCATGTAAGGTCCATGTGCGCTCCTTTGGGGAGTTAGCGACCAACCTAGAAAGTGTTTATTAACACCATGACTGACAATTTGACCTAGAACAATTACAAGAAAACACACCAAACTGCATGTAGAGTGACCTAATCTAGAGCATGAAAATGGTGTTGATAGGCAAAATACTGAGTAGCCTACTGTCACTTAGGCAGTATCTTACCAACCCTGGGCAAAATATTAGGAACATACATTTTTATAAATATATTGTAAAAATATGACTGGACATGACTGTGAAGTTGTCCATTTAAGTGTTTTCATGGTTTTTATTGTAAGAGTGGACAAATTAAGCCGGAGCCAATGAGCATGGAAAAGCGTACACTTAAGTTAGTACACAGTGCCCCCTATTGTTCAACACAGAGCAGGGCACAGCATAGGGACTGCATAGTTGGTGGTGCAGAGGATAATTTGAGGGGATGGCATTCCTCCAGTTATTGCAAATTAGACTCACACCCACACACCCACACACCCACACACCCACACACACACTCATCAGCCACTCCCACACAAGCATCATACACCCTGACACCCCCATAAACTAAAACCCCACACACACCTCTCATCTGTGCAATTCAAGTTTTTTTTTCAATTTCTTCTACTTCATTAAAGGGAATATCAGATTCAATTTATTAACAGTTCACACAATGAATAATCCATCCACAACACATTCACAGCCTATCAATCTATCATCCACAACGATGTAAGACATCATTATATATGACCACCGTTAGAGAATACCAAACAGGAGCCTTAATTCAGTCTTTTGGCTTGTAGACGGTACTGCATGTACCCACTGCCAAGCACATTTTCATCACATCTTGTCGTAGAGGCTCCACCAGAGGCCACTTGGGTGCAGTAGCCTGAGTCTTATATATATCACAGTAATATCTTTCCCCTCCAACGTTTTTCTTTTGGTGAGGTGGAAAAGCGCCTAGACAGCATTTACACAACATGATGCTAAAACTCTCTTTTAGGTCGGGTGGCCAATTCCTGAATGTGAAAACTCACTCTCTTGTCATGTAGGGACGCACCACAAACACACCTGTCAGCGACCCGTTCTGGGTCCCGACCCAAGGTTTGAGAAACCCCCCCGGCTTAGCAGGCCTCGTCAGGTCTTTATCCAAACCAGGCCAGTCTGATCAGCTGATCATCATACGCCAGATAAGAAAGTAATGTTTGTGTTTGTATTGGGTCACACCCCTCATCACCCTCTGTCACACTCCTCCATTTGTAGTCACACCTGGTCATCTCACTTGTTTTCACATACTTGTAACACCAGCTGGGAAGGTTTGCCGCATCAGAACAATTCAGTTAGTAGCAGGTAAGTTGTCAATCACAGAAAATTATAGTGAATTCATTTTTCTCCCTGAACTTCCTGAATGCATTGCATATGACAATAAACTATAAGTGGGATTTGTCTGGTCCCTGTCAGTAATCTCAAAAAGAGGCTTTGATATCAGTTTGTGTGGCTTCATAATACACATATTCTCTTTCTCCAGCCCTCTCTCCTCTTCTTCACGTCCATTCCTCCTCACCCGCGTTCAGTGTGTTCAAGAGTCTCCTCCACACTCCAACTTTAGTACCGTCTGCCATACATCCATCATCCATCCCTCTCCTTCTGTCTTTCCACATCATTTCCATCAGCAACACGACTTCTTCTCTGGTGTCGAAGTGTAGGCGCCGCCATCGACCGGTCGAGAGTTGGCTCGGAGGAGGACGCGTGGTGACTCGCTGCTCGCTGAGTCCTCCTGCTGGACGGGAAGGCCATTACGGGACAGCAGCTCCCTGGCCATCATCATGAAGGCATCTTCCACATTCTGGCTCTCCTAGACAGAGGGGAAAAGAGGGTGGACAGAGGGAGGAAGGGGGAGAAGGAAGGTTGCAATTTTAACACATCCCAACATTTCTCCTGTGTGTATACAGTATGTGAGTGTGTGTGTGTGTGTGAATGCCCTCATACCTTAGCAGACGTTTCTAGAGCAGCTAGTATCCCTCTCTCCTGGACCAGACAACAGGCCTCCTGAAACCGAACCTGACGCGCCGACTCCAAGTCACATTTGTTACCTGGTGGGGAAGAAACTGGGAGCTGAGAAATGTAAACACCACACATACAGACACCAGGGAAACTTCAAATCACATTTAATACCATCTGTGAATGTTTACACGCTCCAGACTGCATCTCATGCCCGAAACGGCATTTTGAGAGCATCTTCCTTCTGTAATTTGACAGTGCCAATATGAGTGCATGATAGCTCATTGAGTACACATTATTGGTGTATTGGTGCATCGGTGTGAGAGCTGCGATGGCCGAGTGGTTAAGGTGTTGGACTTGAAATCCAATGGGGTCTCCCCGCGCAGGTTCGAACCCTGCTCGCAGCGCTGTGCTTGCCACTATACCTTTGCAAAAACATTCTAGTATCGTGCACTCAGTCACTCTCATGCCTCTTAAAACCAGCACCATAGTGGTTTACAGTAATAATGTTGTTGCATTAAAACTGTTCCTCCGTCCAGCGACCTGGAACATGCCTTGCAAGGATATCAAGGGATCGACAGGCACAGTGTTTAGAGAGGCGCTTAGAAATGGTTGCCCCTTCAAGACGGCACCACTTTCCACAGTAAAATACAAATATCTAAAAATACACACCCACACTTACCTATCAGAGCCAGCACCACATTGGCTGCTCCATAGTGCTCCACTTCATGGATCCAGTGGGTCACCGAGTCAAAGGTCGAGCGTCTTGTGATATCGTAGGCAATCATGGCGCCGTGAGCACTGCGGTAGTAGCTCTGGGTGATGGTACGAAACCTCTCCTGGCCCGCCGTGTCCCACACCTGCATCTGTTACACACATATAACAGGGTGTAAACACACACATAACACACCTATAGACACATCTGTGCATATGGACTGCACACATATAGCTCATGGCTGAATGTATAGCTTATATGCACACACAAAACCAAAAAGACAGAATCAGGAAGATAATCCACATATTGTGGCCGGCTTTGAACCAGTACACCACGCACACACACACACACACACACACACACACACACACACACACACACACACGTAAACAAACCATTTGAGAATTAAGGATCTTTTCATCTTTCAGGATCCACACATCCTCCTGAACAGATAGACAGACAGACAGACACACACACACACACACACACACACACACACACACACACTCAGGGGAAATAAATCATTTCAAATTCCTTGGTCTTCCTTTGCAGAATAGTCCCTGAGGACCTGACAGCACCTGACCATGTTAGCATGGTAACGGCTGTCATGGCAACCAGACTGCAGAACTCATCTCACCTGCCCTCAGCCAATCTACTTGTTGTCAAAACCATTGTACGTTTTAGGATTTGAAGGTTTTGAAAGACTTTTAGTTTCTGGACAATCGCAAGGCCTGATCATACCTTCATTTCTACAGATGTTGTTATGATGACTGATGAAAGTTCATTAGAAGTTAAAGTTTATTAACATACTATTTTGGCAGATCTTTCTTTCTCTTCAGATCATTTATCAGCTATTGCTAACAGACTCACAACCCATTAGTAGGATACATTTACTCTTGTTCCAAACCATAATTGAGTAATCTAAGTTGCCCCATTACAAATAAAACTTCAAAGTGATTGTGATTTTCTGGTACATAAAAGCAACTTGCAGTAAAACAAATAAAACACTGTATCTAATGTAACAGTTTGACTTCAGCTGCTTCGGGTGGATAAACCTGTCAGTTTACAGCCTGCATGCAAACGCTCTGGAATGAAAAACAGAAGGAGGAAACCAGTGATCAAAACTCAGCCTTGTGGTCGGGTCATTATATGTAAACCAGCGATTAATAAATATTTTTTACCCAGTCTAATGAAAACTAGCCACTTTTTTACTTGTACTCTTGTCATGTCTGAAACCGGAAAAATGGATGTGACCTGAGATAGTAGATAGTGGACACTTTGTTCAGGTTTAACTTCAGGAAGTGTGGAAATACTTTCTTTTTTTTAATTCTATGCTCAACATGTAGATATATACTATACTTAACACCTAAGGTTCATGGTTGGAGAGCTGCTCGTCCTAAGAACAAGGTAGCATGACCTGTAACAGACAGTCGATTCAAGTACTAGTACTACTTCAAGTATCAATGCCTCCTTCAACAAAATGATCTGTCCAACAGTAAATGCATTGCAAAATATTCTAAAAGATTTCAACATTTTTGCGAGTAGTTTTAACACTAATATATCTGTATATGTATTTTATTACTATCAATGCAATTTTGATAATTCACATTTTATGGGTACCATGGTTACCAACAAACACAAAAGCCAAACACGGGTGAGGCTATGAAAGGAAAAGAAGGGAATTGCATTTCATTTTATGATTCACCCTCTTTGACCTCACAGCCCTTTTCTTTTCTTTCATCCTGACTGAGACCCAGACAAAGAGGCCCAGCCGCTTGCTGCATACCAACACCTGCATTGCAAGAGAGAGAGAGAGAGGCCCACTGCTACATATATTTAGCATGTGAATTGTAGTTTCACTTTTAGGTTTTGAATTGAGTGAATTGAAACTGAACTGGCCACACCTTGGTTGAACCGTTCCCAGCTTTGGGTTGCTGTGTTTGAAGGGGGGAGGGGATAGGGGGAGGGGTCAGCATAACATTTAGGAAAGTTGGGCACACTCTGATGGAGATACGATTCATTGTGTAACTCAAGAGCAGGCTTTTGAAATGTCTCAGTCAATAGTGACGCCTATTGTGCTGGCAAGCGCAGGAGTCATGTGCTTGAAACTGGAGGAAGCTATGGCCCCTTTAACACAGATGCAGGAAATATCTCTGCATCCTGCATTACAGTTCAGTTCAAATTGTTAAGAAGACAGAGCGTGCCATGAATTCTTCCCCCAACAGTTTCCCAGCTGGCTGATCTACAAAACAATACAGTTAGGCGTGTGTGTGTGTGTGTGTTGTGTAACAGATTCCACTTTCCCCCTGGCAGAGTGATTTGCTGCCCTAAAACTGATCCTTTCTGTGATATTTAGCTTGTACTTATATTCCTTATAGCCTTATCTGATATTTAGTTATTCCTTTAACTCTAGCAGTCTTAGTGCCATACTCTATCCATTGATTGCACAGGTTGCACATCTTCATCCCCTCATGTATGATCAGTTTATGTGGACTGAAACTCCACGATTTGTAGTTCTCCGTAAACCCACGAACCTCAAGCAGCCTGGAAGTCAAACATGCTCTTCACGCCGATGTGTTTTGTTGTTGGTCTGAGGGAATTTTAAAATATGGAACGGGTCTATGTGTGATGCAATACTTTCATAGTTGTATGGACAGTCAATCCTGCTCTAAATCGTGCTGAGAAAAGGTGTTGCACAGGGCAACTATAGCTTATATTGTATGTTTGTTTTGCATACCGCAACAGTTCCTTGGCTACCCAACTCTCCTCTCTATTTTGATTAAATGTGATGTTATCCACCATTTGAAAAAGGTGGACACATACTCCAACGAAATGACAACTGAAAGTAAAAGTGAAATGTAACTACTATCAGGTCTTTTTTTGGAGTGAAACCCTTCACTCAGTTTATTGACCCATGCAAAGAAAATACATTCCAGAAAGGTAAATTATAGTACGGCCCCAGAATGAGTTTAGAAACAAGCAGATGACATATTGACTTTTGATGTATTGATGCATTTTGTTCCTTTTCCTGCGATGACAGTGCACAAAACACATTCCAGGTTTATTTTTGTCAAGACAAAAGCGAGGGCAGTGAAACCTGACAGACAGGTCCTTCACGTGAGCCGCTGGTCTGACTTGTCTAACTGACACTGTAGTCAAAGGACACCTTGCTGTGCTGTTTATTTCATCCTGAACCTAGAAGACAAAGTTCATCATTTGACTAGCTCCCTCGTGCCTCTGAGAGATTTGTTCTGAGCAAACACTGGTGTGCTGTGTATTTTGGCACTGTTATGGGGGCATGTGGGGCTGTTATAGGTGATTAAGATGGAGAGTAAAACCAAATTGAGCTAAAACAATACCCATACACCTTTGGCTCAACACACAGACACATACACTTAACCTTCTCCCTCTCCATACTTTCCATTTCATACTGTGTCAAAAGGCCTGCAGCCATGCTAAAACACCTCAACTGACACTGTAACACCCCCAGCAGACACTACAAAAGGCAGTGGAGGAAATATCTCTATGTGTTCAAATGAAGAACTTGAATTTAACGGCAGCCAGCAGCCACATGTCCTAGTAGTAAGTCTATCTTGTTAAAGCAGACTTTTCTATTCTAAAAACTACCTCAGTGACTACAAAATTCATTCGGCAGGTGAACTTCTTGAGTCCACTCGCCCAGGAAGTAGGTTTCAGGAACTGGTTGTATCTATCTATGCTATCTGGTCTTTGTATTTTGGCATTTGTTTTTTTTACATGTGATACAAATGTTTGTATCTTGCAATAAATAAAGGAATACAAGTCATGTGCTGTTTATTATGACCTTAACCCAAACCCCCCTCCCATACACACTTACACACACCTTACCATACACACACACAAGCACAGTATTCTTCAACAGCCCCTCTTAATGTGCCTACTAAGTCCACTCCACACACACACATCCCTCTTCAGACACCACACCATACTAACCTTAACTTTCTTCCCCTCGATATCCACGGTTCGCACGGTGAAATCCACTCCGATGGTGTTCTGCTGTTTCTCTGAAAACACCCCTGACTTGAAGTTCTGAACCACACAGGTTTTCCCGACGTTAGAGTCTCCGATCAGGATGATCTTGAACAGGAAGTCAAAGGAATCGTCCTGTTCTGGTCCTGGGGTCTGCATGGCGGAGGTACAGCAGAGGCCGTCTCTCTGCCTGGTGACTTGTACTTCTGGGAATACAAAGGAGGGATTTCTCCTTTGGATGACTGGTAACGGTGGCCTTCCAGGCAGGAGATGCTAAGCTACCCCTGCACTTGTATATTGTTTGGAAAAGTCTGGCTCTGGACCCAAAGGTGGGTCAGAAGAAGGAGAAAATGGATCCCGAAATGTGAACTATCTTTAGAAATTGTATCAAAAGTTATTTGCTACCTTTTCTAAATAGATGTCAGGGTAGATTAATTAGATTAGCCCACATGATAGCCTGTAAAACCAGTTTAGAGGCATGACAGTTTGTGTTTTCAGATGTACGTCCCTTTAAATTTACTCAGAAAACTACTGTATGAAAGCACCTTTCTACCATCTACCATCCAAAATGTTACAGTTATTTAAATGCTAAATGCTTTTTCAAATTTGCCAACAATTTAGATTTAATAGGCACTTGAACAACTTGACAATATTACAAGATTAAGATCAATAAAATGTTTTAGTTTAAAAAGCACAAACTATTTAATTTAGTAATTTCCCATGGCCTGCAGGATGTCAGTGTCTCTAGCCAGCCCAGTCTCTCTCTCTCTCTCTCTCTCTCTCTCTCTCTCTCTCTCTCTCTCTAAAAAGGACAAAACTCTCTCCGTTCTTGCTGCCGTTGCACCTTTCAGCTCCTTCTCAGGTGTTGACCCACTTCATCGCCCACGGCAACGAACAGCATGAATACACATCCCATAATTATTTGCCCTCCAGCACAGAAAGGTCCAGGTGAGCTGTCTGTCAAAGAGAACGAGGAAGTCAAATATAAAGAGACGAGAAACTGTAGTTCTTCCTGTAATGCAGTAGTGTCTCTCTGCTGCTGGATGGTGAGTGGGGCATTTTCTCTTCCCCGAGGCCACCCACCTGTTGCTTTCACACCCTTTCCACACCTCTTTTCGCGCTCTTTTACCGTCCTATGGTCGCTCTCTCTCTCTCTCTCTCTCTCTCTCTCTGCTTCCCTATCTCATCAACCTTTCCTGTTCTCACTGACTGTAATATTCTCTCTCTCTCTCTCTCGCTCTCTCTCTCTCTCGCTCTCGCTCTCTCTCTCTCTCTCTCTCTCTCTCTCTCTCTCTCTCTCTCCCCCGCCCATCCCGGACCTGCTTCAGTAGCACCTGTGGGAACAATAAAACAATAGAATCCCGCCCTACCTGCTCTGGGAGGTTATCTCCTCCCCTTTACAGCTATGGAATCCTGGGAAATGAAGTCCCATTAATATTAAGTCTGTTTGTGGAGGACTTGATTAAGATAACAAGAAAACTGGATACAATTCATTACAATTCAGTGGGATTTGAATGAACAAGAAAGTAAAAATGAATGAATGAAATGTGTGTTACTTTGTCAACAGCAACAAAAAAAAATCTAGTTCCCAAATACTATCTTGCCATGAATCCTTTTGAAATGTCTAGAGCAGACTGTCTGCAGTGGACATTCTATATTCTGAAAGTTCAAATGAAAACATTTTTCTCAACAGCAAAATACACATAACTCTTTTCTTACTTATGTTACTTAGTTAGCCAAGCTAAGTGGAAGGTTAAACCATGGATTTATCACCTACGGATGATACTGAATGTACCAGGGCACGTTTGAACGTATTCCTTGTGAGTAACCTGGGTCAAAAATGTTCATATTGTCAAATGTTTCATTTCCCTGCATAGCATTCGCTGTGCAGGAAAATGGTTTCTCTTTAGTTTTGTCTTTATGAACAAATTAACAATAATAGCGTGACATTTGTTGCTAACAACTGTTTTTGTCAAAGAAAGAAGGGCAAATGTGATTGTTAGAGAATATGAGTGAATAGTTTCACTTTCCATAACTTAACTAGCGTTAGCTTAATGCTAATGCTAATTAATAATTGTTAGAAAACTGCAAGCGTGCTGAGCTTGATGTTGTATGAGAGCATTGGTGAGGAGATTTATAAGATGCACCTATTTTCATTCATAACTTCCCTCTATTTTTGCACAGACAAATTCAGGGGATGCAGGTCGGCCTACAAGTCATGTAGTGCAGCTGAGTCAGAAAGACAGTCAGGAAGAGTCACACAGAAAAAACATTGCGGCCCACACCGGTCGACGCAACATACATTTGGGTGATGTAAGAAGAGGAACCAAATGGAGGAGCAATGAAAGAGATAAAAAGGAGTCCATGTGGCTGATGGAGAGAGTCGAAGGAGAGAGGAGGAAGGAGAGAGCGGAGTGCAGGGCTTCTCCCATCTACTCTGAGACAGGGAAAGGAAAACAATGGAGGATTGTATGGAAAGCGGACGATGGTGCAGAGCGGCTGGAAGAGAGCAATGACTATGCTAGGTGGTTGGGAGAACATGTCGAGTGGATGAGAGAAGAAACTGGAAGGAGAGAGAGAGGAGGGTGAGGAGGAGGGGGAGAGAGAGGCAGAGAGAAAGAGGGAACAGGAGTCAGAGAGAGTGAGAGAACGAGGACAGGGACTGGGACTGGGACTGGGAGAGAGGAAGGAAGAGGAGGAGAAGAAGAGAGGAGAGGAGGATGAGGAAGAAGAGGAGCACAAGAGCGAGCAAAGTGACAGCAAGGCGAGAGGAGAGGGTGAGGATGCTGGCGGTGATGAGGAGAGGGAGGAGAAGAAAGACGATGAGCACAAAGAAGAGAGAGGCTGTTTTAACGAAGAGTTTTGGAAGGTTGAGCTGGAGTGGATGGACGATCTGAGCAAGGAAGGAAGGTTCCAGGAAGGTAAGGATGGACAACAGACGATGACATTGGCAACAGTGAGGGAAGAAATGAAGAGACTGAGAGGGATTGAAGCGAGGCAGAAAGGAGACTTTTGTAAGATTCAGTGCGAGCTGATGCTTGCTGGCTTTGATTTTGGTTGGAAGGTAATGCACTGGTTGATTGGGCAAGAGGATGACAATGCAGAAGAGGAGGGTGACACTGACAAACAAGAGGGCGAGGAGAGTGAGGATGAGGAAGAGGAGGAACTGGAGGAGGAGGATTGGACACAGGATGAAGATGAGTGGGGTGACGAAGGTGACGACGAGTTGTCAGACACGGGTGAGGAAGGCGACGACGAGGAAGAGGAGGAGGAAAAAGCAAATCTCGACCAACACGAAGGAGAACGAGAGGGAGATGATGAGTGTGATGAGACTTGGAACATAACAGAGCGCTTAAGGGACGGGGCTGTGGCGCTACGCTTGTCCAACCCCACAGTGAACAAGAGCGGCCAGGCAGCTCTGGACCCAGCCGGGAAGGTGAGAGAGGGTAGAGACTAGGGTAGACTGTCAGGGGGGCCAGACTATTTATGTCCCTGTCCTGGGTTCTTTTTTAAAGGGCAATTCCACCAAAATGGACTTTTAAGGTTGTTATTCTACAAAAGCAGACAGGAGAATTTTAGGGAAATGTCTACTTTTGCAGAATACCAACCTAAAAGTCTATTTCACTGTGATACTTCTGTGTTAAAGAAGGAGGAAAAAATTCCCAGAGGAGGATGCCCCCGGACAGATGGTATGATATACATATACACAATATGGCTTTGCACTTCCTACCACCGCAGTATATGGGGAATATTAATATATGGGAAACACTGATTCGGAACATAATCAACTATCACTCAAATAACTGAAATAATAGGATGGTGATAAATGTATCTGTGTAGCATTAATAAGTATGTAGCGCCCCCATGTAGCCCGGCAGAGAAACACATGCAGAGCTAGAGCACCACCAGCAGGGGGCAGCAGTAGCTAAGTGTCATTTCCCATTTAATGTCATGGCACAATTTCATTCCACTCTTCACCCCGAGAAAAACTAATTGCAACTTTAGTCACGTTGTTTGTGTTCAGTGGGTTGTCTACATTAGATTTGAAGCCTATAAAAATCAGTTTACTTGTAAAATTATATCTTTAATCTTATGGCACAAGTTATACTTTTTCCTGTCCTTTGTTTCTCCAGACAAAGTATATGGGATTTTGGAAGGATAAGGTAAAAAGTCTGATGATGTATAGAGAGGAGAGGAAGAGGGAGAAGGCTGCGAGAAGAGCAGAAAGGCGGAGGAGAGAAAGAGAGGAGGCGCTGGCAAAATGGAAGAAGGAGAGGAGGACAAGGCTGGAAAGCTGGTTGGAGAGAAGGAGGAAAAAGAAAGAGGAGATGAAGAGGAAGGCAGAAATAAAACACAGAAAAATAATAGCTTGTAAGGGGACTGTTAGAGAGGAAGGTGTCAGAGGAGACATTGTTGTTTATAGAAGAATGTGAGCATATGTTAGATTGTGATGATGACTGGGAGTTAGGCCAAATCTTTTAAATGACACCTTAAGAACAACATGATTGAGGGTCCAAAATGGGTTTTGGGCCTGATTAGTCACAACACAGGTTGTGAGATTTAATGAGACTGATGTTTGAATGTAATGTTTTAATCACTACATTTACTCAGTTTGGGTACCCTGCTGAAATTGTCTAAAACCCTTGTCTTAAACCTGCAACACAACATTTTAATCACACCTAAATGGTAGCCTGATAATTGTTTAGCATCCAAATTGTGTAATATTGTGTATAATAAAGCTTTAAGCAAGTGTGTAAGGGTTGTGTGTGTGTGTGTTTTAGGCTACCACAGATGTTCACATGTTCTTCTGCCATGTGCCTGCACTGCATACATGATGTCAGGACAACACGGTGTAAAGTTACTATTATTATTATTATATAAATATTCAGCACTTTCTGGTTTTGTCTTCGTGGACTTGTAGCACCACGATGCTTTTGTTGCGCACCTCGCCAATAATGCTGCCTTCACTGTTCCTTGTAAACTACCGGCATTCGAGGATCGTCAATACTATTTGTCGCGCATTCAAGTGCTTTTGGTCGAAAGTAATGACAAAATGGACGTGTAACAAAAAATATGTTTGGTGGATGTTATTTCATTTTAGAAATTAAGCTTCAGTGGCAGAAGAGGTACTAAAGAGGTAAAAAGGGTATGTAATTGAGATTTTAGTCAATTTATTAGCCAAAAGTTAATATAAGTATTAATTGTTTT
The DNA here is from genome assembly GCA_034670405.1 of Hoplostethus atlanticus. Taxonomy (NCBI): domain Eukaryota; kingdom Metazoa; phylum Chordata; class Actinopteri; order Trachichthyiformes; family Trachichthyidae; genus Hoplostethus; species Hoplostethus atlanticus. The sequence continues at coordinate 1,715,215 of JAXDDX010000026.1, forward strand.
TCTATCAGTTGTTGAAACGACTTCCTAAACATCACAACGGACTCAGTTGAATTTATGACTTTGTTGGGCCGTTCATATGCCCTTATATGCCCTGTAATTGCGGTATTTCCGACAGCACTTTAACGCAGCCCAAACCCCAAGTCCAAGTGAGCCCCGGTGACGTTCGGTGCGGATAAACCGTGTAAACAGGCTAGGGCTGCAGCCATAACATGTCCTATATGTGAAATACCAGTTTAGCGCCCGGAAAAGCTTCATGATGCAGCCGACCGCGGTGATCGTGGTGGCGGATAAAGCGAGTCTGAAAAGGCCGTTTATCTTTTTTAACGCTGTGAATATGGTAAGTGCTTGCAGCCTCAGCCAGGAGGCCAGCTGATGTTTTATTCCCTTCTGTAAGTATCTCCGCTGGGAATATTTATTTTGGTCCATGTTCTATTTGTTTGGCCCAAAATCACTATATAGCCTAATAATAAATTCCTACAGGACTCTCATGCTGAAGTGGTATGTCATGTCTCCCCACTGGCAACTAGAAAAATACCTGCAGTCATGCCTTTTAACAGTCCTTTTAACACCCCATTTTCAGAACAGTTACACATCACACAATACGAGGTCTTATTCCACTACAGCAGTGTGTCATTAGGCTATATTTTATATGGCTATATGCTGTGTATGTGTTGACATTCATCAAGGAGGCATGACTGGGAGGTAAACAATTGGTTTCTCTCGGATTTTCTATTAACACGCCCATTGCGGGTTATATTTGTATTTATAAGGGAGAAACCATCCACTTCCATTCCTCTTCAAACCAACCCATACGACTAAACATATCTATAATATTCATTTTTTGTTCCTATAAGGGACTAACAATGAGTTTAGAGTTAGCTTATAATACTGTATGGGATATTTCATCACTATAGTATTCCTTTAATATTCCTTATATTCCTTATAATTAATTATATATAATTTATCATTTTGCTGTGGTACTTGTATGTTCTAAAATGTGTTCTAGGATTATTATAGTTCTTATTTAAGGGATTATTTAATTGAGCTTTCATTCAGAGGTCTATAAATAGTGTGGCACTACCAGCATAACTTGCCATTTTAGTATTTATTCACGAAGAGTTCAGTTCCACAATGGGATACTCACCATTTGAAGAAAGTGATATCTAATATTAACAAATGATTGAAAGCAGAAAATTAAAACAAATGATGACACGTTTCAAAGGAAACCAAAGTCATTGGCTGACAAAATTATAACACTTTCTCAGATTGGAGCCTCTTTATTTTATAGATATGAAATGCTAAACTTCAGATAATTAGTATTTTTTTTCTCCAAAATGCATGTATAGCATTGTGGAAATAAACTCATCACGTTACATCACAGGTTGTCACATCTTACAGTAACTTACAAACTGAAAAAAATTGTTGTGTGCTTTTCCTTAAAGGCCCTGTGCTTCTTCATGTTGTCGGTGACGGTGGCTGCTCATAGACACATCTCACGGGCGGACGAAGTAAGATTTTGTCCTGTTCCCTCGTCTCCTCTCCTCTCCTCTCCTCTCCTCTCCTCTCTCTCTCTCTATATGTATATATATCTTTAACAGCTGTGTTGTTACTTTTCTCCCTCAGTTGGAGTATGGAGTTTCTAATGTGGTGCAGCTGTACATCCTAGGAGCTGGCTGTCTGCTGCTCTCTGTGCTCGGTGTGTGTGGAGCCTGTAAGGAGAAAAGATGGTGTTTGATTCTGGTAAGGTATGCTGTGTGTGTGTGTGTGTGTGTGTGTGTGTGTGTGTGTGTATTTGTGTCATTTTGTGTGTTCTTTTGTGTTCAGGAGGGGTGTGTGGAGAAAACATGGTGCTACATGATTGACCTAGAACTGTGTGTGTGTGTGTGTGTGTGTGTGTGTGTGGGTGTTTATAGGGGCTTCCAAAGAGGTCACCTTCTATGTCATTTCAGAGTGGTCTCTCAAACCATGCTCCTCTTTCACTATTGGTTGTGTGTGTGTGTGTGTGTGTGTGTGTGTGTATCTGTGGGTGCAGTTTGCAGTTGGAATGGCAGCAGCCAGCCAAACAATGATTGTCAACACAGCACTGACATATCAACCTGTTTACGAGGTACAGTCACCTTCTTGGCTGCTCTGCTTCTTCCACACCAATTATAATCAAACACAAAATAGATAACAAAAATATCCAAGTCGAAAAATACAAACTACCATGCTCCCTGTGATGTTTCTCTCCTCAGAAAGAAGTGGTCAATAGGGAATCATCATTCTTGTCCATGATGCCACTTAGTGGAAACCGCAAGGTCAACAGAACCCTGCTTGACAGCATGCAAGCATATGTAAGCAACTCTACTTCCATCAACTCTACTCTGTACACCGCTATCAGACAGTTGCTGTATTGTATTCTACTTGTATTCACTTCTACTGTGTGTGTGTGTGTGTGTGTGTGTGTGTGTGTGTGCGTGCGTGTGTCTAGTATAAGTGCTGTGGTCTTGTAGAAGGCTACAAAGACTGGGGCTCGTCCATCCCTGCCTCCTGCCTGTGTGAATACCCAGGAAGAAGATGTGTCAGTATACTCAGAATCTAACCAATTATTAAATAATAAATAAATTATTTCTGTAGCTTTAGTTGAGACACGTACTTTCACTTCCATGGAATTTTCTTCTGCTTCTTCTTTCTTACTAAACTTCATTTTTTGTTACGTTATGTAATGAGAGATTGAACTCGTTTCCCAGGTTAGACTGCGGGGCAATTTCACCACTGCAGCGTCTCAAAAGAACCCGCTCATTTATCAAGAGGTAAAACATGTCAACATTGTTAACAGGCAGCTTGTTAAAAAGTGTAAACTGTTGTTTTCTCCACACATTTTCCCTCTAAATTTTAAATTGAAGTGGTGGATCAGGCCTGCGCAATAATTCTTTGAAATTGATTATAACCTCCTTGGAAGGCAAGATGGGTGGGGTCACTGGTGAGTATTTGAAAGTCAGTCGGTATAACTTGATAACTGACACTATCTGAATTGTTTTGATGCAGTAAACCTCACCAATCTGCTCGTCCAGGCAGGATTAAACAGAGATTTGCAAATACTATTTAATCCTTTTCTCCAATTCCCTTCTGAGAATAGCGTATGCCTACATTTGTATTTTATATGTTAGGCATTAGTAGACTGATATCCAGACTACATACAATAAATGCATCAGTACAATAAGTTTAAATCCAGGTATTGCCAATGTTGCAAGCAGCCAATAAACAGCAGGCACTGGTCACAGCACCCTGACGGTAGAATAAATCAAAACCATTCCTGTATCAACATTTGAATCAATATTTATATCTACATTTTTCTGTTTTTCTGTTTGACAAATAACCAACAGTTTTATTCGCAGCCTTGCCTACCAATCCACATGGCCGCGGTGAAACGTGGATTCTCACTTGTGATCGGTTTCAAGTTTGGAAGTGCGATGTTTTGGGTATGTGTGTCTTCGCATTGTTTCCACATTCAGCACGAACAGCAGAGGTTCCAGTCTTGACCATTACGCCGTCTTTTAAAATGTAACTCCTGTTTCTGTTCCCAGGTGGTTTTACTTGTTTTGAGCATCAAGCTGATGGTCCAGATAAAGAGGAAAAGGGAGTTCCTGGCTCTTCTTCAAACCCACAAATACTGTTTTCCTGGCGCTTCGTAGTCAATGAGTCCATTTTCTTACACATTATTTAATATGATTAGTAGGAAGTGTGTCTTTTTTCAGTTGGCACATGTAAACACAATATGCCGTCTACCATAACCTAGATATCATGTACTATATCAACACACGTCGACACCATGTTTTGCTATTAACACACATTATTGCATGTTACTGGTGTTGAAAATAACACAATTTATACATGTGTTGTCCCTAACTACACACATATCTGTTGTCCCTGTGCCTACAGCTACTGTCATGGGTGATTTATCAGGTGAGAAGAAGGAATGAGACACAGGGCTTATACCAGGATGTTTCAAAGTAAAAGCACATTACATTATAAAAATAATAATCTTAATTTATATAGCACTTTTTAAAACAATGTTACAAAGTCCTTCACAATGAAGAAAAATGTAAAAAACAAACAATAACAAAGGTCCGTAAAACAGAAAAATAGTGTATGTGGTCATCTCCACTAGTCACAATGTCATAATGTGGTTCATGTGTGCCGCAGGGGAAAAACATTGTTATACTTGTTTTGCCCTGAAAACCAGTGAATTGCTTTCAAGGTTTGTTTTGAAGAATGTCATATTGTCGGTGTGGCCACGGGGGAGAAGGTTTCAGGAGAATGGATCATCAATATCCTCACAGAAATCCTGGCTGTTATGACCCATCCCATACCACTGTTACCAACTTGGCCCTTGTGCCATATCATTTCCAGTATGACTTGTTGCATGAGCTGTAAGCAGTCATGATGGCGCTGTGAGGAGCATACCCTTTTGGAAAAGGGATTTCATCTTTTTTTGTTTTCTTTCAAAAACTTTTTTTTTTTTATTATGGAATGAATTTATGGAATGGTTTATTAGCAACTAGAATAAAAAGAAAATGTGATTATTTTCTTGTTTCCTATTTCTGTCTTTTATTGTTTATTTCTGTCGTTTACTCCTAGTTTCTATTGAAACATTGGTGAAATTTGTTCATAGCAACTAATTTAAGAGGAGGACTGGGCAATGATGGCGTCACTTTGAGGTATTTCATGCTTTATCAGAACAAAATGTGACATTAAAGAGAGACTACACAATGTGAGTTAAAAGTTGTTGCTGTGTAGTAGCTGTGGTCTTCCAAAGCGATAGAGTTGTTGACTTCCTCAAAACCTAATACTTAATACTTAAAACTTAAACTTAATACTGAGTTCATGACAAGTGGGAAGAGGGAAATTGAAGAGTGTGACCTGGAGAATGGACTGTGTTGGACAACAGCTTTTCAAAACCTCAGTTCAGGCTCTGGTTGGGACGCCGTCCTCTCCTTCCAGCTTAGAGGTTGAAAACATCCCAGTTCCCATTTGCCTTGAATGCACCGAATGTATGAAGAACACAGTATGCATCGAATGCATACTGTGTTCTTCACCCAGCCTGAAATCCTAAACTACAAATCCTAAATTGCATTCTGTAGAGGTACTACTACTTACTTTGATTCGGTGAGAGTGTATGTATATAACTCTTGCTCAGCCTGCAACTCGAATAATATATTACTCATTATCTGTTACATTTCAAAAATAATATTTTTATTTTACTTATAAGATAAAGAATAAATAAGATAAGATAAAGATAACTGATATAGTATCACTCCACAGGTCGCCTTGACTACTATTTACTCAGATGTTTGATCAAAAAATGGTTCTGATCTTTACACGCTGTGGTGTCAAAGGACTTGTCAAACCAATGCAGATGGATGAAATACATGCTCTGCTCTGCTCTGCTTCTTCCACACCAATTATAATCAAACACAAAATAGATAACAAAAATATCCAAGTCGAAAAATACAAACTACCATGCTCCCTGTGATGTTTCTCTCCTCAGAAAGAAGTGGTCAATAGGGAATCATCATTCTTGTCCATGATGCCACTTAGTGGAAACTGCAAGGCCAACAGAACCCTGCTTGACAGCATGCAAGCATATGTAAGCAACTCTACTTCCATCAACTCTACTCTGTACACCGCTATCAGACAGTTGCTGTATTGTATTCTACTTGTATTCACTTCTACTGTGTGTGTGTGTGTGTGTGCGTGCGTGTGTCTAGTATAAGTGCTGTGGTCTTGTAGAAGGCTACAAAGACTGGGGCTCGTCCATCCCTGCCTCCTGCCTGTGTGAATACCCAGGAAGAAGATGTGTCAGTATACTCAGAATCTAACCAATTATTAAATAATAAATAAATTATTTCTGTAGCTTTAGTTGAGACACGTACTTTCACTTCCATGGAATTTTCTTCTGCTTCTTCTTTCTTACTAAACTTCATTTTTTGTTACGTTATGTAATGAGAGATTGAACTCGTTTCCCAGGTTCGACTGCGGGGCAATTCCACCACTGCAGCGTCTCAAAAGAACCCGCTCATTTATCAAGAGGTAAAACATGTCAACATTGTTAACAGGCAGCTTGTTAAAAAGTGTAAACTGTTGTTTTCTCCACACATTTTCCCTCTAAATTTTAAATTGAAGTGGTGGATCAGGCCTGCAATAACTGATATAGTATCACTCCACAGGTCGCCTTGACTACTATTTACTCAGATGTTTGATCAAAAAATGTTTCTGATCTTTACACGCTGTGGTGTCAAAGGACTTGTCAAACCAATGCAGATGGATGAAATACATCACTCTCTTTATTACAGACAATATAACGTCTCAATGGCAATTCATAACACGTATAACCAGGAAACAAAAATAGGAAAAAATCAGTGTAAACACTGTATTTGGCAGTAAGTGAGATAACGATGTATGATGTGACTTGTGTTTTTTGTCGTATGAGGTATGTAACTGCAAACAGTAAAAGACGGTTCACTAGTGGCACGATCCCTGTCGTCCGTGTTCCTGTTCCTTTACCCAAATTGCTACAATATCACCAGACAGATGCACTTTATTATGGAAATTGCTGGTATCATGCCATACAACACCTACAGCAATGACACCCCATTAGAAAGTAATGTACTTCAATCAGAATACTCCAACTTCACATAATCAAATCAATATGTATTGACTAGTAATCAGGTAGTTTCATTCATCTAAAGACAAACAAAAATACCATACCATAAAATGTGGCTGATACAATAATAGCTTTGGCGGTTTATCATTTCAGAGAGCTAAAAGGCAAAATCATGACATTCTTAATAGAGCTGCAATACATCCATATAATGCAGTACAGTATATAGTACAGTAAATACTTTGAGTCACATGCTTATCAGTGCTTTTTCTTCAACTTACTTCTTCTCAAACCATCTATGTTAAACAACTGAGTCTATTCCCATAACTGAAGCCTCAATTCACAGTTTGCTAATGCTTGTATGTGTAATCCAACATGCTTCTATTAAAATTACAATCTGGGACCAAAATGACACCGGAAATCCTGTCAAACTTCACGTCAGTTAACAACTCAGTCAATTTGGCAGTTTGGAGCCCAATGGACATTGGAGTCTATTGTACTGGAGCTACGACAGGATCATACTCCACCCTTCTGACACCGCCAGTAAGCAAAGTGACTTTTATGTAACTGAAGTGACTTCTATTAAACTTGGACTCAGATCTAACACACAGCTTAAGCTCACACAGAGTATCACACAGAAATGCTTTAAAAAATAAAAATAAAAAAATATTTATATTTTGCCCTTCCTGCCAGTCTCCAGAGTATGTGTTGTCTCTGACATATTGCATATCTCAGAAATTTGCAATTATCTGATAACATTTTTAAAAACTTCTTGTGTACATGAATGACCATGTACCTTTGAAATTGCAGAATGGGTTTTTTAAAATTTCAACGGCCAAGATGTCATGAAAGCTACTCAACACATAGATGACTGTATTAACTTTCAATTTAAGAAAGAAAAGGAAAAAAAATATGCAATATGTAACTTGTTGGAGGCAACATGTACCGTTAAAGAGACTGCTACATTCTGCTGTAAACCAAAACCTGCGTGTCCATCCTATAATGTTCACTTCATTTGGCTGAATATGCAGTAATGACCTTAGTCATGTTGAAGAGCTCAGAAAAACCTCAGGCGTTTTCTGCAGCGTCTGTGAGAGTGGTGTAGTTCCCCGCTTTGGCCTCTGGACTGTAGACCACTGGAGGGACGTCGACCGTCTGCTTCAGCTTATACAGGATGACGACACACAACGCTGCTGACACCATCTGGGGGAGAGAGAGAGAGCGTCTAGTTTACAGTCATCTATTTTCGATCCATGTCTTGTTGTTATGTTGTCTTATGCCAATAAATTGCTTTAAATGGAACTGATTTTTTAGAGAGACAGAAAGAGAAAGGACAAGAACACGGAGTTACAGGATGATAGGTTACACTGACTGGTACCAGAGACAATGTAGACACAAACAACTGTGAGTTATGGGAAATAAGAGCTTCAACAGAAGTGGTTCATTTGAGACCTTGTGACATGAAGCACAAAGAAATCTGTCATTGCATTTGGGAAAAAATAAGACCTCTAATAACTGCATTTAAAACATTGTAATGCTTTTTAAGACCTTAAATTTAGATAACAAGACATTTCCAGACTTTTCAAGGACCCACCGACACCCTGGTTCTTGAAATACGGCAATTAGCCAGCAATTGGCCAAAAGTATGAGTCACAACTTGTAGACTATTCGCAAATACACCCAACAAAAAAAAGACACCACTTTCTTTCTTCTGACCCAATGGCTTTGCTGGGAAGTCTGAATGTGCCTTTAGAGGGTGAGAGAGACTAGGGCATGATGTCTGATCGAGAAACTAATTTAAATGGCATGTTGCGTAGACTTGTGAAACTCCAATATAACAAGAGCACCTTGGAAAAACATCAGTGTGGAGGGCAGGAGAAAGAGGGGGAGGGTAAAGAAAAAAACAAGTCAAGGGGGGAGATACAGAAGATAAATAGGCAGGCGGAAAGATAAATAGACAGACACACTACATACCCAGATTATTGTGAGTCCTACCAGCCCTGATATTATGATATCCATGGCCACGTGGATATGGTATATCAAGATTGGAAGGCATGGCTGGAACAGAAGAGTGGATCAATCAATGCTTATATCATATGACAGAAATTGAAAATAAAAACACATAAATACATCTAGGACAACACTCACAGCATCTTTACTCCTCAATAGCAGCATGTTGTCTCAAAGAGGGTACGTACAGAAGAGAGTCAACAGGAATTAGGAGCGTTGGGAACATTTGTAGTTCTGTTTGTAGTCTGGAATAGAGCAACACTTCTAGAAGATGGTCTCCAGGAGCAAATGCCAGTTTTATGAGGCTCATAATGTTCTACACACCTACCGTGGTCTCCACCTAGCGTCCTCGAGTCAGAACTCACACCTGTTGCCATCTTGGGTTGCTATCAAATGGAGCTAACTGATCTCTCTGGAGGATAATGAGCAGGAGGACAGCAGTGGAATGCACTCAACCCATCGCTGCTCACTGAAACTCTTGCTCCTCTGGGGTGATCTCTCACATGATCTCTACATCACAGATCACCAACCAAGAGCACGTACACTCCTGCAATCTAACATGTTGTATTTCAAAACATTGTACAACCATTTATTTTAACGTTGTGTCATCAATCATTTTGTAGGAGTCCATTTTTTCAAGATGGTGGCTATCGTATCATGAAATTAAACTCTTGAGCTGCATTATTATGTATTATTATTTGTTCTATAGTTTCATTTATACTATGTGTATTGTCTACATTCACTAAGTATCTGGGATGGAGATGAGCTTGTGATTAAGTTATAACTAGTGCTGCACGATTAATCTAATCGCAATCGCGATGTCAACCTGTGCGATTATATAACCGCAAAAGGCTGCGATTTAATTAAATAAAAAATGTGTGGGTGTGAACGTGACAACCTACTCTCTGTTTGTGTGCAGTCTGCTATGCCCATAATAAAGAGATGACCAATCAGTCTCTGTTCAGGCAGTGAAGCGTGTGTGCATGGTCACATGACTATCCCGTGTGGTGTAGAGTCAGACCAGGTGGAAAATGGATAACAACGAGCAGGTTGACGCTGAACTGGTGGGCAAAAAAACGCGACACATGTTATATGGCGATAACCCATACACCCGGGGGGGGGTGTATGGGTGACGGATGAATCTCCTTAACGATTCCTACAGTGTATTTCTGTCAGCTCATATGAGTGAACTGCATTGAGCAAAAAATTCTACTCAACTGTTAGGACCTGCTCTTAAGCAACAGCAGAGCAGACAATCTGCTTCCTATTTACACCGGCAGACGCATGCCCAGTGTAGGTGAATGGTTACGTGATATGCGTTTTCAGGCAAATTAGCATGGACGGAGATAATTTCTGAAACGGTGCTAAAACGCTTCTGTGGACGGAGATCCTTTTAGTTTCAAAACTCTGTTTTAAAACGAAAACGTATTAGTGTGGATGTAGCCTGAATCCAGTTTCATTTTTAGAAGAGGTTGTACAAAGTATGCCCCATTTTGTAACTTAATCACTAATTTTTATGTTACACCCTGCTTAAAAGTCCCTGTTTGTTTGGGCATTCAAAATGTCTTATTTGAATGAAAATTAGTATTTTCTTATTTATTGTTCTATTTATTTAGTTGTACTATTGAGAAAACCTAACAAGTTTGCAGAAATGCCTTTATTTTGAAAAATATTTTTTGCTATGTTATTTATTTAATTTTGTAAAATATTAAGTTATTTTGAAAACAGTACTGTACACATTTTTGTTTTTGTATTTTTTATGCTAGTTTAAGTTTGTATGTTTGAGTTGAGAAATACACATTTCAAAATTATCAGTAATCTGTGCATTTTTCCTTGATAACCAAGCAAGTAGACTCATGATACCATTTGTTTATTATATCGCAATCGCAAATCGCAATATTGTCCACAATAATCGCAATATGACTTTTTCACCAAATCGTGCAGCACTAGTTACAACCAATACAATCATTGTTTTAAACAAAGTGATAAAGCATGTGTATGGTAACACAACATGACATGTGCCATTTTGTGGACACTTTTTATATAAAGTACCATGAGTGCATACATCTTTAGTCCAGGTCACCCAGTGGCAATCAGATCCTGGGAGTGAAATACACTGGGCCCCTTGCATGCAAGCAAAGCAGTATTCTCTGGACATTTTAATAATGTTTTCGTTACCTCTTTATAAATCATAATGGGCTCGTCATCAACACTCTCCTCAGATAGACTGCTATTCTTAGGGGCTGCCACCTGGAACAGACATGAGCATAAATCAATAGTTGATAATAATGAGCATGAAAGAAAGAAAGAAAGAAAGAAAGAAAGAAAGAAAGATATGGACCCATGTGTCTGAAATAAAGTTAAATATATAATATAAAGAAAGAAAGAAAGAATCAAACTTTTAACCCATGTTTTTTCTCTTCAGAAACTAAATAGGATGAGCAAGTATTTCCAGTAGATTCTTGTAATATTCTGTATGATTATTATCACAGAAAGTGATTATATGTGACTCTTTCTTAATTAAGGTCATTTTAAATATCCTGATATTTATATCTCTTTAGTGGTATTTTAGTACCTTGTTTTCCTGGTCTTGCAATTTTTACCAATTCCTGCAATTTTACTACAAAACAAAACTAGGTGTCCCTAGTGATGGCTGGGCCGTTCTGGTGTGAGCTGCAAAATTACCCAAAAAATTAAAAACCTCTGCAAACTCCTGGAGGGACTGTTAATTCGTACTGTAAAATAGGTCAAATGCTTGCATACCAAGAGTAAGTTGTGATACTCACACATGCATTACCGGAGTCATCGGTGCAGAGGCACGACTCGTGGATGTCGTAGCCCCAGTCCTCGTAGCCCTGTTCCAGTCCACAACACTCTAACTGAGAGGGAAGACAGAGGTGATAATAAAGAGGTGGTGCCGTTGCATCACATATCTCCTAGCAACCACAGCCACCGCCATCATGGAGGTCCAACGGAAAATTGTCTGTGCACAAAATAATGGCAAAATAACACCTGGGCAAGACAAAGGGAGATACTGTACCTAAAAATGATTGTTGTGGTGTAGGTCAATTCAGGATTGTCATAAGTAAAAGTGACTTGCCTGATATATACATTTGTTTGCAAATTTGTTTGCAGCAGGTTAATTTTTCACAGCAACCAATGTTAATGTTAACATGTGACTACTAGCCACTACTAACGCTATATCGGACCTCCAATATGGCCGCCAGAGGGTGTGTTACTTCACCTGAAAGCCCTCTCTCTATACAAGAGATGTATGCCATATCTGTAAAATATATGCTAAAGATATGGAGGATCACACACACACACACACACACACACACACACACACACACACACACACACAGGGTTACCTACATTGTTCTGCATGTTATAGATTCCATTTTTATCAGAGTCGCTTGCTTCACTCAGTGGCAGCATAGCCTGGTGTTCCCGCCGCACCTCTTCACCTACCTGAAAACAAACAGTATCTGATTCGAACATTTGAAGGATGATTTAAGAAGTATGTCTGCTTCATCTTCAACTTGGGAGTCTATTCACCCCAACCAAAAAGCGACATGGGAAGCAGAAATTATTGCATTTGTTGACAAAACTAGTGCAAGTCAAATGGTCTGTCAGGGTCAGGTCAAACCCTCACTCCAATCTAGTCAGCTATATTGTGAACCCATTTGGAATTTTTCAGAAATTATTTTTAGCTGAACTCACTGGAACTAGTATTGCTTACAGTAGCAGTTTCTACTTCCCATGAAACAAATGTGCTTTTTGACTCCCAGCTCATAAGAAAGGTCTTTTAAATAAACTGAACTGCCCCTTTAACAGTAAGAGAGATGCTTCTATATTGCTGTCACCAGGGAAGCACATTTTACTAGCCTGCATGCTTTTGGTAAAAAAATGGAATTTAACTGTAACTGAATGTAACTAAACTAAATGTAACTGATCATTCTGCTGTCAAAAAATATGAATTCACATTCCTGGTTCCCTGATGCACAGTTCAGATGGACTTCACCTCTAATAGTCAACTGTGTACTTGTACCTCATTTTGCGCCGGAATTGCTTTCATGAGCTCCACAAACATGGCGAGACTGGTCAGGGACATTCCGATTATGAACTACCACACACACACACACACACGCACACAGAGACACACAATATACAGTTTATTACATTATTATTATTTATTTAGTTATCTTTACTACTAAAACTGTATACACACATGCAGGCACACTATTTTTGACACTCACCACTATCAGTGCCCAGTTCTTCTCTGCGGAGGCCCCATACACACCGATGATAGACAGGAGCAGAGTTATGATGCCAAGAGCATACAGGAGAGTGATCCCCGGGAGAAGCTCATCCAGCTGGGGAGAAAACAAACAGAGAATCAGATCAGCAGGCTGGCAGCAGCAGGGTGGTGTAGTGCATGTTGAGACTGCTCTTCAACCATCAGACGCAGGTTAAAGGTCCTGTGGCAACAAGCATCTGCCCTGTTGAGGTGTCATTGAGCAAGACACTGAATCCCTACCGGCTCTAGGGGTGCTGCTCTGTAGGTGACCCTGAACTCCCTGGAGCAACAATTTGCTCCAGAGATGAAGAAAAGGGTTGACCCTGTCCTCCGACCCATATTACACTGTTTAGTATGGCAGATAGGTGGGCCAACATAGACATATAGGTAGACAGACAGACACACAGACAGACAGATGTGCCTATTTTGTGTTTATTGAGTGTGCGTTACCTCCTCAGCCTCGTAAAAGTATCCGTGTCCAAACAGAGTCAATGCCAACAGCAGGGCACTTATGGCCTGCAACAACAAGACATTGCATCATGCACACGGGCCTGTTTTCATAAAAGTATTTTAAAGCCCCACTCTGTAATTAAATTGTATTTTGAAGATGCATTTACATTGCATAATGGTTGTCAATGACATGATCGATTGAATGACATAAGGGTTATCAGTGACATGATGGTTATCGATGACATGATCAATTACGTTTATTAGACTAGCGATGACTGCCTGTATGGACTACGTACTCCATTTATTTATTAGTGCAGCAGGCTCCTCACAAATTGCATTATCTTTTTCAGCTACACGGCTGCAGAGAGTCAAACTATATTAGATTAATCCGTCCATAATAAATTAAACTACTTAGACCAACAATACCAGTTAGAGATGCAAGTAGAGGCAGAGAAACAGAAACAAAATAAGTGCTGCCTATCCTAGTTCTCCTAGTTCACCTAGTTTCTATGTATAAACTTATTTATAAATCAGAATTTTTACACCTTTAAAACATTACTACTCTTGATCTTGTGTCAATTAAAGATGTTGGTTATCTTGTTTGAGTTATTGCTCTTTTTTTACAAACCATGTTTGTAAAGCACATTTTTGTACAAAATGTGTTACATACAACATTTAATTTGATATAGTAATCCTAAAATACATTTTAGAAGAATACAAATATCACAAAAAACACATATATAACACCCTTTAGGACTATTGAATTAAACTATTGAATACTATAGATTAAAAATGCCACAAAGTACAATAATGTCACTATAAACTCAGAACTGAGTACCAGACATCCTATAAGTCCCTACAGGAATACTGTTGCGATTTGTCATGCACACTTTGTTATTTACGGCCCTTAATAGGGAGGGAAAGTAATCGAGTCGCCCCCTGGTGGTAGTGTTCCTAATGCTGAGAGAAATTAATGAGGTTCTCCATAGAGACGTTTTTAGAAAAAATATATCTCGGGCTACTTTGCAAAGATAACGAAATATGACATATGCACGGGGTTCAACTCTTGATTCTGGTGATCATATATCATATATAGTATGCTGTAGGGGCTATAGCTTATTTTCATCATTTATTTTCATCATCATCATCATCATCATGCACTGCAAAAAACGTCCAACATAACAAGTCATGTGGTACTATATTCCGTTTGAAAGTCTTTTCTAAAAACAAGTGACATATATTGCTACTCATTTCCTTTTCCAATGCAGATGTCAATATCTTATCAATATATTAACAAGAAATGTGAATTCATAGGGTTAGGGTTAACAAAATTAACACATTTTTTGATTATTTTTTTTTACAGTGTGGATGTAATATGAATCCAACGCCCTGCAAGCCATGGGGAATACAATAAAAAAAGGTTAGCAGATCCTATCATGTTTGATTTGACTCAGTTAAATACATTTATATATATATATATATATATGTATCATTTCCGTTCTTTTGTGCGGGTTTTTCTCTTCACCGCCATAAAACGAAAACCGCTTACCCCGATGACACTGGTCAGGATAATGTATCCGCGTTTCAAACAAGCGTTCACTTTCCCCATTTTTCTGACTCGCAGTCGTCCCACAAACGGTTTAACTTTTTGTTTTCCACAATCTACCACAAAGTCAAAGTGTCTAGAAGAGAATCCTGGTTTAGAAAGAGCCTTTTCTCCCTGTTGCGCACATCACCATGCTGGTGATAATCCGAGTTGTTGTGAGTGAAGGGGACAGGGCAAGCCCTCATGTTATGGGTGTTTAGAGGCCCAGCCTTAAATCCGAGGATTGAGGAGGGGGGGTGCGGGGGGGGAGTCCAGAGTCCAGATTCAAAGCAATCTTCTCAAAGATGTGTGCGCAAGATGCTGGCACCATTGTGTTACACAGATAATAACGTTCATTTAACATACTTTTATCCAAAGGATTTACAAGGGTATGATAGTTAACACTATGCGGGGATCGAACCCACAACCCTGAAACTGCGAGTCTCATGCTTTACTGACTGAGCTGTCCGGGGCCATGATGTACAATATCTTCTGAAATAATTGGAAAATAAAATAAACTTATTCACACGGCATGATCAAACAAACAATAAGAATATAAATCTAAAAAACTTGAATCTAAAAGCCATGATTATTGGCTCCCTTTTCTAATACTTAGTTGCAACCTTTGGCAATGGCAGTCTGAGGGGTTTATAGAATACAATCTACAGGATATACAGTATGTTTCTTGTCAGTTTTCAGTGTGTGTGTGTGTGTGTGTGTGTGAGAGCGGGGGTGTATAGAGAGAGAGAGAGAGAGAGAGAGAGAGAGAGAGAGAGAGAGAGAGAGAGAGAGAGGTTGGGAATGTGCTTTCAGTGTGGAGGAGAGTAACACAAGAGGTTTACTAAAGAGAACAAAGTGTGCAATGAAAAACCAGACAGAGAGAGACTGATAGGAGGCTAGATAATGGAGAAAACGAAGCTCTCAAGTGGATCTGAGAGAGAGAGAGATGAGAGATTGGGAGGGGGGGGGCATCAAATTCTCAGGATGTGTGTGTTTGTGTGTGCGCGCGCGCTTGAACTTGCCTTGAGCTCAATCCCCCATAAAGCACTTTTTGTCTGCTGTTGTCTTGGGAGAACAAAGGAACTAGTGGGAGCCTAGCAGCTTCAATTCTGTATCACATGACTTCGCATCCTGCAAAGTTCTTTTGCCACGCACATGCACGCACACACACACACACACACACGCACACACACACACACAAAACCTCTTAGGATCGACTGTGCGACTCCCTTGTTCTGTCTTCCTGTCACCATTTGGTCATCTATCTATCTATCTATCTATCTATCTATCTATGCAACACACACACACACACAAACACATTGCTGCAATGCTATTGGCCTAATTCCTGTAAGAGTTAAAAGGGTCCAATTGTTAAAGCAGATCCAGAGGAGCATTTCCCGATGGAACATAGTAACATCTGGAGAGCATGAACTCACTCACTCACACACACACACACACACACACACACACACATACACAGACATACACATATGTACATGCATGCCTCCTTAGTTTCCTGCTGCCAAATGTTTCAGTCAACTTCAAATGCACACGTCACACACACACCAAAACGGAGTCCTTGACACACACACACACACACACACACACACACACACACACAAAATCTTTGACACACGTACATCAGCACACACAATTTTGCTCATACATCTGGAGGATATGAATGCACGGAGAGATTGTGCAGCACAGAGGATGTGGGTGGGCGGCAAAATGCGACTCCCCAAAACCCTTTAGAGATACTTGGACGAATTCTGATCTGTAGAGACAAATGTTATGAGAATAGACATCAGTTTGGTTCTGGTGAAACAATATTCGGAAAGAGTGTTGCATCATGGATGACCGTCAATGATGGTTTGCGAGAGCAGGCCCACACTGCAGATGATCCTGGTAAAACACTTCATGGGAAAGTGAATGTGAGGTAAATGACTTTCACTCCCCTGCAGAAACGTCATATGTTCCATTTTATCATTCTCTACTGTATTTGATATTTATGAATTGGAAACATTACATTTATACATGTGTATCTGACATTTCCACAGGTCTCATAATTCCTTTATAGACTATAGACTGTTGTGAGAATATTCTATACCTGACTTGTGTGAAAAGGCAGAGATATATGAGAATAGTATAGGAATATTATAGTGATGAAAGTGAATGTTGGAAGATAAATGATTGTTGGTGTTCTGTAGCAACGATATATATCCACATTAACACATTTGTACTGTAATTGGCAGTATGCATTTTACTGCACGTTTGCAAAATTCTTCAGAATTGCGATATTTAGAGAGCATGTACAGCATGTGGAAAAACTGTAGCTGATTCTGGTGGAGCAAGTAACAATTATCTTCGATTATTTCACAAGGGGCAAAGTGAGGGGGGGATTTTCACAAGAAAAACAAAAGCGTCCCTAATGGCGGTGTGCGGGAAACTTATCAAGTTTTAGTTTGATATATTGTTAGTGACAGTGCACATTGGCTTTTATGTTTAGAACAGTGGTGCATTTTTCTCCAGGGGGGGCTATACCAAAAATCAAGCAAACATGTACTAAGGTATCATCAGTGTATTTAAATAAATGAAAAGGGCTTTATTTGTATTTGCTGAGCTGTAAAACATTTAACTGTAAAGTAACATGACAAGGAATCAGGTGTGGGCTGCTGATGAAAATGCATTCTCATCATCTTGCAGATGCCTCCTTGTTTTCGAAAAGGTCTGCAGAGTGGAAGCTTCCCTGCTTTGGTAGCCAATGGATCAGCCCCAAAACAAGACTCTATTTCTGTAGGCAATATTGAGAGTTTTGTTCCAAAATGACAACAAATGACATTAAAACAAAACAAAGAATAGTAGATCCCTTGGTTTATACAAATACACTTGTACAGATAGAATCCACAATGTATTTAGTTTAAATGTATTTAGTTTAAATACATTTATTTGAACATGACAATAAGCATAATGATTCAAGTACGATTTGCATTAGGATTTAGGATTAGGATTTGCTGTTCTTCTTTCGCCTGAAGAGACGGAAGAGCCAAGAGAAGCAGCCAGAATTCTTCCTCTCTTTCTTTGGTTTTGAAGAGGTGACCTCAACGTTGGAGCAATCAAGTCCTGCAGGGTCGAGCCCTTGGACGAAGTCTCCCTCCTCCTGCGCAGTAATACTGCTGTCAGGCCCAGCACAGTGCAAAGTAGTGACGTTGTTTTTCTCATCACACTCAGGATTTGCATCTTCATGGACACTTGTGGCACTTTCATCAATTGGATCACTGGCAGAAAACATGACTTTGTCTTCCTTGAGGACCACATGGTCTTGGTCCTCTTCCTCTTTTTCCAAGTCTGAGAGGAACTGCGTTGAGTCAGAATCTGCTGTGCCGACTGGCTCCCATGTATCAAGCTGGTTTATATACGGCCCACAGGGTGAAGAGCAGTCAACCACAAATCCAGATACATCAGATGAAGGAGCATAGAAGTACTTTTCACCAAGTACATTCTTGCAGTATTCATACACATGGTCTTCTAGGTCACCAATGCAGGATTGCTGCAGCAGCTTCCCAATGAGCTCTATGGTCTCATTGGTTTGCGCCATGCTGAATGAAGCCTCAGCATCTCTGAGCAGGTTGGATGGACTCTCGGCGTCCTGGGCTGGATGGCTGCATGGTTCAGCATTTCCTGAAGAAGATGGGGACAGGGCACAGTTGAGCTCAACAGCATATTCAGAGATAGAGGCTGGAGCATAAGCGTATCGTCCCTCCCAATGGTCTTCAGCTGAGGTGGGCTGAGCAAATGGAGACAGGGCACAGTTGAGCTCAACAGCATATCCAGAGATAGAGGCTGGAGCGTAAGCATATCGTCTCTCCCCATGGTCGTTGGCTGGGATGTAAGCCATGAATTCGTCATCATCACCTTTGAGGGCGTTGAGGCGAATGACTTGATCCATTCACGCTGAAAGAAGTGAGACAAGGTATGTCAGCATGTTAGCAAAAACAGCATGTTAGCAAAAACACACGGCTGACAGAGAGTCAGTTCTAAAACATTTAGCTTCATCTTTTATCACACAGAGACAATTAACCAGACAGTAAAGGAACTGGCTGGAAAGAATGTTTTAGGATAGTAGATCTGTTTAAAAAAGAAAAATACAAGTAGATTTGTCTTACCTGGACAGAAATTATCCTCCATAATTGCTTTTGTTAAATGAATGAAATTGTAACGGTTTGCTAACTAAGACAATGAAATCGCTGTTTCTTTCAGGTTGGTAGAGTGAAGTCTGAAGCTCTGAGTTTCATCTGGTGCCCGTTGTGTCTCTCAGAATGTCATGATGTCACAGCCAATCTGAGCTCTGTGGCCTCGGCACACATTTCATCACACCCAGAGCCACATGGTCACTAATGAATAAATAAAAATAAGAATAGATACAAATAATCCCTAATAGAAAATGAGGGAAGCAAATATCAACAAAAAATAAACTAACAATACTAGCTGCTTTATTTTCTGCAGAAGCTGCAAAGGCTTACTACCACCATGTCCATGGCTGCTCATCCATGAGCATTAAGAATCTCTTTTTGTCTGTGAAAGGTGATCACACACTGCCCATCCAAAGCCCCCCAGGCTGCTGCCATTATGCTTGACCTTCCTTGGAGTCACACAGTCTCATACTCCAAACATAAGAGACAACATAGACAACAGAACAGACTAGTTATAGTGCATACATACAACATGGGTCTGCTCGGAGAGGCTGACTTAGACAGTTATGCCAATTTTCCAGGTTTCACAATCACAATTCTGCAATCCAAATTTCAGTCAGAAGTAAAACATTGCATCATAAACTTAAAATTCCAACATTTGTTGTAATGAAACGTGCTTAAGGTAAGTTAAGGTACTTCAATTAGTGCAAATTCTTTATAATAATTATCTTTTATATTACAATATGTAATGGTGAAAGACTAAATTAAGCGAAAAGTGCCTCGATAAGTGCAAAAGAAATCTGACAACACAAAACCCTGAGACAATGGCAGAAAATTATGAACACAGTAAGACCTAATAGAAAATAACATTTGAAATACCCAGTGCCATCAAAAAGCTGAGTGAACTGGCGCAAAGCCATATGACTTTGCCACCTTGTGGCTTAAACTTTTTGTACATACATTTTTCTCAATGACTCTATGGCACCACAGAACTTGACACAGTTTATTATTTTAGACAGGATGTGCCTGTTTTTGTCAACCTCTTCATTATGCTTACAGATCCCAATCCTGTAGCCTTCAAGCGGAGCAGCTATGTTTACTTTCCCAAAGATTTGCTTTTGTTTTTGATATGTGGTTTAAATCATTCAAACCTGTCTGAATCCATGCTGGTCTGAGACCTGTCGTTTGAAAAGGGGTGCAGGGAAAGCAAAATAAAGCATTGGTGTCACTACATACAGTTAGCCAAGCCTTCCTACTAAACCAGCTCCCTGAAAACAACCGACTATATTGTCTCATTCTGGCGCATTTTATGTCAGATGTACCACGAGCCACTCGCTCTCTGCTGCCAACCAGTGGTTGGTGGTGTGTAAACCAGCAGCATTCAGATAAATGCTGTTGGGGCGCAGGAAAGCTGTTTATTATGGTGGGACATCCAGATCTGATGTCAGGCATCACACCAAACGGCTGCTCAGTCAGTGTCATCGTAGGACTGGGGGACCACGCAAGCCCCAACACTGCCCAGTTGCAGCCTCATGTAACTTACATCAGTCTTATATTACTACTTACCATCAGGTCAGCTATGTATTTATATCAAAAAACAATCATACCAGTTTAAAAAGGTTGGTAAACTATTTCACAAATAAAAGGGAGATTAAGTTAGATGAACAGGGCTCATTTCCCACCATTCCCCTGGGGGTACGAAACCTGTGGCAATGCTCGCTACAACCGGGGCCGCGACAGACAAAGGAAGGCTCTCGCTCTCACGCTCTCCCGTTCACACAGTCACACACAGGTTAAAAGGGCCCGGCTGCAATCACTGACTCAACTCTCTCCTGGATCAAATCAAATCAAATCAAATCACATTTATTTGTATAACCCTTAATCACCGTTACAGTCTCTAAGGGCTTCACAGTGCCCAACATGTGAAAATAATAAATGGTTAGTACACGACATCCCCCAGCCTTAGACCCTCACAGAGGACAAGGAAAAACTCCCACAAACCCTCACTGGGAAAATTGGGAGAAACCTTGGGAGGGGCTACTCAGAGAGGGATCCCCCTACCAGGACGGTTGGGCGTGCAATAGATGCCGAGTTTGGGCAAGCAGCGTATACACAATATATGAAAGTTTATTTTGGTGGGACATCCAGATCTGATGGGGCGGCATCACAGCAACGGCAACTCAGTCAGCGTCATCATAGGACTAGGGGACCATGCAGGCGCCAACACTGCCCAGATAGGAGAACGCAACGTCCGCTCAGTCAGCATCGTCCTAGGAGGGGGGACCAACCAGACGCCAACTCTGCCGGGCGGTATGGAACAGATAGGAGACTCACCCACACACACCCATACACACACTCTCACTCACACAGACAAACATGACCAGCGTCAGTGGACAGGAGCAGGTAGACCAGGAGAATAGGACATGTAGGCAGGATGCTAGTATCCATCGGCAGGACCCTGATCTAGGATGAGCTAACTGGTCTAGCCTTATATGCTAATATAAGGCTAATCAGCTAGCTCCAGTGTTCACCACTATATTCAACATCTCCCTGGCTGAGTCTGTGGTCCCCGCCTGCTTCAAGAGATCCACTATTGTCCCTGTGCCCAAGAATGCTTCTCCAGCATGCTTGAATGACTACCGACCGGTGGCCCTCACCTCGGTGGTCATGAAATGCTTCGAGAGGCTGATTAAGGACTACATCTGCGCCTTCCTCCCTTGCTCCATGGACCCGCTGCAGTTTGCTTATCGTCCCAACAGATCCACGGATGATGCTGTCTCCCAGGTACTGCACACCACACTCTCTCATCTGGACAGCCGGAAGGGGGGCTATGTGAGACTGCTGTTCATTGACTATAGTTCAGCTTTCAATACCATAGTCCCCACCAGACTGGCTGGCAAGTTGATTGAGCTGGGACTGAACACCCCCCTGTGTGCCTGGATCCTGGACTTCCTGACCGCCAGGCCCCAGGTGGTCAGGGTGGGTAGACACACCTCCAACCCCCTCACCCTGAACACAGGATCCCCCCAGGGTTGCGTCCTCAGCCCCCTACTGTACTCCCTGTACACACATGACTGTGTGGCCAGGTTCAGCTCCAACACCATCATTAAGTTTGCGGATGACACAGTGGTGGTGGGCCTGATCTCCAACAACGACGAGAAGGCCTACCTGGAGGAAGTTGCTGATCTGTCACTCTGGTGCCAGGACAACAGCCTCCTCCTGAATGTCACCAAAACTAAGGAGCTGATTGTGGACTTTAGGAGGACACAACAACAGAGGACGTACTCACCACTGGGGATAAATGGGAATACTGTGGAGAGGGTGAGCAGGTATAAATACCTGGGAGTCCACATCACCGAAGATCTGACATGGTCCACACACACTGACACTCTGGTGAGAAAGGCGAGGCAGCGCCTTTACCACCTCAGGCAACTGAGGAAATTCAAAGTCTCCCGGAGGATCCTTCAGTCCTTCTACTCTGGAGCTGTAGAGAGCATCCTGACAGGAAGCATCACTGCCTGGTTTGGCAACAGCTCCGCTCAGGACAGGAAGGCTCTGCAGAGAGTAGTGCGTTCGGCTGAGCGCACTATTGGAACTACACTCCCCACCCTGCAGGACTTGTACACCAGGAGGTGCAGAACCAGAGCCTGCAGGATCATGAAGGATCCTCACCACCCCAACAACGGACTGTTTCAGCTGCTGCGGTCAGGCAAGCGCCTCCGTAGTCACGCTGCAAAAACAGAGAGACTGAGACGGAGTTTCTTTCCTCAGGCCATCAGGACTGTGAACTCCGACCTCACCAGGGCCCCCACCAAGACACACACACTGCCCCTCTTATGCACACACACACTTAGGTAAAGACTACACATAATTTATAATTTATATTACACATACAATTTTCCCTTTTTTTACTATATTTTTTTATAAAGTGCTCTTATTGTAAATATTGTGTTGTTTTTTTATATAGAGCTCTTAAATATTGTAAATATTGTGTTGGTCTATTGTAAATAGTGTGAACCTGTTATTTTGCACATTTCTGCTGAGCATTGCCACTTTGCATTTCACTACACACCTCGTGTGTGTATGTGACAATTAAACTCCTTGAATCCTTGAATCTTACTCTGAGAAGAGACTGAGCCACTCCCTCAAGGCTGGTCAAATGACAGAGAGAATAAATGGGTTTTTAGCCTTGACTTAAAGACTTCGATAGAGCCTGCCTCTCTGATTGAGGCAGGCAGACTGTTCCATAGATAGGGAGCCCGGTAAGAAAAGGCTCTGTTACCTGCAGTTTTCTTTTTGACTGCTGGGATAGACAGGTAGCCAGCGTCCTGAGATCTGAGGGCGCGTGGCGGTTTATAAGGTTTAATCAAATCGGATAAATAGGACGGTGCCATCCCATGTAATGATTTATATGTAAGTAAAAGCACCTTAAAGTCACACCTGGCCTGAATTGGTAGCCAGTGTAATGAGGACAGGATGGGAGTTATATGGTCGAATTTCCCAGTTTTGGTCAGGATTCTGGCAGCAGCATTCTGGACCAGTTGTAGTTTTTTAGTGCGCCCAGTAGGTAAGCCCGAGAAAAGGACATTGCAATAATCGATTCTGGATGATACAAAGGCATGTTTAGCATAGGTCGAATTTTGGCAATATTGCGAAGATGATAAAACGCTGATTTAGTGATCTCCTTAAGCTTCAATTTAGTTGATAGTCCTGCTGTGAACTGGCCATAGTTGCTGAAGCAGTCCGGCGTGAAGTGGTTATCACACACAAACAAAGCTGGGCTAACTGTAGCCGGGACGTCGCCGTTAAAAATAAAATGAATCCACTCCGTCCTGGCATTTTCGCGTGTTGGGATTCTGTGCAGGGATCTATGTTGCTGGCTGCATCCTAAAACAGAACAACTCTTGCGTTGGGCTCTTGCAGTAGACATGTTGTTGTTGTAGCTCCAATGTTCGCAATGTAAAAACAGCGGCGCTGCCGAGAGCTGCATTTTGAGACGACGTAAATGGGAGTGGTTGTTCACCTGGGCGTGGGCATGCTCTGAGAGGGGCTGGACTTGTACCCTATTTCGTCCAAAGAAACCATTTCTGAAACGGGCCGTTTTGCTCCTATCTTTGGCAACGTTTTGGGAAAAAGGAAAATACAGAAAAACGGGTTGACTTCCAGATTTCAAATTTTCTCAGCTGTTTAGGGAAGTAATTTCCTGTGGAACATATATAAGCGCTAGGAATAAACGGCTTTCCATAATATGGGCCCTTTAAGTTAAACTGCCTTGTTGTTTCGATGCTGCATACTTTTTAACGTTAGAGAAACAGAGTTCACAAGAGTTCACGAGTCAGTTCAACCAATCACGACTCATTCTAAGCATAAGGTTTAAATATGTGAGAATGGAATTAAACTGGAGCAGGGATTAGATTATTTCTATTTATTTATCCATATTCATTTTAAAATAAAATCATTGATTTGATATTAATTCTTTTAAAATTCCACACATTTCACACATTTCAACTCAAACGGACTGTACTTATATAGCGCTTTTCTAGTCTTTTCCGACCACTCAAAGCGCTTTACACTACATTCACCCCATTCACACACATTCATACACTGATGGCAGGGCGCTACCATGTAAGGTGCCAACCTGCACATGAACCGCTCTACCCCCTGAGCCACAGCCGCCGTCAATCTCTACTCCGTTTGTTAACATTTCTTGGTGCAAGCTATTTGTTCAGAACATTGTTAACAAATTATGCTTTTAAAAAGTGATGGGGACAAAATCGGCCATTTCAAAAAGTGGTGGGGACCCCAGCGTCCCCAGTGTAAATGACGCCTATGACTTCTACCTATTCTAATACATTATAGATTACTTGATATGGAAACTAAAACCATTTTCAACAAAACCTTCAGAAATGTTGTTTATCTTATGATTGCTTACGAAGAGTGCTGCCAGGTGATTTTCAACAGAATCTGTAGCTTTGTTTAGTTGACATAAGACCTGTCCTCCCCCATGTCTATGGAAAATCGCACTAGCCACCTAGCCGCTAGTAAAACAGTGTGACTTTGCCAGTTATAGGTACATCGCCAATTGCTGTTTTATTATTTAGCAATATCAAAGTGTTTTAGGGTAGATTTATCCTGTAAGCCACTGCATCCCCACCAGAGCCTTGCTCAAGGACACATCAGCACGGGGATAAAACACTGGTCCCTTTAAGAAACTCACTCAGCTTGGTCATGTGATGCGGAAGTACGCAGACTTACGTTCGGCGTGCTGCTGTTTACATGCTGCATGAGTGTGTTTTTGAGCAGACCACTTACCTTTATATTCTGTTAGAACAAATTCACGTTCGTATTTAAGAGACAGAAGTACGTTGTATTTGCTTTGGTTCCCTATATCTTGAAATGAATTAATCCAGCATCGGTATTTATCTGCATTCATGTAACGATATGAAAGCAGAGACAAAACACCTCACATTCGGAGCTGTAATACCCACTGAGCCTTCTAACTTTACATAGTCCTTACTAATAACAGACTTTAACATTTTATCCGTGTGTCCGTTTTTTTGCAACAGGAGTTATCCTTCCGGAAGAGGAAACTGCTGGATGAAGCGACGATGAAAGAGGACTGTGATGTTGTGAACGTCCCTGTGTGCTTCATATCAAACCATGAAGGTTTTCGTGGCAGCATCAAAAACTTTACCAAGGACTTCGTGGTGACCGAGATAGATATCAATGGAAAGCTAGTCAATAAACCCACAGGCACACAGGATGCACCTCAAATGCCTGGAAAGAGTAGTGAAGCTAGTGCAAATTGTAAGCAGAACAATTGTTCCCGAGTTTCACAGGATACAGACATCTCAGCTGATTGTGGGGTAGATGTCACCATACCTAGTCCGGAGAGTTTTGACCTGAACGTGATTTTAGGGCCGTTGGTCAGTGAGGAACTTGAGCAGTTTGTGGTTACTCTCAAAGATGTATCAGGCCTTGAAAAGGATGAGGTTGAAAAGCTTGCCAGCAGAGAGCTACACCTGGGATCCTTCCCTGACAAACACCAGAGAGCCAACGTCCACCGTGCTGTCCGACACCGCTTCCCGTTCCTTGTGACTGTCACCAGTCAGCCTGAGATCAGGGTGAGGCAAGATCCAGACTACAAAGAGCTCTCCCGATTGGTCTCAGAGGAGGAGGCAGAGGACTTTTTCAGGTTCATAGATGCCAAAGTGTCAGGGTCGTCCTGTACCTTTAGACCTGATGACAATAAGGAGCACAGGACGGCTGTCCACCACTTCCTCAGCAGAAGGTTTGGGAAGCTGGTGGAGACTAAGAGCTTCAGCGACCAGGGGAAGACGGCTATCTCAGTGAGGCTGAGAGCGCGAGGCAGACCCAAGAAGAGGAAAGCAAAGGACTGTAAGGAAGAAGAGGTGTACACCGGTAAGAGAAAAATAATACAGGATCTTTTTTCATCCACTGTGTCAACATATTTAATCACACCCCCCCCCCCCCACGGAAATCTGGTTGTAGAACAGTCAAATAGAAAAAACACAGAATCATACAGAGAATAACCCACAATTACCTGCAATTACGTGTCGCCACCGCTAGATGTCAGTAGGAGGCTATTTACCTCTAGTCCGCATCCCTGCTTTTTTTGTTTGACCTGTGCAGTCCAAGTGAAAGGTTGGAAATATCTCTCCTGCCCAAAGAGCCCAGTCATCCATGAGGATGTCGGAAAGCTCTTTTGTACAGTGTACGATAAAGTTTTATAAAGTATGTCTGTTGAATCCAGCCCGCTTATTGGTTGATAGCTGTGGTATATATCAAATATACCACGCTTACCATGACAAGCGGTCCATATGCGGAAAAAACGGGGGCAGGTTGGAGATTCACTGCTTTGTCACAAAATAGTATTTTTGTAATTTCTTAAGTAAAAGAAAGCAGATAAAAGAAGAAGATAGTAAAGAAGATATTGTATTATGTATATTGTAAATGTATGGTAATATATATATATATATATATAAATAATATAGTAACCATTTCTGGCAGATAAAGTCAACAATTGATGACCACCTCAAAAGCAAAACATACTTAAACAGACAGAGGACCATAACAACAACTGCCTGTGTCCTGTGTGTCTCCTCCCCTGCAGCCTTCACCCTGTGTAAGGAGAACCTGGAGACTCTGGAGGCCATCAGCTACATGGCATCTGCACTGGGGGTCCTGCCCTCAGATTTCACCTACGCTGGTATCAAGGACAAGAGAGCCATCACCTACCAGTCCATGGTGGTCAAGAAGGTCTCACCACAACGGTACTGCATTTTGAGTCTTTTTGATAGCTTTTGATGCCTTAAAATCAATACTGACACCAAAAATGATTGATGATGATTGATTTCTATCCAGTTGAGTACACATTTGGTTGATGTTTTGTGTGTCGTCAGGCTGAAAGAGAAGACAGCAGAGTTTGAGAGGAGAGCGATGCATCTGTCTCAGGTCCACTCCGTCAGTGAGCCTCTGAGGCTCGGCCGACTGCAGGGGAACCACTTTGACCTGGTGGTCCGCGACTTGAGACCACACGGGACCAGTGACACACACCGCTCTGGCCCGGATACACACACTCACCTGGCAGCACTGGTACAGCAAGCCGTGGAGAACGTCAAGGTACTAGATCTTAAGGTCACTACACTCTCAAGGATGACATATCTGACATATTATGACATATCTACGTGTCTAGTTTTGGACATCCCACACAACATATGTTCACAACAATGCATATTGCCCCCATATATGTTGTTGTTAACGTACTGTGTCTCAGTTTTCAGTTTTAGCGAAGTACAACCACCTTATATCCCCCTGGTTATTGCTCCTTGCAGGCCAGAGGTTTCGTCAACTACTATGGACCACAGAGGTTTGGGTGCGGGCAGAGTGTTCAATCTGATCGAGTAGGACTGGCTCTGCTCAAAGAAGACATGGTAGGTTTCACAGATGTGACTAAAATAAAATAAAAAATACACCACTTTCACAGCCTATCAGGATGTAAACTGTGTTGTTGATGTATATTGTTGTGTGTGTGTGTGTGTGAGTCAGGTGAGTGCTGTGCGTCTGTTCTTCACCCCAGAGGAAGGCGATGATCCTCAGAGCCAGGCTAAGAGACACTTCCTCCAAACAGGTGAGAGCTAGTACAATACTGACAGTTTGTACTACTGATGAACCAGTGAAACAGCGTAGTAAGCATGCCATGGGGAAAACGTACTATTAATTTCACCCTTGTAAATGCATTATGTATCTTTTCTTCGTCTGTTCGGCCACGGTGGCTATCGCTGCTCATGCTAACTACCCAGTTCTTCTATTTATTCCAAACAAACTGCTGTTGCTGCAGCTGGAAATATAAAACGCATAGTTTTCAGTGCACCAGACGTTTAGAACAACAAACTAAAAGCTTTTAATGAACTGGGTGTTGGCTGAATCACTATTTTGTTATATCCAATTGGCAATATAACCAAAATGGACATTTACTTGTATAAATGTTGTGTATTATTTTTAACATCTTAGCATTCTTTGGTAATGTGCTACATAGTTTTTCTTTCTCTCTTTCCACTCATTCCTTGTTCTTCCCGGTCCTCCACCTAGATAATGCTAAGGAGAGCCTGGCGCTGATGCCCATGTCCAAAGCCAGGGAGCGGCTGATGCTGCGTGCCCTGCACCGCTACGGGACGGGTCTGGATGGCTGTGCCCACGCCTGGCTCAGCCTGCCCCATGGCATGAGAGTCTTCTACCCCCATGCTTACTGTAGCAGGTTAGCCAACAACAATTTTTTCTACTGAAGACGCCTGCTCTTTTTCAAGCAACGTTCTCCCTCACGTTAATAAAGTTATAGTCATTCATACCTTGGAGTTTTCCAGTTCAACCACACCGTTGGCTACTGAGCAGCTCTATAAACCAAGTCTATTTTTATTGTGTGTTTATCCACTTTTTATCGTTTGCCTTAAAGTAATTCATAATCATGGTGGGAAATTAACACCAGCCACTTGGTTTGGCTTATAGGTTTCTCTACTCTACCAACCACTTAGGTAGAAGACTTTGTATTTTTCAGAAATATTTGTGTTAGCAAAAAACCTAATTGTTTGTATAAATTGATTAATTACACTAGTAACAGACATAACTATTCTACCAGACAGGTAGTAATGAAGTGTTTTACAGTGCCAATGCCTAAATCTAATGCAATGAAGAAGACTGTTATGTATAGAGCTATGTCAGAATGGAACTCCTTACCTACAGCAATCATAGAAATTAAGAGCAGAAAGTATTTAAAAAAACAGCTTAAGAGCGAGCTAAATAATTATTAATGAATTTACTAAGGCTAGTGTGAGTCTTTCCTTTGATTTTTAAAATTGTCTATTATTTTCTTTTCATTGTATCGTGATTTCTTGTATGTATTTTGTATTGTATTTTGTGTTCAGTGTGGACCCCAGGAAGAGTAGCTGTTGCCTTGGGTGATGGCTAATGGGGATCCTAATAAACTAAACTAAACTTTGGCATGTAACCACCGATCATATGGAGGTCCTACTTTGTTTTAAAAATGAAGTTGGCTGCTAAAATAGTGAAAGTGGCTTGTCTGTTGGTTTCTTTTCCCGTTCATAATCCTTTAATACTATGGCAATACGTGTGATGGTCTGTATGTTTGTGGTTGTTAGAGTGTGGAACGAGGCGGTGGCGCACCGGTTAGCTGCTCTGGGCCACAGTGCCAGGAAAGGAGACCTTGTGTGGACGCAGGGAGGGCAAAACATACCGGAGGGCACAGGGGGATCCAGCTTGCCTCAGGTAAGGCAGAATAAGATGGAAGATGGGAAAACCTGGAAAGGTCATAGAAGTCAATTTTTTCCAGGCCTTTTTTCCATTGGCTTTTGCCAGGATTGAACCTGTGGCCTTTTGATTGCAGGACACCATCCTATTAATGTTACTGAGACGGACCTTTCCCTTCTTTACTTTTCTAGATCCATGCGGTGACTGGCCAAGAGGAGCAAGAGGGAGTCTACACCCTGGGACAGGTATGGACTCCAGTGAAATACTACTACTACTGATAATAAACGGTGATGATGATGAAGATGAGATGATGATAATGATAATAAATGCTTTATGAGCCTAAGCTTCTGTAATCTGTGGCAGGTATTACTGCCCATGCCAGGCAACACTGTCAGATACCCAGAGAACGCCATGGGGGCTTGGTACCAGCAGAGACTGGCCAGGGATGGACTAGAAAACTGTCGCTTCAGAGTCAGCACCCTCAAACTCAACCTGCCTGGCTGCTACCGCCCCCTGCTGGCCTTCCCACGCAACCTCTCCTACCGGCTACAGAGCGTAACAGCTGGGGAGGGAGGGGGAGACAGCGGTAGAGGGGAGAAAAGAAGTGAAGGGCAGCTGAATGGCGTGGCGTTACAGACAGAGCAGGACTTGGACCCGCTCACGCTCACCTTGAACTTTGACCTGGACACTTCCTGCTATGCCACTGTCTGCCTCAGAGAGATTATGAAGTGTGACCCCTAGAGGTCAGGTGTCAAGACATAAATAACCCTGCTGTGAGCAGAGCAGTGAAAAAACACGGCGCAGACAAGATGGGATCAGCAAAAGCATTGGGAGCTGTGGGAATTTGTTTAAAACGTCTGAATAAGACACATTTCAGTTTTCCTTAAAGGTGTGATTTTAAAATACAATGTTTTGTGCCATGAATGAGGCTGTTTGGTTTATGTTATGCCCATTAACCGCCATTAGGTGGAGTCAGCAAACCACGATTGTCCGACACAACCACCCGAGGTTTAAAAATCACTTGTTAAAGTGTTAACATTCTTAAGTGCCCACTGAGTTACTCTTGGCTCGATATTGAGCCGCTTATCTGAGCGAGAACAGGACTAACACCGCGGGCCGAGAGGCCAGTGACGTTTCAGAAAATCTAATCTGTAACTAAATCCAACATGTCCGTTTATGTGATACACTCTCAAGGGGAAAGAAAAAAGCTGTACACCAACGGGAGAGATATTTAAAGCAGTGGTTCTCAATCCAGTCCTCAAGTACCCCCCCCCCCCGAACCTGAACCAATTAAAGTATCATGAAAAACCTGAAGCCTCTAATTGGTTCAGGTGTGCATGAGCTAAAACCTCCAGGACAGGGGGTCCTTGAGGACTGGATTGAGAACCACTCATTTAAAGAACTAATATAAAATATAATGAAGCATAAAACCCCAGTGTAATTATGTTGTACTGGTGCCGCTGGGGGGGCGCATTCAAATCTATGAAATTCAGCCAGCTTTGCCTCCTGTGACGAATTTATGGAATTCTGATGAGAATGTTTAAAGACAGCACCATATAACCCCCCCCCTCCTGAATAACTCCACTGGATTCCTCTGGGCTATTTTTATTCCCAGTGACTGTAAGCAATGTGAAAAGTAACGTGTTAAGAGTGTTTTAGTTGGGAGGTAGGTTCTGACACGCAGGCTGTCTTTTAGCCCGTAGCACTGTTTGATAAAGTACCTGCCTGGAAGTTCAACTGTCTGCCAGAGAGCGGTATTAGTAGTAATGAGTCTCTTCACTTGGGTGTTGGAAGAGTTTTGTTCCAGACGAGATATCTACCGTTTCAAAAAAAATGTGACACTCTTACAAAATGATGAATGGCGGAAATCGAAACAAATCATGGTAACTTTTTGACAGGAGAGTAGACAGGTTAAATCCTTACTAAAATAACAGACGGCTACAGACGGTATCATCTATAATTTAGAGATATTATGATAAATGATCAGCATCAGGTCATGATTTGGTGCCAATATTTATGTGTTTTGGAATACAACTTCATTTGTTTCCACCTTTATATAGTAAAATGTCACAAACTAAAATAACGTGCAAAATATTCTTTAGTGTTTTGTTATTTTCTAACCTTTATAATAAAACCACGATCTCATTGTTTTGAAAACTCTCAAATTTTCAGACTGAATGAGACTTAATAGGAATCATATGCTGGGTGAATCCCCCTCCTCCCCCCAGCATATCTTCCTGAGTGGATCATTGACCTCTACAGTCTCCCATAAAATCCTCAATACTTCCATATAGCCTCGCCTCTTTACTGAAGAGAGCCATCACCACAAAGTCTCAACCAACAAGTTTTAGCACAGAAAAAGCGCAGGAAATCAGAATGAGACCTGTGAGATTTCACCGCGGCTCCTCCTATTAGCTAGTCTGTCTCAATTACTCGGCTGTTCTCCGTGGCCGCCCTCGCAGTTTTAACCTGCCATGTTGTGTCTGTCTGACGGAGCCTCTTGAGTCGTTCTGGCCTGTGTCCTGTGTGGCAATTAGATGTGACTCTCTCTGAACTCGCTGAGAACATCCTTCAGCTACTTCCCGTTCCCATCAAATTTAACGCCTTTTTAACCCGTGGATGTCGCAGCCCTGCAAAACACTCAGTAAGAAGCATTTGAACTCGTCGTGAGGTTCACATGGTGGTTAAACTTTGGGTTTTCCCATTCCAAAAGTGCCATTTCGCATTCACACTTGGACTACAGTGGGTATGGCGCAGAATCTGCACCCTCTGATTGTGGATCTGTTTGCAATGAAGACATCCTTGCCTGCATCCTTTTGAAAGCGAGCCAGCACCAAACAAATGTGGGTACCTTACCAGCACGCTTTTGGTGTACCCCTACTGAACCAAGCTGCACAAAACAATGGAAAATTACCCTGCACTGTGTCATTATGACGACCGCACGGTGCACTTATGCAGTGGGAAAGAAATGAGAGAGCATTGGCAGATAGCGGGAACAAGGCCGTGTCACGCTCCGCTATGATTCCTCTATGCAGGAAGACATGGGTGAATGACTTCTTCGTGTCCCCAGGCAGAATCCCGTTCCAGCCGGCTGTGGATAAATGTTGACCCAGTTCGGCGCCAAAGATGACAACTTTGCTACATGTCTCGCTGACTTGGAAAGCAGAGTAAAACCTTTACAGCGGGAGAAGGAAGTCGAGGGTGATGAAAGACGTTGACCATGGAATGAGAGCACTATACGTTCTCTGAGTGCCCTTTTGTTTTTATTTCAGCCCTTTAACTGTGGGAGCCATATAATGGCTGCAAGTGAAGAGTAGCTACTGGTGGTTGAAACCCATCACCTCAACTCGCTGAGGCTAGAGGGGCATGCTAAAGTGGAGAGGGATGTAGGAAAGAGATAGGAAGGATAGGAAATAGGACAGTTAGAGTAATGGAAGGGTTGATAGAGAGAGGATGGGAAGCAATAATAGAGATGGTAGGAAAGATAGAGGGAAGAGGAAGGAGAGACGGTCAGCAGATGAACAATGGGATTTCTCCACCATGGATAGGTCAATTGTTGGTAACATAAAGGTCACAGGTTCAATCCCTGCAACAGCCAGTGTGTCTCCCATCAGCAGCCATGCATCTTCACTGAAGCCCTACCTGCACACTCACTGTAAATCACTCTGGATTGATGCCTAGAATGTAATCTACGGGATGGAGGGAGGGAAGTTCTGGTTTGATTGGACCGGCCCGCTTAGTCCTCACAGCAAACCAAAGAAGAACCAAAGAACGTGCAGGTGTTTCCCCACAGAGTTTAATTCTCGGCGGGGTGGGTAGGTCATGCAAAGAAAAGTTAAACCAACTACGCTGAGACCAAAACAACTCAAACAACTGAAATTCTTCTAGTTGTAGAATCTCCTCTACATTGGGGTCACCTTGAATATTCAGTGGTAGGGGAAACACTGACAGACACACACACACACACACACACACACACACACACACACACACAGAGGTCCTCATTCATGATTAGACATATAAACATTCCAATGGCCTTTGCCCTGTCTGAGCTGTCCGTCTTGTACTCTGACAGTGGATCGGCAAGTGGTTCGCAGTGTTTTTACTACAGATGCTGATATGGGATTGCAGTTGTGGGAATGTTAAAAATCCATTGTGTGTTTGAGTGTGGATGTACGCGTCTGTGTGTGTGTGCACGTGAAAGAGAAGAGAAAATCTAAAAAGTGTGTGTTCTCTGTGCCGTGTCAACCATGTTGTTGCAGTAGCCGCCACTGAGTATCGTCCAGACGTGACAGTCTGTGTACACAAGGTGGTCCAGCCCGGTCAGGAGAGGTTGGATAAGCATAAGGAATATTGTTGTTACAATGTCAAAATACATTTCGCCCCGTCACAGTAAAAGAAAACAATGCTCCCACTGCTGTGAACTTTTTCCCAGTATGTGACTTTTTTTTTTGCTTTAAAGCCACAACGCAAATATTATTATTTTTAGGATTGATTCCAGCGATTCTTTAAGAGATTTTACGTTTCCACCACAGGGCCTTCAGGTATTTAGCTGACTCACTTATCCAGAGCGACTTTAGTTAGGTGGTATCGAGCTGAATCAAAGTGAAACATTTTAGTTATGAAGCAGATTCTGTTATTTTAATGTCAAGGAAATCAAGCTAGGGAGGGTGTGTAGCTGTTGGAAAAGAAAATAGTGAAAAGGGTTTCCACTCCAAAAGCTTCACATCCTTTTTTGCCACCTGAAATTTATATTTCAAAAACAAAGATGGTTCTATCCAGAAACGGTCTTAAGATTACCTTGACTGTAACTCATAATGTGCTTTACTTTCATGCCAACAGTCATTTTGTACTCAACATAACTTTTTCATTTCGTTTTGGAATGAAACGCCACATTTGTTTTATGTTACTCCTCTATGACCTTGGATAGTTTTTGAGATTTGTGTACATGAACGAATCCTCCCCAGTGGCGAAAACATGCGAAATGAAATGCGAAAGAAGACTCAGATGGTGAGATGAAGTCACCGGAGAGACTTTCACTTTTTATTTACACATGTTTTACATTTTCGGCTTTTAATGTAGCTGATGCAATTTTCCTTTTGACTCGTAGCTTTTGACCGACACATAATCTGTGCTCAGGGAATGAAACCGAGCTGTTTGGTTATGGGGCAGTCTCTCCAACCACTGGGCCACCCTGCTGCCCTAGGGGCCACTATGCCACCTATTTAGTCCAATCCAGTGATTCACTCCCTGCATGTGGGAAATCCACTGACCTGACAACTGCAGCTGAGCTATTGACCAGTGGAAAGACAAAAGAAAAAAAAAGCCTTTCTGTGGAATGAGATTCATTGATTGACAAAGCGATGCTGTGTCTGTGCTGCATGGCTTACGGATGATCATTGGGTCCTGCGAATCCTAGAGCTGTCTGATCCATAGGACAGGAATAGAGCGTGTGTGTGAAAGTTAGACTAGACGTTCCCATGGTGTCAGGATTGAGATCAATTCATTTAAAAAAAAAAAACAACGAAAAAAAAGGTTAATTTACCCCATCTGGAATGAACCGATGACTAGCAGTTTCACCTTGAATGGATTGACCCAAACCCTGGCTTCTGCGTTGCATCTGGATCGGTCCCTATAGTCTCAAAGCTTGCCAACTCAAACAAGTTGATTGAAACCAAAAGAAAGTTAGAGTGATCTGAGGGCCACATTTTGGATTTTCTAAGATTATTTTGAAAGCATTTTAAACTTTATTGGATAGAACAGTGGAGGAATACAGTGACCAACTGTAGTTGTACTAGGAAGCTCCCAAGTAGGACAGGATGCAGTCAACCTCCCCTAAAAAGGTTGTGAGATGGATTTGAAACCACAACATGATATACACCTAATCGCCGAGCCACCAGGGCACCAAATGCTTTGTGTTTTTAGTTCTTGGGGTCTTACTTTGTCCCAAACAGCCACTGTGACACTGTGGTTGCAACCAGGGTGGAAAATTAACCCTTAACCCAAAATGTTGGTCAATTCTGCTAAGTTTGTTCACTTTACCAGACCATGGAAACCAAGCTCCTTTCTATTCTAATAAAAGCATTTTGGCCGCTATAATAGAGAAAGTGGCTGTTAACGTTTGGGTTCTACCAGCCACTGTGTCCAGTCGATGGAAAAAAAGTTAATTTCCTGCCCTGGTGGTGACCCAATCGACGACCCGATATTTACACTCGTAGGCACAACACAAGAGGGATCATGGTAAAATGTCTGTACATGAACCTTTTATGGGTTAGTTTCTACAATTGGGAATTTTTCTCACACTGTAAAAGTTAAAAAACTGTTAAAAAACCTGCCTGGGTACAGTGGGCTGTCTGTGCCAGAGTGGAGGAATCTGTCGACTGGGTGGACTCAGATGGAGGTGAAGGAAAGCTCATTATTTTTTATGGCATCTCTCCCTGGCTCTCCACTCCCTCCATCCCTCCATCCCTTCCTCCATCCCTTCCTCCATCCCTTTCTCCATCCCTGCATCCGCACTACCCTCTCTAGCACAGTGCTAGTCTGTGTGTGTACAGTGTGTATGAGAGAGAGAGAGAGAGGGAGAGGGAGAGATGAATCATAATACACTGTTTCAGCTGGCTCTAGACTACAAAATTGAAGCCTTGTAGCAGACCTTAAGTGTGCAAGGAGGGCCGGGAGAAATATACAAAATGTGTGTACACACACACACACACACACTTGCAAACAAACAAAGCCTACTTTTTCCTGCTATCAGGTGGAAACCAAATAACTGCAATGTGTTTTCATTGCTACTTATTGCATCACCTCTCCAGCTACCTGGCCCCCTGTCAGAAACAAGCACATGGAAAATAAAATATTCCCAGTTAAGAACGCATACCGCCAACTGCAATCCACTCAAATATAGTTATTATATGATATAGTTATTATAGAAGTAAGCCATCATGGTGCCACTTCTGATCTTTGCATCATCATGTAATAATTGTTTGGTTGCTCATCCTGATTGGCTGAGAGGCTACTCCACGTTCAGGTCCTTCGAGACTCGACTTAAAACAAACAAACTGAAGTTTTCCTTCTCTCAGGCTCAACAATGACCAATGAAAAAAGAGTAATATCTGTCAATGAAAATGCCTGAAGAACAATTACAGTATACTGTTACATAAGCAGCCTCATCTGCTCCCTCACCTTCAAACAAAATCAGGTGCCTATGCCTATCTCTATCTAGCTCTGTGTCAACTTTCTCTTTCTCTCTCTCTCACACACACACACACACACACACACACACGCACACAGGTGTCCGTTTACGTCCTTTCATTGCAGTCAGCCTATCTCACGTCACGTCAATCAGTGTTTCAATGGTCTTGCTGGTTTAGAGTCTGACTGTAGTCCTGTAATTGCCTTGTTGAATAAATTCCAGCTGTGTGTGTGTGTGTGTGTGTGTGTATGTGTTCCTAGACAGATAGGAATGAAAATGGGAGGCAGGTCACTTGGTGCATCTATGGGGTTCTGAGCCCTGGGGGAGGGGGGGGGGGGGGGGGGGGGGGGGGGGGGAGAGAGAGAGAGAGAGAGAGAGAGAGAGAGAGAGAGAGAGAGAGAGAGAGAGAGAGAGAGAGAGAGAGAGAGAGAGAGAGAGAGAGAGAGAGGGGGAGAGGGGGAGAGGGAGAGGGACAGAGAGAGAGAGAGACAGAGAGAGAGAGAGACAGAGAGAGAGAGAGGGAGAGAGACAGAGAGAGAGGGAGAGAGAGAGAGAGAGAGAGAGAGAGAGAGAGAGAGAGAGAGAGAGAGAGCTGTCTTCATGGTGATTGATGGCCTAGCTTCCTGTCCTGGTTGGGGTTATTGAAGAGCTCTGGGGGACCTTCGTTATTTCCTGATACTCTTAAATACCCTCCTCCACTTCTCTCTCTCTCTCTCTCTCTCTCTCCTAATCTCTTTCACTTTCTCACCCCCTTCACCCTCCTTTCTATTCCTCCCCTCCTCTTCCTCTTGCTCTCTCCCTTCTCCTCCCCCCTTTTTCCCCCCTCTAAGCAAAGACAGATATTGTTTACACACGGCCTGCTGATATCTCGGTCCACCATATTATTTATCTCACATCCAGCCATACTTAGACCATTAGATAATATGTTGAGAAAACTAAAAGCCGTATTTATCACAGAACAGTTAACAGATGCGCAATAGCCCACTTGAATCGGCTGTCACACGTACTTAATGTTATTATTCTCTCTCTCTCTCCGTCCATGCAGACATAGCTCTTACAGCGCATCAGGCATATGGCACATTTGTCTTGCTTGTTGGCTCCCTCTCTCTCTCTCTCTCCTGCCTCTCACCCTCTCCTTCTTCCTCTTGGGTCTACGCAGCCAAAAAAAAAAAATCTTAACAAGCCATTTAATCTAGTGTTAATCTTATTATGTTTGAAATAAGTGAAAGAATCTGCCAGTGCAGTAAGAAATGTCGATGTAAATCATGTGCCAATATCTCAAAAACGTATTATTTCAAGCTATTCTCACTTGTTTTGAGACTATTCATGAAACCAGTAAAACTACATTGGAAACAAGTGAAATGATCTCACCCCATTGGCCATTTTTTCCCACTGGTTTTAAGAAAAATAACATTTTAAGACTCAATTTGCTGCTGTTAGTTTTCTCCCATCCACACTATCCACCTGTTATAACACATTATAGAGCCTTTTTTGCACTGTATCCCCCCGTCACGCCACAGGACTCAAAGTGTACCGCTCTATACTGTTCATTCAGCTGTCCAGCCATCCTCTCCTCTCCTCTCTGCCTCCCTATATCTGTGAGACTCGTGAATAGCCTGTCAGCCGCTATACGTCTCGCATCCAAATTAGTGCTCACTCCAGACAGATGCAGCATCACCTGCCTGGTCCACGAAGCCCAATGACAGCGACTGCCCCGGAGGAAGGCAGGCACAGGGGAGAGAGAAGAGGAAGGATGAAGAGGTTGAGAAGGGAAGGACAGGAAGTGTGTAACAGACGTGTAATTGGATTTATTAGCTAAGAAGGGGGCCGTTGTTTGGCGGGTGACTGGAAAACCCCCGAGTGTGTGTGAGGTTCTTTTAAAACTCGTGTTCGGCAGAGGAAATGGATTTGTCGTAGTTAGGAGGGGATGGTAATCTGAACGTGTAGCTCCGCTGAAAGGACAGATGGTTAACCAGAGAGGGGTCACCGCGTTTGAAAATCATTCATCATCTTCACTGAAAAATACTGAATTAATGGTGTATTGTTGAGTAAATCAACGGAGCGTGACAGATGGCGTGATACGCGGTTGGTGTGGGGATGAAAGTACACAGTTTAGGCCACACAGGGAGAGAAAGATACAAATATTGCCTTCTGTAGACGTCTCGGATGATAAAACACATCCACCAGAACCCTACCGTGACCGATCCAAAACACCTCAGTCATTTTTCCCGCCATTGTCGATCTTTCTTATCAGCTTCACGCTACGATATGTCTCAATAGGCAGGCCCGATGGACCGCCATGTCCTCTTTTTATTCAACGACATGGTTCTTTGGGAGAGGACAAAAGCCTGCACGTCTCGCTGATCTCCTTTTGGGAGTTCAACTCGTCGAGATGCAGACGTGAGAAGATCCGTCGCAGCCAATTTATCTCAAATGGATTCATCTCCTGCGTCGACATAGTGGACTTGTCAAAAGGAGTTTCATTGGAGGGGGTATGCTTATGACTGAATGTGTGAGTTAGTGTTGTCACGCATGTGTGTGTGTGTGTGTGTTTAAAAGAGAGAGAGATGAGAAATGCAGTTGATTCGGCTCCAATAAAGTTCCAATTTTCATGGAAGTAAACTTTCCCTGCACCAACCCTGGAGATGCTTAAAACAGCAGGTCATAGATATATAAAATAATAAAAGTAAAATGTGAGGATGACTCATCACCTGGATGAGCCACTTAGCAGAAGTGTTTCGCTCAGCCCTGTTCATAATGCACCACATGTACAGCGTTTTATTTTTATTTTTTTGTACAATCTGAAGAGATTTTTATCCCGTTTATCTACCCACACCCCTGCTGAAGGCAATTTCTCAAAATGAAATGAAATGAAGAAACGATGTAGGCTATTACCTGAGAAGCCAGGTCCTCATTGACTAATAAAATACACTTTGAAGGAGGCGAGAGAGAAAGATGCAGTGAATTTAATTGATTCATTCCAAAACATTTCAAAGACACTCACCATGTGAGAAAAGTGACAAGGACTCTTACGAAATGACTGATGACATTTTGTCCTTGTTTGATGAAATTATAACACTGGATCCTTTATTTTTCACAGATACTGAGTGATGAACTCTTGTTGAGCCTGCTGACCCTGTCACTGTGAGCTTTTGAGTTCCCTGAGTGGGCAGCGGAGGATGCAACCTCAAATGTGATACGTCCTTTTCCATCAACAACTACTTTGAAAGGATTGGCACTGGATAAAACTGTTCATGTAGCTGTTTTTTTTTAAGTCATCGTCAGGATTTCAGAAGTGAGTCAGGGCTGATGCTCTTGTCTCAGCTCGGTCAAGCCTCACAGTTTTTCCAGTGAAGACAGTGTGATTTATCAGGATAAGGGCTGAGTGGCTTTGTCCCCATAGTTGATTTCCTAGAAGAGTCCTCTGCCGCATGTTTTTTTTTTTTTTTTTTTCGAAACACACAATCTGTCAGAGTAGATCAAGTGCACGTTCTTGGCTTAACTCTCTCAGGGCGTATTTAGCTTAATGTTGATGAAAATTGTGTGGGACTATTCAGCCGCCAAAGCACATTAAAGGCAGATTCTGATGTGAAATCATCTCAACGATCTACTGGGCTGTGTATAATACAAGGTTTCCTCGCTTCTGTCACGTCTGGATGTTTTCACGAACCATTATTGCGTAGCTTTGGGAAGAAAGAGAGAGGAGAGAAAGGGAAACTGCCCTTCTTGGGTATATTTAGACTTGGTGGATAATGAAACATTATCTAAACCATGTGGCCGATAAGGGCAGAAAAAGAAAACAATGTGCTTATAAGCAATTACATAATCCCTCTCTCTAATTCTTTTTAATTCCTACGTTCTCCTGTGAACGGTTTCAATTGGGATTAGCGGTCCTGGTGGCCTCATAGGGACCAAAGGATCAAGAGCTAGGTGGATACCGATTATTCCCACCAATCTCTCTCTCTGACTGTCTCTCTCTCTCTCTCTCCCTCTCTCTCTCTCTTTCACTCTCTCCCATTTCAGTTCAATTCAGAAAAATGACTTTCATTTCCAAGACAGTATAGTGTGTTATTCAGATTATTCCCACTAAATTCTCTCTGTCTCATTCTATACATTTTAGACAATAAATAAATTCGCTGTCTCTCTGAATGTTTCTCTCTCTGTTTCTGTTTCTCTTTTTCTCTTTCTGTTGTTTGTCCCTCTCTGTTTTTCACTATTGCACCTTCTCCCTCTGTCTCTCTCCCGCTTTTTCTTCCCTCGCCCTCGCTAAGTGAGTTAATAGATTTTGAATGGCTGGTTAAGATAGCCGGGGCTCTGTGGCTCGGGGGCCATGTGATGGTCAGGCGGGGTCGGGTTGGAAGAGTTGTCACGCATCAGCCGTGGTAAGATTCTGCATTATGTAGAATCCCATGATTAAGACATCCACCATGACAAATTAGTGTGCTTTTTAAAATCCTATGTATTATTGTTTCATATCCTCCCCAAAATTCCCTGACATAGAATCAGCTATGTCTGCATGTATTGAAATTCATATTGAAATCATTCAATTCAGCAAAAAGACTCAGTTTGTCAGTATCATGCAGCCCCACTTCTTGAGCACAACCATCAACCACATGGGTCTTATGTAGCAGTGTGACTAAGGTGTTGGATTAGAGTGTACGTGGGCTGAGGTACAGACCTTTACAGAGGAAGGTTTGTCATTTAAAACACCAGATGTCCATGGTACCCACAGTTCTTTTCCTTCAGAAACCCATATACTGATAATACGGATATAAAATATTTACCCTTTGAGAACATTTTCATTTCAAAAACAGTCATAACACACGCTGCAGAAGGTGTCTTAACAAGGCATTTAGTCTCATATTCAGTCTTAAAATCTTATTTTTCTTAAAAATGATGAACCATTTGACAGTGGATTGAGATTATTCCACTTTTTTTCCAATGCATTTTCACATTTCTCAGGGATTTTCTAGAAACAAGTGTCAATATATTGATACAAGGAAGAACAAGGCAGATCACTCCACTGTTATTAAGAAAAAAGTTGATATGCATTTTTCAATTACTTCAAAAAAAAAAATATTTGAAGACTTAATACTGAATTAAATTACTTATAGATGTTTATAGATAGATGTTTTTGCAGTGTAGAGCCCAGGGCCATTCAGGAGCGGCAACTCTAATGCAGGCAGAGGAAAAAATCCCTGTCAAAATGTCTGTCAAAGTGTCAGTGTTGCTCACAGACACAGACAGAAAGTGTCTGTTACTCACACACTTTGACACTTTGACAGGGATGGAACTCCGGGACGAACCCGAGGACGAGGAACAGCCTTTCTAACGCGCCTGGTCTTTCGTGAAATGAGCACAATGTCTTAAAATGAAAATACATGCTCTGTGCACGAAAAGCGAGAAATACGCTTCCCCGCCATGAAAAGGTCACGTGGAGGAGACACGGCTAGAAACACGCTGTAGTTTGACATTGAAATAAAGCATTTGAAAGTAAGGGTGCGGAGTTGTGAGTGAAGGTTTAATTTTTTAGCTAAGATGTTTCTTATTTAACCATGAGCAAAACCGTACCCAAACTGTCCATTTTTTTACCCGCTTATTCAGGGTCACAGTAGGTATGCATCCCAGCATGCATTGGGTGGAAACCATGGAAACACCTTGGACAGGTTGTCAGTCCATCACAGACAATTCAAATTCACACCTATGGGCAATTAAAAGTCCCCGATCCACCTGACTTCATGTTTTTGGACTGTGGGAGGACTGTGGGAGGATTTAGGTTTAGGCGCCTAAACCTCATCGTAATCCTAACCTAAACCCTCAACCAAAGTTGTTTTACTTGCCTAAAGGTAACCATTAGCTAACCTCTTGACATGACGAGCAGGTGAAAATGACACTTTCACCAGAACACTTACACATTGGAAAAATAGAATGGTATGACTTGATGATTTGGGCTCAAGGAAACTCCCAAATTAAAGAAAACACTTACAGAGTGTTTTATTAGAGTGGTGGGCCAATACAAACCTTGGCATGGATTCAATATTAAGTGTCTGACACTGCTTCAAATGGTCACATTGGTGTTCATTTGGGGTGGAGGTCTGGGACAGCCATGACAGTGTTTCTCCTGTCATTGAATAGGGAGGTTGCAGCACTATCCCAGTGCTACCCCGCCTTAAAGAGCTTCATTTGTATTGAATTAAATGGAGAATTTCAGTGTTAAATAGTGCTGAACAGATGCTTGTGGAAAGTGCTGGTCATGGTTAAAGTTTTAGACGATTGAAAACCCACTTGAAGTGCAGCACTCACAATATGTTTTTAGTGCTCTGACCACTAAAACGTGTTAACCTCACAGTGCTGAGATGCAACGGTGTGAAAATAACGATGCCGTGAAGTTTCAGCAAGAGACTAAAGCGGATAACTGAACATGATGAATGATTTTCCAGTGTCACATTTTTTAAAATCTTGGAAATCTCATTTTGGGATGAAACTCTTCAAATGCTTCCCCGTATGATGACCCCATTGGACGATCCCTCAGAATGACTTTGTATCAGTTGCCAGTTTACCTTGGAAAGGATTGACAGCTTGAAAACAGTGACACCTCCTTGTATGAAATAAATTATACTACTTCTTCAAGTATAGTAATTAAGTCCTTGACTGACAAGATGATAACACTTACAACTGGATCCTCTATATTTTAGAGATATTGAACTTGATATTGAACATGATTTTGTCCTACATGGCATCGTAGAGTGGAGCAGTACAGTAAAGCATATCGGTCTTTCAGCTTTCATGTTGCTGTGTTGATCAGATCAGATCAGATCAGGACACGCCTCTCCGCTCCTCCCTCTCTCCCGGCGGATTCCCTT
The DNA here is from genome assembly GCA_034670405.1 of Hoplostethus atlanticus. NCBI lineage: Eukaryota > Metazoa > Chordata > Actinopteri > Trachichthyiformes > Trachichthyidae > Hoplostethus > Hoplostethus atlanticus. The sequence goes on from JAXDDX010000026.1 coordinate 1,759,233, forward strand.
CCCTGTCCTCACAGGTCCTGGTGGAGGCATGAGATCGGATGACACATTCCCACACTCCCAGTCAGGCGGGGGCTCACACGTGCCTCGCTCCCTCTGCCAGGACTGGCCCACATACGCAGGCACAGATCGGGATGCATTCAGACACCTACGCAGATAACACACATTGATGTGTGTGTGTGTGTGTGTGTGTACGCTCAAAAGCTGAGTGAGGACACAACATAATATATCTAAGGAGCCTGAAAAATGCATCCACCTACACACACATACAAAAACAATCCTGCCTGGCATCTTGTGACGGGAGACAAGCTCAGGCTGTCGACTAGGTTAAGACGATTATCAGATCGCTGTGAGAAAAAGGGCACAGAGGTCTCCAGAGAGAGAGAGAGGGGGGGAAAGAGAGAGAGAGAAAGTGAGAGAAATGGGAGGGCACAGAGAGAGGCATGGAGAGTAAAAGTGAAAGAAGGAAGGTAGAAAAATGAAAGATGTCGGTGAGGATGAGGAGACAAATTGGGAGCCACGGGGATGGAAACAGTCTCTCACACTGTGGAGGAACTGCCCAGCTGACTTTTAGACACATATATGTTTTGTCAGGTAGGGGTTTCGTTTCGGTGTCTTGCTCGAGGGCGCTCTGCCAGGACACGTGGCTTTTGATTGACTCATCGGCTGGGATGCTGGGATCAAACCGGTGACCTGTGGCAGTACAGCCTCCGTAACTCCTCGGCCACCCTGCCGATACAGACGTTCAACCCAGACGCTTCAAGTCGCTGTGATGGAATAGTTGTCTGCTCACACTGCTGTGAGGTCCTTGAGATTGGTGGAGTGTCTGTGATGTTCATTTTCCCTTTGCGACCCTTCGTTTGTAAAAAAAAAAAAGAAAAGCTTTTCCCCTTTCTTTTACAATCCCCCCGTGGGACTCGTATTCCACAGGTTGACTGAGTAACGGGTGAGGCTTGGGTGTCAGAGTTCAGAGCTTTCATGTGAATGGACTGACAATGGCCATTTTACAGTCGGAAAGAATGGCTTCACACATGTGAGGGCTGATGTTTGTGGCCTTTAGTCGCTGAGTGTGTGTGTGTGTGTGTGCGTGTGTGTGTGTGTGTGTGTGTGTGCAGAGAAGGCTATTTTGCTCTGAATTACAATACTCAAAGCTTCCAATTCAGATGCGTTCCTCTCATCATTTGCTGCCGTTAAACGTCTGTCTGTTTGTGTTTATATGTGTGTGTGTGTGTGTGTGTGTGTGTGTGTGTAAGCGTCTGTGTCTGAATGAGAGGAGAGAGAAAAGAAAGAGTGACTTATATTAAATCTGTAAGTAATCCCGTTCCCAAATGCGTCAGGCTCACTGCATCCCAGTGTCACCGGTTTACAACACCACATCCACATGTTTAGCCCTGGCCGGCGAGTAAACAAACATGTGTTTGTGATGTTTATTGTTTCTGGCTTGAGGTTTTACCATTGCGCATACAATTTCATCATGGGTTTGAAAAGTACAATTGAATCCATGCCGCGTGCAGACGTCCATCCCTTGGAGCACAATGCTGATTAAGGACAGATCTCTTTGTAATAATGGACAAGATCCAAGAAGAAGGACAGTTGAACTGTTGTTGAAGTAGCACAAAGCCTTGGCTTTTGTTGGGATTAGCATAAAGAAACTGGTCGTGCTGTATGTTACCGATATGTTACTTATTGTATTGTAGTCCCGAGGGGTGGAAACCCCAAGTTAAAAGAAAAACATACCCCTCTTTAAGTAACACTTGAAAGAAATGTGATGGAAAAACAATAATTTACATGGATGTGGCCATTACCGCTGTCAGCCCAAGGTCCCCGGCCCAACCGCTACCCTGGCTCCATGTCTCCACTCCTGACTCCTATCTCGGGTGGTGGTCCATGGTTGGGTAGCAGTCCCCTTGGCTCCCCCTTGGAGACAGCATGGCCTCTTGTTCACAGTCGCATTCAAAGGTGGGCTTACCGACGCAAACCGTCGCTTTAAATTCTCGAAACAAGTGAAATGGCATTGGAAACAAATTCAATGATCTCATTCGTTAGCAAAAAAAATGAATTGGCACAAACATGAAATATTAGATGTGAATTTAAGATGAAGTAGCTTGTTAAAATGGACATTTCTGCAAGGTGGTGGTCCGTGTCCTTGGGTGGCTGGCAGTATTAGTGTCACAGGCCATCACCTTCAGCCCGGACTAAAGCTCTTTAAAGAGCCTGACCAGTGTTGGAGACTGAACTCCATATCACAGGATTTACTGAAATGCGTCTAAATTAGCATGTGATAGTGCTTTAATGCCTCTGACTTATTTTTCTCCTTGCCCATTTTTTTCCCTCTTTTCTTTTCCTCCTTGGCCATGTCAATGACAAAGCTGTCCAATACAAACTGAATCAGGTTCATAGTTTCGTCACTAATTGACTCTATTATTGAGTGATTTCACTGTCAAGCTCTATAATGGGTTAGACCATGCAATGTGGATGGGCAAGAGATGTAGTAGTATACCTACTTTACACTGCAAAAAAATGTTTATTTTAACATTTGATCTCATACTTAAAATGTTATTCATCATATAACGAGGAAGGCATCTCCCAATGATGTGAGAAAAAAAAGTTGAATTTGTTTAAAATTTTTTCCTGAAACAAGTGACCATTTCTTGATATAAGACAGATCCACTTGTTTTAACATAAAGTCTCTCGTTGATTTAAATTGGACACAAGTGAAGTTATGTCAGCCCACCAACAGATTTTTAGCACTTGTTTAAAGAACAAAATTGACTGTTTGTATGACTAATTAATTGTATGACTTGTTGATGGACATTTTTTTTTACAGTGTATGAAGCTCTTTGGACCAACTCCAAAACAAAGCTTTATCTTGAGGTGCCACTCCTGACATCTTGGACAAAGCTTCTGTCGGCTTTAGACAAAATACAGTTTCATGCCAACTCTAATGAGGCACTGAAATCATCTGTACTTTTAAACTTTTAAATATTTTTAAAGTTTGTTTTTCAGAATGAAAACATTTTAAATATTTTCTCTGTCTGAGATCAAAGACCTAGTTGTACATTAACAATCATATCAGGGAAACTTCATATGGCTTTTTCTTTTTTTTAATGAAGAGTTCAAAATATCCAAAAAAAGAAAACAAACAAACTAATACAATTTTAAACTTCACATTTTTAATCATTCAATACTTCTAAAATATGGAGGATCCAGTCTGTAAAAGTAAAGTTGTTTTGTCAACCAAGCACCTAAGTAACCTCCATTTGTTTAAATTTGGTGCTATCAATCATTTTGTATGAGCGGGTGTCACTTTGTTTTAATGAATTTATCATTTTGGAACGAAATCAACAGTAGATGCGTTCCATGTTGCTCATCCTGCACACCTGGCGGGTGGAGTTCGATTCACTCAATGTACAGCCAAAGTTTAAATATATGATCATGATCTGATAGGCACATCTGTTAATTAGAAAACAATTTCAACCCAGCTGTATGTCCAAATTGGAAGAACACACATTTATGCTATTTTGTAACATATATATTTTAATAACAGCACATATTAACGCAACATATGTAGTTACTATGTAATATTTCATTGAAAAGTAACACAAATAAAAGTTGAAAATCCGTTGACACTTGTAGGACAACCAAAAACAGCAAGGAAATCATAAATAATGAAGTAAATATTGGACTTTTGGACCCAGATGACATTTGGATTATGCTGCACAAGCTGTTTGGAAAAATGTGATGGACATTTTATGCTTTTTTGAGCTGTAAAAAAGTGGAACCATTAAGTTCAATAGTTTGGGACTATGGAGTCTAACTCACTGTGTGTTGGGTGGTCCAACAAACTTCAATGGAGTCTCAACTGACATGGGGATGAGTAGATAATGACTGGATTTTCATTTTGGATTGAACTATTCCTTTAAGTGTGTATTAAATTAAAAATCTCCTTAGCCTTAGCATAATCAGCCTAGCTTACCAACCCCATTCACAAACCTCGATGACAACAGTTCGCCGCTCTCTGTCGGCCCAAGCCAACAACAGGGCTATCTCAGCAACAGCTCTGTCACAGATCCACCAGGGAAAGGAAGAGCATGTCACAACAGATCAGCAGTTTGTTAAAGGAGAGAGTCACACGCTAATGGCAACAATGTGTTTTCTCTCCCCGCAGACGCCTAGCAGTGGATAGCCATGTGCGCTCCCGGCTAGCTGTGCTCATACCCTGCAATTTTCCAGGGATAACTAGGGAGGTTATTTCCATGCAAGGGGTCAAACACAAACACAGGGGGCATCATCAGTATGCTCTGGGTAGGTTCAGGAAGAGTTCAAGGGAAGCGGGGCATCATTTTCATAATTAGGCCCGGTGTAAGTATCAAGGCCCCTGCCTCAGCTCAGCGTTTGTTAGCTCCGCTGTGGCTTGTTTTCAGTGTTTTCTGTGTGGAACGAGTTTGATGTCCCATTTTAGTTTAAGACTAAACTTTACTGCAGGCAGCGTGTGTGTGTGTATATGTGTCTATGTCTGTATGTGTCTGCTTGTGTGAGTGTGTTCATCTGTTTCTGTGTGCATGGGTGTGTCATTGGTAAGGGTAAAAAAAATCATTGAAAAAAAAAAACAAAAAATGAAAAAAAATCATTATTAAAATAAAAAAAAAAAAAATAGAAAGAACAGTGCCAGATTAATAAAAGACATTTTGTTTAAATAAAGTGTGCCTTGGTCCTCTTTGGATTCCATTGAAAGCCCCATTAGCGAAGAGCACCATTTAACCGCTATATTGATATTATTTCCTGTGGAACTCAAAGCTGCTCTGTTCTCTTCTTTTCTTTATTTGCACAGTGGAGGCAACGGGTGAAGAATAGGAAGAAGCGAAGAAGAGGAGGGGTAAAGGTGCCTCTCTGTCTGTCAGATGTTTTATTCATTTTGTATCTTAAAGCCAGATGGAGGAGGTTTGTTACGCAGCCTGTCATATAAACTCTGGGACTAGGAGAGAGAAATGGGTCTGGGAGGGCATGGAGAGAAGGAAATGAAGGTTTATGAAAGACATTGACCATGGAAGGAGAGCGATATATTTGTCTGAGAGAGAGAGAGAGAGAGAGACATAGAAAGAGAGAGAGAGAGAGAGAGAGGTTGATAAATGTATTTCAGGACACGTGCAAAAAATTTCATTGCATTGTAGACAAGATTTAGGTAAAACATACCTACCACTTTTGTTAGGATCTGGCCAATACTTCCCTAGTTCCTGTTCTCTTGTAACGGCATGTGTGAAGGAAGAGAGGGAGAGCCATGAAAGCCGAGGGTGAACGGAACGCAGGGGAGGAAAACGAGAAAAAGGGAGATTGGAAGTGAGACGGATACATGGAGAGGAATGGCGGAACGAACTGAAAGAGGAGGAGAGGACGGGGCGAGAGAGAGAGAGAGAGAGAGAGAGAAGTAAACAGAAGTAAAACAGCGACAGGGCAGAAGATTTCATGGCACTCCAGACAGGATGGTAACGTTATAGGCGATATATAGGAGAGCAGAGGGCAGGGAAGGTGGACAGGGGTGAGAAAGGGAAGACGGGGAGGTAAGAGTACGGGGAGGAAGGGAAGCCGAGGGAGAAGGAGGAAGAGGAGGGGGAGATGGAGGGAAAATGCTTCTAAGTGTCTGGGACAGATTATCCTTGGAAGGCAATCAATCTTCCCTGGGCTTTTGGAGACTGCAGGGGGGCGCACACACACACACACACACACACACACACACACATAGGACACACATACACAAGCAGGCACATATGCACACACTCAATTATGCACAAATCCATGGACACACACACACACACACACAGATCACTCTTCCCACTGAGAGTTCACTCTCCCCTCTTAACCTTGTCTGCCTCTTTTATAATCTCTCTATCTCTCTCTCCGCTCTCTCTGCCACTTTCTTTCTCTTCTGCTTTTCTCTCCCTCGCTCTGCGCCGAAAGACCGCCGCCTCTTTTGTAAACTCCAAAGCCCAAAGCCCAATTGTAGATAATAGTGTTGTTTCTCAAGGTGAGTTTGAACTTGGGGTCCCCTCGGACATATGGCTACAATTTCAGAGATGTGGGGGGAACGAGAGAGAGAGAGAGAGAGAGAGAGAGAGAGCGAGAGAGAGAGGGGGACAAAGTGCTGGCAGTATGGTTCTGTTTTGGGGGAACATGAGGGCGCATTTAGCTGTGTGGAGAATCAACGGATCCACGTGAGTCCTCGAAAAATAAAGAGTCTGATCCGCAGATGGTCAAAACACAGCCCTGTATTGTGTCAACAGCTCAGGCCCCAATACACTCTGGCATTTGGCCGTCAAAACCCACGGTTCTCCACACATTCTCCACGGTTCTCCGCCCACGTATCTCGGCCCAGAACAGAACACAATATCTTTTAGCGTAATTACTGTAAATTTGTGACACGTCCGCCCACGCTGTCCACTCCGAAAAACAAAATCAATCTTTTCCCTCGCTGATTCCATTAAAGGTAGCATGCTTTCAGACCTGCCACCCTCTGATAAGGTTAGCCAGATGAGGTACCCACGCTAAATGAATTGCAGCCCATTACGCAAAAACAGTGATTTTAAGGTGGATCGCTGTGGTGCGATGGAAGCTCCCATAATGCAATTCCATTTCCTCCTTGACAGGTGCTTGTCTCCTTTCTTAGCTAAAGAGCTCCGATCTGTATCACTTCCCGTGCGAAGACGTTGAACTATCAATCTACACAGCAGCAGGTAAGACGTGGTCAGGCACGCATAAAAATGCGCAGGGAGAAAAAACGATCAGCGTTTAATTAGTTTGACGTGTCAAATGCTGGAACAAATCATCTCGACGTGATTTAAGTTAACAGAGAATTTTATTTGTTTTTGATGACTGGGCGATACATACTGCTACATCTGCTCCAAAAAAAGGAGACATCTGAGAGAAGACCCAGAGCAGAAAGTTAAGGCTTTCTTTTAAGTTTAAGTTTAGTTTAAGTACAAAGTCGGTGGCAGGGCTCAAAGTATGTCTTCAAGTTCATAGTGTTGATTTATATTTTAAGCAACTATGAAGAATAATGTGTAAGCAGGGAGATCATATAGTTCACATGTATACCTTCAGCCTCTCAGTCTCATATCTGTGTAGATGTAAACTTGAGTCTTCTATACACACACACACACACACACACACACACACACACACACACACAGATATACATGCTAATATGTACATGCAAAGTCTTACACACACACACACAATCATGCACACACACACATGCTCGTACTGTCATATCGGTGTAGATGTAAACTTGAGTCTTCTATACACACACACACGGGGGGGGGGGCGGGGGGGATGGGGGCTTCTCTAGTCTGATGGCAGAAACTGTTGACAAATTCTCTGTGTTTTCCAAATGGCGTGCGTAACTTTTTAGAGATGCAAGAGCAGACGGCACCTTTAACGAAACAGGTAAGAGGTGCACCTTTAAAAAAGATGTGCCATTTTCAATGCATCCATGTGTCCATATGTTGCGCTGAAAAGCAACACGAATGTGTGTCATCTCAAATTAGACAGTACAGTCATTTCCCAAAAGGGGCTTTGGATGACCCACAAAGAGGCCATGAAAAAGAAAACTGTGGCCCTCCAGAGATGTTTTTATAAAAAGGCCCGTCCTTGGCTTCGTGCATGGTTCCAGCTGTGAGATCATTTTGTGCATCTTTTTCTCTTTTTTTTCCATCACCTCTTCCTGTTCTGAAGAGTGTCTTCAGCAGAAGACACACACACACACACACACACACACACACAGATGCAATCACTCTGTGTCTGTTCAGCTGCCAAGGCTAAGTGCCCTGAATCTGCAAGATCTCTATCAGATTTGCAGACCTACAGAGAGCAATCTCAGTGTGATTGCATGCACACAAACATGTGTGTGTGTGTGCATGTGTGTTTGTGTGCATTTCTGTGCATGTGTGTGTTTGTGTGTGTGTGTCCATGCATGCTTCTTGAGCTTCTGTCTCTGTGTACACTCAGCTCGGACCTGTTCCACAGCTTTTGTTAGCATTTCTTTATACTCGGCTTTAAGACAAACATCTCTTGGCAGATCTTGATCTTGAGCACTCACACATACACACTTACGCACACAGACACACACATGCACTCACACATGCACGCTGTGGTCTCATGTCCTTGATTGATAAGATGTCTGCTGAGAGGTCTATCTGATCATTTCGACATGATTGCGTTGACTCTGCAGCTTTACTGAGGCTTAACTGTCTCTTTTTCCTTCCTTTCTCTTTCACTTTCTTTCTTCACATAACTTTTGCTTCTCTCTCTCTTTTTCTCTCTCTCTCTCTCTCTCTCTCTCTCTCTCTCCTTCTCAACTTTGTTTTTCATGTCAATTAATGGTGGACATGTAGGATGAGGACGTTGTTTCTTGTTCTTGTTCGCTGATTCTGTTTGCGACGTATGCTCTTATTTCTTGCACCGAGGAATATTTGTTCCATTGAATGTCAGCTCAAGACCATTGCACTCCTTGCTATTGGCTGGCTACAATGCTGGCGATCTTGGAAATGAAGCTTATTCTACTGTTGCACTCATTGTAAGTCACTTTGGATAAGAGCATCAGCTAAACACAAGACGTAAATGTTTATTATATGAGGAATACAAAGTTGTAATGGATTATGGGAGATGTAATGTAAGTGTAACTGTGGCAGGAGTTCAGAAGAAGACTTTTTTTCTACACAGCTTTCTTTTTTCATGCTATTTTTTTTATTTTCAATTTTAGTGTTTGGAAGCTGTATCCGTTACTCCATGTGAAACAATCCACATGTTCACAGAGCCGGAGATAACAAGCAGCGACGGACCTGTTTCCAACGTGGCCACCAAAGTCTGCGGTTCAAATAGAAGGCCCACTGGGATGGTTGTTCATTGGTGGTTGATTCATAACTGGCTGTGTGCTTTCTACACTGTATTCTTCATATTAAATGGAGTCTAAATCTAAGGAGTCCTATTTCAAAGTGTGATTGATCCGTTTTGGTAAAAGAAAAAAAAAATCATTACGTTAAGTTCGTCATTCAGCATCTTTGAAGGATCCAGTCTGTAATCATCGTTTTGTATTTACCTTCTCTCCTTTAAAAGTGCTATAATTTGTCATAATTAATGGGTAAAGTAGAGTAGTGTCATTTGATGTGTGATTTTTCAAGTATTTTGCACATTTGACAACACACCAGATTGTTAGAAGGCTCTCACCTTTTGCACCCCGTCTGTGTGTCTGTCATCTTTCCTGTCCGCACGTCATTGGAACTGTAAACCTGTGCATGGCGCTATCTCTCCGTCTGACCCCCCTCTCTCTCTCTCTCTGTCAGTCAGCCTGTCAGTGAAGTTGTTAACCCCTGCCAAGTAAGCCTGCCTGGCTAACCGTTTCACACTGCGAACCGAGAGTGGGTTATCTGCCCGTCTTGTCTTTGCTGGGCAGCTGCTGGTTTTTTGTTTTTTTTGTTTTAAGTGGTAGAGATTCTTTGCGATGCCGTGAATCATGTGTTGCTGCCATGATAGATGTTAGAGGAATGCCCCAAGGCCGTTTCACGCTCCCCCCAGCTCTGCAGCCTTCCCCTCTTCCCCTACGTTCCCAGCTTCTCTTCTCTCCTCTCCTCTCATCTCCTCTCCCTCCTTTCTCCCTATTTGCCCGTGACTCCCATAGTGATATAGTGATGAGTTCTGTAATGTGAGTTTCCCTTCCTCTTCCATCAATCTACTCTCATTCCACCATGACAGACACACTGGAGGGATCGCCCCGAAAGAGGCCCAAGTGTGTGTGTGTGTGTGTGTTTGTGTGAGTGCCTGTATGATCTGAAGTTAAACGACAATACAGTTTTCCACTCCCCCTTGTATCCGGGTGATCCAGAAAACCATTTTTTTGTTTCCATGGTCATAAACTACGACACTGAATATCATTTCCATGACAGACACAATAACCTCCTAGCAGCAGAACTCTTTGATAGACGACGGATATTATCTCTGATGTTGTTAATGGTTATGGAAAATGCTAATGTTTTCCTTTGTCCACTTTCCAAAGTATAAACAACATTGTTAGCGATAAATCAAGTAGTAATTGCGCCGCCTTTACTTTGTGTGTGTGTGTGTACATATGTGTGTGTTTCTACGCTTATGAGGACCAAATGTCTTCACAAGGACAGAAAATGAGGTAAATCCTCCAAAGTGAGGAGAGGAGATTTTGTCGGCCCTCACTTCTTTAATGGGCTAATTTAGGGCTTGGATTTAGGATGAAGGTTAGAATTAGGATCAGGTTTAGGTTAGTTTGGAGTTAGGGTTTGGGTGTAGGGTTAAGTTAGGATTAAATTAGGATTACAGGGTCTCCTGGTGGCTAAGGCACATACCATGTAACTGCATGTCTTCACCCCTGTCTCGTTTCACTGTGAACCATCAAATAAAGGCAAAATGCCATGCAAGCATGTATGAATGCACACACAGAAAGACACACACAACATGCATGTACGCTTGCCGAACACGTTTACACATCCACACACACACACGATGCCTGTCCACAGCACGTCAGTTACTCCTTCATATCCGTGATGTGTTGTGACAGCTCATGTATAAAAGAGGCACTGGGGCCATGTTCTAAACCTACAAACACTCCTAATCCATGTTTAACTGTGTTTAACTGTCTTAACTGTGTGTCTGTATATGTGTCTAAACTCATCTGCAGTACCAGTACCCAGAATGACTGAAGTCATTCATGAAGTCAAACTAAATTCAGACTAGTCATCCAGAAGAACTGTGTTCAAGCCCCTGTGACAGCAAGGATCCACCCTGTTGAAGTGCCCTTGAGCAAGAGACTGAATTTTCTTGTGACTGTATGTACAGTGCGATTTGCGGTCTTCGTCAAGTGCGATCCCATTCCTGTGAGTAGATACACCGACATTGGAAACAATGAAGCAAGGCTGATGCTCCCACAGTTTATAGTAAAGTATCTAATGTGAAAAGCATCAAGTCATTTGTCTGCAGTGGAAAGAGACAGGGGCAATTAGGAAATACGCAATGCAATATTAAGCAAGGCCATAAAAAACAGTATTGAATGGATCAACTGTTTTCATGGTCCCATCTAAATGTCACGGTGTGGCTTTAGGCCCAGTTTGTCATTCTAGCTCACGACTGTCCTTCTGAACTCTCTTTCTTATGTTTCTCTCCTTTATCTCTTTTACTTTCCTTCTCTCTATTTTGCTGTATGTTTTTCTCTCTCTCTCTCTTATTTGGTCCTTATGTTTCTTTTGCTCTCTCTCTCTCTCTCTCTTGCTTTCTCTCTCTGTCCAATTAAGCTGACATGACCTCTCCATCTACTCCCGTATTATTAAAGTGGCTCTTGAAATCACATTAAGCTAATGCATTAGGCTATACTGTATCTACCTCATCAGACACGAGCTGGACTCTAAGCAAGCATTATGACATTTCCTCTCTCCTAATCCAAGATCAACAAACCTACACGACTGGACAGGGATTGGCTCCAAGGCGTCTACAATATAGACTGCACATCAATCTTCCAACAGGGTGGCCTTGTGGTTGGAGGGACTGTTCCCGTGACTGAAAGGACACAATACCAGTATTCAAAGGACCAATATTGAAAACATTACTGTACTCTGCTCAAGGCAGATTTCCTTGTTCTCGTTCTTCTCCTCATAGGCACACAGACTGACCTTTGACCTGTGTCTGCTGACCTGCTAGATGCTCCGATTGCTCCATAACAGGTGGCTAGGCGGCTGGGTTGTAATCGTGGGTCTACTGATACACTGAGTGGAAGGTATCTGATCTATCTAGCTGAAGGGCTATGTTCGTGTGTGTGGAGACAACTTTCCTTTACGTTTTTGTTTCAATTTCCGTGTTAAGGACTTCATTTCCTCCCATATCCTACTCCAAACAGACAGCTGAGTGTGTGTGTGTGTGTGTGTGTGTGCATGTTTATATGTGTGTCTATGTGCGTGACTCTCCTGTCCCTCTATCTCAAGGCCCTATAATCCGTTTGTCAACTGACCGTAAATCTGAGCGTGCGTGGTCGCCGCGACGACTGCCGCGTCTGCGTCCAAGATGTCTGACATTCCTGTCATACCAGACGATCACGCAGACTGGGAGAGAGGGAGTGCAAAAGAGAGGTGATGGGAGAAAAAAGAAGAGGGAGAGAGAGAGAAGTGAGAGAGGATGGCAGGGTGGTCCAACCGTTAGAGAGGCTTTTCTTTAACCAGAAAGTCACAGATTTGATCCCCGCAACAGCCAGTGTGTCCATCCTGTCGACACTGATCCCCAACCTGTTCACTCATTGCATAATGCTTGTGATGTGAAGTGTCAGCTGAATGCCTACAAAAATGTGAAATGAATAGGCAGGGTATATGGGTGTTGGCATCAAACTGAGCAGAAAGAGAGACAATTCAGAAGAGGTGCAAGAGAACGATTGAGATAGAGATGAAGAGAGCCGGGGCAAAGAAAAGAAGATGGATGGGGGAACGCAGAGGGAGCAGTAAAGTCAAATCACTTCCTGAAATTCATCATTGAATGTATCTAAAATGTACAGGATCCACTATTTTAAATTCTTATTGTTTTGTCAACCAAGGACATTGCTATCCTTTAAACAGCACCATCATTTGTTGACTGCAAAATTCTGTAGCACTTTGGTGGTGAGTATCTAATTTTCAACTCTTCCATTCTCATTCTCAAAGCCCCTCTATGCTCCTTAAACCTCACAGGATATGCGTAGTTAAGCCTCTCAAGATGGCTAGAAAGAGCAAGAGCATCTTAAAACAATTATGGGCCTCAGCGTCATTACAGTGGAACTGTGTTTGAATGGACAAATAAACCTAATCCTGCTTTTAGCCAAGGTGTTGCTAAGCAACCTATAGATAGGGATAATGTAACTGGAGAAAACACGGACCCAGAAAAGACATCTACTGATGTCATATCTGTGTTGTAACACAAACCAGAGATACACGTGGACAATACAATATGTATACACAAATGCCCCCCCCTACACGCACACACACACACACACACACACACACAGTGAGACACAGTTAGATTTATGACATCCTCTAATGTTACACTGTGACAAACGGCAGTGCATAGTTGTGTGAGTGGGAAGATGAATGCTAGTGAAGCTATAAAACAACACATAGGTGCAGCTGACATTGCGTATCTCACCCAATCCGAGCCAGGCCTCTTGTCTTGTGAAGCTACGTGACAATTGCCATGTAACATAAATCAGATAGGGTTTTTCTGCAGAACCAGTACTATACTTGTGCTGAGCTGACTGTTACTGGAATACTGAGCTGCCTGCTTGTGTAGGAGAGCAACGTGCAGAAAGCACCATGTAGCCCTTCCATCATGCTTTACCAGCACATTTCTATCATACATGGGGCAGCAGAGTGGCGTAGTGAGTAGGGAGACCATCCTTCAGCCAGAGGATCAGTTCAAGCATTTGTGTCAACCAGCGTCTACTCTGCTGAAGTGTCCAGCAGCAGAACAAGTCCAAGTCCAGGGGCTGTTCTGGAGGGCTGAAAGAGAATTGTATTATTTTGGAATGAAAACCTTCATTTGTTCTATCTATGTACGTTAAAGTCAGTCAAGGAATGTTTTGTGTAGTTGGGCTGAATCATGCACGATAGAAAAACGTCACAGGCTTCAGCTCAGCAGCATCCAAGAGTCTATTGACCCAGACATGTCAGTCACACACCTGATCCACCAGGTTAGTGTCCTTCATAGTGCCATCCTCATCCTCTGTGCCCCGCAACAAACCTCTGGTTATTGATTTAGAGTGCCCTCAGGACTCGAGTTCACTTTTACTGTGCTGTCTTATAAAACCCACGTCCTCCTCCCATTAAAAGGATAACTGCCTCTTAAATCAAAGCAATAAAAAGGTCACTTTCTATCACGTTTCTTTCCTTTTCCATTTCATTTTCATTGCTCTCTTTCACTCAGGCCAGGTTCTCCTGCTCTCATTGCTTCATATTATTCGATCTCTATCCCCTCTCTTTCCGTTATTCTCTCCTTCTGTTTTATTCATTTTGCAAGCGAGCCCAAAAACTTCGTGAAGCTTTCACAGCCGACTGAGAGGAAGAAATGCTCTTCTCCAAAGTGTTTTGCAATGAGCCATTCCACACTTACTCAGAAAATCAGCAGGGGGTCTGGGCCAATGTGGAAAACATTTTCATAACTCTTTACTGCAAGTAATGATTCTTCAAAAACACAAACATGTTGGTCACCCAACTGTGTCCTTATTCTCTTGTGTGTTACAATGGGAATTGGTTTGGAGCCAGACCTTTGCCTGTCTAAGGCTACGTATCCAACGGGAACATCTGCACAGTGCTGGCTTCGTTTTCCCCTTATTTCCAATGGTGAGTAAGCTTGTACATGACAGTGCTGAGTGTGGTTGCAGCACAGAATATTATATCTAAATGAAATTTTATATACTGTATATATATATATATATATATATGTTTGAGGGCATTGCACCTCCAACAGGTTTTCAGTAGTCACTTAGCAACAGCAAGAGCCATGACTAGCACTTCCCACAAGCATCTGTTTAGCACTGCAAGCTAAAAAAAGAAGTGCCTGGTGGACACAAGGCCTAATGCTACCGGATGCTGTGGAGTCATTTGTAGGGAAGCGAGGAGAAAAGGTTCACTCTCTTCAGTTGTTAATACTGTTTTTCCACATGGGGTGAATTCAGAGTACTGGGTACTGGTGTGACAGCTGCAACTTCCAGCCGCACCATCAACCCAACACACTGACATTTGCTATAATGTTAAACTTTCCTGTGTCAAGTATCCTCTGCTGGGAGCCGTCCATCCTTGCCGTCTGGCAAACAAACGAAGACAGAGCCGCAGCATCGGACCGGCTTAAGTAGACCAACAGGGGTGGTTGGACCGTACCATGCCAGCTACAGCGGGGTGGTTTTTGGACTTTCTCCTTAAAGGTTCATGGCTGTCATCATGAGAAAGTTAATCCATCTCCCCTGCAATTTTCTCTGGGCTAGTCAGTTTAGTATATAGAGCTGCAGGTATGACTGGAGTGAAGTTAGTTTTTGTTGCTTCCTTTGTGAGAGCACTTTGACTAAGTTCTGGTCTGTTTATTTTGACCTAGATTGTTCTATGACTCTAAGAGCAGTCCTTTAATTTAAAAGTCTACATGTTTTGTTGTTACTTTGTTAAATATCCCTGGTTTTGTTACCCATCTTATAACTTAAACTCCTATTATTTTCACCTTACCTGCTCTCCCAGTCACCCCGGGTCCCTCACAACTAGGTATGTGAACTGATTTTAGATTGCATATAAAAGCTAGAGGTTCTTTCCACAGAAAAAAACAAAGAAGACAGTGTGGCACGCAAAAGGATTGCTTGCAAAAACTGGAAAAGTAGCCAGCATTGTCTAAACTTGTGTCTCTCTTCACCAGTCAAGGTGAACATGTTTGGGCTGTAGATGCTGATGAGGGCTGTATAGCTGAAACACGTTCATTGTGAGAGTTGGGTATGAGTCGTGTCAGACTAACACTCAACAACAAGGGAACCCCTATGATAGCACATGTTTTGCATTACTCATATGGGAGAACTGGCTTCAAATCGTATCAGGTTTCATGTGAGAATCTGACACACTTTATCCGTCATGTACATTAAACGTACAACACATATAACAGACATTAGATACGTATACATATAGACAGCCTAACTTTAAGGCCTCAGTGCGGCGGAAAGCCCAAACTTTTCAGTTACCTCTGAGTCAGTGTGAGTGATTTACTGGTGTTCTCTGGTGAGGAAACTGGCAGCCGGAGAGATAGTATCAGTCCTACCTGTAGTTAAATGAACTTATTAGCACCCATCCCAGTTCATTAGCAACAGGTCAACCAATAAGGTCTCTCTCTCTCTCTCTCTCTCTCTCTCTCCTATATTTTCACTCTCTCTTTCTCTCAGTTTCTCTCTCTGACAGCAATCAACATTTTTAGACGGCAAATAAATTATTTCACTCCACGTGTCTGTACCTCTTGGTTTTCCTCATCTTTCCTCCTCTTTCTCGCTCATTCTCTCTCTCTTTCTATCTCACTCCTTTCTTTTTCTCTCTCTCTCTCCGCTCCTCAATACTCAACCAAACATTTTTCACTCAGGCAATTACTCAGACGACTGCAGGGTCAAGCTGGTTCTCCTGCCCACGGTACATTTCAACTCCTGGGAAAGAGTGATGCGCTCTCGAATGTAATCACAACCTTCCATGAAGGTTCCAGATTTCCATTTAGCTTCCCCCCTTTCAGACATTTCAAAAGTTTGCATTAAGCATCTCTGACCTTTTTAAAAATTTGGCAACTTCTCCTATGCCTCATACAAATTGCTGCTAATAATTCACGGTCAGGGAGTTAATAGCCAATAGTTGCTATCACAGAAGAAAACACGTAACTGCACTTTCTGTGTCTTTATTTTTCTTACTTGAATTGTAAGTTTACTTGATCTGTTGTGTGTTAGGTGAGTTGCATGACCCTTTAGCGCTTGAAACCTGTTAAAGCCCAATTTACAATTTAAATAATACATGGCAATCAATGACAAAAGAAACATTCTTTTCTTCATTCCTGGAAAACGTACTTTGTGCAGATACGTGTTTTTCACCTGACAGCAATGTAATGACGCCTAGCCAGTCTGTAATTAACTAGGCAAGTGTTGCTGGACAGCCCCTATCACCAAATCACAGAGATAATGCTGCATTAGCAGCATCTCAGAGACAGAGTGAGGAGACATAGTCTTGCATTTGTCTGGAATGTGGCACCGACCCAGATAAGGAGAAGGCCTGGACACGCTACAAAGAGCTAAGGCTGAGCACTCATCATATCTGTGTCTTTTTCATTCTCTTTCCCACACCACACTCCTGCTTTCTCTCTCACATTTTTCACATCCTACGCTGTTGCTTGGTTCATCTCTCCTGCCCTCGCTTCCACTTTTACCCTTTTTACCTCCTTTGTGAGTGTGTCTTTCTCCCACTATTCGTTCAGCTGAGAAAGAACCAGGAAATGCCCTGCAACACACAACTCACAGTGCAAATCCCCTGTTCACAGTATAACTCTTGTTAGGAGCACCTCTTCATGTGGGTGCATGAGTTATAGCCCTATGTTCATACTCTCTAACTATGTCTTCCCACACACTGCTGGCTGAACCCACTATGACCATACTGTAATGCAATGGTACAGAGAGTAATGGGTGCACGCACGTGCATGCCCACGCCCACACACACACTCACATTCATAGACACACGCTCACAGATGAATATCCGCATAATGCAATGTGTGAGATTACCTGTGATGAGAGTATGTAGGTCAGGACATTGTGGCACGTGTACTTCCCTCTCCTCTCTCTCCATCTTTGTCTTTATCATTTTGCTCTGTATTTTTCATCCAGAAACCTCCTCCACAGGTAACTATGGAGTCAGTGCTTATCTGGCAGTGCCCTGGATCTTCTAGGACTCTGTGTTAGTGTGTGTGTGTGTGTGGTAGAGAGAGAGAGTGTGTGTGAGTGTGTGTATGTATGTGATCAATATTACAATATTAGACAGTTCTGTGTGAGTAGTGGACAGCAGGGAGGTGTGTGTGTGCATGTATGTGTGTAACCGTGTGTGTACCTGCATGCAACCACACACATCTGTGTGTGTGTGTGTGTGTGTGTGTGTGTATGTGTGCGTGTGTGTCTGCATGCGAGCACATGTGCATCCTTATACCCGCTATTGTCTGTGAAAATGTCCATGTGTGCGTGTGTGTGTGTGTGTGTGTGTGAGAGAGAGAGAGAGAGTGTGTATAGTACATACAGTATACTTGTGTGTGTGTCTGTGCCCACAGCTGGAGTCTGCCCGCTGTGTTGGGGGGAAAACATTAGTAAATCCTGGCTAAGCAGACCACATCCTCTTCACCCTAAAGCTCAGGTAATGAGACAGCCAGCACAGCGAGGGATGACGGACTCTTAAAGGGGCAGCAGAAGACGAGAAGGGCGAGCGAGGTTCATCCCTGAGCCTCCCTCCCTTCTACCTCAAAAAAGGTTTTGGCAGACGTTTAAGGAGGAATTGGAAAAACTGCATAATGGCTTTATTCCGGTTCATTAACCTGTGTATTAACCTATGGAAAAGTACACAATAATAGTAATTTCATGATGCGGTGTGCTTGATGCTGGGTGTGTAATGAAAGAGTTATCACAGATGTTGGACTTAATTGTCTGACATGAAGCATTTAATGGCCTGATGGGAGCTGCCAAAGGTGACAGCTGGTGACCTTTCTGAGAGATTAATGAGCTTTCACAAATGATGGCACATAGTTGAGTTTATTCACACATACAAATGAAGAGACACTGAAGAAAAAAAAAAAGAAATAGTATAGATTTTGTAGGTGAGACAAAGAATCCCTGAGGAGCTTTTAAACAAATCCCAGGAAGAAAATGGATTAGAAACAAACAAAAAAATGGATTGAAAACAAAGAGACAAGAGAAAACAGTTAAGGCCCTTAGTCGAGACATTATATTATACTGATATACATTTGTTTCCAAATGTAGGTTATTGTTATTTCTTATCTTTAAACCTAGTCTCTACTCCAAACCACTGAGCCAAACAAGGTTCTGCTCATTTAACCTGAACAAACTGTTGTTTTTTGGCTTTGTTAGCTAGCTAACTAGCCAGCAGGATAATTTAACAAAACAACCAATGTGCGAAACATGCGACTACTATGCCACCATGCTAGCTTCCACTAAGTATGTTAGCTAGTGTGCAAATCAGATGTCAGTGATGGTTGACTTATATTGTATGTACTAATGTGAGCTTGTTAGCAGATTGGAGCATCTGGTCAGCTAACAAGCTCACATTAGTACATACAATATAAGTCAGCTGTATCAGTGATTAAATGATCAGTTTCCAGTCTAAAATAGCACAGAAATGAAATGTCTATTGAGTTCTATTGAGATGACAAAGTTATACATTTGGAAATGTGATGAGCCACTGTTGCCAAAGAGCTGAGGACCTCCAACATGGCTGCCAGAAGGTGTATGTCACCTGAATGCCCTCTATTAGCCAAACTAATTTTCTGTGGCACCTTTTCCTAACAAAAATACAACATTGTGTAAAACAGGAACTGAACAACATATCAACAAAAAATTAGTAATTTGCAGTAGTAGAGGCAAGACTTTGACTGCTGACTCCATTAACACCCATGGCTGGCTGAGTAAAACTGTCATGTCTCAGTGACTCATACATGCCCTCTATGAATCATACATGTGCACAGGACTGTGATTCTAGACGGTCTCATGTCAGTACCTCAAAATAAAACAGCCCTGCTGGCTATATACTACGGCTTGCTGTCAGAGAAGGCTACCATTATTTACTCTGGCTCTGTCATTTGTTGTTTCCTACTCTTACATAAAGTCTTACATAAAGAGAGAGACTTTATTCATTAAAATTGGGGTAAGGTGATGTGAGAATCTCATTTGACATCCACAACTCCACTTAATCCACACTTAAAAAGCTGTTCAACACATCTACAAGTTACCTATCTAATTTGGGACAACACGCATTGATGTTTCAAGACAATGCATTCTAATAACGATTCATATCGTCACAAAAAAGCATTGGAAAGTAAGACAAATGTGTGCTGTCCCAAACTAGAGACAAAGAAGCAAGTGGAAACAAAAGCATCTTTTTCTAGTGGTTGTCCAGTGCATACGTCAATACATACGTCATTCATTTATTCTATGGTATAATACCTTTCTGTCACAGAGTAGGGACGTTAAGACCACATCCTCTCTTGTCAATAAAGGCTTGTGTTAACTCCCTTAGGGTTGAATTTACTCCTCATTGCTGTTTGTCTTTAGCTTAGTGGTATAACACTGTATCCACATCCTGTCTTTGAAGCTAAGAGAAAGAACAAGAAAAAGAGAGACGGAGATGACAGAAGGACAAGAATATGTTCTTCAGTACCACATGCAACCAGATTTAGGTTTAGTGGTGTGGCCTCGACTGTATATTGGATCCACATCCCATCTTTAAAACAAATGACTTGGCTAAAGAAGTTTGCGGCGGAGTGAACACTGCAAAATTGTCCATCTTAACTTCTCAACGTTCAGCTTTTTTCAAGACTTTTCTAAGAACCCGTTTTCTTTGTCTTGAAACACATTCGGTGATCTGTCTTATTTTATCAGATACCCTGAAGATGTATAGGGTTGAAATGTGGTAAAATAGTTTATTCAGTGTGTCTGTCTCTGAGCGGCCATGGTAGCAACATTTTTTTAATCCCGTCTTGTCGTGATCATGACTTAATTATCTTGAGAAAACGAGAAAATTCTTGAAACAAGTTGTTCTGTCAAGCAAAATAAAACTTGGATGTTGAGTTGAAAATTCTTGAAACAAACCGAATCGAATTGAAAGACGTGAAATTGCATCACCCCATTGGAAGACATTTTCACTTGCTTTATAGAAAAGTAGAATTGTAAGACTTAATACAAGAGTAAATTACTTGTTGACATGGATGTTTTTTTTTAAGTGAAGAAGATGCCAACTAAGGACAAGGCAGCCAGTAGGAGGTAGGAGAGGAGAGGCGAGGAGAGCTGGCTGTTAGCTGACATAATGGGAACCAGATCTGCTGGTAGAGAGGTAATTAAAGTGTACTGCGTAATGGCGTCACCACTCATAAATTCTTCAAGAAAAGTTTTACCTCTTAACTCTTTGCGCTTTCCTCTTGACTCCTGTGTATCCAATATCCGTAAAGGACGATTACATCGAATCTGGTGACATGATTGTGCTTAGCTATCATCAGCATCATTTCGGAAAAACAGGCGCAACAGTCTCTGGGTAAAGATTCATTTTGTGAGATAGATTAAAGCACAGAAGATTCATCCGTTATTGCTGTCGAATCCCTTTGTCATTTCGTTTTTTTTTCTGTTGGGGTGAGATGTTTTTACGAGCCCCTTGGGGTTTCTTTTTTCACTTGTGTGTATTTTTTATTCTCTTTTATGAGTGTTTTAATCACCACGTGCAAATACACTACATCTTATATTCTGTTTCATTACAAGGTACTTAACCTGAGTGTAATAAGGCTCCTAAGCATTGAAACTGATATGCAGGCAAAGCATCACATTGACCTTTACCCTAACCCCCTTAATACCCTTAACACAACCAAAGGCAGGTGAAGATTTCATTTGCAAACTGCTATATATTCATTTCGGGGGGAAAAGTCATTACATTATGAGTCTCTAGTCTGGAAAGGTGATCAGTTTTTTTGGCATCCAAGGACTTCAGTTACCTACTATCATTAAAACGTATTTTGTTAGAGTGGATGTCACTTTTTTTCAAATAGTAGATTCCTCATTTTGGAATAAAACTCTTCACTTGCGCTCTTCTCCTCTTCACTTGCGCTCTTCCTCTTCACTGCACTTCTACAGTCTAAGTGAGGGCCCTATACTTGGCGCCCTGAGGCCCTCTGTCTGTAAGCCTATAGCCTGAGGAGGGTGTTGGGGTTAAGGGGGCATCATAGCCAAGGAGGGGTGAAGGTCACGACCCCCCATGTCACGCTCTAATTATGATTGTCATGTTGATGGAGAGGAAAGAGACTGGAAAATTAGTGTGCTAACATAAATTTTAATGATAGGTACTGGGCTCTGTGTGTGTGTGTGTGTGTGTGTGTGTGTGTGTGTGTGTGTGTCTGTCAATGTGTGGTTTGTGCGTGAATGAGTGTGTGTGTCCATGGAGTGTGTCTGTGTGTGTTTATGTATGTATGTGTGTGTGTTCTGTCTCTGTCTATGTGTCTGCCAGTGTGTGTGTGTGAATGTGTGTGTGTCTACTGAGTGTGTGTCTGTGTCTGTCAGTGTGTGGTGTGTGTGTGGGTGTGTGTAGTGGGGGTGTAGGAGTGGAGAGCAGTGAGTTATTTTGTCTCGGGGCGAACGGAAAGCATTGTTTAAGCCGTAGCTCTTGTCTCCTAAGTGTTTGCTGTTGTGGGAATGCTGCGGTTTTGGAGTCGCAGAACAAGAACGTGGTGTGACGTTAACAGAAACAAAGTGAGCTTGAGAAAAAAAGGAGATGGAGGGAGGAAGGGAAAGAGGGAGGGAGAGCTGCACAGATGAGAAACTATATGAGAGGAAGACTATGAGATACAGAAAGACAAAGAGAGACGGAGAATCTGCAGAGTCCAAAAGAAGAGAAACTTTGAGAGACAAAGAGACAATGAGAGAGAGACGAAAAGAGGAACAGGGGCAAAAAAGAGAAGCTGCATGTAATGAAGGGCAGAGATAACCCAAAAAAAGATACTGAGAGAAAGAAATAGCAAATCAGAGACAGAAAGATGAAGCGATGCTGAGAGACAAAGAGAGGCAGGGGAAAGAAAGAGAAGACAAGAGAGAGGTGATTCTTCCCATCGCTGTCATATTTTTTTCTGCGCTCTTTCTTTCTCAACCCCTGGCTGTGCATTTCCCCAGGCCAGCCCGCTGCTGGAATTTACAGTCCAATGGGCCTGCCTGCTAATAAAACACATGTGGACTTGTAGAGGAATGGGGAGGGACAGGGGCCTGAGAACAGCCTCTCTCTGTATCCTTGCACATACATCTCATGCACACGAGCATGCATACACACACACACACACACACACACACGCATATACACACACTAAACCCATTCACATGTACACACTTACCCATTTACTTGCACACCCACATTCACATACACAGATGCACACATGGTGCCTACACACATTCATTGCACATTCACTACTGTCGCTGATACTGCTACTACCTCTATTACTACTGCTGCTATTATTTCTACTAGAATTGCACACACACACACACACACACACACACACACACATTTTTCATTTTCTGCCACTAGGACAACTACACACACACACACACACACACAAAATAAGGTAAAGAATCTCTTGCAAGCTGATACAGTTGGCATTTACAGCTCCTCTTAATGTGACTAAACTCTCCTGATATATGATATTGTTGCTGTTGGTAGTGGTGGTGGTCTTATGAATCAACATGTCATTTAGGGCCAAACGAGCCCGCCATTGGTGCTAATGCATATTATATATCTTAAAAAGCCCATGAAGCAGAGCGAAATAGCTCTTCAAAATGAAAGGAATTCTTCTTTTATCGATAAATGAAGGGATTTGCCTATAACCGCCACTTTAAAAAAATCATTACTGACATCAAGATTAAGTCATTATGGGGGCAGTGAAGTCAGTAGATATGTTTGTCATCTTACAGATGGACTCATCGATAGTTTTGAAGTGTTGTGTAATCAAATCCAGGCATTCTTTTTTTTTGGAAAGTGGATATATAGTGTCTTGGACTGAACCCCTTATATCTTTACCTAACATAGATATACATCTCTAAAGACAGATGCCAGCGAGATAAAAAAAAAAAAAAGCTGCTCTGGGATCGGTTGAAATCCTATCTCCCAAATTTGTAAAGTGGATCATCGGGGGATTAGGCTACAAATGTTCCACACGTGTAATTGATTTCGAGACTGAGACCATGAACACTGGCCAGAGCTAAGTGGCCTCAAATCCGACTAGGTTTCTGTGAAATCAATGCTGTATGTCTTTCTTCCTCTCCTGGACCAAATAACAACAGGCACCAAGAACCCATTTTTCCATTCCCAAATCTGGCTCTCGCTCGCTACCCAGTCCTAATCTTTGGTTAGAAAACAAAAAATGCACCTCTCTCGCTTGTTCTCTCTTTGTCTTGTTCTCCTATTATTTTTGTCTCTCTCTCTCTCTCTCTCTCTCTCTCTCTCTCTCTCTCTCTCTCTCAGAGTGGAAGTGATTCATCGTCCAGCTGACCACAGAAGATGTCATCGTTGGGCAGATATGTGCAAGGAAAGGATTATCCCCTGTGAAGAAAAGCTTGCAATTAAATGTTTTATATACTAGCCTCGAGTGGAGTGTGTTTATGTGTGTGTGTGTGTGTGTGTGTGTGTGTGTGTGCGCGCGGTATGGCTTCAAGTAGTGTTCCCGGTTCCAACTGGGGCCCTTCTGTGTTTTGTGAGACCCCAGGGGGTCGAGTAGAGACACACAGAGATAGAGAGCCCTGTCACCAAAACCCCTCCAACTCAACTTCTCTCCTCGTTAATCTTGAGTCCTTGGAGACTCTGCAGAGATGCCCGTCTGTGTTAAAGTATTGGACCACGTTTTTTTGGAGAGATTGGTCAATTTACCTGTTGAGTGTTGAGAATGTAGACACCAACATGATCCTTGCGTCCCCGGTAGATCGATCACTCCGCTCTACCGATCTATCACTCCATGATAACTCTTAAGCATAGACCGCGTTGAATGGAAGTATGCAACTAGCATTATCTCAAAAGTGAGTAAGTGGGTAATAGTTAGTAATCTTAACTGGTATATGGTGAAGTCTGGCAGTTTGGTGTAGGAGACTTTACAAGAAATAGGATGTTCCCAAACTGGCGACATCAGATCTATTAAGTTAAGGATATTCATTTAGAAAATCGACTCATTCTATTCATTTAGAGAATCTACCATGTTATGAAAACCACTAACAACCTTTTATGACTGGAAAGGTCAATCTTTTTACTTTAGATAATGCCAGTCGCATACATTGACTTAACCTAGTGGATGCTAAAGTGTTAGCATGGAGCGCCCAGTGAGTGATCTACTGGGAACACATGGATGATTTTGGTGTCTATGTTTCGCTAATCAGGTAAATTAACCAACTGGTCAATCTCCCAAAACATGATATATATTCCTTTAATGTCTCTCTGTCTCAAAAGCTACCACTTAAATGTTTACGTTTTATATTTTAGGGATGTCGATGACCCTCTTGATAGCATAATCCTAAATTTCTAGATGACCAACATCACTAGCAACCAAGTGCAATAGTCACAACTTCAGCAACCTGACAATCGATGTAACAAATATTCCTGTGTCCCTGCAATGATTGTTTTAATTTTGCAATGATAGTTTTCTTTTTTTAAATTTAAATTTAAAGTTTACATGTGTTGTTGGGCTTTCCATACCTTTTAAAACCCCACTGGATATTAAAAGAATTATTAAAAATCTTCATTTCTGGAACACATGCACATGCACATTTTTTTTTTTTTTTTTTTAGATGGATGGATTTCATCTGATAGAAATTATATGTGGTTAAGCCTTGGCAGTTAATTTCAAAGCATAATGAAAACCGTGTATAAGTTTGTATAACATTTGTTTGGACACTGGGATATGACGTATGTTGCATTACCGAGATGACACAAAGAAGCAGAACAATAGGAGAACAATAGGGCTTGGTTGGCTCTTCTATTATTTCCCAAGTCGTTGCTCATCATCACGGCACATGGGTGGAAAGGAGGGGTGGGGTTGTGGGGTTGAGGTCAACATTATCCTTTTGTTTCTTATAGCTTACTGTGTTATCCGCGTTGATGTGTACCCTATTTGTCTATCCCCGTCCCTGCTGAAGGTAATAGGTCCCATTCAGATCATCTCAAACTGAAGAATTTCATTGCAAATTGAGACATCCACTGTTTGAACAAAAAAAAAGTGACACCCACTCTCACAAAATCATTGATAGCAGAAAATCAAAACAAAGCATGATGGTTTTCAGTGATGGTAGGTAACCTAGGTCCTACGGTGACAAAATGGTAACACTCTAACAGACTTGACATTGAGTGATGAACCTCAGGTAATGTTTTGTTTCCAAAAAGGGGGTTTCACAAAAGAACTTTTCTATTGTTTCCCAAGCCATCCCACATCATATGGGCACATGGCTGGGATGGGTGAGGTCAAATTAAGGCTCAGTCTATATATTATTTGGATGAAGGCAGATGATGAAGGGGAGGAGGGGTCGGGAGGCGGGAGGAGGGGTTGAGAGGGGGTGGGCAGGTTGGCCTAGTGGTTAGAGAAACCCTCCCTATGTGTCCATCAACAGCCACACATCCTGTCAAAGAGTCCTTGAGCAAGACACTGAAAGGGAAAGTCATTGTAAGTCACTCGGGATAAGAGCATCAACTAAATGCAATGAAAATATAAAATGTAGTCGTAAGAGCATGGAGGCAGTTTGGTCCACCCATCGATACAGAAGGACCCTGGACCATAAACATAGGCGGTGGCGTTGGGTGGGGGGATGGGAAGTAGGTTACTGGGGATATAGGGGTGTGTGGGGGGGTCACATAGGGGTGTCATATGAGTACGGCGAGGGGTTTGGGTGGTTAATTGATCCCTGTCTGTGTTGTCCGTGTCTTTGTGTGTAATCTGTGATAATGAGGAGGAAACAGTCGAGAAGGCTATGTAGGACAAAGAGCGAGGCGATTATATTCCTTCTTCCCAATGGCCCAAACTGAGTTTGACATAGTGGATAGTATCTCATTGTGGAATGAAACTCCCTTCATCTGTAGGGACCCACCAGAGACGGAGCAGATGACACATTTTTGGGCCTGCAACTCATGGGCTAAAAAATCTGGGTTTTATTGGCTGGCTAGTGACAGCCAGTCTGACTGTTAGCCTCTGGCCCCTGGTGCTTTAGCGCTGTCTGCTAGCTAACCTCCAGGGACTCACAGGGAATCATTTGATTGCATGTAAAAAAGGAAATGGGTATTAAGTTCAGGAAACTTGACCCCTCGTGTCAGTTATATCAACTGTGTCCAGAATTTGTTTTCTTTTGTTAACCTTTTAAACAAATTACAATTCTAACTTGGGATTGACTTTTACTGATATATCAGGCTGATATTGGTCTTTGATTAAGACCAATATATCTATTTCCTGTAGCACGAGAGGCCAGGCAGCATTAGATGAGGTGGGGTGGTGTGTGTCTCATTTTATGTGTGTAGGTTTTCTCTGTGTGTCTTTTGTGTGTGTGTCTGTAAATGCACGTGCACGTATGAGTGTGCATGTGTGAGTGTGCATGTGTGTGGGCTTGTGTGCGTGTGTGGTTTACATAATTGCTTTCACAGCACTGTAAGCCGCATCCGTGCTGCAGGCCTGTTCCTCCCGTGTCGCTGTAGTGTCAATAGCATGCCCACCCACACTGGTACATGCATTATTGATCAATCTCCATGGCGATGTGGAACTTGAGGAGTCATCACCCCAGTGATCTCTATTGGATACGCAAGTCTCTTTCTGATGATGTCATCAGTGAATCATTCTCAGTTGTATGAGCTCTAGTTAAACTTATCTACTCTGATTTATGCTGTCATTTGATTTTTTTTAGGACTTTAAAACATGGCATGACTTTCATTTGAGCCCTAATGCAATGTTTGATTTGACTTTGGTTCGTTTCATACAGTCAGAGATTTTTGTTTTGGTCTTCATGATGTAAAGACAGCAAGACGGGTTGGCAAAATGCAGGAAAAGTAGGAAAGGTCATAATACGATATAATTACTCAATCATAGCCACAATGCTTGAATGCAGTTACAACATGACAGCAAATGACATGTGATCACAAGGACACGCTATCAAGGAGCCATTGTTTAACTGTCCTTCTTACCAGTGATAATGGAGCTGGGAAAGTACCGCTAATGTTAATTAACCGGTCGAGGACAATGGGAGCTTGTCAGTGTGAGTGTAGGGATGGGTTCAAGGCAGGGGTTTGTGGTCAGTGTTGCACCAAAACACCCCGACGAGAAAAACTACAACGGCAACACACCGCCCGACAAACTGAGAGACGGCATCACTGCTGTCACGGAAAAAAAAACCTTTAAATGAAATTTTGATCTGTTTCTTTATCAGTCCAGTCAAGTGTTGAGTGAGTTTCACGACCCTTGGGCCCTTGGAAGCTATTCAAATCCCATTGTACAATTAGAAGATATGGGCATAAAGGAGAAAATAACCATTATTATTATTGTCTATCTATCTTCAACAGCAATGCTAGTGGATAGTAAACCAATCTATTCTCCTCAACTGTCCTCAACAAATGCCCCAACCCCCTTGCAAACCAGCTGTCAATGTTAGAGTGACAAACATCCTCTGTATTAATTTAATAACTAATAACAGTAATAATCACGACAGATGTGTTTGGGTTCATAAATCAGGTTATCTTACAGGCCCGAAGGTAAACCAAGACGTCATAAAACTCAGTCGAGTGAAGCTCCGCCACAGGTTGACGTATGCTAAAATAAACTGCCGTGGCCACAGGTGCAGATGTGGTTAAACCTTCAGTACCCGGGCTGCGATGGGTAGAGTGGAGCTATGTGGAGTTTGACAGTTACAAGCTGAGACTGATGGGCTTTTGCCCCGGGATGAATGAAAAGTCACCCAGAGTTCAGACACAGGTGCCTGTCTATCCATCTGTCTGTCTGGCGGATGATGGATGGGATGTGTCTTTCTACATAATGTTAATATCTCAGCTGAGCCAGCCAGAAAGGGCACCGCCATAAGTAAACAACCAGATCCTGAGCTTGCGTCTCAAGGGATTAAATATAGCACTGACATTGTGGTTTGGGGGATTAGTTGCTACTAATCCATATTAAAAACAATAGAGAGAAAAAACCCCGTCAAATTTAAAGGAGCATTAAGTAATTTATGACTTTTATCTGCAACCGAGGAATTGCAACATCATCGACAGGTCTCTGGCACAGGTTACAGTAGCAGGTAATGTTTAGAGCAGAGATCAAACATAAACTTCAAGTGAAGAGAGGTAATATATCATGATGCAAAATAATACTGCTTTGTCATTTGCTTCTATGGCTTGAGAACAAAATGTGTTGCGACACCGTGTTTCCAAAACAGAGTACCGGCCAGAAACACAAGCGTCTAGTGAAGTAATCATTGAGTCATTGGTATTGATAAACAACCCTATCAACCCCCTGCTGATATATTATGGTCATTTTGTGCTATTGGACAGTAAAAATAATACTTAATGTAACTTTCCATAATAGATATCCACCCTTTAAACCAAAAGATGATACTTTTGGTTGAGAAAATGATTTCAACCCTAACCCTACTAACCCTACTAACCCTACTAACCCTAACCCAGGTAATGACGTCTTTTCACAATATAGCATGTTGTGCCAAAATCATTTCTATATTTTTCTACATTCGTTTTCCTCCTGTCCAGTCAGTACAGGAAAGGAATAAATGTCAACACACCCAGTATGACTCCAGACACAGTTAAAGGCGGTGAGTTGGGGAATGTAGAGTCCATAGCATGATATTGACATTTTGCCAGTCCTAGATCCGATTATCTGGCTATTATTACGGCAGCAGCTGGGCACAGCGAGACTATCATAACAGGGCGCGGTGGAGGAACTGATGTTATTGGTGCAAGGGGAAGGGAGACAGGCATGCACGCACGAACACACACACACACACACACACACACACACAGATCCCCTTTAGAGAGATTGGATATTAGTTTGTATATGCCCTCTAATTACTTATTTCTGTTTGGCAGCGACCCAGCGGAATAGGGCCAGTGTGTACATGTCTGTGTGTACGTGTGTGTGTGTGTGTGTGTGTGTGTGTGTGTGAGAGTGAGAGAGAGAGAGAGAGAAATGGAGAGAGAGAATGTGTCCTCCTTTGCTATTGTCCCCTTTCTTATTTACAGTAACGAGTTGATTGATTGCCCCTTTATCTCTCATGGTACTGATTTACTGATCTGGACGAACATGTGATAGGATGTGACAAGAGCTAGACAATATATTCCATATGGTAGAAGGGCATATATTAAATGTTACCAGCATATATGTTGAGTTATATTCCAGAACATTATATATCTGAGGTTCATCATTTAATATCTCTAAAATGTAGAGGATCTAGTCTGTATCAACCTACGATTCTTAAAATTTTATTTTTTATTTTTTGTGTGTATGAGTCATTGTTTTCATTTTGGAGGGAAACTGTTTCTTATATTTTCTGTGGTTACCATGACAGCACATTTCACTGAAGGAGATGATTATACTGTAAACCGCACGGTTGTGGCCCATATTCCTGGTGGGAGAGCTGTAAACACTTCTGTCTGCATTGAGGATAATAGCATCATAACAATTTACCTCTTTGTCTCTTCTTGCCCTGCAATTAATCACTCAATGTACAGTGAGCCCATGTAATGAATGTGTAGCATACCTAATCCTGCTGTATGCATGGATTACAAGACAAAAGTGCCAGGGTTTATCCCGGGGCGCTGCTGCAGAATTGGGAACATCATTTTGGCTGATGCATAGTAGGTCTGTGTATTAATGAGCCTACTGTACAATACTGTTACTATATTCTCACTGTGCTGAACTTTGGCTCTTAAAATGTGGTTCATATCGGCCGGCATATTCCCACAGGCTCTGGATGTATGCCGTTTGTTGCTCTGCAAACCGCTTTGTGATTAACCTGTTTACTTAAAAGTTTGCCTTGACCTGATGTGATGAATGTGCGGCCGCGTCCGCGCAGTGCAACAACAGTTCTGAAGGAGCTTGTGAAACGGCCCTGTTAGACGCCCGGCCCTTATATTTACATTACGCTTTAAGCCGCAGGGGGGCCAAGCCACTGCTCCATCTGTAACGAGCGCCGCCGCAGCAGCAGTTTAGCGCAGAGGCTCCGGCAGTTACACACACACACACAGAAGTTGGCATACATAGGCTACACACAAAGAGAACATACACACACACACACACACATAGACAAATTTGTGCTTATGTATATGTACAAGTGCACACACACACACACACTCATGGTCACTCAAGCAAATGAGGTTAATCAAGTGACCGTGATTCAGCCCCCCCTCCAGCCCCTTTTTATACACAGAGTGCCGTGCTGTCTTCTTCACGGTCCCCGGGTGCTGTTGTGTTGTCTGATTTTAGGCGTAGGGGTTAGTGCCTTGCACAAGGACACTTCAGCAGGAAGTTGATGGACACATTGGCTGTTGTTGAACCTGTGTCATCCAGGTTATGGGACGCTCTCTGTAAGTTTCAGCCCACTTTTTAGCCACCCTTCTCCTCCGTGATGCCCTGCACACAAGGGTTGTACCACCTGACAGAAAGGGGTAGTGGTAGCGTGGAGCGAGAGGGGAGCAAGAGTTGTATGTTATCCATGATTATCATCCCCCCTCCCTCCTTTCCCCCCCGGGTGCTTGGTCCGACGTTGGGCTGCATTGTGACTCAATGGTGTGTGAATAACTACTGTTGGGGCTTTCTGTGGGTCACTGGCCGGGCATTAAGAGATGATCTGTGGTAAACAAGGGATCAGAGGGTGTGAGGGACAAGCTGTGTAGGACTGGCGAGGTTTGCAAACACACGCCAAAGGACAGAGGATGATCTTGGTTCCTTATTCTCTTTGTGTTGTAGGTTGGGTGTTGTGGAGTCAGCAGGAAAACATTCTTGTCTTTGAAATAAAAGTGGTTTCCATTTCCAGTTTTAGGAAATGCCTTTTTTATGCGTTTAGCGCTTTTCTGTAATTCGTTTCTTATGGACAGCAATCACCGATTTTGTAAATTTGAGGCATGAGGAATGAGGCAAGTTACTCAGTACGCACATTCAGATTCATCCGGGCAGGGCTAGAGGTCCAAATCAGCATATGTTTTCATGTTTTCTTCCCCCTCTGCCTAAGTCAATAGCGATCGGAGCCAGTGAGTCAATGAATAGTGTCTTTATTCCACTCTGGGAGTACAGCAAAGATCTGCTATAAAATATCTCCTTGGTGGTCTCGTTTCAAATGAGTGTGGAGCAGAACCGAATCACTGACCGAAACCTTGACTTTTTATTCAAAATGACAAGATTAGTAATGCATGAAAACAGGAACATTGTTTCAAGTTGCCTCGAAAACTAGATTTTGAAGAAGACCAGTAACAAGATTAGAAGGCTATGATTTGATTACCAGACCGTTGGTCTACTTTAAAAGCTGCATACTTACAATTGTGATGCCTTTTGGTAGCAATCAGTTTAACTACTGGAGGTGTCAGAGTTTCAGGGCACGCTAAGCGGGACGTAATCAAACATGATGTATGGTTTACTGTCAGGCCGAGAGCTGGTTGGCCGGAAACGCACATCCATCAAAGCAACATCCAACCCATTTAATTCCCGACACAACACTTTAAGGAGTGCTTAATGTGATTGGCAGACACTAAAGGACGACCCAAAATGAAATTACCGCACGGAGGCTATTAAGTATAGCCCTTCTTTTTTGTTTTCTGCATTTTGACAGCTGAAGGTCATTCTGAGTAAAAGTCAAATGAGTTTTGTGTCCAAAATGAAATAGCCACCGTGACATACTGAGACAAAAGGACTGCTGGCATCAATGTAAAACTCACTGTTGTGTATTACTTCTGTTATTAGCTATCTTGAGTGCATTATTTACAAAACAATAACATTTTAGAGTGTGTAATCATCTCTGCTTTTAAAATATTGATCAATAAACATCCAATTATCCCCCCAAAATGGAAATGAAACCTTCAAATCTTCTCTCTTTCTCTGAGAAAAGCTGACTAGAAAATAGTTTTAGATGGCAGGAAGGAAAATGCTAGCTCAGGAGTTTTTTTTCTTTTTCTGCATTCGTAACTATCTCACAAGTTTCTGTGACGTTCAAAACAGTTTAATGCCCCACACACACACGACCTTGTGAATGTTCTTGTTTTGGTTCGGGTGAATTGAGGTCATGCTGTGTTTGGTGTCCTCAGGCTGAACACGCTGAATGAGCCTGGCGAGTTGCGAAAAAGGACCACAGCTGCTCTCAAAGGTCTCCTGACCATACCTGGCCACACACGCTCTGCAATTTGTGCAAGTAATCCCTCTGTTGTGATGAATGAACGTTAAACGCTTTCTTTCCCCCGTGGATGTTTGAATCATCTTAGTCTTACATGTAAACTTTTGGTTGCCAGGTTTGATGCAGCGTTCAGGCTGTAGGTCTGCTCTCTCCAGCTCCTGGGTTGTCGCCACTGGTTCCCCTGGGACAGGTGACCTTTGACCCCCCCTGGTAGCCTAGAGGTCATCACAGCGGTGACCTCAGTAGTTACAAGGGCACATTCCCACTGCGAGGGTTGAAGGCCTGGACCCCCAAGGCCACAGGCACACACGCGTGTACACACACACATACACACACACAAGCATACACAAACACATCCACAAACAGTTCACACCGAGGCCCTGTTCTCTGCTGCTGAGTCAGCAAAAAACAAACTCTCAGCTGCTTAATTTTGATAGTCAAGTTTGACTTTGAAGTGTTTTTGTCTGATTATTAAATTTCACAAGAGTCACAAAGTCTAGCACGGCTTTATTAATTACTGCAATGAGTAACGAGTGATTTATGGTCAAAGTCTTTGGTGTCAGAGTTTAGAGTGGTGGAAATAGGTATCATTAGTCTGCGAGACTCTCTAAGTAGTGGCCATATACACATAATGAAACCTTTCATTAGGAACCTGAGAGGATCGGCTCTGTGAGGTGAGTAAGTGTGTGTGTGTGTGTGTGTGTGTGTGTGTGTGTGTGTGTACATTGTGGTGGCATAATGTGCATGCATGTATGCACGTGTGCTAGTATGCGTCCCTGTGTGTACCTGTTTGTGTGGTTGTGCGTGTTAAACAGTCTCTCTCTCTGTCTCGCTCTCTCTCTCGCTCTCGCTCTCTCTCGCTCTCTCTCTCTCTCTCACGAGGGCGCCTTTATTTGGCAAAAAGCAATGAGAGCTATCAACCCGAGTCTGTTTTCTCTCACCCACACAGTCTCTTTTTCTGTCCCTTCCTTTCCCTTCTCCCTCTCTCGTCTCCTCATCACAATCTCTCCTTCACTCATCTCTCCACCACCTTCGCCCGCCGAACCCCCAAATCAGCGTTTTCAGCGCGCACATCGAAAGGTTAAAGCTGTTTTAGTGTGGCACATCTTCAACCTCCTGCATGCTCTCTCTCTCTCTCTCTCTGTTTTTCTTCCCTCCAGTCTCTATCTCTTCCTATTTCCTCAGGTGTTTTCGTGTTAAATGGGTTTCGTTCACAGCAATCCAATGCACCACAGTAATTGTGCTCAAATGCCTTTAGGAAACATATTGCCTTCCTATAGGGTCACGGCCATGTCCACCCTTTTTTCAGCCAGTGTTAACAGATTAGCATCCTTTTCTCGATGGATTTATTTGCCTCACCTACATGTTGGTATTGGTATTTACTTTTTTGTGTCATGCACTCTAGCCGCAGCCTACATGGTCTTACCGGATAAACTCAAGGAAGGTTGATGACTTTCCCAGGCTGTGGTGTGATGCAATATATGTAATGTTTTACTTGGCAGATCTGAATTCTTGTGGTTTGTTCATTTTGGAGTGTGTGCCCCGTGATGCTTCAGGGCCCTGAATGCTCCCATGTGTTACCCGGGTTGTGGTTATTGTCAGTTTAAACAGTGAACTCCATCCGCATTGTAGCAAACATGGATTACTTCCTGGTAGAGATAAAACAGATTTTTCAGCCAATAACAAACAATGTAAATAAGGTGGATTTGACATACTTGGTTGTTTTTTCTTTATTGCATTTGATATGATTAAATCTAGATGTGTTTTAAGTGTTTTGCACATACCTCTTCTCTCCTCTTTTTTTTCAAGAATTGAGAAAAGGTTTTCCAATTGACTTTGTTGACGTTGCAATGCATTATAAACAGGTTGGTTTGCTCTCAGGGTAATAAAACATTCTCTACACTGTGGGCAGACAACAGTTACAAAAAAAAAAGAGTTAAATTGAATGATACTGAGAGAATGACCAAAATGCAATATATCGATTTTGGTCATCTCTCAGTATGTTATAAACCTACATCCAATAAAATGTTACTATTCTGTAAGTAAAGTGCTCAAGGTAGCTAATCAAATCAATGATATATAATGTCATATGTGATAATCAATCATTCTGGGTGTCACATTCATCAAATATTTTATATCTCATTGCCCAAACTTTTCATATAAGACACCTGCCATTATGAAGGAAAGGCCAGTGACCTCTCTACACAGCCACCTCTGTATTATGTGTTTTTAGACACTATGTGCTTCTAATATAACCAATGCTACTCAATCCACTAGATACTACTCAGGCTCAGGTGGATGAAAATGCAGTGAGCATGACAGGACAAAACTACACACACACGCCCATGCACATGTACTCACATCCACGCACCCGCATGTACACCCCCCCCCACACACACACACAACCAGTAGGCTGCACAGTACACAAGGTCCAATTCATTGTCGACATCTCCAGTTCATCATTAACACAATGTGTCTCTTTGCGCGTGTGTGTGTGAAATACATCCACACCCACACACCCTTATGTGGGCATGTGTGTGTGCGTACATGTGTGTGATCTCTAACCTTATGTGTGTGTTCCTGTAGGCTTGTCATCTGTTGGTAAATTAATCATTATGTCCTTTTTTCTCAAGCTGTGTTTTAAGCTCAGTTTTCTTCAGCCTTATGTAATAAGAGTTTCAGTCCAAAATGACAAATCAACCATTTGGAAAAATGTGACACCTACTCAGAATGACTGACAGCAAAAAAAGTGCAATACGTCTTTAAGAATAGTACATTAGGTTAGTGAGTTCTTGGTTGACAAAATAACACTTACTGACTGGATCATCATTATATAATCATAATACACAAGATATTGCATGATGCAATGATTTTTTTTACATGATAGATTTTGCATGTTGGAAAATCAATAATGTTTCAATCTTGAAACTTTGTAAACTGCCTTGTATCAGGTCACTCTCAGGACGCAGTAACATTCTGCTGTCAAGGTGCTGCGTTTTTTTTACACTTGCGCTCCTCCTCACTTTTGGTTGCTTGAACATAAGATAATCCTATTGGTATCATGTGAGACCTAAATAGCTCAAATGTAAATGGAAACAAAGGAAATGAATTGAATCGCCTGAATCTGAATTACAAGGTTACTTTTAACAAAAGGGTGAAGTTAGAATGACATTTGAGACAAAATGAAGAGCTTCTTCACATGGGACATCTTTTGAGAAGCTTTGGCTTCTGGGGACTCGATGATCTCGTTGATCGTTTTTCCCCTCAAGTCCCATCTACCCCCCTGCTGTACACAGCCGATTATGTTCCCTCAAACACCTTTAAAAGTTCCTAAAAAAGAGTGAAAGGTTTTTGCTTGAAAATAATAAAAAATTCTTCTGTCATTCCTCCCATCTCTCTCTCTCTCTCTCTCTCTCTCACACACACACACACACACTCTGTGGGAGCTGGCTGCCATGGTGGCTGAGTGTATGTGATGCCAAGGCAGCAGCCTGGTGCGGCAGTGACGGTGAGTCATAGCTAGCAAGAACACAGCAAGGAACCATGGCACCCAGTCGTTAGAAAAGACACACACACACATGCACACACACACACACACACACACACACACTGGTGGGGGTCCAGAAAAGGAAGAAACAAGGTGCAGATGCAGCAGTTTCCTCAATTCAAGTTAGAATCTGTTGAAGTCAATTCTCTGTCTCCATCTCTCTCTCTGTCTGTCTCTGTCTTTCTGTCTGCCTCTCTCTCTCTCTCTCTCTCTCTCTCTCTCTCTCGCTCTCCACTCCTCAGGTTTTTTCATCTATATGTGCTGTTTTGAAGCACTGACCAGTGTTCCAAGATTTCAAACACACTAAAACCCCCTCTCCCATCTCCCCTCTTACCCCCGCCAAGCGATACAGCTTTGCCTGAATAAGAATGAAGAAGTGGGGAGGGCGATCAACCGACCAAACTGTGAAATAACCATACCAGGAGTCAGTATTAATCCTGCTGGCGATCACTTTGTTTACATACTTGAGGAGAGGGTGAGAGATGCCTTGCTTTGATGCAGAAATCTGTAGCTATGGTGGTAAGCCAGATGCATGCTTGCGTGTGTGTGCCTGTGCATGTGGGCGTCTGTGTCTGTGGATTAGTGTGTTTGCATTAGAGGCCCCTATTAACGACCGAAAAAGACAAGACGAGACAGAGGAATAGGCGACTCTTTCATAATCTTCTCATATCTTCACCTCTCGTCTGCCTTTCCAGCCTGCCCGTCATCCACTGCTGAGTTGAGCGGAGCGCAGCTGGTTAGCACAGCACAGCACAGCACAGCATGGCACGGCTCTGGTGGCTACACGCGTCGTTGGACTCTAATGTAGCGTGGTCAGCAGCGGCGCAGAGCAGGTAGAGAGAAACGACTTATCGCAAGTGGAGAATTACCCTACGAAATGAGAAATCCACCGTTTAAGAAGTGCGACGCCGACTCTGATCGCTGGGATGAAAGTAAATTGCACTATCACATATAATTTGACGATATTAACAGTCTGGAGCAAAATGGTGCTATTTTAGAGGATGTAATCTGGAGCAGTGAACATTTGCTGATAATTTCTTTTTCCCCCGAAATAGACCCTTATCTGGCTGGCCTAGCACACAGGGCCGTGTGTATAATCTTAACATAGCTTAATATAGCGACAGACAGGTCACAGGTTCGATCCCACAGCACCCCGTTTGCGGCCATCAGCAGCCAGGTATCCTCTCCTCTCTTGAGCAATAGATAGATAGAGTGAGCCGTTATAAGAAGTATTTTTGTCCCGTGTACTGCAGCGATGTGGTCGTAAACAACATATGGGTTCCCAAGGGTGGCGTCTTTACTTACAGATAGTTTGTCAGCAGATGCACCGTGGGACTGTGGGTGAATGAAAAACAACATTCCTAGCAGATCTCTCTCTCTCTCTCTCCCTCTCTCCCTCCCTTCGTTCTCTCTTTTTTTGTCCGTATGAGGTCAACACATACACATGTACACAGAGATGCGCACACTCCTGAAAAAAACTCATGTAAACACACACACACACACACACACACACACACACACACACACACACACAGCTGAGCCCACCTGTGAACACAGAGTGTTATTCTACACCCGGCAGATACCTCGGGGGAGCCCTGGCAGGTGTACTGTTACATCACTGTACCATTAGCCACAGCTCATTAGGATAAACTGGTGCTTCTCTCCTCATGCTGCTCACCGTTGAGTGTTGAGTAAGATGTGCACTTAACTTCCAGCGTTGGCATGACCAGCATGAAAATGAAACTGTGAATGTGTTGTATGTTGTGTATGATGCGCACTGTCTTCTGTGCAGGCCTCGCAAACTTGATTTCCATAGATGGTGCCGAGGGATGCACCTCTGAGCACGCCGTCTCATTTTCAGTTTTAATTGGAATTTGTAGTTTAGACATCAGCACTTTGCCACAGTGATGCACTGATATGCTACAATTGACAGGCAATCTTATCAACACCAGACAACATTTTATCACATATACTGTGACTATAGAAATCTATATAGTGTAAATCTATGGGATGAGAGTGGAGGAGATAGTAGCGGGGGGAGTGTTGGGATGACCAGAGGAGCAGGTCTAAACACGTAGAGGATGCTGGTAAAGATCCACTGAAACATGGCTCAGTGTTCAATACATCAGGTAGCAGGGTGGCCTGCTGGTCAGAGAGGCTGTCCTGTAACCGGTCACAAGTTTGATCCCCACAACAGCCGGCGTGTCCATCCACAGCCACATCAGATTGCCTCAACACTGAACTCACTGTACGCTACTTTACCTAAGAGCATCACTGTAACCTGTTCCATGCATTTCGTCCAGCTCAGTGTAACTGTCGTGGTCCAAGGCGGTGCTGGACACTCACTGTCACCTCTACAGCTGCAGATCTGCTGTAGGCCAGTTTCCCTGAATGAAAATAATGTTTGAATTCTGTATGTATATTTATAGAGTGATATATATAGCAAACTGTCTATTATGTGGCTTGCGCCATCCCAGTGCGCCCTTGCCACATGTTCCAGTATTAGTTTTAACACATTATTTGTTGATATGTCTCTACAACAAGACAGATACCTGTACATGTATTGCTCTTGGCAGATGAAGTGATTCTGATTCTGACTATGGACTCGGAGAGATGGATGGGAGACGACGGAATGGAAGGGGAGAAAGTGAGAGCGACAGAATGATAGATGGAGCGGGCAGAGAGGGGGTATGTTCGGTGGATACGAGCCAAGATTGCCGGCAGAGGGGCTGAACCCAACAGGGAGAGCCCTTCATCCTCCCCGTATTCTTCCTATCTCTTGTATCCCCCCCCCTCTTCCCTTCTCTCACTCTTTTTATGGCTCACCCCTCCCCACAGATATCCCCCATCTGTCTCCTCTCTGCTCTTCCCTCTCTCCCCTCCTCTCCCTCTCTCTCGTCTTCTCCCTCTCTCCCCTCCTCTCTCCTCCATTCTTCAGAGAGGCGATGACAGAACTTCCCTGGCACGTGTTGAGCAGATGAACCTCCAGAGCCTCCATTCACACACACACACACACACACACACACACACACACACACACACACACCACACACACACACGGGACACATGCATGCTGTGTGAATTGCTTCCACCATACCATACCCACCTGGGCTAAAGAGATGGTGATGGAAAAGTAGTCTATAAGGCCAATTGCATGTCTTCCATTGCCCAGTTGAAATGTGTGTCCTGTCCTGTAACCGAAAGGGTACAGGTTCAATCCCCACAACAGACACACGTCCTGTCGAGGTGTCCTTGAGCAAAACACTGAACCCCAACCTGCTCAGTCATTGTAAGTCGTGTAAGTTTTCTGATAACATTCACCTCTTTTTACCTCCATGCGTTAAGGGAGGTTGAAACCTTGCAGGCACACATCCTGTCGAGTGAAGCTCCCCATAGCCCCTTGTCTACGGTTGCACTCAACGCAGCCACAATGTGTTGGAATCCAGACCAAGGCTTGCAGTAGAGGCTCAAAGCACTGTGCACTCCTTAGCCGCTGGAAAACCTTTGACTTTAAATGTCTTTGCTTTCAACAAGAAGCTAATATCCACTATG
The DNA here is from genome assembly GCA_034670405.1 of Hoplostethus atlanticus. Classification (NCBI taxonomy): domain Eukaryota; kingdom Metazoa; phylum Chordata; class Actinopteri; order Trachichthyiformes; family Trachichthyidae; genus Hoplostethus; species Hoplostethus atlanticus. The sequence goes on from JAXDDX010000026.1 coordinate 1,798,994, forward strand.
CCAAGGTAAAAAAAAAAAGCTTTAGAATAGATGTTTTCTTGCGCAATGTTTTCTTGCGATAGAATCAAAATGATGCATCAAACCAACTCATTGAACTCCAAAACATACATATTAAATCAGCATGATTTGGTGCAGAGCTCTATGAAATTGCCAGACAGTTTTTGATGCCAGAAAGTGTTTTGTTTCTTCTCAAAGAAAATAATGACTGCATTATCTGGCTGAAATCAGCGCTTGTTTTCTCTCTCGGGTCCGTGGGAGCCTGTGCTCTCTGGTGAACAAGGCTCCATGCATTTAGTTTTGGGCTGTACTCCTCTCCCTGGATGGAGTTAGACAGGGAAGTATGGCGCACAACATTGCATCATCCCTGTATAGATCAGAACCTATACGCTATAAGAGCAGGATTCCTGATTACGACCCGAGTATGTCGCCTGAAACATAAGCCAGCACAGTGTGTGTGTGTGTGTGTGTGTGTCTGTTTCGCGTTTGTGTGTTAGAGTCTGTGAGTGTGTGTGTGACATGTGTTTCTCGTTGGGTTTCATTTGCCTATCTGAACGAGGTTCTCACCTCTTAAGCCTGTGGGTTTATGGGTAAAGAGAGATATGAGAGAAGTTCTAAGAAATGGATTGTTCTAATGTTACAGGACCGAATACACGCAAAGATGAAAAATGTAATGTGTCATCATTTCTTTTGCTGAATGAATGAATGAATGAATGAATGAATGACTGAATAAGTTGAGATGCTTGTTAAAACTTGGGTGGTCGTGGTCAGGGGTGTTATTGGACAGGTATTCGTCCAATAATTTCCTTCCTGCCCAGAATGACCTCCTTGACTTCCTGTCAAAGTGGGCAGGGACAAAAAACGGGTCAAAGTTCCAGTGACAAACAATATATTTTGTTTCCAAAAATGAGATATCAATTATTTAGAAAAAGTGGCACCTGCATTTTCTAAATGATTAATAGCGCAAAATGAAGGAGTGAAGGAATAATTGAAAGTCGTTGATGGACAAAATGATAATACCGGTACCAACTGGGAGGTGAGGATCGTTTCGCCAAAACGGATGTAAAGCAGTTCGGAATAGACCGCTTCATGTACAAGAGAAAGACATAGAGTCCCTTGAGACACCACAGTTAGGAAACCTTCAAAGGGTTTGCAAAAAAAAACTATTTTCCTAATATTTTATCTGTCTTTGACATGCCGTGGTCTGGGGACTGTAGTTTGACGTATTTGGCTACAGTTGTAACAACGGCAGGAAAATTCATTTCTGGAGACTGTCAAAGACATTTGTTCTCCCTGGCCTCCCAAAGCGAGGGAGCAACCCAAGGTCTCTCTTCTCCTCTCTCTCTGTATATCCATTTCTCTCCATTTCCCTGTCTCTTCTCTTTCCCTCTTTTCTCTGCTTCAAACTCCACCCTCTTTTATGTACTGATGATCCCTTCATCCTCCTCCCTCCTTCCTCCCTTACACCCCCCTCCTATCCCTAGTCTTGCCCTTGGCTGACATAGCCCTGAGTTGTGTGTGTGTGTGTGTGTGTGTGTGTGTGAGTGTGAGACATTCCACAGTATGGCCCAGGAGCAACGTGCTGTCACACACTTCCTCCCTGAAGCCAGACTCTCGAGGAGGGTGTGTGTGTGTGTGTGTGTGTGTGTGTGTGTGTGTGTGTGTGTGTGTGTGTTTGGGGGGGCGGGGTAGCTAGGTACTTTTCATACTTTAAAAACAAACACATACACATGTTGGCATACACACACACACACATGCACATGTACACACACCCATACTCACGCTCTCTCTTTCTCTCACACATTCACACACTCAAAGTCATGCACATCATTTCATACATAGTTGACAGGCTACTTCCTGTATTGGAGCGATACATACCAGTGAGGCCCCCCTTGTCATTCTATCTGTGTTGTGTGTGTGTGTGTGTGTGTGTGTGTGTGTGTGTGTGTGTGTCTGTGTTTTCACCTCACCTAAATACCTTTGGTTGTTTGTTTTTCAGCTTGTCTGAGTAAGCCAAAAGGCTCATTTCTTTGCTCCACCTCACCCCACACCCCTCCACCACCCTTCCTGGTCTAGTCTAGCCTGTACACATCGGAGTGGGTAACTCCTAACTCTCCGAGACGTCAATTTGCATTTCTAAACTCCGGTCATCTCATTCCACATACCTCACATGCCTCACATACCTGCTCTTGGTCTTCCCTCAGTACAATTTAGATGACTAACATACAGCCAGCGGCTACTCGGTTCGTTTTACTGCATTGGGAAGTTGACCATATATGGTCTTTGTGTGAACGAAGGCTTAAAAATTAGACACTGTCATATAGGAGAGGTTTAGCATTAACTCAGAGGAGTGAGGTCATCTCTTGAAGATCTATAGAGGGGAGGGTGGCCTAGCGGTTAGAGAGATTGTCCTGTATCTGAAAGGTCGCAGGTTGGATCCCAGCAACGACCAATGTGTCCCTGAGGATGATGCTGAAACCCTAGCCTAGCTCGTTTATTGTAAGTGAACTCTGGATTAGAGCATCAGTGATAAACGGCTAAATTAGGAGGAATAACCTACAGGAGTGTCTGGTTGTTTATTATGGGCCTCTTATCTTTCCCAGAATTAGATCAATTTTTAAGCAATCATTTGAAAACTGCTGTCAGTCATAATAATAAAGCATTGGTCTGTCCACAATCTAAAAACTCCAAAACTACTCGACCATTTAGGACAGTTATTTCATGAACACCTTGAACTTTGGTAACCAAAGAAGAAGGATGATATTGATCATATTTCTTAAGGCATTTTTCTGCCGCTCTTATCCGGAGCCACGTACTATGAGGTAGTAGGTAAGGGTTCAGTGTCTTGCTCAAGATCACCTCGACAGGACACGTAGCTGTCGAAGTTTAATTCTGCCTCCGTGGTTTATAACAGGTCATGATGGAGATGAACCGCACTAAACACTGGCCCAATTAACTGTCATGGGGATCAACCATGTAGTCTTGAGTTACAGGATCGTCTCTCTAACCGCTTGGTCACGCTGCCGCCGGATGAATCTGGGATTTCCAATCCTTTACTAGCAGAGGTTAATAGCGAGGGGAGCATTGACTGACACTAAGTCTAGCCTCGAGGAGAAAACTCCACTCCACTCCAGAGAGAGGCAGGGGTTGTGTTGTAGATGGGAGTGAGACGGCTCAGAGGGATGAGGTAGCTCTGCAAGATACTCACTAGGACAAACATCAGTGTAAAGGATTGCCCTCTTGGGTTGGAGTAGATTGAGCTAAGCATTACGATACCTGGATCTAATGCCACATAATCAATAGGAAAGTTGACCAGGTTGGCCTTGTGATTAGAGACTGTTCTGCTACCAATAACAGGTTTGAGTTTGTTTAGAACATCAAATTTAAAAGCTTTCATAAGCTGGTTATAGGTTGAATTGCTATTGTGTCATATCAATCGGTGATAGAAAGTAGCAAAACAAATATTTATTTATTTGAAAATGTTGCATATTATTACTTTAAAGTGCGCCGGATGTGATGTGTGTCCTCAGCCTAATGCAGAAATGCAGGCCTCGTCCACAGCCTTCATCCAGGACCACCAGTAAGTCCTTTATGTAAGTGGGGGTCTCTTGGCCAGGCTGTGACAGACGGGGCCAGTAATTCTCTTCAGGAGTGGGGACGCGACAGGAAGCCACAGGCAGCGATGTGAAGACTTCTGTCCACTTGAGTTCAGCCGCAACGACCACCCATCCTAATATGGTCAAAGACTCAAGAGGTAAGCAGCATCGCTCTCAGGGGTTCAAGTGCTTGACAAAGTGCTCAGGTATGCCAGCTATGGTAGCTTGACTGCTGGAGGTCCTGCGCAGGTTGGAGGTAGTGCGCCGGATGTGATGTGTGTCCTCAGCCTAATTAGGACTGTTTGAGAGGTATCGCCATAGGAGTTGTGGTGTGTGTGCGCGCGCGTGTGTGTGTGTGTGTGTGTGGAGGGGTTAGATGTGCCTTGAGCAACCAACGACACATCCACTTAATGGGATTAACATTTAACCGGAGCACTAACTTCATTCTGTCACACACCTGTCTGAAAAAACATCCGTGGGTTAAGAAACAGTGTGTGTGTGTGTGTGTGTGTGTGTGTGTGTGAGAGAGAGAGAGAGAGACTGTCCCCGCAGGGGGGTGCCCGCTGTTGATTTACTTCATTCAGCAATTACCACTCAGAGGTGGTAGGAATTCCAGAAATGAGGAAAGATTGTGTTCCAGTCCATTCACTCTATGCGTTTCCTCTCATAAAAATACCTGAATTAGTTGAATTAGTTGGCTAAGCTTCTCTTGTGTCATACCGAATCTCACCCTTGAAAGTCTACCTGTCATTCTGAAAATACTCTAAATAAATACTTTATTAATTCAGAAGAAGCATTTTATTTCTGCTTTCTGCTGCATTGGGATTTTTTTTTTTAGCTTTTTTAAAGTGACTTACAATGAGTGTACAGGTGGGGGTGTCGTGTCTTGCTTGAAGAAATGTTGACAGGACACACTGTTTTTTTAAGATTATTTCCGGGTTATTTTATGCTTTATTTGATAGCTGACAGCGAAGAGAGAGAAGAAACACGGGAGAGAAAGACAGATGACAAAGGTCCGGGCCGGACATCACGATTTCACGGTACATGCATTAGCCATTGGAGCCACCAAGGCACCACATCATGTTTGTTGTTACAGGGATTGTAGCAATGACCTACTGGAGGGAGGATTATCTCTGTAACCACTTGGCCACCCTCCAGATCAAATGAATTAAAAACAATTTTTTTTCCACTTTTTGATACATATTTTCATACAGACGTTGATGGGCTAAACACGATGACATATTCACTGTGTGTTAATTTCCTTTTACAAAAAACAATAAATCAACAATATCAACTCAGTCAGCCACATATAAAATGTATCAGAACTCCTTTTGACAAAGATATTACTGCTGTGGCAGAAAAACCACATAGTCACATAATTTTGACATCCCTTTTCCATTATTGTTTTTCACTTTAAATGGTTAAATTAAGTTTATATGATCATTTATGTGTTTGTATAATTTCAAAAATACATGACATCATTGAGAAAATAAGCATTCTTCATTTCTGAAACAAAAAACAACAATATCTTGATTTTGCCCAAGAACAGCCCTCATGCGACCTGCGTATGCATGTCATTCACAATACAAACACAAACGCCGCAGGAGTTTAAACAATGGACAACTGTGAGGCCCCATGAGGCCCCCTATAGAACCTGATTAACCTCCAGTAAAGTAAGTGTAATTGATCCCGCCATGGCTTGACTTAACTGATGCATCTGATGACAGTGCAGTGATAACAGTGAGGCCTCTCCCTCCCCCGTTCTGCCTGCGGTAACGACAGAGATGACACGGACAGATACACAAATGACAGGGGAGAAAACACACCAGAGATGGCAGGTAGATAGATGGTGATGAATGACTTGTGAGCGAGTGACTGGACATGCATTCAGCCATTGAGCTCGCCATTATGAAATCTTCTCCTTCCACCCCTTTTGGTTTTCTCACAAAGAATCCAGGCTCACCATGTGATGTAAAGGACTCCACCGGCGTGAGATTCGGACAGATAACTCAGAAGGCATTTCTATTACGACTGCTTTGTTCCCGAAGGAGAGAGGAACCCTTCACTTATTTCGATTGAGACAGTAAGATAGCTGCGTCCGTTCCACATGATGTTTTGATGACGGCCTGAACGTTACGAAACATAAACCCAGATTCCCACAGCTTGATTGACAGTTTTCCTTGAGGCCAAATCTGGAGCCACTTACCTCACTCTCACAGAGGGGGTAAGGGGTTGTTTTGGGGCTGGGGGTTGTAGGCTAGCAGAAAAGAAGAGGGAATGAAATCTGTGTCAGCAAGTCATGACTGGGTCAGGAAACTGATTTTGTTGATCCCAAAATTCACCAGTCGCTTTCACTATTTTACCAGCCAATAGACTCGGACTCTCCACAACTCTCGCCACAAGACTTTGCAGCATTTGGCTGGTGGCTAGAAGTAGTTTCCCGAAGAAGGTCGTGACCCAGGCCCAGGTTGGGGCCACACTTCTATCAGTGCTCTCACACAAGGTTTCACGGGGTTAAATGTCACTTAAACGCAGAAATTCATTAGTCACATTGACGACACAGCGTGTGAGTATGCAGCGTTTTTAATGACCAGATATCCCCTTTCAGAGGAGACCTGAAATCCAACGCCACATTTTCTAGTTGGACTGCTGCTGCTGTTATCCACACTGATCGAATAGCCTGTTCCTACTATAGGGCTGATCTGCACCTGCACTGAATAGTTCTGCATTTAAAGCTGTTGAAAAATCAAGAGAAGAACAATTCATGTGAGGTCCAGCTCATTCATTTTTATTTTTCCTTTTCCCTTTGCTTTCCAGTTCCGGCAATTATGACAAACTTGGGATATCTAATATGTTTATTCAGGCCAGCACATGAGAGATCAGCTTGGTGCAGTTCAGATACGGTAGTGTAACAGTAGTGAAGTTTTCTAGCCGCCTCTAATTGTCTCCGGTGATCAGATACCCTGGCATGCTGATAAGACTTTTCTCCTCCGTGCGGCGTCATGCCATTCATAACTCACAGAGCAAACAATCCCACGTCACTCCGGGCTAGGAGGGAGCACGTGGATGGCTTTCAAGGAATCCCTCCACAAAGAAAAGAGATGAGGCGAGAAGAGTGAGATAAAAAAAAAGCCTGGATCGGCAGTGACAGCATGATGTACGAGGTGGTGCGACTGGCTCTGACACTTTCATCAACCCGCGCGGTCTTTCCCTGTTCCACAAGGTGACAGGGGTAGGATTTACTGACCCAGGGGCCCCTTTTGTGCTCTCCATGCTGCACTGATCCTCGCTTCCTCTCTGGCTGCATGTGTAGGCCTATAGGCTTACCTTTTATACCCGTCTCTCTCTCTCTCTCTCTCTCTCTCTCTCTCTCTCTCTCTCTCTCTCTCTCTCTGCTGTAAATAGGCTTAATGTTACAGATGTCTGAGAGCGTGCACAAAGAACCAAGCCAAAGCACAGAGACGGGCTCTATTCTGCGTGGAGGCGAGGAGAACAGGTGGAAAGAGAACAATCTGGACACAGAAGATGATCGGATTTCCCTGTTAGAAGTTCAGCAGTGATGTGTGTGTGTGTGTGTGTGTGTGTGTGTGTGTGTGTGTGTGTGTGCGCACACAGGTGAATTCAGTGGTGAGATTAGCTGCTCAGTCAAAGAGGTAACAGCAAGAGTTAGGAGAAAGAGACAGACATTTCTGCCTTTTCTCCTTGCCTATTTCTTTTCTTTACATCTTTGTCCTACATCATTTAAGGCACAAAGGAATGTTTGTTGCATCTATTGTCAGGGCCCTGGCACTCCATAGTACTGGTTGCTTTTAATGATGGTGACTGAGGAATTTAAACACTAAAAAAAACACTAAAAAAGAGGTATTGGCAATGTACTTTGCATCCCTGGGTCTGTTTTTTGATATTTGTTTGTTTGTTATTTGGTGGTGTATTTTTTCTTATTCCCATGGGTAACTGGCCAAACGTAGAGAATGTCAAGTCAAGATATTTCCAGCACCTAGAATAAAGTTTAATAGGACAAATATTTTCAACAATCTAAAACTTAAATGATGAACAGCAAGTTTTGGTGTCAGTCCCTCAGAACTGAAGAGAAAGCTCTTCTTTATAGACAGTAGCCTCAATAGACCATAATGCAATGCAGCTGGAAGAGATGCTGTGTTTTGAGTAAGGGGTGACAAGGTGTGTTCTCTGGGGGTTGTCCAGAGTCATTATGGGAAATGTAAGAAATCACTAACTGAAGTAGATGTAGATGCGGCAAGTTGAGGAAAAGCAACAAAATCATCACACAACAACTCCTGGAATGTAAGTGTGTAAGAGAGGGTGGAACTTTCCTTTAAGGTTATTCTGCTGTTGCTCTGAATAAGGCCATCAGCTGAATGCCTGAAATATGAAATGTAAAAGTAAGTTGTAAATCAAGCTGTCAGAATGTCAGAGCAACAGCCAGCAGGGTGAACGAGGGCGTCGAGGGGTCCCTCACTGTGTGGGCTGACTGGCTGGCAGGGACAATAAGCCATACTGTTTGACCCGCTCTGTCACACTGCCAGGTTTGCAGACATTCAAACGGCTGTCTTCACTTCCCCGACTCCACAACTGAGTCTGAAAATTCAATCCAAACCGGTCTATTCCACAGGTCAGACCTCTGTGCCTTTTTGGGACAAAGTCAGTACTTGAATTTTACCAATCACTCCCTCCAAAGTATGGACAGTTGTAAAAAATTAGTCACTGAAGACTTGGCTTTTCGTGTTATACACAGTTTCATAAAGTACGACTCAGGACCTCATAGTTTCTGGATGGTCCGTCCCAAGAACAGTATTCACATAACATACACCATTTGATGGACCCTTTCATCCATAGCACCTTACAATGCTGCACATTCATACACTTACACAAACTCACACCAGGGCAACCAGTTTTCTAATGTTGGCCACTGGGAAGCTATAGAGCCGTTTGGGGTTGAGTGTGTTGCTAAACGGCTCCACATCGTTAATTGTTGAGGAAGATGAGAGCTTGATTCATCTACTTTCCAGTTGGTCCGAAGATGGCAACTGGTGAACTTATGGTTTCTAGCCCACTTCTCCAAGCTCTATAGGCTTCTGTTGGCGACTTTGAAAAGGGACCCATGAAGCCAGTAAGTAAAGGCAGCCACTTTGAACTATTGAGATACGTCCATGGTATCAAATTACAGGCATTGCTTGGAAATACACATGTAATGCTTCCAGAGATCATCACAATCAGTTTTGAGTTTCAGGAGGCCCCTGTTTTGTGCATATGTGGAGCCTGGGAGCATATGTAATGTTTGTTCCGTGAAACAAAACACATCAGCTAACATCACCTTCGTAAAATCTTCGTCATTCAGTTACTTTTAATATCAATTGTTGCTAGCAAAATGCTAATCATTAGGTAAAGGAGACTACAACAACTGTTAGTTAGCTATCTGGCGGTTTAAGCTAACAGAAACTATAATAACTGTTCAATGCAACGTTATGAAAATCGTATTAATTTCAAAGTACAACACAGTCAGGAGATCAAGCCCTAGCAACGTGTGAGAAACGTGTGCAGACGGAGGGGTAAAGCCAGCAACGCATCAGTGGTGTTGTAGTCCACTTTCAACATAACTAAATGACGCAAAATGACAACTTGTACAGCCTCTGTTGTAGGCTTGTAGCTGTACTTTTGCATGGTGTCATTTTTCTACAAATTTGTCAACTGTTGGAATTGGTAATACAATCAAGGATTCTGTATAAAACAAATAAATGGCTTATCGAGAGCAAGTTAACCCTAATGAAAAATCAGAATATTCAAGAAATATTCTGTAGGAATTTACAGTGTGCCTGTGGTACTCAATAGTAAGTTTATAGTGACCGTATCATATTTAATGGTATTTTTAATATTCTAGTAATATACTAGTGAGGTTATAGAATTCATTCTGTTTGTTCTAATTTTTATCTCCTATGGTATATATCACTATAATATTCCTATAGAGACCCTATAGTACCCCTCTAAAATGTATTATAGCATTACTGTGGATCTTTCTTGTTGGGGAATTGTGACAATGAATTGTAAAATAGGCCACTTGTGATCATTTACGCCTCTGAAATGTATCCAAAATATCACGGCGTTGATGTATACAGCCGTCCGTCTGTAAGTGAGAAGGAGGGGGAGACGAGCCGTGTTTTCTAGACTGCCAAGAATGTGTGTGTGTGTGTGTGTGTGTGTGTGTGTGTGTGTGTATGCACGTCTGCTGGATGGGGGTGGGGGGGGTGCTTGTTTGAGCCAATAGGCAGAGAGCGCCGCTAATGTCATTTGGAGGCGCTTTAACTTGCTGCCAGAGCTGCACAGCGCTCGAGCCTGGTGAGCGTCTCTCTCTCTCTCTCTCTCTCTCTCTCTCTCTCTCTCTCTCTCCCCTTTCTCTCCACGGTCATGCGCTGAAAGACCGTCCATTGAACTAATACCGGACTTGAAACGGCATCTGATGGTATTTTGTTGATTGCAATCTGCCCGGATGCCTCCACAGTCGTGATTTTATTCCGATAAAGGGAGTATTCAACCCGTCCCCCGGACCAAGTTATTACTGGTGAGAGGTGAGTGTCAGGTTTTTGGTTTCAGACGCATTCAAAGTGTTATTATTTGTGTTGTCTATTTAATGCTTAATAATATTTAATACTTTACTGTGTTTTTTTTATGTACCAAATGTTGCAACCACGTCTTTGGCTCTGTAAAGTATAATGCACATTGGAATGAATGTATGGGTTTGCAATAGATTTCTGACTCTGAGCCAAAGTATACTCAGAATGAAAAAAATGCAGTTGGTGAAGTTTAGAGCAGCTTGTGTTCATCCTCCAAAGGTGGTATTTATCATCTAATGTAGTGGCTAGAATAGATAGTTAGTCTCTCTGTGAATTAATGGTAATGGTTAGATTCACTTAGGCAAAACGAGTCAGTTCGTCAGCGCTGTGACACATATTCCCCGGCGAGTAGTGAAGGAAAGAAAAAAGTGAAATTGGGGCTGGGTCGGGGGGATTTGGGGCTCGGAAAGTGTGTGCGTAAAGACGCACTAATGGAGGGTTACATTTTGGCTTCCAGATGTGTGGACTCAGCTGTTGCCTGTCACTCAGGTGGTCTCTCTCTCTCTCTCGGTCTCTCTCGCCCTCTCTCTCTCATGTGTCTCTCATCTTTTTCTACCTTTAACGACCTCCTTGAGTGTTTTTCAGGCAGCTCTTTAAGTCTTCAAATACTCCCACATCAGTGTTGACAGACCATATCCACAGAAACATTACTAAGTGAAGCCACAACACTTCAGCCATACAGAAGAGTTGAGCGAGGAGCGCAGAAAAATATTAATCTTAACAAATTATTACATTTCATAATCCGTATTAAAATCTTGTTTTTCTTAAAGCAAATGAAAAAGCATGGTGCGATAATTTCACTCGTTTCCAAATTGTATCAAGAATTTTCTTGAAAGTGACGTTTTCTTGAGCGATCTGTCTTATTCTGATGTTTCAAGATATTTGCATTGGTCTCTACAAAATTCTCTGGAAATGCTTTGGAAAGAAGTGGAACTATCTCATCCAACTGGCACGATTTCTCAGTTATATTTATAAAACGAGTTTAAGACTGAATATGAGACTAAATTACGTGTTAAAATGGACATTTTTGCAGTGCAGTGTTTTGTATTGAAGCCAGTGGTGTCACCTAGCGGCGGGAGAGATTTATGAAGATGCCCCAGTGAGAGCAGCAGGCTCTTGGATCCCCTTAATGTTTTTGCATTTTCCTTAATGCTGCAGTCTTTCCATCTCTCTAAGCTTCATTTCTATTATATTGCATTATGTTGGGATTAATCCAGCTCAAAAACTTATTTTCTAAAAATAAGGGGGAAAATTGTTAACCATGTTAAAATTAGACAGATCTCATCACTAGTACCAAAGTTCTTGAAACAAGTGAAAGCTCCCTCACCCCATACAATGTCAAGACTTTAATAATAGATGTAATAACTTAATGTGGAGATATTTTGCAATGTGCTTTCCCTGGCAATGCTTTCAGCTTTATGTCATGCGGTCTTACCTCCAGCTTTCATCTGAATGCCTGCCAGTCTCCCTCAGTGGAAATGAATGACAAACTAGCGCGTAGTTAGCTGATCCAGGGCAGCGGAGGATCAGAGCAGAAGGATCAGGTGACTGGGGTGTCTTCCCCACCGTGGGGGGCCAAGCGGGCAGTCAGCCAGCCTATGCTAGACTTTGCTGGGGGTATACAGACCGCAATGCTAAGCCCTTGTTAATGAGTATGTATCTGTGTGTGTGTGTGTGTGTGTGCGTATGTGCACGTCTCCTTCTTTGCGTGCTTGTATGTGTGCATGCATTGGTGTGTGTTTCTGTGTGTCGGTGCATGCATGAGTGTGTGTGTATCAGCTAGGTGTTTGGACCCATGAGTCGTCTACCAAGTTAAGCTGCTGTTAATTGGTCAGCCATTTGAACCACATGGAAGAGTCAAATCAAGCAGTAGCTCAGGTGATCGGTATGCCTGGCCCATCTACTCACTACCATTGTACATAGTATTTATTCCAATAACTATGCTTTCTATGGCTCCAAATCTTATATTACATTATATTTTAGGCATTTAGCAAATGCTGTTATCCATACCAACTTGCAATGGGTTCAGCAGTAGAATAAGCCGTATAGTCGTAGATCACCAACATGTTGTAACAAAGTGCAAGAGAAGTGTAACAAATCGTTGCTGTCATCTTTTCAGGGGCTAAGAAAAACAGCCTTGTTTTTAGCCTGACCGCCATGTATTTTTATGCTTGTCAAGGATGGGTTTGTCCGGTGATTTGATGTAACTTTTAACGTCCATGTTGAAATGCACATGTGCTCCAAGCCTATAGACATCTGTGGAATTGGGATACGTGCAAACTGCTTGTGCTAGTAACTGCAACATATGGTACTGAGGACTGGGAATTACACACTAAGCATTTGGTCGATAGTCTGATGCGGCAAGTATTATTTTGACTGTGGAAGCAATGTTGTCTGTGTTTCTTGTTTTTTCATCAGCTAGCTTTGGCCATTGCATGTTTCATTTGTTAGATCATTTTGGGGTAGTTTAGGGAATTGTACGCTGAGCATGTAACTAGCAGTATGCTGGGTTTCCCCATTATCCAATGGGGTTTGAACGTTGTTTTATAAACCCAGAAGACCATGCAATCCTTCAATTGAAGTGGAAACATGAAAATCACCAAAATTGTAGTTACAAGGTTTTCACGCGACAACAGTGAAATATTCATTTCTCCCAGAGTGATGAATTCTGATAGAGAAGTTCTTTGCTAAGTAAAAAAAAAGAGCTAAGGTGAAGATGTGAACAACTCAAAGCCAGGAAAGGAGGATGATATAGGAGAGGAGGATGTGATTCAGAGGGGAGAAGCAGAGAGTGACTCTGCTTGCCTCACCGGGGTTGTAAAGTCACACAGAATAATACTAAGTGTGTTTGTACATTTGAAGCATTTTAACTGCGTTCTTGGTTACTTGTCTGGTTGCTTTTGAGAGGCCCCACCAAACTTCCAGGGAACATATTTTGTGCATCGACAACTTCTAAATCAACACAGACTCAGTTTTCGAGTGGTGTCGCTAGATTGGATCCATGAGGCTTCGTTCTGCAGACCTTCATTTTCTCATATGCAACCCAGATTCCCATTCTCCAGTGGGGTTTTACTGCCAGAGAGGAAATCCAGCCTGGAGATTGTTTTGATATTGTTGGACTCCCTCCTGGAAAACCTTTTTACTCAGTGACTGAGGGTGTTCTGGATTTAGAGCCATTGGCCCTGCGCTTGGATCCTCGGCTAAAACACCTCATCTGATTACACCAGTAAAGCTGTTTGAAGGGCTCAGGATGTACAGTGTTTCAGTGCTTTTTTTTTGCCTTTAGTGGAAGAGGTTCATTCCAAAAGGAGATATCCACTATTTAAAAGAAGTGACACCTCCTGTTACAATATGACTGATAGTACAGAATGAAAACAAATTATGGGACTTTAATGGATAGTGGGCGACTTAAATCCTTAGTTGACAAGTTAACTTCAGGTAATGACTTTTTTTTCTCCCCCAAAATTGATATATAATGTTTTGGAATAGTATATATCTAGACTTTTCAAACATAAACCATCAATACTTTTGGGATGGTTCACCGCTGGCCGAATAAGACTTTCTGTTCCGTGCAGCATCCATAGATTTCTTGTGTCCCAGTGTTTGGGTTGGAGCTAGGATTGGCATTAGATTGAATAAATGGAGCCAATATTAAACATAACATATGTGTGTGTGTGTGTGTGTGTGTGTGTGTGCGTGTGTGTGTGTGTGTCTCACCTCCAACCATTAGTAAGTCAACACTGTTCTGTCTGTATGCCTCTGTCAGCCTAATACCTCAGACCAATATGTGCACACACAGGCATGTTTGTGCTGTCATACGGGAATTAATAGAGCACGGGGCTGTGTAAATCACTCCAAACCTCAGAAAACACACACACACACACACACACACACACACACACACACACACACACACTCTCTTGCCAAGCACCTATCCTCCTGTAGTTGTCTCTAGTTGGCTCTGAATAGGAAGAACAGTACACAATGAAATAGGCACTCTTGGGGGCCTAGAAACCATTTGATAATAGTATCTTGATTTTATTCCACGCTTTCTCCAATAGTGTTTTTTCCTCAGCTTTACCCACATATGGCCAAAACTCTGGGTGTTGATGGAGCAAAAAAAAACAACAGAAAAAGTATGAAATGGAAACCTTTATTCATCCAGGGATGGTCTGTTGAGCATGCATGCTTTTTTTAGTAACTCCCTGCTTCACATTCACCTAGTTACAGAGATACATATGGGAACTACCACAGTTTTCTACTATTGGCCACTGAGCAGCATCCCTGGAGCAGCCGGGGCTTACATGTCTTACATTATTTTCCTCATTCTCTCTCTCTCTCTCTCTCTCTCTCTCTCTCTCTCTCTCTCTCTCTCTCTCTCTCTCTCTGTGTGTGGGTTTGACCAGGCAGCCTTTGGCTCACGAGCCCACTCCTCTAACCTTTAGGCTTTCAACACCCCAGTTGACGTGAGAAGTGTAGCCAGGATAGAAGAGGCCTAGCCGAGGTAGAAAACTGACAAAAGTATTAGCTGCCAAAAACTAACAGACAACATTTCAATTGTCAGGTCATCCATGTTGGATTGAAACTGTCACACTATAAATGGTGAAACGGCAGCTAATCATTTAGGGGTTTAGTTCATTTAATACAGACTGGATGTAGGTATGTATCTGTTGCTCTTTGCAGGCCTTCTGCAGCCATAAAACATGAGTAGGTGAGGGGGGGGGGGGCTCTAAGAACCCTAATCATGATCCCTGTGCTCATGGCGTGGTTAGAGACCAAACCCTGCAGCCCACATTGGCTCCACAAACCTGGTATTATGGTCAGCTTGTGGAGAGGAAAAGTAATCCAGGGCTTACAAGAATATCAAACACTGAATAATGGACTCCGGCGTTCCACTGAACTCTGTGTCAAAACTTGTAGGAGAGCTTAAATAAAGTTGCCCGCAGCACTTGCTAAGCGATGTGCAACAAGAGCTGTTTTTGAGAGCTCCTGACTCGTGCCTGCGAGTGAGAGTCGATTTGGCACCACCTTAATTACCCATACACACAGCTCTATTTGATGATGATTAAAGCTACACACACACATGTGCACACACCTGCCCAGACACTGCCAGTCGCCAGCCACAGTAGTTAAGGATACATTACAGATGATGATTATTAGAGGATAATAATAAAAAGGCTTTAAAGGTAAACAGCGTAGATGCACAGTCTGATATGAGAAGACACGATCACTGTATGACAACCACGCAATTATTCCTTGTCAAATGACCACCCTGGGGCAGGTGGAACAAAGGAGCTTCCATTTCTTTTGATTGGGCAAGACATAAAAGGTCTCCACGTTGAGAAAGATCGGTATCTGTACTCGTCAGTCGGGGCGCTATTTCTGCACATCGCTCATTCAATTTGCAGACGAGCCCAGCGACTGTGCTCAAAACAAAGTCCGTCCTGTTCCAAACAGCTCGACGTTTGTTTGTCTCATACCAGGAGGAAAGTATAAACCATTCGAAGAAAGCGACATTTACTCTTGCAAAATGATTCCTGGCGTGAAAGTCAAGCAGATTACGGGTTAATATTAGGGGTTAGCATGAATGACGAGTTTGTGTACCTCGTGAGCCATCTTAAGACCATTGCTTACAAAATAGGAAGACAGAATCATGTGTGTTTTTTGAAATACTGACTGAGGAATCATAATTGTCCGAAGATTTCCAAAACGGATGTGTGGTGTTTTAGAATGAAGCCCTTTATTTGCAGAAGATAGGGACAGCGTGCGCAGCAGGAAAACATGACTAAATTGGTCTCATGTGGTCTCCATGCAGCAGACGTTATGCTCCTGAGGCTCAGAAGAGCTCCTGAGCTGAATGTCTCAACTCTAATCAGGAGTATTCTGCTATTTTTCCCTCTCTCTTTTTCGGCCTCGCTCACACATGCTAGCCCCCTCTCTCTCTTCCGTCCTCCCCTCTTTGGCGTGCATGAATCCTCAGATGACGTGTTTTGCACCAGACGCACTCATGTAGTATCTGCCTCTCTGTTTTTCTGCCTCAGTCTTTCATCTTGACTCATCTATAAGCTACGGAAAGAAAAAGCTTATTATCTAAAGGGTCGGAAGTCTGATATTCCCCCGACAGCAGCAATTTAGTCCTTTCTGCACATATACCTCGTCTCTCTCTCTCTCTCTCTTTCTACCATTTCACCTTACTTTCCCCTCTCCCTCTCCCGATTAGACCCGTGGCTGTTGGGTGGTCTCCAGTCTCTGCCCAGTGGTCTTTGGGGAATTAACCTATCTGCTATTGAATCTCCATGTTGTCTCAGACTGGCCCATGGGGAACACCAGCCTCTGATTCATCCAGGGAGGGAAATGGCCCAATCCAATCTGATGCCACCCGGACTCAGGAAACAACTTGTTGCGATAAACACGGTGGGGTGGAGAAAGAGTGCAGGATTTTCACCAAATTCACCAAAAAGTGCAGACACTCCCCCTCTTTTTTTCATTTCACAGCAGATTTAAGGGTGGGACTACGTACGATACAAGATGTGCTTTGTACCCAAATGGTAACAATTTCAAGTGAAATTCAATTTGTACATACACAACCAAACCATGTCAGGCGTTTCAGAGCGGTATGTTTGTTGTCAGAAAAGCATTTCTCAAAGCAAAGCCCACTCTTTCTAATGAAAGGTATAGCGTCTTCTTATATAACCAGTCATCCTCCCTTAAACATGCTCCAACTGCCTTTGTGCTCTGTGGTTTGTAATCAAGTACCGGCGTATCCTTCAGCTAGGACAATTTCATCTCTGCGAGAGAGGGAGAATGTAAAAGATATTCACCCATAGTGGTTAGCTGATGAAAGCTTGGGGCTTTCCAAGTGCTCTTCCAAAAAAACCAATACAAACAGTGATTTGACTGTCGTCTCGGTTTTCGGGCGCTATGACATCCGCCGTTTTTTTTTTTCTGTGAAAGGGAGCTTAAATTGCCACTTGCATTAATGAGGTAGTAAATAAATGTCTTTTGTGTTTACACTAATGACCTCAGAAACCAGACAGTAAACTGGGGGGCTAAATTGCATCAGGGAGGCTTTCATTATCCCCAGCCAGCCACCCGTGAAATCCAACATGTGAGGGCCTGTATGTGTGTGCGTGCATGCATGCATTTGTTTGTTTGCATGTGTTTTTATGCATACAAGACCTGTGTGTGTGTGTTTGTGTGTGTGTGTGCAGGGGACGTGCTCATTTCCTCCAGAGAAAGCCCTCCTGGAATCCCCCTCGGGGTCTTTCAGACATCTGGTTGCGGATGGAGAGCTTATATCTCCCAGTAATATGTCCCGCTAAGCCCCCCGGGAGCCGCCGCTGTGCACATCATTACAACCCTCCTCCGGCTCCGCTTTGAACGGCGATGAAACCCTATCGTTCCGTTCAAGAGGGGTACAAATATGCTGTATATCCTTTATACTACTTCCTCCCGCTCCGTCTCCCATCTGTTGCAGATTAGTCTTCAGTGTGTGTTTAGAGAGCTGAGAACCGTCGCCGAGCGGGACTGATAGTAAACCCAGAAGGTTTTAGTCAGAACTGTCAGGTAGGTCTGAATTAACAGAGAGGCCAACTGAGGATATGGCTGGCTGAAGGGGGAAGGAGGGGCGAGAGAGAGAATGACACAGAGGGAGAGAGAGGCCCAAAATTAGACAGCAAGCCCCCCAAACGGTTTATCTGTTTACCCATGAACCTCAGGCCCGCTACTCGAGGGTCGGTGTGGAATGCCACAGTGGTGGCCTTGCCAAATTCAACCCACAGTCTCTGGGAGAGGAGGGACGCAAACACTCCGCCAAACAGCCAATCGGCCAATCGCGCCACCCTCCCTGCGATAGCTAGTTTATTTAGAGTATTAAGCTAGATGCCTCTTTTCAAAGCGACATTCATATAACACGTGGACTCGATATCTGCCGCCCCTGTGGGAAGCCCAACCCGTTGCCATGACGTTGCGATCTCTGCGCCCAAGCTAAGCCGATATCATCCAACCGCTTTATCATCTCTTTATCGCACTTCTCCTTCTCTGTCTCTGGCTCAAGCAAGACAAAACGTGCCTCGGGGATCACTCGAACATCCATGGAAGTATAGGCTATATGGTTTCACACTAGAACACGCCCTTCACTGGGGAGAACTGTGACAGCCCATGTAGGCCAAATTCAGCCCAAGCGTGACAAAGAGCCTGGAGCAGCAAGCTTAGTCAGACCCGTCGTTCCCAGCTCTTGTCGTATTACCAATAGTAAATTATGGGAAAGTGAGGTCTGCTGGTTGTGTAATATTCAACCAGTGTGTGTGTGTGTGTATGTGTGTGTATGTGTGTGTGTGTGTGTTTGTTCCACTTGACTGATGTGCCATCCCCCCAGGGGCCTGTCATTAAGCCCCTGTGTACACAACCCCATCCTCTGGCCTACATCTATCTTTTATACAAAATACATGGGAGAATCACACACACACACACACACACACACACACACACACACACACCCAGCAGACTCACTTTCCCATACTGAGCTGTTTTCTGTTTTTACATACGGTTCTCATGTACTTTCGATTTGTCATTCACAGATGGCTTCCATCTCTGAACTTTGAGTAACACCTCTTATTAAATGCGTCTTTTGGTTGCGACACATTATAAATCACGTTCTCTTCATCAGATTGACAGATAGATAGGCCTCCAGTTCACTTATCAGTCACCAGCAACAACAACAACAACAAACGGGTATTTTTTTTGATGGGGTGCAGCGGAGTACGTCACTTTTATTTTCCTGTTAACAAGAACAAGATAAACTGGTTTCTTATCTGTTCTTTTATTACAATCTGCTGGCTTTCCATTTCTGGCCTAATGATAAATGGCTCCTATCTTTTCTCTATCTTTCTCTTAAAGCAGAGCAGCTGGAATACCTCACTATATTTCCTGTAAGCAAGACTAAGACAAGCTGGTTCTTATCTTTTTTTTGTAATTATTAAAGTTCGCCGGCCTTCCATCTGTGGCCCAGTCTTTTTTCACTACTCAAGAAAAGTAATAAGTAACTTTTTCCTGTCATTGTTATTGTCTGTCGGCCTTTCATCTCTGGCCCAGTCATAAAAGTCTGCTCAGTATATGTAGATCTGACCTGTTTGTATGTGTGCGTGTTGATGTGAGGCAATAGTGGACAAAATAATGTGGGTTTTCATTAAGAAACATTAAGGCATCAAGTTTACACACACACACACACACACACACACACACACACACAAGCTCACCTTTCACAGTGGTCACAGTGACCTCTGGGTTCTATTAAAGCAGGAATGCATCACTTAACAATATCAAATTAGATCTTAGTGTGTGTGTGTGTGTGTGGGAGATACAAGACTAATACACACACACACACACACACACACACACACAGAGTACTATAGTGACAATAGAAGTCTATTGTTTCCCTAATAGGTATTAGAGCTCAGTGATTGTGTGTTTCCCACCTATCGTCTGGTTCCTCATTGAAGTGGTGAGACTGTGTGAAAGTACCTCCTCACTCCATGTTAATTCCTGGTGTTACAGAGGTTCTTCACGCTCTTTTGTGGGGAGAAAGTGGCAAAAACAAAATAGTACTGTAGTACTTTGTCTTGGTGACATTAGTGCAGGGACAAATCATCTCTTTATTCAGCAAGTACAAAAAATGGGAATAGTTGCCATTGGTGCAGATAGATATTAACAACTAACATAGTAACGTTGGTACATGCAGGGGGGGCTGATAGACATACATTGGACAGGGGATGATACATGTGGAATATCAGCATTCACAGTTCATTACAAAACATGTCCAACATTTGAAAAAACTGACAGCTTTACATAAGATGAATGTAAGTCATTGAAGAACATCATTCCATCTTAAGACCTTTGCCTACAAAACACTTTTTGAGGATGGGATCATCCATGATTTCGAAATACTGAGGATATATAATCTCTCAATTGTCTGTTGGAGGCTTAAATAGCCGCCACAGTATTCTACGTTGTAGCCAAGAGGATATTTTAACTTGGCTGAACATTTTAGTCTACAAGAAACTCATGTGCAATTGGATTCAGGTGGAGACAAGCATAAGTAGTTTAAGTGAGGTACATCAGTCCAAACCGTGACAGATGTTAAGGCTAGCCTACTTCTGGACTTGTACGATAGAAAAATTCTGTACTGTTTTGACAAACCTTTTAGCCTCCAAACAGCGTAATTGTTCAACATACTGTAATCTGCTTGTAAGTAGTCAAGGGATTTATAGAAAATCCACTTGAAGCTCAGAATAATTCCCTACATATCCAGGGATATAGGCAGAACCAAAAGGAGGATAAAGATTGACAGATATGACGCAGAATGGTAGCTGTGGAGAGTCATTCATCATTTTCAATTTGAGGAGGTTTGATCCACGTGTGATACCCAGCTTTTGAAAGAAAAAATCAAAATGAGCAAAATTAAAACTAATTATAGTTCTTTCTAATGAGCAGTAGGCAACATGGGTGTCTTTTGTTGACAAAATGACAGATACTTGATATTGAGTGATGAACTTACGGTCATATTTTCACACAAAATGGTTTTATAACATTTTGCAAGAGAACTCTTCAGCTGAAACAAGTTTTGTATTGTATTGTTGAACCTATACCAAAACAAGATCTGGATGCTTTCCACTGTTGACATCCTCTCAGTTTCATTTCATTTGGGCAATGGAAAATCAGATAAAACCAGCTTGGAATGAAAAGCAGGTGTTTTAAGAGATGTATTGGAAACCCCATTCCCTCGTAGACTTTGTGTTGACAAGCATGGCTCTCCAAGTGGCAGGGGCTTCAAACAGCTGATTTCAGTTTTCTGGCTGCGCTGCCCAAAGTAATAGTTAATCACCCGTGGAAGTCTGCATATAAATACAGTTTCCCACAGTATCTTTTGAATCATCTGAGGAACTTGTGACTTAAGTCAGCTGTCTGGGAGTTGCAGCCCAAACCAAACCCAGACAGCATTATTAATCCTGTGATAAATCACGAACGCTGTGATTAAGGATGTGTGCTTCATACCCAGAAGAGCTCCAGTCTAGCCAGGGAGGACACTTGTAAAAGCAGGGTCAGTTAAAGGTGACGGCGATAAAGGTTTTATGAATGGTAGGATCCATACAACTGAATTCCACTGACCTGAGCACAGATGGTGTGTTGTGGTTAAAATGTTAGCCTCTTGAAACTACACACACACCTCTGCTGGGTTAGGATTGAATTCTGCCGGAACCTTCTCACCTGTGTCAGCCTTTTACTCTGTCTCCCTCTTGGCGTTCCTACTGTCTCAATAAAGAAATGAGTGTGGAGCGTTGAAATGCAACTCAGTTTAACCACTATAGCAGCCTAGGCAGATATTAGTCGGTTTACATTGATGACATTGTGAGCAAGAATAATCTAAACTGAGGTCAGTGCTTCCCAGCCCAAACCTCACCGCAGATCTCATCACAGGTAGTTGACAATTTCCTGCTTTTTACAACACTTTTATTACCGTTCCTATTGTTGCAGAGGTGTGTAGGTAACACCCCGTGGCGGTTAACAAACCTTGGCACAGAGTTTTACGGCTCAAAACCTCAATCACACTAGGCCTGGGAGTGTCGAGGAGTGTTAACACTGAACTGGTAAGAGGACCGAGCAACACTTCCATGGAAGTAGAAAGCACCAGTTAGCGGGCCTTGTTAGCAAAGGGCTAGAGATCCATTTCCTGGTGTGAATGGCTGCAGAGAGGCGTCTGTCAGCGTGTGAATGGGCCTGAATGGGGAACGATAATGGCTGCGAACTGAGATGTGGATCTGAGGCCTTGTGTGAAGTGAAGTGGGCTGGGAAATGTAAGAGTGATTGAGAGAGTATGTCTGTGACTGTATGCAAGCGAGCGTGTGGGGGTGTGAGTATGTGAATATACCCTATGTGTGTATGCCCTATGCCAGTTGGGGTAAATAGGACTTTGATCATCTGAATCCGAACACTTATTCTTCCAGTAAATGTGCAGAAATGTGTCTTGTGGACATCGGTGCAGATACAATGCTGAGACAAGACACATGGCTGCTAATGAACACACATAGGCTGTTGAGGGATCAAACCCGTGGCCTTCAAGTTACGTGACGGCGTACCCACTGGGCCGCTGCTACCGACCGTGCCGTTTGTAATCAGAGTTATTTAATTCTTAGTTCCAGGAACCATTAAAACGACAAGAGGGCTATTGTGGTGTAAAACCTGGACAGGAAGGCTGTTTGCACAATCTTGCACTACTCATCATGTCTGCCAAAGCCTTTGTACTCTATGCTACTTTAACGTCAGGAATTATGTCCATGCTCCATTTAGGTTCTTCTGCTACGTGCAACAAGTTGAGACTTGTCGTTGTCCTTGTTTATTCCGCATTTGAACAACCAGACGCCCCCCCTGATATTTGCATTCTTAAGAAGGACCCAGTGACCATTAAATCCCTGGGGATTAATCTATCTATCTATCTATCTATGAATTAATATAAAGCAGGTCATTGCTTACAAAGAGCATGTGTGCTCAGCAAACCTTCCCTGCACAAATAAAGGTTAAAAATGTCCCTGTTAGTTCTTTAGTTCTGTTCCAACGCACAGTTGAAATACACTGCCACAAGGAGTAAGTGTGCCGGGTGTCTGTGAGAGTGTGTGTGCACTCAGTGTGTAGTCTAGACTTGGTCTAGAGTTTCAAGTACAGAAAAGGCCACTAGATCTTGTCTGGACTCCCCATTCAAAGCTCTTGCCAAGGAAAAATAACTCTACTTAGAAACTACTTTGAGTGACTTGATCAAAAGGTTGCTGTCCAGATTACTTTTGACTACTGAGACTACTGAGATTGTGTGTGTGTGTGTGTGTGTGTGTGTGTGTGTGTGTGTGTGTGTGCACGTGCACGCATCACGTGACATGTGCATCATGTGTTTGTATTTGTAAGCAGTGGAGTCAAAGGTCTCTGCATAAACGTTCCATTAGTTAGTTCCTGCTCATCAGCCGTGGACGTGTGAATGCAACCAGGGCATCATCCATTCACAACATGGCAGAGTGCTGAAATATTATGTCTTAGCCTCACAATGGCTGCTGTGGGGAAAGGCCAACCCGGTTTACGACCGCAGGAAATGCACCCTAGGTGTTTCTCACATAACTTCCTGATGCATGGAAGACAACTAGGTGCTTGTCTCCGTCTGGAACAGAATGTCTGCCAGAATTATTGTTGTTTTTAAATATTTTTTAGATCAATTCAGTTTATTGGACAATTTTTAAAATGTACATGCATCTAAAATGATCAACCATAATACTAAAGTCTAAAGACCTGTTGTCATTGTGGCCCTTGGTCTTTAAGAAATAAATAAAGTGACAGATAAACACTGTAATGTTAGAACAACTCCCTAAGATAGAAAATGTACAACTTAACCTGAGTGTATAGATGCACGTTCACAGTCTCTCCCTCTCTCTCTCTCTCTCTCTCTCTCTCCTTTGGGAGGAAGCAGAGGAGACGGCAAGGTTAACTGTCCTCTCTGTGTTTTCTGAAAGGACCCTGGGTCCCTGGCTACAAGCCCGGGCCCAATCTGAAAGGCTGATATCTGCCTATTGTCTGGGAGAAAGCCACTCATCCTAGGACCTGTCTTCTATTCACGCGAGTGCATTTCTCACCCAGTCATTGTCTCTTTTGTGAATCAAGTGCTGCTCCCTCTTTAATCCTGGTCACAAAAAGGCATTTTTTTTGCAGGAGGTTGTCCTCTCTACCCCTCTACCTGAAATAAGATTTGCAGGGCTTTAGAAATGCATATCCAGATAAATATCTCCAGTAGGAAACTCGATGCACATCATTCTAAGGGCTAAACACAAAGTGGCTTTTGCGAAGCGGTGCCAAGACCCCTGGAAAACTTGAGAGCTTTTCTGAAAGGTTTACCCTCTGCCAGGGCTGCCAAGCTCTCTCTCTCTCGCACTCTTTCGCAATTTCAATATACTTTGGCATGCCAGGAAAGAAACCTATGTTGCCAGAGCACATAGTATCTCATCTCTATGCACATAGGGAATCTCTCTCTCTCTCTCTCTCTCTCTCTCTCTAAGCTAGTTAGCCAACTGAGTCATTTCTCATTTGTTACAGGTAATTTGGCATGTGACAAACAGCTCTGCCTCTCCCTGCAAGTCACTTCGTGGGGTTGTCAGGGGAGAGGGCGCCTTTGTCCGCCGGACAATTGCGTAAACTCATTTGTCATTTAGACTCTTTAAATGAAGCCAATGCAGCTTTTCAGCCTTTCACGATGACGGATGGAGCAGACGTTGTCCAAATACATCACACCAACCCCCCCCCCCCTGGCACGTCAGTTGAGTTTGTTGTGTGTTGTCCACTGTTGTGTATGAGGTGGAGGGTTTTCTGTGCTGGACAATCAATGGAACTGTATTGCATTTTATCATTTTATGTCTACTCTACATAAAAATGAGTTTTATTCCAAAATGCTCCATATCCAATTTGGAAATCTATTTATTTAATTTGAATCTATATGTAATATGTTTTTTTCTCCAAATGGTGGATATCTATATTTTGGAACAAAACTCTGTCAGGAGTTTCCTGAGGTGAAGTGTTCTTCGACAATAACATCATTGTGATTGGCCGAAGCGAGAGATGAGAGCTGGGGACCCCTCTCCTCTTACTCATTCAGATCTTCAAAATAGGGAAGGGAGGGGGGTGGGGGTCCCTGATAGGGTTTGCGGACAGATCCCTCTCGTGAGAACTTCCTGAGATGGATGAGACTGACTGGACCTCTATATTCAACCGCGGTGATCTTCCAAAACACATTATACATCTATTACCTGTCTGTTCACCAAGTCTGTGAAAGAGGACTGAAGTTACCTACTATCTTTCAGCTATCCTTTTCCTTAGCTTCATGATAAGATAGATGATGAGACCAGAGATGTAGTGGTAAATAAACTCTGTTCTGCAAATTAAAAGGTGGGAAAACAGAGTTTAGGTGGGTTTACCATCCACTACATCCCTGGAGGAGAGTGGACAGTCATCTGGCTTGTAGGAAAGAGACAGAGAGAGAGAGAGAGAGAGAGAGAGAGAAAGGAGAGTGGACAGTCATCTGGCCTTCAGGAATTCTGCAACAGAGTTGGGAGGTTGGGGGTGGAGGGCTTGGTGTGACTGGTGGAGAGATGGGGGGAGGTTGTTGACTCTGAAGTGTGTGTGTGTGTGTGTGTGTGTGTGTGTATTTGAAATGCAGTGACAGGCATGGTGGTGGGGATGGGGGGCTGGGGGTGTGAGGGGTGTGTAGGTTTGCGGTGGGGGCAGGAATGAGGGAGGGGCCGACAAGGCTCGGCTGCCCCAAGAGCACACGCACAACCCTCACAGACACACATCACACACACACACTCTCGCTCACCCACTCCCACACACTCACTGGGATCGGAAGACACTCCAGATAGAGACGTCACCTTTCTCTGCCCCCCCCCCGATCCTCCCTCCCCCTGCTCTTTGGACCGCTGTGGAGCATGACTAACTGAGGAGCTCTGGAGTCAGAATAATTTTGTTCAGACCCCCTCACAGCTGACATTGACTTTCAAAGGCCTGGACGCAACGCGGGAGTCGCGGAGGGATATTTCCCGAGTAGTATCTGGATCTGATTAGAGCGTGGATCTTTTAGGGCCCGGCGGTGCGGACATGTAGCCGGAGTTTGAGCTCTAGCTGTGACCGTGGGATTGTAGAATTGATTGAGACCCTCATGAGGAGGCGGCAAGAGAGGAACATGCTTTTCCTGGAGGTAAGAGAGAAATAAGATTGACTCGATAACATTGAAGGTCAGTTCTCTCTACTTGAATAAAGCGCACTGTGGCAGTTATGCTGCAGAAAATAGACATGCACCGAAGTTCCACCACAGTTTAGATCTGTTAATGACATGGCATGTGGTGCATTGTGGGATGTTTCCTCGGCTTTAGTAAAGCAGCACATGGAAGTGTTGAAAGAGAGCTGAAGAGAGTGAACGGCTAAGCTTAGCTCAAGATTACAGGGCTGAGTGTGAGTGTGTGAGTGGTGGACAGCAGTGAGGTGATACTGCATGTGTGTGTGTGTGTGTGTGTGTGTGTGTGTGCGTGTCTGTGTTGTAATGTGCGTGTAGGTGCATGCATACATCTGTTTGTGTTTTCCTGTACGTGGACTAGCAGCGAGATGATGTGTGAGCATGTGCAGGTGGTCTCGCTCAAACTGTGTTAATTCTCCTGTGCCCACCCCCCCCGACACCCATTTGGCCCAGAATAACACTCCTCACCAGCCAATGAGCGATGACCTCGGCCTTTGAACTCCACAATTTAATGGTTTTCCTAAAGCAACTCCCATGACGTTGAGGAAAAATAGACTTTCTTTTTTCTCAGCTTTCCGTGAAATTAACTGTTTTTGGTTTTTCGCAATTACTCAATGTCTTGAAACCTATCCCGCAATTAACTGCAGGTAACTGAAAGCGATGAGTATTCTACCAGTCGGGGTTTTTGGAGGACTGGCTCCTCACCTAGAGAATATGATACACTTTGGCACAATCTGGAAAAGTCATACCACTCTCCATATTCCGAAGCATTGAGTTTGTTAGCCCGAGGTTGTGTTCATTTGAAAATGCCATCTATTTGACCAACTAATTCCTTCAGCCTCAGCCGTCCAAGGAAAAGCCCCTCTAGAAGTGTCAGTTATCCGTGGGGGGAACGCAGTTATCCTTTAGCTGGCTACATCTGGCCCGTGTTTACACAGACCCGATGTTGTGACTCCTTAATGCCGTTTTCGAAAAAGTTTCCCCTTTTTTAACCCCCTTTCGCCTCCCCTCTCACGTCTCTCCGCTGTGGCCCGGGCCTTAGAGTGGGGGGGGGGGGGGGGGATGGGGCAGTGGACATTTTGTTTTTGTTTTTGACAAAGACAGACATTGTGTTATTGCCAAGGGGTGACATGGTGTAATGTGAGTTGCTGTGTATGTTGGCTCAAGAATCCACGGTCGCATTTTCCCCCCACAACGTCTGAGATGAGAGTTCAGGAGAGCCGAAGGACAGGGGAGGACAGACGGGGCTAGGGTTGAGGGGGATTCATAAACTCAACGAGAAAGGACACAGCAGAAAGGTGCAAACTATTGATCCATGAAACGATGAAGAAATTAATTCTTCTCTCCATGCATATAAAAAGATATTTCTATTTCTATGAGTGACCATTAAACAAGACAATAAATGTCATCTGATATCACAGTGGTAGGTGATCACGCTTCAAGCAGTCAGTCTGACCACTTCATGACAATGACACTCTGTGGAAATCAACAACACAAAGAGACGGAGAACTTGTCTTTATCTTAAATATGTTACGTGTAGTGATTATCTCTTCTGTTGAAAATGGCATTGCAACATGAGTCTAGACATGCTGATGAATCTTATTGCGTTTTAACCTCACTGACAAATCGCAGAATGGAAAGACCTCTCTGGCAAATGGTTACCCGTGTTGCAGGTTTGATCCCTGCAACAACCAATGTGTTGTCCTGTTGTGTCCTTGTGCAAGGCACCGAAACTCTACCTGTTCATCGCTATAGAAAAGAGCAGAAGCCTTATTAAATACCTAAAATGTGCGTGGAAGCATTGGGAATGACCCTGTATTCTTCAACTGCAAGCCTGGTACAATCTAATCTTGGGGGGGAGAAAGACTTCACCTAATTGCACCGGTTTTATCCTTAACTAGGTTATGTGAGATAAAGCCAACACCTGTGCAGAATGAGTTAGAAAAGCTTCTGAGTGATAACATTATCTATCCTACCATAAAACCTGACAGATTAGTCACTAAACAACAAAGCAACGCCCCAGAGAACCTTTGATAAGACCTCTGGTTTGAGTTTTAACAGCATTCATAATCTGTAAATTCAATGAGTCCTTATTTAAAGTGAATTCAACTGTGTGCTAAATGCTCTTTCTTCATTCTTGTTACTGTTCTCGTTCGGCGACGTAGTGAGTTGTGGTAAACCATGACAACGAGTGGAGCGGACAGAATTGACATTTGTATGTGGCTAGTGCTTTGTAACAGTGTTAAGACTTACTGGATGCAGTCAACGTCACATTAGCAGAGTTCAGTAGTTCTCAAGCATTTTTGACTATTTGCCACAACGGTTCCCAGGACCCAGGTTGAAGCCCCGCTGAAGTGACCTTGAGCAAGGCACTCAATCCCTACCAGCTCCAGGGGTGCTAGTTCTGCAGCTCATTCTGACCTTTCTGTGGAGGGAGGCAAGCAAGAAGAGAATTTATCCTTTAGGGATCAATACAGTATCACAAAAATGAAGAGTTGCCACACCTGGAATAGTAAACCGACACCAGTGGATGATTTCTATTAGTGCTGTCATGATACCAAGACATTGACACCATTCAGGCTCTAAATGAATTCAATGACAGCTTTACAGTCATATAGTAAGATTGCATAATGGAACTCTAGTTGTGTCAATAGGAGCCATCAAGGGAGCCTCTTTTGTGTAAAGATCAAACCCGCATGAAGTTCTGAGGATTTTTGTGTGAAGTTTCCGACCGTTTCTACCCAAACAAGCTCTATTCTGGTCTGCATTTGCATGTCAAAGACGCGGAGCAAGAGCGAGGTAGAAGTGGCCTTTTCAACACCTTGAGACCAAAGTGCCGTTATCAGGCCGAGGGGGGCTCTGAGGGAACATGGCTGGGGAGATAAGAGGGCTACTGCTGGAGGCGGGAGACACACAGCGAGGAGACTGATTAATCCCTATTCATGTAACAGGCTAACTCTTATCAGCTTGTAAAAAGAAGAGAAAAAAAAGAGTTCAGTTTGAAAGGCTACTGAAAGTGCTTAGCTTGAGGATATGCTATGGGTTGATGCGTGATGCCTGTTTACTGTCTTCCAAAGTATTTTTAGATTTTCTTAGGATCGCTGTTTCTTTTCACACTACATTTATTCACAATCAGATCTCGGTTTCCAACCCCTTATTTTCTGTTTTTCTGTTTTCCTGATCACATCCACGATAGATGCACAAAATAATTGTCCACTTACATAAGAGCTATTCCCCTGTCTGTAAACACTGCTGTCCCAGTACAACCTGGCAGTACAAGTAACTTCACTGCTATGTTCAGTACTGTGAAGTACTCTTTGCACACTGACATAGGAAAATGCACTCAGAGGTATTTTATATGTGAGGCTTTACACTGAAGCACAGCGAGTGGATGCACATTTGTACCCAACTAGAAATGGTGGAATTTAATGGAAATACAGCCCTTTCAATCTACTGTACCTAACAATGCTGCCATTGTACCAGCCTGTATGTCATTCGTGCAATGTGAGATAAAGTCAAGGCAGGAGAGCTTCATGTTCATCCCATCTCCAGTATGTCACGGGGATATCATTCAGCCTAGTATGGTTTTTCACTGCCATGGTGCAAAGCATGGTGTGTTTTTCCATTATATATTGTCAGCAGTTCAATTTTATTATCCTTTCAAAGTGGGGAAACAACAAATATGTTTGGGTGTCTTATCAGAATGCTTCTATAATATATAGCACTGTAGAGGTCTGACTGGTGACATCGCTCCTACTCTAAGGGGGCAATCTTGATGATTTGTGTCTCATTTCTCGAGATTCTCCTGTGTCCATGTATTCAATCATCTTATTTTCTTCTGTAGGTTGAGAATGTTAAGAGTGTAAAAGTATCCCCGTGTCCCTAGAAAGATCACGTACAATAGAGAAGTGATAAGCAAGGAAATAATAACCTGGGAGGAAAAAGGAAAGGTCTGTTTCCTAAGATCAATATGACCCCTAAATCTTCCCCTTTCTCCGCAGCGTCCGTGTGTGATGAACCTGGAGCGCGGTGAGAGAGGGGAGCGTCCTTCGCCGAGAGGCCTGGAGATGGAGCCTCGTACCGGGGGGAAGTTGGGGAAGATATCCATGGGCTTCCAAAGGAGCTCCACCTCAGACGATGACTCTGGCTGTGCCCTGGAGGAGTACGCCTGGGTGCCACCTGGACTCAGGCCTGAGCAGGTAGGGTTATGGCCTGTCAGATATCACCACACGTATGAAAGCTTTTGACCATTTGACCAAAAAAAAAGGAGAGTAAAGAATAACACTTTCAGGTTAAGATGGAAGTGGAATGTAATTATGCCCACCTTTCTGTAACCTTTCTCAAAGGTTGTAAAATAGATGACAGGAAAAAAAAGTTTCTCTTGATCAGCATGTTGACGACAGAAAAGAGAGCATTGCCTGGACAGTCCCTCTCTGGACCCGAGTAGCAGTGCAGCAGTAAAGCGCTATGGCTTCAGAGCATGCAGTACATGCAGCTACACCTGTAGGTTTGCCTCATATGGTTTTCATGTGTGTGTGAGTGCTAGTGTGTGTTTAAGACACACATGTTCACAGCACAGCTCACTCAGCGATGACCGTTTGACGTCCCCCTGTATTTTTCCGGGGCAGAAGGCACCCAGTCAACACACAATTTTGCCCATATTGTCTCTGCCCTGTCGAGGGGAATCAAACGTTACACTTTTCATTCCCTTGCTGTCTCTTTGTGTGTGGAGAGATTTCCCGGTCAGGAGCGTCTGACTGGATTGAGATGGACAGTGTTTGCCCCACAGTGTCACAAAAGGAGGACACACATAGTAACAGTCATTCTCCTCTGCCTGACTGAGAGCAAAGAAAGGGAAGCCTCTTCTCCTCTCCTCTCCTCTCCTCTCCTCTCCTCTCCTCTCCTTACATCTGTGTCATGATATCTGTCTGTCTCTGTCTATTTTGGGCCTCTGTCTGTCTTTCCTTCCCCCTCCACCCCTCCTTTCCTCTCCTCTCCTCCCCTCCAGCCCCGTCTAGCCTCTCAACAGTGTTATTGGTATTGTGGAATGTTTATCAGATCATATTAAACGACAGTCATCTGTAGCGAAGCCGTAAAACAAACTGCAGCCTTTCATGTTCAACGTCTCCCGTCTATACATACTGACATTCAGTCACTTTTATATGAAGGTGTTGAGACCTTTTACACACACACACACACACACACACACACACACACACACACACACACACACACACACCCACTCTACCTTTACAACCATGGTCAATCTAGCATCTTCTCTTCGTTACTTCGATCGCTCCCCTCCAGCTACACTGCAAGAAATGGCAATTTTAGTCTGATGTTCGGTCTTAAATTATTATTTTACTTAAAACAAAAAATGTAAAACAAATGAGATGAGAAAATGTCACTTTTCACTTGTTTCTATTTTTTTTAAAGTGTGTTCTCGTTCATCCATCCTCAGGTCCAGATGTATTTTTCCTGTCTTCCGGAGGACAAGGTGCCGTACGTCAACAGCCCGGGAGAGAAACACAGGATCCGGCAGCTCCTCTACCAGCTGCCCCCACACGACAACGAGGTAGAGAGAGAGAGAGAGAGAGAGAGAGAGAGAGAGAGAGAGAGAGAGAGAGAGAGAGAGGTTGATACATTTCCTTCAAACGGTCACATCCCACATCACATGGTACAAATGAGAAACTGAGAAATGGACATGATTCCGTCAACTAGCGTCTAGAGAGGGCAAGAGAGAGATTCCTAGATCACCAACATGGTAAAGAGTTCAAGGGAAATAGCACCCTCATAATATTCTCATCCACAGAATGATCATGTAAAAGCAAAGTGCAAAAGAAAGAAAAAATAATAATAATAATAACAAGAGCTAAGGAGAGAGAGAGAAAGGATTTTTTTAAACTAACTTAAACTAAACTCAGTTAACTAACTAACCTAAACTAAACATAGCAACAGTAAACATGCATGATGCAGTCCCCCTCACAGCCAATCAGTAACAAATAAGACTCTTGTTTTGACCTGTAATTGCAGTCCGCTCTTTGGGCCAATTCATTTTTTTCAAAATGTGAGATGCATCAGTGCCAAACAGTTGTGTCTCAGATATCGAGCATACATGACGGCCCCACCTTAGGCCAACTGGTGTACATTTATTTTATTAAAATGCTGAAACACAGTAGTCAGATGCATCATTCCCCCAAGTTTCAGAATCAAAATCTGATCAGCGGTGTGAGAGATATCACACTTGATGGACAATTGAACCGAAGGAGATCAATCTATAGTCCTAAACTAAACTAAACTAGACTAGACTACACTACACTACACTACACTAGACTAGACTAGACTAGACTAGACTACACTAGACTACACTAGACTAGACTAGACTACACTAGACTAGACTAGACCAGACTAAACTAGACTACACTACACTACACTAGACTACACTAGACTACACTAGACTAAACTAGACTACACTACACTAGACTACACTAGACTAGACTACACTACACTACACTAGACTACACTAGACTAGACTAGACTAAACTAGACTAGACTAGACTAAACTAAACTAAACTAAACTTAACTACAGCAGGGATCATGAGCACCAGTCACTTTCGCTGACTAAAGCTTGACGTCAGACGGCGTCAGGCCTTTTCTAGTAAAGCCAAGACAATCGCCTCGCATTCCCTTGGTCCTTTCAGCAAGAAAAAGCCCCTTTGACAGTAAAGCCCACGTCAGCTTCTTCCCTATAATAGATTTATGGTATGTAAACCAGCGCTCCTTTTGCATCTTTGTTAGTAGAGTTTACATGAGGAGATACGGTGGAGGGGTTATCACCGGAGGGGAGGGAAGGGGGGCTACTGCCTGACTGAGGTGGCCTGTGCATACACACACACACGCACACAAAAGATACACATCACACACACTCAACACACACACAGCATTTGACTGAGCGGTTTTATGATGTTTGTTGGCAGACCTGGAGGTTGAGGAAGCAAACTGCTGGAGGATTCCTTGCATAACTGTGGTTAACTAGGATAAGCACTCTGTGTGTGTGTGTGTGTGTGTGTGTTGTGTGTGTGTGTGTGAGACAGAGAGCGAGTGTGTATATGTGTTTGTGTGTGTGTGTGTGTGTGTGTGTGTGTGAGCATACACTCGCCGGCGTCGTTTGCCGTTGTTTAGAGAACAACCGAGTTGGTTGTTAGGATACTCCTCATCTTTTATCTGCGCCTTCTTCATCATCTCTAAACACAGAGGAAGGGTTTGTGTATCGCTCACGCCATCCTTTCAACGCAGCCTTGAGGGGAATTAGCCCGGACTAAACACTTTTCCCACCATATAAGGGCTGCGCGTGATGTACTTGC
This sequence comes from Hoplostethus atlanticus, assembly GCA_034670405.1. NCBI lineage: Eukaryota > Metazoa > Chordata > Actinopteri > Trachichthyiformes > Trachichthyidae > Hoplostethus > Hoplostethus atlanticus. Next base: position 1,832,391 of record JAXDDX010000026.1, read on the forward strand.
CCAAAGTTGCATGCAAAGATGAAAGCTTATCCATCAATGGTTATGGGTGGAACTACTCTCCCCTTTTCCCCCATTTCTATTTTTCCTTTTCTCCTTCACTTTCCCCGTCTTCCTCTCTTGCTCTTTCTTCACCATAAATTGGTCCATTCTTTCTTTTTGTCAACCTCTCTCTCTCTCTCTCTCTCTTCCAGGTGCGCTATTGTCAGTCTCTGGTAGAGGAGGAGAGGAGGGAGCTCCACATGTTCAGTGCCCAGAGGAAGAGGGAGGCGCTGGGGAGAGGAACACCCAAGATCCTGCCCCGGGCCCTGCAACATACCCGTTGTGAAACTGTAGGTGACACACACACACACACATGCCGTGCACACTCACTAATCTTCTACTTCCCTCATTTAGTGCTCATAGCCATAAGGCAAGCTACCAGTTACAAGGATAGCAACTGGTGGGCCTTAAGTTATTTATATAGTGAATAACTGACACCCACCATCCTATCCCAACGTGTGGCAGCCTGAGGCGCGATCCTGATTGGCTAATGCAATGATTTTAATCATGGACATAAACTTCCTCATTAGGAGGAGAGAGGAAGTGGGGAAATTGGGAGGCTTGCGCTCAAGCTGAGCGGAGAAGTTAGTTCCCCGCGTGGATTGTGGCCAATTTCCTGCCATCCATCCACATCTCAGCAAGGCACACTGCAAAAAAATGTCCATCATAACAAGTAATTCTTTCTCTGAGTCTTAAATCCTATTTTTCCTGAAACAAGTGAATATATGTCAGTAGGGTGAGATAATTTGTGTCAGTGGAGTAATAGTTTTTAAACACTGAACTTTAGTGAACCAGCGTTGCGGTGTAGCAGAGGCATATGCTGTGAGGTGCAGTCTGAAAGACAATGATCTTTTTTATTTACTTTTAAAGGGTTTGCATTTTTCAGCATTGCCCCGCTTAACATGTATACAGTTACACATATGGGAGCTGCCCGACGCAACCACAGTCTCGTACTGTTGGCCACTGAGACGCTCTACTGGAGCAAGTCACGGTGCGTTCACAGAGCGAGCGAACACGATCAACAAGTAATTTCCTATAGAACTGAGCCACCAGGGAAACTCGGTCGATGTGAGGATGACCGACAAGCTTGTCAGCCGAGAAAGGTCGGCCGCTGTTGAACACTCTGCGGTCATCAGCTGATATGATTTCATACTATGAACAACAGTTCAAAATGGACGAGAGGTTGATTACCACTCAAAGCTTCCCAGTTCTCTCTCAACTTATATTTGGATGACTTGCAGAACGGTTGTAGCCATTGTTGAGGTCGACGGTGAGCTTGAAAGTAATTATATTGATTTGTTTTCTGTTCATTTTCAATTAATGATTTGCTTGTTCAAAATGTTGTGGTTCACGACACCGCTACATACAGTAGATGCAGTGTACACTCGCAGCGGGAACGCCCTGTTATGGTTACGCAGCTTGCTGAACGGCATTTTGATGGTAGTTGCTCGGGGAGGAGAGAAAGATCTGGGCTCCATTTTGAGAGTCTGGCTGCAGCTACCGTGCACTATGAAGAAATATGACACTTGAAACTATTCACAAACCTGCATTTCATTTGGTGATTGTGTTTTAAACATAAACTCCAGCGGCATTCAAACCATCCTTGATCCTTTTTCCCAAAAAACATCCTTTCCTCTGTAATGATCTTTGCCCACTGGCTTGCAATGAAACAAACATGAATATTAGTGCTATGTTGCTTTTGGCACACCCAGCCCAGACCAGTGACTAAACCACATCCTCTTGAGAGGCCGTTGGCCCAGCACAGTGGGTTGGTGGGCGTCCCTGCCAGGCATGCCGTACAGGAAGAACAGGCCCGGCCATGTTGATCCCCTGGGACAGCAGATGTGGTCCATCACCACTCAAACACAGAGACACACACACAGGGATGCAAGGTCAAACACACGTTGGTCCGTGCATAGTAACATAAACATACACACACAGGCTCACATGTATACACACACACACACACACACACACTTACACATACTGCACATGCGTGTATTCACAGATATGTCCTTTATGCACAATCACACACACACACACACACACACACACACACACACACACACACACAGTTTCTTTCTACACCCACCCACACACTTTGTCAGGCTCCAGTTTCCTGGTGCCGTAACTCCAGGAGACACACGACACCCCTGCATCCAAGGCCCCTGTCCACCCTGGTAATAATGGTTAACAGCTGGGTATGGTATCCCGTCGCTGCCCATGGTGTCTCATGGCTCTGCCGGGTTATATAAAGATTCACGAGTGAATGTTCAGACATGCTCTACCGATCTCTGTGGAGTCATATGATCTTTGGACTCAGGACCAAATGCCATGTGTATTCCCTTTAAACCTCCAGCGCAAGACAACAAAAACGCTTTCTAGAGACAAACACCCAGGACCATGAATAATTGAAGACTTTCATGCCAAAATACGATAGACACCAAAAGCAAAAGTGATGCCTACCCTTCCAAATGATTGCTGACACAAAAGCAAAGCGCATTATGGGTTACAATTAAAGTTATGGCTCACCTTAAAGCCTTTGAGGACAACATATCTATGTTTGGAGGGTTAGATTCATGTCGTTCATATCATATATATGTATTTGAAGGGCTCACTACATGTTGATATTTGAAGGGCATCTACAGATAAGTTGACATCAAGAGTTCTGTTCCAATACACTATAACATATATCCATTCGGAAAAATATCAGTAATGGAGGGTCATCAGTAGTATGTGTCTCTACTCTTCATCAAAAGATTCTATCCATTGTTCCCATGTTACTGATGCTGTGTTTCTGGTGTGACCAGTCATCACTGAAGGATACAGATCATATTCCATTGGCACTTACAGTATGATCACCTGTTGTTTAGCCATCTTTGTTTTAGCCTCGGTTTGACGGAAACATCATCAGAGAGGCGATGGATACATTTTGAATAGATAGGCATTCCTCATGTTTCACAGGCATCAACAGATCTATTGTGAATAGACATCCCCGTATGATTTTATCTCTGTAATGTGTTGCTCAAGTTTCATTCTCAAGGTAGCATACTCATCAACAGATTATCCCAGATCAGTTTGAAACAGATATCTGTAATCATATTCTCTACATGAACCATATAAACCATCACATAACAAAGGTCCAACCCTAACACTATGTCCCACAACAGCCAATACTGAAGTCTCCCTGACCAAAACATTAAAGTAATTAAAAGTAAAAAAAACAATAATCATCTGTTGTTTGTGTTTGGTCGCCAGTGTGGCGGAGGCATCAACGGAGGGGAGATGGCCATCTTTGCGTCCAGAGCAGGGCCGAGCCCCTGCTGGCACCCGTCATGCTTTGCGTGCGACACGTGTCACGAGCTGCTGGTGGATCTGATCTACTTCTACCAGAATGGCAAGATCCACTGTGGAAGGCACCACGCTGAACTGCTCAAACCACGATGTTCCGCCTGTGACGAGGTAGGTAGCAGTAGTAGTAGTAGTAGTCATAGGAGTAGGCAATAGTATTAGTTACCAAATAGCGACCAAGAGATTCTTTTGCTGAGATTTGTCTAAAAAAACGTGCTCAATAGTGGGAGGTAAAACCTTATTCTTTGCAATGTCAGTACCATGGTCTACCCATAGAGCGACACCGGGAATGGGCCCTCTAATCCCGGGGGTGTTAGTGCCATTGAGCTCCACAGGACTAACAGCTGTACGTGTGTGTTTCCCCCTCAGATCATCTTTGCGGATGAGTGCACGGAGGCAGAGGGCCGTCACTGGCACATGAAGCACTTTGCCTGTTTCGAGTGTGAGGCGCTGCTGGGGGGCCAGCGCTACATCATGAAAGATGGCCGGCCCTATTGCTGTGGCTGCTTTGAGTCACTCTACGCAGAGTACTGTGAGGCCTGTGGCGAGAACATTGGTGAGTCAAAATTGTTTTGAGTTTTGGAAATATCTTATCGACACCTTAAATGAATAGTTCTGTTTAAGAGCTACCCTTTGTGGGGGCCTACATACAAGATCAAACACAAGATCCTGATATGAACTCATGCACTGCTTCACTGACTAGTGTTTCTATTTTACTTTTACAAAAATCCTATTCTTACAAACTCTTCTTCCCTCCATCCCATCATCATCTAGGTGTGGACCATGCCCAGATGACTTACGAAGGTGTCCACTGGCATGCCACAGACCAGTGTTTCTGTTGTACCCAGTGTAAGACCACCTTGCTGGGCTGTCCCTTCCTGCCCAAACAGGGTCGCATCTATTGCTCCAAGGCCTGCAGCCAAGGTGAAGACATCCATGCCTCCGATTCATCTGATTCTGCCTTCCAGTCGGCCCGCTCCCGTGAATCGCGGCGCAGTATCCGCATGGGGAAGAGCAGCAGGCCCGGTGACCAGTGGAGGCAGTCACAGCTGTTTAACCCCCCTGCCACCGTCCCCTCATCGGAGTACAAGTATGGGGATGGAGAGGGTGATGGAGATGTAGATAGGGACATTGATATTGTAGGGCGTAAACTGGCCCGTCTAGGCCTGGAGGAGGGGAGGTTCTGGAGGGAGAGGGAGGAGCAGGAGGCCGGGGGAGAAGAGGATCCGGAGGAGTGGGCCCAGCATGAGGACTATATGACTCAGCTCCTGCTGAAGTTTGGTGACCGTGGGATGTTCCATCAACCCCAGCAGCCATCCCCGGAAGCCCCCAGCCCTAGCTGTGACAGAAATAGGCTGATAGGGTTCTCCGATCCCTGGTTGAAACCTGACACTACATCTATGGGGGTTACTGCGTCCTCCCCCAGCCCTGCCAGTCCCACGCAGAGTCAGACTTACAATCAATCCCGAAGCAACAGTCTTAGCCCTGGACTGATGAGTAAGACGCACCTCCCTGAGATGTACTGGGCCCAGTCCCAGGATGGGTTGGGTGACTCTGCCTATGGGAGTCACCCAGGCCCAGCCAGTGCCAGGAAGATCCAGGAGCTGGAGCTGGACCAGGATCAGGACCAATCTGGGCCAGGAAGAAAAGCCTTCTGGCAGGACCCCAGGCAGTGGTATGAAGACTCCCTGGAGTGCATCACTGATGAGCTGAGGAAGGCAGAGCAGGGTGTCGGAGACTCCATGGACTCACTGGCTCTCTCCAACATCACTGGTAAGGACTAATGCTGTACATGGATTTATAGGTTAGTTAAGAGTTCATTTTCTTTCGATAGATAACAGTTATTCCATATTATGTCTTTCTCCCCTGCTTGCTCTCTGGCTCTCTCAGGTGCATCAGTGGATGGAGATGGTAAGGATAGATCTATACTCTACTCCCTCCATGGTCTGCAGGATCCCTCAGAGCCTGTTGATGACTGCGAGAAGATGAGCAACATGGGAACCCTTAACTCCTCCCAGCTCCACCACAGCACCAACTCCCTCAACCTCAACTCGGAGCTGGACCACCAGAGGGTGGCCATAGAGGAGGAGGAGGAGGAAGAAGACATAGAGGATGAGGTAGCAATGGCAATGCGGGGAGGTACAGCAGGAGGACTTCTCTCATTGTCTCCTCACCAGGAGGGCATCCCTCCTTCTTTCCTCCACACCCCAGCTCTGAGGAGGAGCAAGTCTCAATCCAGGCCTCCTCAGATGGTCAAGTTCTCAGAAGACACTGTGGACAATGGATATAATGGTGGCATTGAGGCGAACATTAGACCGCACCCCATGAGTGAGAGGCCACAGCGGAGGGTGTACTGCCTGGACGAGCCGTCCCGAGAACGAAGCCGCCCAGCCAGCCACCATGGGCGCAGCAGGCAGCATCACCACCAAGGCAGGCACCGCAGGAGTCGCAAAGCCCGCTCAGACAACGCTCTCCACATGGTGCCTCCGGAGAGGGCGCAGAGGCCCTTTGAGCACCAGCAGCATGGTTTGGTAGATCCTCAGGGTGGTGCTCTGTTCACCCAGCCTCCCTCACACAGACTGCCCCTGGCCTACTCCCAAACCCGGTCTGACTACACCCTCCAGAGCTCAGCACAAGGAGACCCACGGGTTGAGCATTTCATGGGCCTCTACAAAGATGAGGATGACTGGTGTTCTACCTGCTCCTCCTCTTCCTCAGACTCTGAAGAGGAGGGCTATTTCCTGGGCCAGCCAATCCCTCAGCCTCGGGCTGCCGGCCGCTACCAGTACTACGCTGAGGACTACCCCACTAGGGTCACAGCCCTCTCATCCCAGATTCACGGCTCACGGACTCCTCGTCGGAAGAGCCACCGGGCTAAAAACTGTATAATCTCTTAACAGCTCAGACTGATAACTTGGGCTATAGTTACATTATGTGCTGCACTACACTAAGCAACAAAATCTGATTTTCTGATCATATGACACTTAAAGTGATTTGGCACAGACCAAATTTGTGTGTACAGGCAGGCATGTTGAAACGACCTGGTGCCTCATTCATAACTACTTGGTCTCCTTGGATTTCATCCTCAACTCAATTGTAAGGTCATTTTCAATAAGTAGCAAAGGTAGCTTGATTTCTCAAACTGTGAATCAAGCCAAGCAGAAGCCTATATTATGACAGAAAGCAATGGAAAGATTGGATCTGTGCAACATATAGTCAGAAAATCAGAGGTTTTTGTGTTTTTGTGTGCAAATCTGTCCTAGATTCTGGGACTTTATTTTCTAGCACTAATATGATGCGTGGACTGGTGAATTTGGAAGCTGCCTTTTGAAATAACTCCCTGACCAGTAATGGACATTGGTTACAGCTTGCTTTTGGACAGTGGACACTAAAGTTATGAACAGACTTTGAAATAGTGAAGACATTTACTCGTAAACATTTTTCTCATTTCAGCATTTGCCAATAAAATATATTTGGTTTTCCATGTTTTATGATCAGTTGAAAGTATTGGAGCAAAACCGTTGTGTACATTAAAATGGCATCACACACAGAGAGGTTGATAATTAAAGTAGCATGTAGAAACTAACCAAATAATTATTTAATACCTAATAGTACAAAATGATAATGTATATACTAAGTTAAGATTTTATTACTGGTATTTTTATATCTTTGGTTTGAAGAAATGTTTCTTTTTAAGTGTATGATAAAAAATGGCAGTTGTAATCATTGACAAACTGACCTCATCAATGTTTTATGAGAAACAAAAAAAGTGCCACTACACAAACCGTATTCTTCACAGTAAAATGTCATGTTACCTGGTAGTACTGTCTATTCTAACATATATTCTCCACAATACTCACTATTGGTGTACAAAATATAAAAAGAAATCCCCTCTTTTACCATATTCAGCCCGACTACTCACTACCCTTGCTCTGTCATAACCAGTAAAATGCTTTGTGATGTAAAGAAGCTTTTAATAAATACTCTCTCAAAAGCGTCATTAAAGATTGTCCAATTTCTGATTCTCGACACAATTCATTTCAAAACGATATATTTTTCACAACCTCAATTTTTAGATATTCCAGATTCATTGCAAAGTTTACACTCTTTTACACCCAGCCAATAACATTACTGATGCTTAGTGGTGTACAATTCTCTCCCATGTTCAAAGTGTAGTGGCAATTTTCCAGACCGGTGCTTAAAATGTTTGTTTTTTTCTGGTTTTGCATTCCTTTAAAAGACTTTCAAAATCATTTTCTATACTTTTCCATACTTTTCCATACTTAGTCAGCTTAGGAAGCCCTCCTGCTGGAAGTTCCAAATTTGATTCTTGAAGTAAGGGTGGCATGGTTTCCTGATGGCTAGACTATGTGACTGTCCACACTGACATCTCCAATGACAATATGTATGTTTCAGAGGGATATGCAATGAAACAAATTACTAATTTGTGCTTATTATTGCCATTCAAATGCTGTTTAAAAGCATCATCACAGATAACTCTGAATGTAATTACCAATGAACTTGTGTTATAGATTACAATAAAGCATGAAAATTAATAGAATAGTTTTACTTAATTTTTCAAAAACATCTCGTTTTGCACAAAGCCTTTTTTAGAAATAATATAGTAAACAAGCTTTGTACATTACAGATTTAATTAGAGAAACAGAGGATGTAACGGTTCAAACAAAAAATGAAAAAACAAACAAACAATGAAAACAATAGTTAACATATCCAGACCATACAGACTTTATACAAGAATGCAGCACTGTCGTGCATTTAGCAGCACCAAGTCATATACATCTGACTGCTACAAAATCAAATTTACGTCGCTGGACATACCACAAAACAATTCAATGTGTCTTATCTGGCTTTTCTATTGCCGTGGATGGAAAATGTGATCACAATTGGAGGACTGGCAGTACTCTCTCAACAACTGGTTTTCATCATGAGAGGTTAACCAATGAAACCCATATTGAGCATTTCCATGGTAACACAAGACTACCAGCTTTTCAAACGTTATTACCAATGAGAATAAATTAGATCGAGCGAGACTTGACAGAAAAATGTATCTTTAAAGGACATTTTGTAATTAATACCCTTCCGTGGTGAATGACAAGACAAAAATGCCTGTCTTTAGATTAAGAAAAGGGATGTGTTCAAAACTAACACTGTTCATCCCAACATTGAGTGCAACAATACATTTTCTATCCATGCCGAGTTGTTCCTTGGGTTGCTGTGCTGTAGTGTAGACACAGTCCATGTTTGACTTTATATAGAAATCCAGCAACCCGGGAATCAATCCAGATATCCATCATGTCCCGCAATCAGCAGTCCTTTACTGACTAATTCCATGCTCAATCTCACGTAAACCGACCAGATCTGGCCAACGTGTCAGTAAGACGGGCCGTGATCAGCCCCTGTCTTGGTTACAAAGTTTGTGATTGGACAAGGACAAAGAGGGAGTGGGCGGGTCTCAGACGGAAGCATCTGGCTGCCGTACCACTTCATCCAGCTCGTTGATGAAATGTTTTAGGTCCTCCAGGCAACGTTCGCGGATCTCCCCGAGATTCTCCCTGAGGGGAACCTGCAGCTGCTTCTCCAGGTTGGGATCCTTGGCTACAAGCATCTTCACCACCATGCCGAAGGTCTCGCAGTCCTGGCGGTACACCTGGATGCGTGCGGGAACGGGAAAATTATATTGGATAAATGTAAAAACCAATAGGAGGTTTCAGATGCACGACTCAAAACCAGAGAAAGACAAATGAGGTGCACAAGGTTTGAAAACTTTACACCCAAAAGGCTTGGATGTTGTTGAATGTGGCTTGAATCACATTTTTAGTGGCAATAAACAGCACACAAATAGAAAAACAAGCTAGTCATTTGTAGGTAGATTTAGGCCTCAAAAGTACCAAGAGGCCAAGGTCATGAGCTATGAGAGAAAAGGTCTAACTGAGAAGGTGAAAACTTGCTTCCTTCCTGCTCTACCTGGCGTCTAGGTGTAAATACGCCGGCATCATTGAGTCTGAGCTGATCACTCTGGTGTTAACACACAGCACCTAGTGTCAAAAGATAAACACGTCTCCTCTAGAGCTCAATAAGGGTCCTTTCTATTGGCTACGCTGGCCCAAGAGCCAATAAAACCCCTTTTAAGCAGTGGCTCTGAGGCTTATAACAGGTGTTAAAGGGACAATGAGGAAGAGGTGTTGGAATCTTGTTTGGGAGCTGCTATTTCACACCGAGCCTCCAATGTCTCATAAACCAGTAGAGAGAGCCCGCTGCTGACACACAAAGCAGTTGGATTTTGCTTGTTAACTGCATCTTGGGTTTGTGGAATACTCCAAAGAGGTTTTACTGTTTCAAACTCTTTATCCTTCAACAGAACCTAGAAACATGCACTCACAAGAAAAGGGTGGTGGGAAAAAAACACAGGTGGAAAGTACCAGGGTGAAGTAAACAAAAATAAAAGCCTGTAGCCTCAGGACATGCCCGCCGATGGATACCCACACAGAAGATGACCATCTCAATCATCTACCTCTCCCCTTGGAATCAACTTTCCCACGTGCCTTTAAATACTTAGTGTGTACGTGTGTCCCGATCACATTAGCACAACACCTTAGGGAGTTTTGTGAATCCGGGTGCAGAGGTTTATGGAGTATGATCGGGACGAAAGCGCTGCCCTTGAGCATGGCACTTAAACTTAAATTGCCAACCTCCAGAAGAGCTGCTCAGCATTAAAAGAGCATTAAAAGACTGGGCAGCTCCAAGGGGTGAAATGTGGGTAACTGAGTGTGAAATGTGGCATTGCTGAAAAAGAAGCAACACAAAAACACAGGAAAACAATATTCTTCCTTTACAAAAGAAATGGGAAATCTAAAAAAAGAGAAAAAAGAAAATCACATCCCTGAAGCGAAGAGAAAATATACGTTGTTGCACAGAAGATGACGACGATGAGGAGTCTATTTTTTCCCAGATGGACTGAGTGTGATGTCCCTGAACTCTTAATCAACTCCAGTCTAGACATGACTAACTGACAGACCTCAGGGAGACACACACACACACACACACACACTGCCTCTGCTATCTATTCCTCTCCACCTTTGGCTTATCGCTATATTGCTCCATTAACATCTTTCACCCGCTAGTCTCTCACACATTATCCCTCTCTGTCTTTCTCCCCATCTCTTCCTCTCCCATCTCGATGTCCCAGACTCTCTCTCCCCCGAGTGAACGGAAGTGAATTAGCTCACCGATATTGCTGCTCATTAAGTCAGGCATCATGCCATCACCGAGAGACTCAAGGCAGAGACGGGGGCAGACTCCAGTTTCGAGGGATATGTGTGGGTATGTGTGCTTTTCCTGTGTGTGTAAAATAAGGACAGCCAACGGGGAGTTTCAGTCACTCGCCGGATACTAACAGCGTCCGCCGTGCTGCAGGGCGTTCTAACTCCCGGGCTTATTTATAGCTCTTCACAATGCTGCTGGAACATAAAGTATGTTTCGAGAGCAGAGGACAAACCATAAAGCGATGGGCCGTCATATGGAGTTAACACACTTGCAATAACAGATGGCGAGGTTTCCAAAAGCTGCATTACACTAGGATAACATTGCTGTAGTTGAAATAAAAGCCATGTATCTGCAAAAATAGCAGGAATAAAAAGGAAAAAGGAAACTTCAGTGACATCAATGTGTTTTCAGAAATTATACAATGGAGTTGTAACAGGTTTGAAATTGTGTCTGGAATTCTGAGGCCTTATAACATAGATTGAACCAAGCCCTGTCCTTCTCATATAACCAACTGAGAGACTTCACTGAAGATGATACCTGATGACGGAATGAGATCATCATTTCTTGTCAACTACCTCAAACCAAAAGATTAGTTTCATCTTTTGAATGTTGAGGTCATAGCCATGAGGATTGCTACGTCTTGACGAACATAAAATGCTATTGGCATTGTGAGTACAGTGATCACAGTTTCTAGTTTGTAGGGTGAAGTGAATCTAACACTGGGATAAATCCAGGTACATGAAATCTGTGGCAATCATAATGCTACAGACAGACAGACAGACAGACAGACAGACAGCCAGCCCGCCCAGTGGTAAAACTAACACACTTTCTCCTCTTTCAGTGTTTCTATAGCATATGTACAGTTCTCAAGTACCTCTTACAGTAAATTGACTCAATCAGAAGATGTTACCCAACAGTTAGACAAACCCACCTGCCAAAGCAAAATGGCAGTGGCCACTGTCTTTATTGGGCTGAATTTAGCAGCAAAAGCACCCTCCAAGCCATCTTTCATGAATGTTGTATGTTCTTTTTTAACAACTGATGACAATACATTTATTTTTATCAACTTCTTTGAGGAAGTATCCAATCACTGTGCTCATAACAACTACTAGGAACACAGGGAAAGTGGTTCTTAGATAACAATGTGCTGAAACTGTATTTCCTGTATTCGAACGCACTTCCTGAAACCCCTCCCCTGTTATCCAATCAGGAAGGAAAGGACCTGCTCTTGACTCTGGGCGGGGGTCGGTCTAGAGTGTGTGCCCGTCTCAGGGTCCCTCCACATCTATCAATTCAAAATGTCTTACTTTTCTAAATCTTAATTTATATATGCTGTAATAAGTATATGATGATTGCGGCTGGGCAATAAGACAATTCATCTATGGCAGAAGATTACAAGAGGGAGTGAGGGTTTGCTTGATGTCTGAAAGGCAGTGAGAGAAAAAGAGAAAGGGCGGGACATCTGGGGGCCATGGTCTATTTCTGCCATCTTTGTACCTGCTAGAAAAATCAGTGAGGCTTTAACAGTCTACAGCCTCTGTAGAGGAGATCAACACTAATGTCTTTGACAAATCTATTTACATTACTCAACAAACGAAAAAGAAATCCCTTTGTATCACAGACGTGACTATATAGAACTTAATATCCTTTATTGCCTCTCATGCCTTGTCACTCACTGCAACCAGTTACTCTGTAGCTGCAGCCAAAGTCAACTTTGATGATGAGAAAGGGCTCAGGTTGCATTTCAGCAGACCAATTTCACTTAGCTACACAAACACACACTGAGGCACCAATATGGCACGACCCAGTGGGTTGGCTAGCCGATGATGGAAAGTCCAGTTTGTCATCTCTGAGAAGGGTAGAGACAACTCGTTTGCTGTAAAGGAGATATTGAGACTGGACTCTGCGTGTGTGTTTGTGTGTGTGTATGAGATGGCTAGACCAGATTGGGAGGAAGAAAGCTAAACATCTGGCTGACACTTGTCAAGCGGCTAAACGTAAGTGACTACCACAACAGAAACACTGCTGCAAATTCACAGACCACATGTGAAAGTGACTGTGTTGTTTATGACAGAAAAAGGCTGACTTAACACGGACGCTGAGCTATGTGTGGTAGGCAGGTTGGGAAAATGAATACCAGCCATGAGCCAAATGCTTGTAAAGTTTCATTGCTGGTAAGTTTGTCTACTCTATCAGCCACTAGCCACAGTAACCAACCACCGTTTAAAGGTCATATTCTTCTTTTCAGCCCATTATGTCTTGACTAGATTTGATGTTTTGAGTTTGTGTTCACTGTGATCTATGCTGATGACTGTCAACTAGGTTATAACACTCAAAAGGTTGAGTATTATTCTGCACAACCGTGGCCTACCTACAGAAAATGCATGTGTACTGCAACTGAAGAACAATATCTTCCCAATCTTTTGCAGACTTTTGGTGCAATTGTGAAACTGACATGAAAAATATAATTCATCTTTTTTCCAGACCTTCCTAGTAACCCTGAAAATAGGGAAACTAGCTGGGTGGGCATTTTTGGATTTGTTTAGTTATTTTCCTGACCTGGTTTCTTACAAAGAAAGGCCCACTGACTCACTAAGGGAATGAAATCTAAACAATTGAGCCTTTCATGAAGAAGAGTGAGGGCAGCTAAATAACACACATTGAGAAATGTGAATGGGACGACACGAAGTAGAGAAAGGGAGAAAAGGAGGGGAAAGTTGGAATTGTCATTAGTAATGGATGGGAGTTGGATATCTAGGAACCAGAAATCCTGTGGAAAATCCTGAAACATCACATCCCTGTGACTATGGCATACATTGTTCCAACTCAATTTCCATTTTAAAATTTGATACTTTTTCCAGACCTCGACTTGACTATATTTGAAGCTTATAGCAGGTGTTCAATATGATGTATTCCGACAATGACAAGGTGAGATCAAAGCCAAAAAAGGTCAAAATATATCACAACCATTCTTTATGAAGTGGGTCTATAAGAACATAAAAAAGTGTAGTCGCATGGATACTGGGAATGGACAATAATAATTTCCCAATCTTTTGGTGTAATCCCAATCTTTTCAACTTTGAATACCTGAAACCATGAAATAAAACTAAAACATTACAGCCCTACATATTATATGGTGTGTAAAATGAGAGTGAATGAGAGAAAAGAGAAGGGAGACACAGATGGAGGGGAAAGAGACTGACTATAAAACAGGCCAGAAGCTGCAGTGTCAGCAACAGTATTACAACAGCCAATAGGCTCTGGGACGCAGCTCCATCGGTTCTGCAGTGCAGCTCGATGGGAGGGCCCAGTGCGTGCTCCAGGGCAGAGCTGGCTTAGGTTTAATGGTCCTAGTAAAGCAGCAGTAGCGCCCAGTGGTGCAGGAATGGGGCTTCATTAGATCACCGAGCAGAGCTGAAACCTGGGGTGGTTTCAGTCCCCCCGCCCTTCAATTACAGCATGCACAAATCTATGCCCTGCCCAAACTATGCTTTCATCCTCACATTGTGTATGTGCATGTGTTTGTGTGTCTGTATGTGTGCCTGTATGCACTTATGTTAACTACGTTAGTTTTCAGTATGACCCTGTACCGTTTCGTGGTAACGTCACGGAAACAAATTCCTCTAAATGTAACTGCTGTAGTTTGTGAATTAACTGATTTCTATTCTGATACAATTATCCATGTGTTAGCAAAAGTCCACATGCATGCCCGTGCATGTGTGTATTTGTAAAGACAAGTCAGGCCCTGGGGAGGGATGTGGTGTGTGAGCTGTGTGGGATACTAAGCTGGTGTAGAGACATAATGGCCAGTTGTTCCAGTAATACCAGTCGGGGAGCCAGGGTGGGAGATTAGCAACAGCCACCAGGCAAATGCTAGTAAATTCGGGAAGCTTCACTAAACTATCCGCTACTTTGGCAGGTAACTAACCATCATTTGTAGGCTCTTATTCTAAAAATGATATTTGGCTGGCAAATCCGTGAAAGCAGCTGGTGAATTTAGTACCCACCATTGTGAACGGTGGACAGAAAAGTTCATTTAATTTCCTGCCTTGTTAGGAACAAAATGGGTGGTTGTTCCAGTAATGCCTGTGCAGAACAGAAATCCACGTGTGAGTCAGAGACCCCAAGTACAGAATATGTATGGGAAAGTATGCCAGGGATATATGCTACGCATGCTGCACACTGACATTTATAGCAGTCCCTTACAAATTCCCTCCTTTGGATTGAAAGGATCGTAAATGTCAAACACAGTGATTTTCCAAGAGGACAAACTGACAACCATTCAAGCTACCAAAACTTGTATATACGTTTTACATTTAAAATATATAAATACTAATTGTATACTAATATATGATCCTGGATCCTGTTATGTTCATCTATTACCAGCTGACGGTCAGTATAATGAGAAATTTGAACCCAGATTATGTAGACTGAGGTACAACTACGTGGTTTTATATGTCATAGAATTCAATAAAGCACTGTTAAGGTGGAAGAATGGCCTTGTGTAACAGACAGATCAAAAGTTTGACCCCTGCAATGGTGTGACACTGGTCTCCTACCTGCTCACTCCTTTTAAAACGCTCTGGATAAAAGCGTTAAAAGCTTAAATGCCGAAAATATGAATGTAAATTTAAGACAGCAGAGTTGGGAAGAAGATGGTTTGACACGGCACCTTCTCTATCTCCTGGGCTTTGGCTGCGATGGCCTGGGCTCGTCGCTCCTGGAGATCATCTGCAGACTTCTGGCTCTCCTCCACGACAGCGGCCACCACTGGCTCCTCTTTCTCCCCTTCTGGAGGATGAGCCTCCTCCTAAGAGGCAGAGGTGGAAGGAGGTTTAGCCACAGCTCTAGAGAGCCCTGAGAAGAGTGGGCACAACGGTGGTTTTTAAATGACTTGTTAAAGCAAATGATTTCACAGTATGTGACACATTTTTTTAATAAGCTAGTAGGAGGAAAACCCATGACCAATAACCACATCTGTGTAGTAGCAATAATAACAAAAATATATTGAACTCTCGATATACAAATGAACAAAATCATTACACCATGATGAAAGCAATGGAAAGTTACAGTGATAGAGGAAAATGAAACGGACTGTTGATAGAACTCACTGTGCAATGGGAAGACACAGTAGGTGAGGCACGTGAAAGGAGGAAGCTTAGATACACTACAGCAGCCAAAGCCGAACAGCCAGGCTGAAAACCCAGGATATGCCCTGTGGAAATTAGGGTGTTGTGGATTTATACTAGTTTACTCAGGGAATTAGGATTCCTGGTGAGGAATTACAGCAACCCACAAAAGTGCAGCCAGTGTCTCTGCCTGAAAAGAAAGCATGCCTGTTGGGGCCCAAAGCACGGATACCTATCTCACGACTAAGACAGGAGCTGTATATGATATGATGGCTCAGCTATGGCAGCAGATGTGGATAATCATAGATGGTTTCTTGGTATAACCTGTCTTCCATAATTAAGTTTACGGTTCTGAACTGCTGAGCGGCCACTTCAAGCCAGCAGGGTTAGCCGTCCCCTATGCCATGACATGTACAAATGATCAAATGCTGCTATTTGTAAAGTTCTTACGTGCTATGCCTATGAAGTAGTAGTACTTGCAAACGGCTACACATATTGGTTGATCCACTTAATAAAGCACTCGGTATCGGTGCACCTGTAGTAGAAGAGTCTAGCTCTGATCAGTGCTGCGATCATGTGTGAAGGGGGTTGGGTCTTGGTTACCAGAAATCAATGTTGAGCTGTCTGGAGATGCTGTGGGCCTAATTCAACAAAACATCTGTGATGGGAGGTAGCCACGATCCACTCTCACCCACCTTTACCTCTAACATCCAAGCTAAGTTTCTACATAGGGCCTCTCCTAAAATAGGGGTAGTTACATCGGACCCTTTGTCCTGGTAAATAAGATATCGGTTAAATGCAAGTATATACTGCTTTCAGTTTGAAGCGCTGCAGGAATAGGGAGGGTATCCAAAGACGTCATGAGCGAAACTGGAGCGAGTGGACTGGAGACTCCGGTGCTACTGGGAGGGCAGGATGAAAGAGCGAGGGGAGAAATTAGGTCAACTTGGATCACCGCTCAATCTCTCCTGCTCATTTCCTGATGAAACTATTAGGGCTCATTGGCTAAGGGAGCAGAGCTGGCCAACCATGACTAAAATCCGCTCATATACGAGGGGAAACAGGCCACGCACTAAGTCAAATCAAATCTCTAGACGTCTGAGGAAAAAGAAAAAGAAATCACGGAAGATGGTAGGTCACAAAGCCTAGTGTGGTCTAAAATAATAATGCAACTCATAAGGCATCATCCAATTATTTATCCTTCCAAGTCCCCTCCCCCCTCATGCTTGGGAGAGGTCCAGTGTGTGTTTGTGCATGTATGTGAGATCTCGACTGTCTTCAGCGTCCGTGGTCTATGTGAAAAAATATCCCTGTCTGAGTCTTTCACTTCAACTCAACGTTGAATGAGTAACCGATAAGACATTTTTGCTAGTGTGGCAACTTAGGTCAAACAAAGCAAAGGGGTTGAATACGTATGCAAACTCAATTTCTGTCATTTTAATTTAATACTTTCACACACACATTTCTACAATTTTGTTTTCACTTTGATAGAATAGAGTGCTTTGCTTAGAACGGACTAAAGTTGAGGGGTCTGAATACTTTTGCAAGGGACCGTATATGCCTGTACGCCAACCTTTGATTGAAAGCAACAAGTTCACGGCACTTCTCTGGGGGTTGTTGAGAGTCACCCCTGGTAAATCACTAACTGAAGTAGAAGTAGACCAGGCAGGTTGAGGGAAAGTGGGTACACCAAAAAAGAAAATTACAACACTTCTCAAAATAACAGCGTCAGGGGGTGGATTTGTCCTTTAACAGCCAAATCAAAGAGCACAGTCTACTCAAAGTCCTCAGTAATAACAGAAAATAGTGAGGCCAAGTCAATTCACATTTAAAGCATCTACCCGACTCCCTAATCCATAGTGACTCACAGTGAGAGAGCAGTTAAGGGTGTTATGTCTCCCTCAACTAAGGCATAAGATGACGGAAACATTGTCTGTTGCAGGGATGAAACCTTCTGGTGACCTTGTGGTTATAGGACGGGCTCTAGGCCACCCTGGCTCCCAGCCAGAGCCGGAGGTGCTCTTTAGGTGCCCTCTCTTCTGTTCTGTCTGAGATGGCTCCAGAAAGCCTGTGTTTGTGTTTGTTGAATCTCCACAGCAGGCAGGCAGGCAGACAGGCAGTGGCCAGCGCCATTAGTGGAGGCTTTACTGGGGGCACAGCACAGGCCTTTCATCTTGGCCAAGGTTATGGGTTTGTGCCCCGGGAGCAGAGAACGACAACACTGCACCACGGGCTAGATCAAACACAGCAGTGGATTTGGGGGTGGGATGGGTGGCTATCTGGAAAATGCACATTAGCAGGGTCTGTGTGTGAGTGTTTGTTTTTGTGCTGCATCTTGTGATCTCTGATGTATAAAGCATGTGGGTTCAGAAAGATGACTGATGGCTCCCTAAACAAGTCAAAAGGATTATCCAGTGAATATGCAACAGATATGTGTAAACATAAACAGAGTAAGTATTACAAGCTTAGGAACGTTCAAATTGTTTCCAGGACGTTAGATCCTACCCAGAGTAGGACCGCTAACAGCTGCTAAGAAGATAAAATGAGGCTTTTGCTTAGGAGTGAAAACAGGCTTTGACTTACAGGCTTTTTGATCAAATTAGTACTTTCAAGGGTCAGAAATGAACACCCGATTGTGTACATGAAATAGCATTTAAAATGAAATATGTACGTTAATTAATTTGGCCATTTAAGTCAACACAGTTTATGCCTAAGTCATGCCATTTGCCCCACATACAGTCAAAGAGTCTCCATTACATTTTAGGCATTTAGCTGATGCTCTTATCCAGGGTGACTTGAGTGAGCAAGTCTTGCTCGACAACACTTTGATGGAGACATTGGCTGTTGATGGGTACATATTGTTTGTTCCAGGGTTCGAACCCGTAACCGTAAAAGAGTCTCCCTAACCACTAGACCACTGAGTGGCTACATGTGCCGGACAGTAGTCGGTACCAAATACAGTCGGTCATACTCTTTAAGAGAAAAAGGAAACGATTGTTCATTGTAAATGGTCTAAACACCGATCTCAATGAGTTCCACAGGGAGTCCCTCTCGTTTTGTGGCTAAGATCCTGTGATAAAGGTATGACTCAAGCTAATGGGTTAGCCCCTTCATGCCGTCTGGGTGGCCCTAGCCAGACCCACTGGCCCTAGCCACAGCCTAGCCCGGAGCACTTCAGGTTCACTTCACACTGCTTCACACAGATGGAGAAACGTCAGCAAAGCGAGCGTATATTACCTGCGAAGCTGGCATGAGACGTAGAGCATTGAATCTAGATCAGCCTATTTACCCAAGACAATAAAACATATATATTTAAAAAGGCTTAAACATGACTGATGGAAGCTCTTTCAGGGAGCACAACTTGTTCTTTTCTGGAAACTGAGCCTCGTTCCCTACACCATTACAAGCTGCTGTGATTGAAGTCTGCTTACACCACAGGTAAACAAAGCACAGCCCTGATGCCTTTCATGCTCTGCGTGAGGGCCACTTTAAAACCCATTAAAATACTTCAATGGGACTAAACACTTGGAGATGTATAAGAGGGATGGAATTTAAGGAGTTCCAGATGCATTCTGCTGTACAGTGACAGAGGTCAAGTCGACTCTATACGTTAAAGAAGCGAAGAGTTCTTTCCACATTACGAACGGGACTCTGTTGCTTCGGCCTGGCTGGGAATATGGATTTCATGAGAATACTTTCTCAGCTAGCTAGCTAAAAACCATACATCTGCAAAATATTTTTCAGGAATCAAGAAACAAATGCTTATTTTCTCATTGATGCCCAACAAGTGACACCCAAGGTTAATAAAACTCACCCACCACATACAGCACGAAAAATACCAATATTGCAGTTGGGTGTTTTTTTTTCTGCTATAGGTTAGCCTTTTCATTTACTGTAGCTCACCTTGTTTGAGGTTGTGCTCTGTGGAGAGCCATCCCTCGACAGGCCAGGAACTTTGTCTGAGGAAATAAGAGGGACAAAATGGACACATTAAGACTTGATTGAGGGAAGGACTAAGGTGCAGGAAAAAAAATATTGGGAGAGAAAAAAAGGCAAACTAGAGGGACAAGGAAAGAAAAGGAGGACGATAGCAGGAGGAGGCGTAATTCAGTCTGGAAAACCAGACCTGGTACAATTAACACGTCCGGCGTAAGTGAGTATGTGTGGTTATTGGGGCGTTGTAAAGGTGCTGATGTACTGCTCCAGGATCCAGAAATGTACCTGGGCTAGAACATCTGGAACAATCTAGGAAACAGATGGCTCCCCACCATACTCCAAACTCCAAGGGTGGATTCACTGAGAAGAAATACTCACACTGTCCCAAGCCACTTCTCCAACCTCTTCAGATTTCTATTTGTCCACTGGACACCACCTTCTCTCTCAAGCACTTTCTATTGGTCTTTGTTTAGCCACCCAAGGCTTTGTAGCCAGTCAACCATATCTGTGACCATATGAGAACTCTGAGGGCCTACCCTTGGAAAAAAACACCCTCCTGTGGAAACCGTGGCTTCAGGAATATGCATCAGACACTCTATACCCTTCCCCTCCTCTTCCACACACACGACCCGGTGGCATTTTTACGAGGCCTGACAAAGTGGCAGACAGAGTGGGAGAGAAGGCTGGCTGCAGGGCACATTAGAAACGCTCTCTCTGTCTCTCTCTCTCAGGTTACCTGGACTGGGATTGGGTTAAAATGGCTAAGGAACGTGTAGCCCCCCACTGAAAAATCAGACAGAAACTACTAAGTTTAGCGGTAATAACCTTGGTATATTTGAGATATTTGAGATGTCATCTTTCATCATTCTTCTATCAACCCTATAGGCAATAGGGCATATACCATGTTGATATAGTTAAAGCATATTAATGAAACACTGCTCAAAATAATCTATGGTCTCTACAGTCAAGGGACGTTTTTGTCCACTGCCCATTGGCCAATACATCCCAATATTCACCATCCATTTTCACCATTTCTCCAGCTTACCAATTTTTTTTGAATAGAAAAAAAGACTGGCAGGTGATGGCTGGTAGAGTAGTAATTTACCAGCCACAGCCACACTTTACCAGCTGGTGGTTGCTGTTACTTTTTCAACCCGTCTACAACAACTCTATGCTGAACTGTACTTACCAGTAATCTTGCTCAGAGAAAAAGTTTCTTCATATCCTGTGGAAGACCAAACCGCAAAGTCACTGACTGTGTAAACAAAATCTAGGCCTACTGATCTTACTGCAGTCCTGCAAGCACGCTGATATTGCCCTGATGCCTAATCTACTAAAATAGGTTGATGATAAATGATGTTAGGCCCCACTTCAAAAGGAGGTTCCCATCATGCAATTAATTTGAAAACATTATCGCCGTGGCAGCTCATCTGTCATTTTGCCACTTCAACATGATGACCGCTCATCACCTGCGGAGCATACCTCATGAAGAAAACACTATCTAATCTATCACACTATCACAATCTAATGGAAAGTTAATAAAGAGGTGGCCCACGCTGAAGAAGGTAAAATACCTAAATCTACTGGAGACTGGGAGGTTGGGAGGTTCAGATCTATAGAGCCTACACACCACATGCAGCAAACAGGGAGGCACCCCAGCACTTATTTCCCAGTCCAGTTAACCAAATCTAAAATAGGATGCTAGTCATGTCGACTTATACATATTTGGCTGTTTGTCAATAGACTGTCAATGAAAATAATTAATAACTTTGACATGCTAACAGGCATAAAGAGACTTAGACATAGACTTTTGGCCTTGCTAGCAATTTAGCTGCATGCCGCAAGTGCCTGCATGTGTCTATAGGCTAGTATAGAACAGAGAAGGAAGATTAGCAAAAGGGACTCAACACAGGAAACAACACTATATATTGTTGCATGGCCAGTGATCCGGACTGTAAAATCCATGTTTCCTACACATTTTCCTTTTCAAAATACAATAAAATTCTAACACAGCCTGGATTTAACAATTCTAGTTGTCAATTTTACATTAATCCAGATTTTCCAGACTTTTAGAAAGTAAGTGCTACTGTACCTCCACAATGGGTAGTGGAAATTCAACACAAGGAACACAGTGAAGGTGTCTCTAGTTACTAATTAGGAATCAAAATTTAGGCAACTTCACCCAAATCCAGACCTGGGTCACACAGCATTGGGGTCAAATGGGGCGCTTCCTTTGTTGAACTTGAAATTTCATATGGGCAGTGCTTATTTTGTTTTCCAATTAGCTTTTTAAAGCTTTAAGAATCTCAAGATCTGCCTTGGATTTCTTCAATCCTCCACCCTTGCATCCTTCTCAACATTCACTGGCAGAGAGATGTGCATTGTGGGAAGGCACAACGTTCCTCCAACACTTTCTGACATGAGAAGGAAGCAAGGACAGATGTCAGGAACCATAGAATATCCTATTGTGAACTAGGTCCAACCTTGTCCGCATGGCAGAGTGTACAGACCCAAAGTGTCATGTCCGCTCTGTTGGGGAAAGTGTGCCCCCCAGAGGAGCTCAGACACACCAGCATGTTCCTCTGGACCGTCCAAACCTGCAAAGCCAGTCAGTCACATCATCAGTCATGGACAGAACTGAAATCACTACATCAAAAGGGGTAAAATAATGAAAAGAAGAGAGAAAATGAAGAGTTCTGTTCCAAAACAATACACATATTTTTTGGAATAAAACTTATTTCCCACAGTTCATCATTCAATACCTCAGCCAGACTGTTTGAACTAGTTGCTTCATTTGGTCAGTAGTGTTGACTGGATGTTGCTTGCCAGGCAGGGTGGAGACTTAAAACTCCTCATTTGGAGGTCTCAATCTATTATTAAAAACCTAAATAGTGAAAGTGACTGGTAAAGCTCAGGATGTGCCAACCACAGTGGTCTGTTGACAAAACCCCAACCTGCTTAGGATTGTTGTTTAGGATAGTACGTACTCTTGCCTTGCTGTGAGGGGAAGGGCAGGTTCTTCGCCCTGTCCGGTGAGTAGCCTCTGCTGCTGACGCTGGAGCCGGAGCGACTGTGGGGGGAGCGGGCCACCTCTCTTCGCACGGGGGAACGTTCTCTGATGGGAGGGAACGGGGCCGCCTTTCTCCTGTAGTGGTCTCTGTCCTCCCTAAGGAAGCAGAGGGGGGAAGGGGGGTAATAATGTGTATAGCATTTTTCGTAACAAGAGTGTTGTAAAATACAAAGGGGACAAAGTAAGCATACCAGCACACATCAGCTATAATTAAGGGAAAGTTTTTGCTGCTGCTCCTTAAAGCCAACTCAGCAAAATGCAGAAAGCATATTGGACTCCAGGTAAATAAATTAGAGGTGGGAGACAGGGAGGATGGGCGGACAGGAGAGACAAAATACAGGAGCAAAAGTCGGAAAGGAAAAAGACTTTAAGGAATTTATGACAATATGACATCTGCACAGTCATAAATGGACAGCACAGTCCAAAAATCTTCCATGTGTTACACGGAAAGAAATGCCACTTGAAGTAAAGTAAAAATACTGACATGAATGCCGATTCTCTCCACTGGCTGGCAACCACTGGCTTCGGGCTACAGTGCGTATTACAATGTCGGCCTAGGGAATGATTAAAATGCTCTTTTCAGTCGTACCCTCTGTCCAGGTTGAGGATGGCTTGCACTAGTGTGTCTTCCCCACCCTCTGGGAGGGATCTGGGCGCTGGGTAGATGCCCTGGTTTCGCACGCTGTGAGGGGGTGGTGCGCGGGTGCTGAAGAAATAAAAACACATACATGTGTTTCAGTTAAACATACACACACACACACTTTTATTCAAAGAGCACCATGAGTGTATACATTTTAGTATGGGTGGCCTCAGTGGGATGCGAGCCCCAAACCCCTGGCAGTGGTTCGATCCATTAAGCTACACTGGACCCACTCGTGTCCAACATACAACACACTCCCAATACACTACTCACGTGCAATACGATAGCATGTGTATCTTCCTAAACAAGAATTGGAAATGAATTGGAAGCAGTCTAAGAAAGAAAACATATCTTATAAGGGGTGGGTAAACCACACTAGTGAAATATGGTTACAACTCTGCACATAGGCCTACTGGCTATCTAAGCAGATCCAACAGCATCCAACAGCCAGATAATGGTCTAAAAATGTTGACAAAACTGCTTCTGTACCTGTTCGTGAATCCAAACGGGTTAGCCATGCAGGAGAGACACAACTACTCTGAGTAAGAAAAAGACGCTCTTTTTCCACATACATTGATACGTTGCGTGTCCATTTCTACTCTGCCGCTGTGTCAGCGTGTTGGTAGGAGAGTGAAGAGGAAATTACATATAGACAAACATCCAGAGGGGTTGAAAATGCAAGAGAGGAAGGAAGGGGGTGGTGATGAAGTGGTTATGTGAAATGTGTGTGAGGACAAAAATACGATATATGAAGTCACACCGCATGAAACAACCAATTCAACTCCTCTCCTTAACGAGTGTCATCCTGACTATCTTACAGAGCTGCTGTAGATGTTTCACTTAAAAACGCCATACTGTTTCTAGACCTTCATTTCTTGACGTTTAATATGTCTATCAGAACTGAACAAAAATATTTTTCCATACTTGTACAGACCATTTTACAACTCCAAGTATCCCTTGTAACCCCCTTGTAAACCACAGTCTGACTGTGCCCCCCACCCCCCAACCCCTGACCTCTGACTACGCCAAACCCACCAATCAACAGCCCAGAATTGACCTCAGTGCCCTCTAACAACCAGAGTCTGTGTGTGTGTGGAGTGAATGACTACGTAGCCCTGTCTGCCTGCTGAGCTGTGAAACTAGTCGGTATATGTCTGACTTTTAAGTAGAACAATATTTTTGTCTGTTTCTATTTAGGACATGGCGTGTAATGATGCATTCCATCGCATGACAAAATATGCCTTCATTTAATATAGAAAGGTATTGAAAAAAAGGATCATTTTAGAACTGGTATTGATATCAAAGTATTTCCAACGAGTCCTAGCTCTATCCCAGACTCAAAATGGGTCCGTGTGTGGTGGGGGCCCTTCGTGACCAGCACAGCAATACGCCTGAATGAGTTTGGGTCTCTGGGAGAGATTAAATTTACTCAATATGGGTCCCTGGATGAAAATAGTTTAGGAATCCCTGTAGCCAAGCCTTACTCAGAGGAGCCTGGAGGCTAGCTCCCCATGCCAGTGGCACTGTAGCCTGTTTAGCTGACAATATTATCCGGAGTGACATGAGGGCAACGGCAGAATAAGCTGCAAGTCCTAGACCTCCAACTTTACAAGCAACCAATAGTAAGGAGTGCAAGAGTCAGAGCTACAGCGAGCTGACAATAGGTGACATTACCGTACTACAAAACTATTACTTAAATAACTGTGCAGAACCAGAACTGAGGATTTCAAATGAATACTGTAAACCAATCTGTAGCTTAACGTTCTGCAACCAAGCCTAAACGTGGAGACTGTTCAGTCACGGTAGACTAGAAAGTTGTCTAAGCTCTAACAATGTGGAACGGAGCGAGCCTTGAGGCTGGTACTGCAGGAAAACTGAATAAGCTGAGACAGGCCAATATGGGTCAGAGCAGACCGTGATTTATGCTCGGCTCTACATACACAAACACTTCACACAGGGAGAGTGAAAACGGAGGCCTACTACTGCAGAGAGCCCCTACTTGAGCTAACAGAGCAGACTTCTCCACAACTGAGATGTGTTGACGAAGACTGTCCCCTGCTGCTCAACATGATAACGCCCTATTTTCATGAGTGATAACATTCATGAACTATAACTTGAAAGACAAGAGTAGATATTTGGAAAAAAACATTTGTTCGGTACAGCAAGCATTAGCGAAAAAGCAGCTTACCCAAACTCCACAGGCCGTCCCGTGTGGGGGTCCTCTCGGGGGACTCTGTATGGATAGTCCTCCTGCAATACACAGTACAGAAAATAGGTCACATTTTGAGATTAACTGACAGGAAAGAATATACAGGATAGGAAAAACTATACCCACCAGTGAAAGGAAATCAGGAGTTATAAAAACATGGCATAAAATCCATCATGGTGGACTTTAATAGCCCAAGAAGTAGCTTGATATGTGTGCCAAGGTTCATGACGATACTGGAGGACAAACTGTGTGGGAGATATGGCCTCTAAATTTAACCTTTAACTATAGCGCCCTCATCTGGCCAAATGTGTGATTTTGTACACTGAGCTGGGAGGTCAATTCCTGCAAGGTTGCATGCCTTTTAGAACGGCAGCTCCAATTTACCAAGTCTAATAGCAATTTGACCACTAGGCAAATCACCCATTAGCTGAACGTTCTATAAAAATGACACATATCACAATACGTTCATAAAACGTGCAGGCATATGTGTACTGTGACTGAACAACATTATTTCCAATGCTTTCCAACCCTTCTGTTAAATTAAAATAATAATTAATAAATAAATAAATTTCCATAGTTTTACAGACTTTCCAGTACAGTGGAACCTTGCATGCAGCATGTCCTGGGGCGTAAACAAACTGTCAGGAAAACCCCCCATGGGCTTGAATTTGTAACTACTGCTTGAATATAAAAGTATTAGATATTGTTCATCTATTATACCCTGTGGATACCCTCTCATTCATTCCAATGTGTGTGTCCGTTACATCTTTCACACACACACAACCGCTGAATATTATGGCATGCTGATCCATGTCCGTCCTGTGTAGGCAGATGGGTCTACATTCTGTGTGCCATATGGCAGACAACATGATGCTCGAGACACAGGGCGACACATGGGTCGAGCACTGAACTCTCACACCGGGTAAAGCTTGACCCGACTCTCAATCTTGATCGGGGTTGTTCTGTGGGGGTCGACCTACTCCGATGGACCCTTTCCCACTGACGGCCGACCCGCGTATTTCCCATGTCAGTAGTAGCCTGGTGTGAAAGGGCTATGTGTGTCTGTCTCAAAGTCAAAAGACTGCCCTGCCCCACAGCGCCACATATGCTGCTATTATCCCCAATGCTGAATGTACAGCTCTGGAAAAAAGTAAGAGTCCACTCCAAATTATCAGTTTCTCTGGTTTTACTAGTTTATAGGTATGTGTTTGAGTAAAATGAACATTTTTGTTTTATTCTATAAACTACTGACATGAGTTGTGCCTGTGTTGGAATTCAACAGACACTGGAATGGAATGGCTGCCATACATGTAGAAAAGCTGATTTAAGAAAAATTTGGAGTGGTAATTTTTTCCAGAGCTGTATTGATGTCTTGCACTGTCCTCTTGTTGTCTAATATAACAATAATTTTGGAATAGCTTACTGCTATATTGACTAAATTCAAATACGGATAGTATTTTAGTAGTTATAATAAAAAATAATAAAATAAAAATAAAATAAAATAAATAAATAAATAAATAAAAAATAAATCACAAAAAAGTTATAATCTCTTGTCATTTTGAGGGGTAGTTAACTAATGCAGCTACCAACCATTTTTGGTTCATCCTTTCATCCTTAATTTCAAAAGGTGCAAAAACTAAGACTTTAACTGTCCCATAGCACAAATTGAACATAATATATCTGCAGGGGTTGTATAGGGTTATTGATCAATACAAATGACTCAACTATTACTTCGCTGCGTCCCGTACTCTGTTTTGGAACAATTTTACTGTAGTTCTTCTTCTTCTTTCAATCTGAAGTAACTGGTAAAACTATCTTAACTATGTTAGTTGTCGATATCCCTGCACCAATGTAACCAAGAGCAATTCCTATACATTTACTGACCTTGGCAAAGTGATTCTCATTCTACTAAAATGCCTAATTTACCATATGTCTGATAGTCATGCTTGCATTCTGTGCAACAGTGTTTCCAATAATAAGAGAAAATAATCTGCTCTGACACAAGGAGCCATTGTATAGCATTTTCTTCATTTTCATCATTTGTATGTGAAAAATAGTCGAAACAAAAAAAAAAAACGAATTGTATGACAGTAATCTACTCACCCTCCTTGAAGGTGGGACAGTTCGCCGCTCGGCAGGGAAATGAATGCTGTCGCCATGGTAGCCCCTTTGATCTTCTCCGTGGTAATTGCGTGGGCCACCTCCATTTGGGAAAAACCGAGGACCTCCATCGTATTCATACCCACCGCGGTTATAGTCATCCTCTGGTCTGCCAAAGGGTCCCCTCCTCTCCACCGCCCCAGCTGCTCGTGGGTATGGCACCTACCATGATGGGTACATTTTGTCATTGTCAATTTTTAGCTATAATTCCATTGATTTTCTGTGTTGTTTGCTAAAATTTGTCTATTTAGACATTCACTATCAATCTGCCACACTGATTGATTAAAATCACTTCTGATGTTTTGGCAATATCTAAGATTGAAAATTCAATACTCTGTCAACAAAGCTGACAAAATAAAAAAAAAACAACAACACAGAAATAGCAGACACTGCCATGCAATACATGCACACTATTCATCATTGTAGAATAACTACCTTCGAAATGACGAGGAAACTTTCTTTATGCCGACCTTATTTTTACTGAGGCAGCAGGTGAGGTACAACAACAGAGCGCCGCTTGTGCACACATCAACTTTACTGTTGAACTTGACAGATAAGTTTCGTTTTTCTCTAAGCCCTGTGGGTAACGTAGTCCCTATAGAACATAAACATATATCTTCCCTTTCATGTATTATGTCCCTTATTCATATTCAAATGAAACATTCAGACCATCAAATTCACAATCATAAAGTCATAAACATGAATTTAATAAATCCATGTTAAATAAGAAAATAATTAATACCACAAAAACCTCCCCAGTACAAGTTTTGAAAAAAAATACTGATCAGCATCTATTCATGTGTGCTGTTCTGTGTTACTTAAAGAGAGATCATGTCAGAGGCTAGGCATGCCTCATCCGGTACTTAATAGAGATTATGTGATGTTTATGGCCTTGAGGTTGCCTAGAATAATGGGATCCTTGTTAAAAGCGATAAAAGACAAGAAACACAAGTTGTGGTCTACGTGTGTTCAAATACTATTGGCTGTTGTTGGGGCGAAGTGATGTTGAACCAATGAGAGGGCTAGAAAACTGAAACATCTTTATGTATCTTTTATGTCCTGTGCTCCCACTCGATCGACTGAATACGCTGATGATCTGCCAGCTTTGTCTCATCTGAGTTTTTCCTCAACAGGATGTTAGAGACAGGGGAAACGCAGTGGTTGTAGCCTAGGATTTTGGATGCTATGCATAAAACTGTCTCTGACTGTACTGATTCCATACCAGACTGGCAGTCACACTGGTTTTCTAGACTATTTCTAGACTTTACTGGCTTTGAAAATGTTGCATTATAAGACTGCTCATTACAAATATCACAAGAAATGTATGTATAACAATACATAAATTATGCTGTCATATGTGTATTGGGACGGAATATTTTCACAAACCTTTCAAGCTATATTCATGTAAGTCCCATACATTTCAAGAACTGGACTTCTTTATTCTTTTCCATATCTACATAGGACCTCTGTGTGTAGAAGTGAGTTATGGCCTCCTGGCTGATCTAGACTTCTTCAACTGGTGTAGAAAAAATAATCTCTGATGACATTTTTCTATATCTTGCAACTTGTGTGATATTCTCATTCACAGTTTATGGCAGAGGTTGTTCCAAGAAACATGAGAGGGAACCCTTGACACTACATGCCTGCTTATTACAAATGGAGGTCACAAATGGTCTCCACTGCTCCTGCCGAAATCTAACTCGATGCCTTAGTTCAATTAAGTTGTTATCAGCTTACTGACCTCTCTAATAAGCTGTTTAATCATATTGTTGCCCGTTTGTCAGGACAATTAAGATCTTTGTACTGGATATTGTGCTTGGCTTTCAAGTCAATGATCATCTACGAACCCTGCCAGAATCCACAGCATAAAGATTATTTGCTGAAGGCTGATTGTTTTTGAAACATTGAATTTTGTTCCTACATTCATAGAGCCAAATTCCAAGTTGATGAAAATACATTTGGCATTGACAAAAGACAACTCTCAACTGGCCTTCTTGTGAATGTAATACCACAAGGTCAAAGGTAATATCAAGAGGAAAAGAAAGAGACATGACTGACATGACTTTGTAAACAAAATATCCTCATGTTTTAAGCATATTCTCACCGGTCTGTCTGGTAAAAAGCGTTCCTCGTACACGTCTCGTATGCTCCTATCTCTCCTGTACGTCACTGCAATAGGCAAAAAAGAGGGAAGGTGATGTACAGTGTCACATATGTACAAACATGTATAGCGCAACAAAATAAAAAACTTCCTGTCTCTGTTTCAAGGATCTTTGTGATTGACATGTTTCCTAGATTTTCCATTCCGAAATTCCAATCTTTTCCAGACCTTAATTATTTGACTGAAATTCATGATTTTGATTGGTGTTGTTTATTAGGGATCCATGTTGATAGTGACTGAGAAATCTGACTGTCAACTAGCCACCACACTCTATAACTAAAGATTATTCTTCATAACAAAATTATCACAGTATGTAAAATGGCAGTGGGCCTGCAATTACATAAAATGTCGCAACATGTATCCGAATTTCCCATACCCACTTATTGCTATTCCGGGTCACAGCATGCATTGGGCGGAAGGCAGGGAAACACCCTGGACAAATCACCAGCCCATCACAGGGCAAACACAGATAGACAGACAAACACACTCACTCAATTTAGAGTCTCCAATTCACCTGACAACCGCAGCACCGGGAAGAACATGCACAGGGAGAAAGGACTAGGGTCAGGAATCGAACCCAGGAGGTGTGAGGGGACAGTGCTAACCACTGAGCAAACACGATGTTAGTTCCTAAGAAGCTGTGCTCCTAAGAAATTTCCCAACATGAATGTAGAGGATCAATACTTACTTTTTGACTCAAGTGATTCTGTGAAACAGGTGATACAGAGAAAAGTAGATCTTCAACACAATCTGTGAAAAGAACAATTAAAACAACAGTGTAAGACAATACATCTTGAGAATAAGGATATGAGCGTATCCAATCTATTGTCTTGAGAAAAGCCTTCATAAGACTATAAAAGTGAAAATACAATCAGCTGCATTTCGCCATTTTTTCAGTCATGAAAACAAAATCAACTGTGTTTTGCCACAAGTTCAACAACATGTCAAGTAAGACAGGACACACTGTTGGGGATTGGGTGTTGAGACAGCAACCAACCAGCTAGCTGAGGTTACAGACTGCATAGATTGCTTATGTTAGGCAGGTTAGGTTGTAAGGCATTGTATCCAGTGTGTGGCTGAGCCAGAGCAAACTGACTGATTGACTGATTACGGTAGCCAGCTAAAATTAAATGACGAATAGTCACTCAAAGGAAAGGTAATGCAATTTTACTTAAGTTAGGTCGACATGAAAGAACTCGAGTCAGTTCACAATGTGCGAACAGGCATGTTTGCCCATGCAGGCGAATATCCAGGTGACAAACACATTGCTCCACATAGCCCTAACGTAGCACATGCTCCACAGCAGTCAGCTTGATAAATAAGTTAGAAAACTACATAATAGTTTGTGTATGTAGGTGGTTAACTACCTAGTTTGGTCCATTAATCGACAGCTCTTATTGCTAATTAGCTAGCCTCCGTCTATGTTGCAAAGATGCGCATGTTATTTTTATCCGAGAGCGAGCTAGCTAACCGCTACTGTCAAACTAATGATCACAAATAAATATTTACAATGAATGATAGTCGATAGTGGGTGAATATGCTTTACGTAACCTGCACAATAGGTAAACGTATGCCATATAACATACAAAATAGTCTCACCTTCCTCTAGCCTTTCCCGGTAGCTGCACGCAAAACGGCTTTTCATTGGATAAGACAGTCCGAGACGTCATTATCATGCGACGTTATGGACTTCGGCTGGCCGTTTGTTTAATAAACATATTTTGCTAAATGAACATTTCCTGCAAATGTAATATTCCTCTACTTTTTTCCCCAAATAGTGAGGTATTTTCCTGACGGTGGTGGCTCTGTTGGTAAGTCGTTTGTTTAATGGCTTCATCTGGTAGCAGTAAACTCTGAAATAATTCAAGATTAAGTTAGCTACAAAGCTGCGTGTGTTTAACATTTGAATTAGCACCGTATCTATCATGTGGCTGTCTTGTTGTGATCACTGTCGACCCATCTGTTTTGCAGTGTCAGTCCCTTGTCATATGAAAGCAATATGAGCGGGGGTTTGGCACCAAGCAAAAGCACTGTATATGTGTCGAACCTGCCTTTCTCTCTGACCAACAATGATCTGCATAAGGTAATTTGTTAACTGGTTGAGAATGATCTGAAATGAAAGTACATACACTTCTTTGACCACACCAAATGTGGTCCAAGCAATTTCTTCACTGAACGACCTTGTGAAGCATGCTACTTTTCTCATTTCAGCTTTTCACCAAATATGGGAAAGTTGTAAAGTGAGTAATGACACTGACACTATTTGTATTTATATTACAAGCGCATGAACCATGCAGAGTGGCCTAAGAACACATAACTCACAATGTTAGATGCGCTAAAATATTGTAATATCAATTTGATTACAAATGAAAACATTGACATTCATAACTGTCATGCTTTTCTCAGGGTTACAATTGTAAAGGATAAAGACACTCGCAGGAGTAAAGGAGTGGCATTTGTCCTCTTCCTGGACAAAGAATCGGCTCAAAATTGTTCAAGATCATTGAACAACAAACAGGTGGGTCCATGCCAATTTAAGCCCATTACTGGATTACTCTTTTCAGTGATGATTCTTTAATGGACATATGCTTGTAAGATAATTAAACAGGCCTCTATGTGTTTGTCCCGCAGTTGTTTGGCAGAACAGTGAACGCAAGCATCGCCATCGACAACGGGCGAGCAACCGAGTTCATAAGGAGACGAAACTATACAGACAAGTCCAAATGTTACGAATGTGGGGTAGGTGCATATTTAATATTCTTTTGTCCTGTGAGATGGTCAGATATGAGATACGTCACATTTGCAAGTGTTGTCTTTGGTCTGTCCTTTTTTAAATGAAAATGAAAATGAAAAAAAACTATGAAAGATAATAACATTCTGTTTGTTCATTCATGCCACACTTTGCATCCACTCAAAACCTATTACTATTACAATTACCAGATGTTGGAAGGTCATTTCATGGTCACTGTGTGTCTTATTAAATTACACATCACAGGATGTGGGACACCTGAGCTATGCATGTCCCAAAAATATACTGGGAGAGAGGGAACCTCCAAAGAAGAAAGAGAAGAAAAAGAAGAAAAAGGTTGAACAACCTGAGCATGTGTAAGTATTTTATAGCTAGTTCTACAATTCTTACCTATGCTGATCAGATACTTATGGGATGTACACTGAGTCATTTTTCTAATCCCTATATATTTCCCCTTATAGTGAAGAAGAAGAAGAAAGTGAGGAAGATGGAGAGGACCCAGCCCTTGATAGCCTAAGCCAAGCCATAGCTTTTCAGGTTAGTATACAAATATGGAAAACAAATAAAACAGAGTCAATATAGACATTTCTGACTAAAATTTAAGTATCCAATTGACCAAGTTTGTCATGGAAAATTTGTGCCCAATTTTGTCTTCATCACCAAATTGTCACATTTCCATTGGAATTCAGGAATTCATCATACAGATTGTAACTAGTGTCCCAAAAAGGGGGAAAAGATAATTGTACTTAAGAATGACTAAAGGCTGCTTGAGTCATGCATAAGTTGTCTCTGGCAACTGAAAACCTTTGCCACAAACTCTTGCCATGTGATCGCATAGTGTGGTCATATTTCCTCTGTCCTTTGTGTCCTTTCCAGCAAGCCCATATTGAGGAGGAAGAGGAGCATCATAAGAAGCAGGCATCCTTGGCTCAAGAGGACAGAGCTCAGGCTTCGACATCTGATGACTCTAAGAAACCAAGGATCAAAAAGAGCGCCTACTTTAGTGACGAGGAGGAACTCAGTGACTAGTAAAGAGGATATGCTTTATACATAATGTTGGACATTACCAAAAATGTGTATGGCAAATACTTAGCTTGTAAATAGAAATCCCCCCCCCCACACACACACACATTTTTGTTTTAAATCATATTGCTTCATAAAGTATCATAAAGTAACACTGACTTTTTTTACATTTAGTATTTTGCATCATTGGGGTTGTATATAGACAGAACTGAGTTTGATATTGCTATGTAAATGTTGTACAATTTTTGTTTTGATGAACTGCTTGTTTTTTTGTCAGTCAATAAAACATTTAATGGCAGACCAAGCGAAATACAACATTGTTGGTAATTTGAATGTTTAAGGGGAAATTCAGTAGATGGATGGCGAAGGGAGAGTGTTTGGTTATTTACTGGTTTGCCTAGTGGTTCCCAAGGTTGGGTCCAGGGACCAGCAGGGTTCCAGGGTGTCTCCAGCGAAATGTTTAATGATTGTTTCAAGGATGGCCGTTTTGATCAGAGGTTTTACTCTTTCCACTGTTAATATCTATCACCCCACCTACAGTACAGACAGCTACTGTATACTAAACCATATGGAAACACAAAAATGTTTTCAGATGGGGGTTAAAATCTAATTTAATAAGGGTAAGTGATCTAATGCGAATCTATTTGGCCCTTCATATGAAGAAGTCTGGGAACCCCTGGCTTAGTGCGCTTGCTTGGGGATCTAAAATCGTGTGCTAGTATGCTCACTTGAGTCAGCACGCAAATCAGGCGAGGGATTCCCTGATGTTTAGTGTTCTGTGATCTAATCGGTCGGTTATTTCTGTGAGCAGCAGATACAAAGACGTCAAAGGAGTCCGGATGCAGTGAGCTGATGACACAGACCATTTTGCAACATATCATTGCAACAGACACGATATTGTCGTTATGTTGCCTTCAGGTGCTGTGGGAAAAAGGTGATCTGGGTGTTTAGCGCACATGAACAACAAAGGAGAACGGTTATGGAGGTGTAAATACAATTGGGAAAGTGGGAATTTTCTATGAAATGTTGTCATCTTACTGTAAATGAGACAGTGGCTTTGCATACTTTTTAGCCTAGCAATCACTACACCAACTGATTACCATTAACCTTTCTGGTTAAAGGTGTGTTGACTAGTGAAATCAGTGAAGTAATTGGTTGGAATGGAAACCTACATACTCTTGGTCCTTGATGGCAGTGTTTGGAACCACCGGCTAGTTTTTTTTTGCATTGCTATAAAATATATAACAAATAGGAAATATCCCATGGCTAATAAATCATCTAAAACATAAATTACATGCCTGATGCATGTCTCCTTTCCATTCTGCCTCTGCATCACAGTGATTATTTCTAAAATACCAGCTAGCAGCTAGCATGGAGAACCATGTGTTTTCAGGTTTACATTCCAACCAAGCACTACATCAGCTTGTATAGTGGTCAGTTGGTCAAATAAACTTGCATACGCATGGCTCTCAATGGCAGCTACTACAGGGTCCATTTTGTTATCATATCCGACCAAAACCACGTGAATGCGCTGCCGTACAAGTCGCATTTCCGACTTGTGAGCTCGGAAGGAGGAGCTCACGAAGAGCACATGAAGGCGGCATAGATTCATCATGAGGAATGTCAGTCTCAGGAAGTGGCTCTCCCTCTGATTGGACGGGGCGAGTCATGTGACCATCTCCCAAGCGGAGTTTCCACGACAGCTGGAAGCCGAGCGGCACAGGCGCATCGTTTCTTTGCAAAATACTAAGAAATAATAAGGACTATCCTCGTTTCAGCACCTTCAGATAAACCCTGGTCTGGCATGGGCGACAAGAGGAGTCCTACAAGGTAACGACCGAGTCGGTGCGTCCTAGATATTCAAGCTGGGGGAAGCGGACATCGGCGAGCGCTCGGAAAAATTGGATTTCTCTACCCCCCCCTTCTCTCTGTCTGTCTGTCTCTCTCTCTCCCTCCCTCTTTCCCTCTCTCTCTCTCTCTCTCTCTCACTGCATCTCTTCTATGTGTGTGTGTTGTTCGCGCGCACGTACGCGCCCGTGTGTTAAAATCCTATCGCCAATTACAGTGTCGGATCACAGCGCTTGCAGATGATTTCCCTAATCCGATAGGCTTACCCAGATGTTTGCCATCGATAGCCTTGCAATCATCTGTCGTGGATGTGAATTGAACAACCTCTCTCTCCTCCTCTCCTCTCCTCTCTCCTCCTCCTCTCCTCTCCTCTCCTCATTTCTCGTTTTGTTTTGCTTAAAAAGGCCGAAGCGTCAACCGAAGCCCTCCTCCGACGAGGGGTATTGGGACTGCAGCGTGTGTACGTACAAGAACACGGCGGAGGCTTTTAAGTGCATGATGTGCGATGTCAGGAAAGGGACATCAACAAGGTAAGATGATGTATGGATTACCACGGGGTATTCAGTGCACGTAAGTCCTATAATAGTCCTTTGAATCAGTGGTTGTTCAAGTGGGGTCCGGGGACCTCCAGGGGTCCTTGAAGGGGCTTGCAAGGGGTCCCCTAGCAAAACGAGGAATCATTTCGCAAGTATTTCACTCCCTAGAATTTTGCCGTGAGAGAATGATAAGGACGATTATTTGTATCAGAGGTTTCACTCTCTCCACTGTTACTTCCTCGTCTACAATAGAGACAGTAATCATGGCACTGTACTGTACAATGTCATATCCAATAACAAACATCTTGCCTCATGGCTTCCCTTGGGACAAAATCTTACCAAATGCTTGTCTGTGGTGGCTTGTCTGTTTGGGGGGGTCCTTGGTTTGAAAAAGTTTGGGACCCCCTGCCATTGGCTCTCCTTTAAATGACTTTTTAACTCTCCTGGTTTGTGTATTCATAGGGCGCTGCATAGTTGATGCCCTTAATAGCAACCAGTCATCATGCAGTCAGTACACTGAATAGACAGTTACTGTCCTTTGTCGTGAGTGTGCATGCATGTTGTTGTGTGCACGTGAAAGTTTGTGTGCAAGAGTAGAATATGGAAATAGGATTATTCTTCTTTTCTTAAAGCTAAATTTGGTGTTTAATTTGCTATTTTTCTTTATTTTTTCATGCCACACACACACCTCTAAGCAGTTCTTGTCGGGGTGTTGACATTGACCTCAGTGAAACGAGGAAGAGGGAGGGCTCGCTCTTTAAGCACACACATCCATCTTGTTGCCCTGGAGATATTTGTTACGGAAGAGGGTATGCCTCTAATACACATGCACACACACACACACACACACACACACACAGTGCTCCCTGTACTGTGGCTAATATTTGTCCTGACATCAGTGATTTGAAGCCAGCCAGTAGCAGGAAATGGCAGTGTTGTCCCTGAGTGGCATCAGGATGGAAACATCACAGAACGAAAGAGAGGAAGCTCTGACTCTGGTAAACAGTGTGTGTGTGTTGCTAGCAGAGGGTGAACATGACACCCATCTTTAATGCGTAGCCAATTATCCCTTTCTACATTACCACAAACTGCAGCCTTCCCGACGAGCCACTACACCAACAACAGTGCATGGATGCAGTTGTCTGCTCTGATGCCTCTTTGGTAATGTGATGTTCTCTTGTGTTTTGTGTGTGCTGCTTGGACACATGCATGCACTTCTGTGCACGTGCATATGTGTGTGTGTGTGTGTGTGCGTGTGTGTGTGGGAGGGCTGGTTGTGAAAAGAGGTTGTCAGAGCAGCTGCCAGACAGACAGCCATGGCTCATTACTATGCAACGGCTTAATCAGCCTGCTGTCATCAGACACACACACACACACACACACCATGCAAATTTTACACATGACTGCGTATGTATTCGTGCGCAAACACGCACGCACATGCTCACACATGCATACTTATAAACACACTGGCACACACACACACACACACATACTCACCCAAACAAAGAGAGCGACTAGGGGAGATACGATTCACGTTCTCATAGGGTCCCTCTTTGTGTTAGTTATTTAGAGGACACTCTAGTAGTTGTCTGTATGGAAACAAGCCGCCTGCCTCTGAGCCAAGAACCTGTCTGAATCTTCACATCTCGGGGAAGTCTTGACATCCTTTGTGTCGCCCATCTGGGCATTTTGGAAAGGTGGCAAGGACAGAAGAAGGATCAACACACACACAGTCACACACTTTTGAACAACTTGAACGAGAGGATTTTCTCTTATGAAAGGTCAATAACCACTTTGTCTTCAAAATTGCAATGTTAGAGGAGTGTAGCAGTAGTTTTGTAGTTATGATAGTACACATGTACAAATATAAGGCGTGTACATGGGCACACATAGGGTTGCAAATGCACTGCAAGAGTGTATACACACACACACACACACACACACACACAGGAATGATACTGCAGCAACGTGGCCACACAGGTGGTCACTGCAGTTAACAAGAGGACAAAATCGACAGAACTGGATCAGCAGGAGCTAGAACGTGCTGTGCTAAAGGGCAAATGACATACAGAATATGAATGTAGGCTCACAGCAAACTCCATGCTGTTTAGTAAATAAACTATCCCATAACCTGAAGGTCAATGGTTCGACCACCGCAACAGCCCTATCAAAGTGCCCTTGAGTGAGACACTGACTACAAGAGTGGTCAAATGATGACTGACGAGGGCGGTACAGGCTAAACCACTGCTTCTCAACGATGGTCCTCGGGGGTCCAGAGTACTGCTGGTTTTCTATCCTTGCATTCACCTGTTGTCCCAGGTCAAAATAGTCCCCGATTAGACGGCTAGAATGAAAACTACCTGGCAGAATGGGAAAACCAGCAGTACTCTGGCCCCCCGAGGACCGGAGTCGAGAACCACTGGGCTAGGTGACCGGTCTGCCTGCCGACCCGCCGGGAAAGTGTTCACGCTATGCGACAGGACAAAGATGGAGTGTCACACACACGAAGGAGAGTGATTACAAACTGCCCGATTGGATTCAAAAACATTTCCCCGTTCGTCCTGAACAGTTAACTGAGAATACAATTACAAAATAGATGTTTTGTTTCTTGCTCCATGGTACAGATGACTGTACACTTTGTATTACAAATGTATTTTGAAGTGAAATTAGGCCTATTACAAGGATAACATTGATGAAGAATTGATCCAGGGTGGATTGATCCAGGCATGGTGTATACGGTTTATATGAGTACCTTATCATGAGTGGAGCAAGTGAAGTTGGGAATCTCTACTGATTTAAACAGTGGAAGTTGGTTGTTGTTGTTGTTGTTAAACGTGACTTCTCTTCCTCTCCTCTTTCTTTTGTTCTTCCGTTTTGAGCTAAACTCCCATTGGCTGTTGCCCCGGTCACGCCTAGATTTCGGTCCTGATTGTTCTTGGACTGATTTACACTACAGCAGTCAGACCAGAGTCTGCACTACAGGATAGTCTGTGCTGACTGCGTATGATGCTGTGTAGGCTCATACAGGGTTAAAAGCTCAGCCATATAGCTGGGTGCCAGGCCACTGCGTGCTTTAAAAGTGATCAATAAAGTCTTAAAATCAATCCTAAATTTGACAGGGATCCAGTGGAGGAAAGCTAAAACAGGAATGATATGTTGTCTCTCTTTGGTCTTCGTGAGGAGTCTGGCAGCAGCATTTTGGACCAGTTGTCGTTTGTAAAGGCTTTGCTGGCTTAAACAAGTGAAAGGAGAGTTACAATCGTCTTTGTGAGAGGAGATAAAAGCATATAAAACAGTATCCAAGTTCTTAGCAGATAAAAAATGATCTTATTTTTAAGATCTTCTAAGTTGGAGGAAGCAAGACTGCACAACTTAATATGCTTGTCGAGGCTTAGGTTGCTGTCAAAAACAATACCGAGATTTTTACAACCTTGGCTTCAAGCCTTTTCAGGAAGAACCGACGAGGTTGTAGAGAAGGGGAAGGGGAGGGATGTTGACGAGAACGGGAACATTTTTAGGAAGAAAAGCCAGAGAAAGCGTTGGGAGGACGAGGGCGTAATGGAGGCGAGCGGCACCACAGAGAGACGTTTGCATCCAGATAGCCGTTAGGAGATAAAGATGAATGTTTTATGAAGCTGAGGTTTAGCAGATCCTGCCGCATAGTTCCCTCTGATGCCGAGAGATGATCTACAGCGGGGGCCTAAAGCCGGCAGTTGATTGAAAGCACATTGTTCAGACTGTGAGTTTGACTGAAGATAGGGATGCATCAGCAGGATTGGACTAGCTTATCGGGGAAAGAGAGTGAATGAAAGAGCGAGAGAGTGATTGACAAGAAGAGAATTGGCCGATGTTCCGCTGATTCTGTCGGGAACTTCGGAAAGTTTTTCATCTCAGAAAACCAATTTTGAGAACTTTTAGTTTAACCCCCGAAACCAATGCTCATTAAAATATGCTAGTGCTCCTGTCACGCGGGAACCCAAACAGAATCAAGACTGCAACCCCACTTTGGGTCCTAACCTACTGTACAATACACCAGGATATTGAGCACGCACTGCTCTTTGAACTGAGTTGGAGCTAAGATCCTGGAGATGGAAACTACTGCAGAGAGAAAAGAGCCTTCCCTTTTTCTCTCTACTGAGATAAAATCTATTGCCTGCTTTTGGTTTAGTTGAGCATCCGAGCATCGTCCAGGTACTAGTCAGTATCGACAGGAAATCCTATCGCAGTTATTTCGATTGAGGTCCGAATTGTGCGTGTTTTCCCCTCCATCATTTATTTGTTTAAGCATTGAAAAGTCGTGTGTCCGTGGGTTGCTAATACTTGTGTCGCCGATTTGTTCAGTTTTAATAAAATGAAAGATTTTCTCTTCTATTCAACTCGATTGAAGCTCAAGGATGCTTGAGGCACAGGGATACATTTTATAGGAAGCTGTCTGAATCACATTTCCCTATAAGAAACAACCGCAGCATCTTTTCCAATTTCGAAATTGCAGTCATCAATATTGTGATATTTTTTTTATTTATTGAGCAGCCGTCCTCCATACACCATTATGCTCTATTACAATGTTTTTAATATTCTCTCTACGTCCACATCGTCAGAATAATTGCTCTCTGGACTTTTGGCATTTGTGCAGCCTAATGTAGGAAGAGCATGTTGGTTTAAGGATACTAAACTAATAGCTTATACTATCTTATTAAGCCGGTCTTACATCGCACAGACTTCGGAGAGCTTTGGCAACACAATATAGCACGTAGCCTCATTATGTTAAGACTTTCTCTGGAACAATTGGGGGGAGCCATTTTAATCTTCCTACAACACATCTTTGGGTTGAGTCCCAGTCTTTGGAAAAACACTACAGTATCATAAATGAATGTCATGGCACGGTGGCCTATTAAGAGAGACCACTTCATAACTGGAAGGTCACAGGTTTGATCGCAACCACAGCCAAAGTGTCCTAGGGTAAGATGTATCAGCAATTTGTTAAAAATGCCGTATGGAGGAACTTAGACGTCCTCTTTGAAACGGCTGAGATGTTAGAGGGTAAAACGTCTACCGGGAGTGGTGGCGATAGACAGTCGTCAAACAGTGCGTGCTAACCAAACATCATCCGCAGCCAAACCGTACGGGGTGCAGGAGAACAGTTTGTGTTTGACCTTCTCCAGCGTCTAGCCTGCACCGCCCGCATCTGTTCGCCGAGCCGAGCCGAGCGCTCCGACACTTCAGGCCCACGAGGGGAAACACTCACTCTGCGTAACTCTAAAGAGTTCAGGAGCGTGTTTGGCCGTATTTTATTTCCACAAGTCACGACGGTGAGCTCGATCATGTTCCTATCGCGGTCTGTCTCTCTCTCGCAACTCCCTCTTTGGCTCTCCTGTTTTCTTCCTCCCTCTCCCCCTTCTCCCTATATGCTCTTGTTTGTTCTGTCATTATCTCTCTCTCTCTCTCTCTCTCTCTCTCTCTCTCTCTCTCTCTCTCTCTCTCTCTCTCTCTCTCTCTCTCTCTCTCTCTCTCTCTCTCTCTCACCAGGAGTTGAACTTAACCTAAGGCGTCTTCTGGTGACAGATTGACTGATGTGCGGCTTTCGTCAGCTCCACCTAAACAAGCACCAACCATTCTGGCTGGCTGAGAACCTGTCAGCATCAGCGTGTTTAGATGTTGTTTTATCATCCTTTGGACGAGCTCACCCCTCACAGTTGACATACAGCGCGCACCGTTGGATCTCGGCTTGTCATTATGCACTTGGCTCGATTGCGGGGGTGTTTCACCTCCTGTAAAATGTTGCTTTCAATATAACACAGTCTAGGTTATGTGCTACAGGAATCCTATAGTCTCCAACAGTTTTATTTAGGCTTAGTTTGTTTGTATATACACATAAGAAAACTCTGAGTAAGGACAAAGATTCCCAAAGGGGCTTCGAAAATAAGATAAAATAAAATGACAAAACACAAGTGAATCGGGCAACTGAAATCAAATGGCAACAAACGTCACCAGGGAGGAGAATGGTACAATAACAAAGCAATGCATGGATAACAGGGAAGGGAAATAAAATAAAATCGCTCTAACACAGATAAGAATAATGAAATCGTGGTTGTTTTTTAAAGCTGTTGGGTAGTGAATCTTAGTGAGTCGAGCTGCCGATCGGTTTCAGTAGAGGCTCACTGTAATGATGAGATGAGATGATGATGAGATGGTGATGAAACAAACTCTCATCCACCAGTCGAGAGAGGGTGGTGGATTTGCCAAATTCAGGGATGGAAATCACTTCTAATGCGAAAAAGGAGAGCGCTTTATTCACGCCGACAGTCTCGT
Source organism: Hoplostethus atlanticus (assembly GCA_034670405.1). Classification (NCBI taxonomy): domain Eukaryota; kingdom Metazoa; phylum Chordata; class Actinopteri; order Trachichthyiformes; family Trachichthyidae; genus Hoplostethus; species Hoplostethus atlanticus. The sequence continues at coordinate 1,874,835 of JAXDDX010000026.1, forward strand.
AGATGGTGTGCAAAGACCGTGGAACAGTAAACCGGGGCTACACAGTATGCGCGCACGTTAGCAATGCTGCCTGAGGAAAAAACATATCCGTTTGAAACGCATTGCCTAAGGAATGCATTTGCTGTATTCTACATGAATAAATAGTTTCCTTTTTGCGTTGAAAATGGTTGCCTTCTTCTTATTTTTCTAGTATTATGCCTTCTTGGTAAGCCTTTGCCACGCCTTCCACACCGATTCCACAATTCAACAGCTTCCTTTATAGCGGCCAGAATAGAAAAACAAACCTTGTTGTTTACCTTCAAAAGTGTGTGGTAGAAGAAGCAAATTTATCAGCCACAACCGAAATTTACCCCCATTTTGCAGCTTTCCCCGCTCTGATAACATGGGACAGCATCACACTTCACTATCAGTCTAGAAATATGCTTGTTCACTCACTTTCAAGTTGGTCATCTTCAAGATCCTACTTTTCTAACATCTTTGGTGCTGAGCGCGCATTGCTGTGGTACTTCTTGTCCAGTATCTTTTTCTTTGGATGTACTGTTGATGAAGTTTGAGTTTCTGTAGGTGGCGCTCTTTTCTCTGTCTGTTCATGCCACGGTGGCTATCGCTGCTCATGCTAGCTACCCAGAAACGTAAACTGCATCACTTCGGTGTTTAGAACAGCAACTATAAAAGCTGTCATGAACTGGCTCTAGACTGAATCGCGACTGTATTGCATCACTTGGCAATAGAGAGTAGCAAAACGGACATTTATTTATATGAAAATCTTTCGGGATTGTTACTTCAAGTCAAGTTTTTTTCTGTTAATATAAAATAACTATAACAAATCGATCAAACGTTAACAGGCATACAAGTACAGATTGTATATCGGTGATTTTTATTGGTTCAGCCCGTCTTAATTGTTACATCGTCTAAGTCGGGCACTCGGCTCGATTGTGTGGGTAACTGTTTTTAGTGCTCATCCAGCACACAAACACTGAGTGTACGCCAGGGACAATGAAGCTGGCTGTTATCATGTCACTGCGGCTCAAGATTATGGCTACGTGATAAGCCTGTAATTACTGTAGTGACACTGATGCATGACATACTGATCTGTGTGTGTGTGTGTGTGTGTGTACGCGTGTGTGTGAGAGAGAGAGAGAGTGAAGCGTGTGGTACAGTGTGGTGAGTGGGCTGTAGAAGGTGTCATAAACCACAGGACATGGAGAGCCATCTGTCTCTCTCTCTTTCACACACACACACACACACACACACACACACACACACGGAAGCACACACACGCATGCGCACACACACACGGCGGTAGCATGTTCAGGCAGGGAGAGACATTAATCATCGGGTTGGATGAGCTCCCGGGAGCAACACTCAGCCTACAACCTGCTGATAGAGAACCTGACACACACACGCGTGCTCTCATTCACACACACACACACACACACACACACACACACACACACACACACACACACCTGGAGTGAAGCTTCTTGTGGTTGTTCAATAGGGCATAAAATAAGCTATTTCACAACGACCTTACAATCATCACAGAATAGTGATATGAGATTTTTGTTTATAGCAGTGCACTCCAGTGCGTATTTACACTCTGTTGGCACTCCTGTGGGCTATTTGCTCAACACACAGCATCTGCAGAATTCCCTACTATCTTCTTAAAAGTACCGATGCTGATGATGGTTTACTTTGTCTTGATTTTGTGCCGTGAGTAGGTGCCACTTTTTTCAAATTGTGGAACAAAGCTCTCTATATTTGCCGTGACTAGACTAGAGCACTCACAGCCTCTGATTCGATAAGTTCCCTATAAATAAAGGTTATCATTACTATATTAGTCTGCCGATGGCTTCTGTATCACACGCCTACGCACACACACACACACACACACCAACCGTGTTAATTGCTGAGTCACGGTGAGCAGCAGTGTTGATGACCCATTTGTCCACCGTGGTAGAAAGGTGACAGTCTAGCCAAGCCACCCAGAGTCTCTCATACCCTCACCATCTACTGAATCTGTCACGGACACACACTCGCCATCAGACCCGTTTCGTCACGATCAGGGCCCGAGCACTTATCTAGCCGCTAGTGCTGGTGCATCGAGTGTTTTCATTTTGATGTTTTTTTTTCTCTCCGCTTTTTGAGCACAGGCCCCTAGATGAAAGAGTGTCAGGTCAGCGAGTGCATCCGAGAGGGGGAGAGAGAGAGAGAGAGCGTGTGTGTGTGTGTGTGTGTGTGTGTGTGTGTGTGTGTTGGGAAGAGGTCAGCCAGAGTTCCTTTCCCCTCTCAGTGAAGTGTGTGTGTGTGTGTGTGTGTGAGGGATCAGTGGCAGCGTTTGTGCTTTCTAACCCCCTCTAGTCTGGAAAACTGGAGGAGTCTGTCTTTTAAAGCTTCAGGTTAAAACCAAGAGCTGGAGAAGAGCGTGAACCGGAGAGGTTGAGAGTGCGTTGAGCTTATTATGCCTGTGTTTTCTCGTTTGTTTTGATCTCGGGGAGGTAAGATGGAAGACGGCGTTTTTTGCACTTAATGTTTCGACGACTTAAGAGCGATCCGTGTGCCAATAAAGCTTGAAATGAGCTCGAATTGGAAGACAGAAGGGAGACAGACAGAGATACGATGTGTAATATATCTAGCATGTGAGTTTTCAGATTGCACACCCGACACCCTTCGTCTCTAAGAGGAGATTAATGTTTTAGTCGAGAATAAAGAGATTGCGATTAATATCTATCGTTTTTCTCTTTTCTCTCTCTCCTTCCCGAGGAAATTAAATTCAGTGCGTTTTAGCGCGCCCTCCTCATAACGTCCTAATTTCGCAGTTGTGGGACTCCATTAGCCGCCGTAGAAATGGGACGGCGCGAGTGGAGCTGCTATCGATCGGATCAGCGGTTCCAACACGCAGTATTAATGTCAGAGAGAATAGGCCCCCGCTACATTAGACACAGAGAAATTCCTGTTGGAATCGATAGACGCACACACACACACACACGCATGCACACACACACGCTGAGCCCGCCGCCGGCCACACGGAGGCCGACGCTGAAGGACCTAAGTGCTTAGATAATAACCATTTGATTGGGTTAACAGAGGCAGCTCTGTTTAGGGTCTACTGCTTTGCCTCGCCCTAATATTAGGTTGTCTCCTTTTTCACCTCCAGGTTATTGAGCCGGCCTCTGTTTTTAGTAAATATCTACTTCATTGTAACAGTCGAGGAAGGATAGGATGTACAAAATATGTTTCTCGTTTCTCGTTTCCCCCCACGTTGCTCTCGGGGCACAGCCGGTTTCCCCTGGTTTTAAATAGAATAGATCATAATTAGCCCCAGGCGATATCAAGAGACCCAGCAGCCTGTACATACATACACAGCACTCATCCGTTGCATAAATGAGACAATCCATCCATTTATTACATACAGTGAATTACAGCAAAACATAAAAACTGGGAGGGCGCAACGACATCGTGAGCAGAATTCAGCAGTCAAAGGCTAACTCAATGAGGTGGCACATCTTGTGTTTTTTGTATTTCTGGAAGCGGTAAAAATTTGGCCCGAGGGCAGGACGCTCGAGTCTGGCTGTGGCTGTCGGTGTTACGCGTGTGTGTGTGTGTGTGTGTGTGTGTGTGTGTGTGTGTGTGTGTGTGTGTGTGTGTGTGTGTGTGTGTGTGTGTGTGTGTGTGTGTGTGTGTGTGTGTGTGTGTGTGTGTGTGTGTGTGTGTGTGTGTGTGTGTGTGTGTGTGTGTGTGTGTGTGTGTGTGTGTGTGTGTGTGTGTGTGTGTGTGTGAAGGGAATTCAGAAAACTAGACACTGCTTTGTAACCGTAGAAGTAGAAGTACTGGGGGTAAGGATGTCGAGGCAAGCAGCAAATTACTTCAGCTGGGAACAGAGGACTTTTGAGAGGCCTCTGCCTTTTTTTTTTTTTTAAAAGGTGTCAGCATTTCTGCGGCGTTGCGCTGACAAGACAGACAAATTAGAGGATCTCGACGTCTCCTCCCTATCAGACGCTTATGTAGGCCAAGAGACCCATTTGCATTTCACTCTGGCCTTGCTAGCGTCTCTCCATGTACTGTAAAGGGAATGATAACTCTCCACCCCCCCCAAAAAAAAAAAAAAAAAAAAGACTGGAAAAGACTCTTTGAAGCTGGGCCCCAATTTAGGTCATTGCAGAATTTTTAAACAATAGCTTTGCCCTTAGAACAAGACAGCAGACCAGCAGCCCCGGCTCGTTTATTTCCTCTTAGTAAATGAGAAGGGGAAAATAACTAAATAGGCCGGTAAGACTTTATTAGGGGGACATGTTGCTGCACTGCACGGCAACACTTGACTCAGGTGCTGGAACTCTTCTTTTTTGTATTTTAGTACAGTACATGAATAGACTTGCACTTGCACAGTGTTGTAGCACCCTTGTAATTCTATCCGATAAGTACAAAGGGAGATAATATTGTGTAATTGCAATGCTTTTCCATAGGTGACAGGTTGATACACTGGAATAAAGGCATCGTAACCATCAGATAGATACTGATAAGCCAAATGTACTGCGGTTGGTAAATGAATCTACTGTACCAACCGCTTTGGCAGGTAGCCAGCCATTGCTCAGAGGTCCAATCTATTGTTCACGTCGTATTTGGCTGGTAAAATAGTGAAAGTGGCTGATGAATTTTGGACTTGATTAGCAACAGACTGCCTCAGACAAGCTCCTCCGGTGGACCGGGCAAAACAACGATGGTTCTTCCCCAGCTCATTGTTGTGGTGAACTCGGCACACTGTGTTCCTCTGCTGGTCTCATCATGCCCCGGGGCTTCATCTGCTCATTGACTGCCGTGCGTGCGTGTGTGTGTGTGTGTGTGTGCGCGTGCGTGCGTTCATATGTGCCTACGATTCCTGTATTTGTATGTGTGTGTGTATGGGTGTGGTGTCTGTATGGTGTGTGTGTACGTGTACATTCATGGATCTGTTTTCACGTGCGTGTGTGTGTGTGTGTGTGTGTGTGTTTACAATTTTGTGTACATATTTGCTTTTGATTTGTGCACATGTGTTTGGCTGTTGGTGTGGTGGGTACGAGTGCGTGCATGTGCATGCGTGTGTGTGTGTGTGTGTATGTGTGTGTGTGTGTGTGCACGTGTGTGTGTGTGTGCCTGTGCCTAAATCACTCCACAGTCAGGCGCTAGATATGTACGCTCCCTCAACAGATGGCCTTTTCAACACACTCGCATCTCGGATACGGCTCTTGCCAGCCCCGAAACACAGGCAGGGGAACACACACACACACACACACACACACACACACACACACACAATCGCACACATTTGCACAAAGATATGCTTGCAGTCCCCATGCATGCATGCTAGTGCCAGAACAATTGCATAATGCATACATTTCGAGACAACAGGCGCTCATGGAGGATGGAAATGTGACTGTAAGGAAAGTAGGCCTCTGCATCGATGGGTTTTGATGAAACAAGCCTAGGCAGGCAAACCACGTAACACACAGTCAGGTAAATACTGACTGTTATTCCGAGCGCGCTCTGTTCTGAGTACGTCAGCGCACACAAATAATCAGCACCATTGGCATCGTGGCGAAAAAGCAACGATCCTCTGATTAGGGCCTTTGCTGAAACATGTCAGCCTGATGTGGCCGTCAATAAAAGCAGGATATAGCTGAGGTCGGGCCTGGCATCGCTTTATTACTGTGCCTCCCTTCTCGTGGGTTTCGCGAGTTAGCCCTGCCCACCCAACCAGAAAACTGTTCACCTGTTAGACACTCTGTACTCTGTGTGTTTTGCACACCAAAACAGATCTTGACAATGGGTGCTAATGTGAGGCTGAAACAAGCCCTCACAGGTATACCACATAACTCGCAGTCAGCGGAATACTTTTATTTTGAATGCACTCTATGTATCGCCGCCGGTTACGAGTGTTGAGAACACCGGTCCTAACCAACACCGGCGGTAATTACTGGCTGCTTGATTATGCTTGTATACTAGCATAAAGCCATGTGTGACTTTCTCTCTCATTACTCTGCCTCACTGTCTCTCTCTCTCTCTCTCCCCCCCTTCCCGTCTCTCTCTCCCTCGATCAGGAAGCCTCGTCCTGTCTCCCAGCTGGTCTCCCAGCAGCAGGTAACACAACAGTTTGCATCACCCACACAGCCCAAGAAGGAGAAGAAGGAGCGAGTTGAGAGGGAGAAGAGCGACAGAGAGCCGGCACTCAAGAAGAACAGTCACAAAAAGATGAGGTAAACAAGTGGAGGCCGGGGGGAGGGGAGGGGGATGAAAAGGAATCGAACATTACAGGGATGCATGAATAAACACCGGATCGTGTTTGTGTTGCCACCTGAACTTTAGATTGATGTTGTGTTGTCGTATTTCAGAAAGTGTTTGGCTTTTCAAAGAGATCGAAGTGAAGAGACTGGGATACACATGAAATAAAATCTCAAAGTAGTGTCTGGAAGGTGCTTTAATAATGGACGTTTCAGTGGAATAGAAATGAACAAGAAAAGCAAAGTGCCTTAGTGTTTGGGTTTGGTTTGAATTGAGCACACTATTTTGCAATAAAGCTAAATATCATTACAGTTGTATTTACTCTCAACCTTTTCTCGCTGTCACCCAACCTTTTCCATCCACCCATCAGGCCGCGGTTAAAAAACATCGACCGGAGCAGCGCCCAGCACCTGGAGGTGACGGTGGGGGACCTGACAGTCATCATAACGGACTTTAAGGAGAAGGCCAAGCCCTCGGCCACCTCGGCCACGTCCTCCAGCACCGCGCCGGCGGCCGACCACCACAGCCAGAACGGCTCCGGCTCAGAAAACACAGAGAAGGGGCTTTCCCGCTCCTCCTCGCCCCGAGGGGAGGGTGCCTCCGTCAACGGAGAGTCCCACTGAACCGCCCCGCGACCCCCACTTCCCCCACCCCGCCTCATCTGCACCTCTCACAGGACCCTCTCACCCTTAATGCAGGGCTGCACAATATTGACAAAAAAAATCAAATCATGTTCTTTTTTTGAGGGTTTTTTTTTCTGGATATTGCAAGCAGATCATTTCTTTTTCAGTATCTAAAAAAATGTAAATGTTCAAAAATGATGATTGATGATTGTTTGAGGGAGAGAAAATGAGATGCTAGTGTTTCAGATTTGGCCATTTTGAATCAGATTCAAGATTTTCTTGGTGATGCACCTTGATTGCTAAGCCAGGAATTCTCCGTAGCACTGGAATACCTTGTTTAGAAAACTCTGGAATACCTTTCCGTCTATGAAAAAAAAATGCACCCTCTTGCAATTTGGAAGTTGCAGTAATGGATATTTTCATTTTGATTGTTGTTTTTGGGTTTTTTTTTGGGATGAAACGTGCAGCCCTTCCCTTCCTAGCAACGTCAGCATCCGGCAGAGTGACCCATTCTTCATCCACGTTGAACTATCAGCCTCCATATAAACCTGAGACCCCGTTGTCCCTACACAGAACTTTGAACTCCCAAATACCTCCAAACCTTCACAGCGAACCTTTTACTCCCTATCCTGCAACTCTAAGCTTTTAGTTCTGGACTGGCTTGGCTCGAGAACTTAGAGCGACATTATGTTTTTTTTCCATTGCATTAGTGCTGTACCCATACTGGCACCATTCGGTGTGTTTTTCCATAACGTGTGGTGCAGAGTTTGATTTGGTACAGGTATGTGAGAAGCCTGCTGCTAAGGCACCTAAACATATGTGGGACTAGCCCGCTTTTAAAGGGTGCTGGCGGGTGTGTCGTCTTAACCGCGCTCTTCTACACAAACGGGGCCGCAAACCGTTCGGCGTTTCCAGTAGAAAACCAAAGGGTGCCGATACTGAACTGCACCCACAGTGGGCCCGGTATGCGTACAGCACGGTGCTTGTACATTGGGGAAAACTCTTAATTGTCCCGGAGCAAAGTTTTGACTTCTGGACGCGCGCATTTAGTAGCTGTATAGATTATGGCTTGCAATACAATGGACTTCGGAAACTTTTCAAATCCCTCCACCTCAACGTAATGTCGTGGAGGAGCCTTTGGAAAACACTACACTCTTAAACTTAAATCAGCCTAACTAAACAATGACTTTTAAAACCTGTAGAATAATATGATATACAAACACAGGATATGTCTCAATCTATTGTACTACAATGTTTCAATGTGGTTGTATCATCCATCAAACCAGTGTTATTGTCAAGACTTTTACTTTCTAACAGTTTAGGACAGGTTCCTGAGAACTGTCATGGCATGATAATATATGGTTCTGGTATATACACATTTGTGGGACAGGCTATGTCTGTTAGTTTGTAAGTATCTTTTAATGTGTTAGAGATATATTCTCATAGGCTCAATACACTAGCTGGGACTAGGTGTGTGGACTCATGAGAACTATTGGAGTATAACATTCGTTATTGGTTGTGTCAGAAACCGAAAGACACTATTATTATTATTGATTGAAAATGCATCAGCGTCACTTGTTGATAAAGTTTGCATCTTTTGTTTTGCTTTGCCATGCTCTCTTGTTTTAAAATGTGTGGATTTATTACATGTCTGAATAAGAAAATAATGAAATTATGTGTTGTCCTCCTGCCTTTAAATGTTCTTATGCACACACACCGACCTCTCTCTCTCTTTCTCTCTCTGTCATTTTCTTTCTTTCTCCTCACACAGATACATACTCAGACAGAACACATCCAGTGCTGGTCAAGATTATTGGCAGCCTTGTATTTTGTACAGATAATGTATCTAAAATAATTGGAAACTGAAGCAACTGTTGGTCTTCATACATCCATATGTTTTATTTAACAGCACATGACCAAACAAGAAGAATCCAAATATTCTTTTATGGCTTCAAAATTGAGAAGTGTCTACGGCCATGATTATTGGCACCCTTTTCTAATACTTAGTTGCAGCCTTTGGCAGTGAGGACTGCTACCAATTTTTTAATTTTCAAATCTTCCTGCACCTTTCTGCCGGTAGTTACCACTCTTCAATTGCAACGCGCTCCAGTTCTTCAATGTTTGAAGGATTTCTGCACATTTCAGGTCTCACCATTGGTTCTCAATGGGATCGAGATCAGGAGGTTAGTTTTGGGTCATTGTCCTGCTGGAGGACCCATGACCTTTGATTGACCCCCAGTTCTCTGATGCTAGGCAGCACATTTCACTCCAAAATGCCTTGGTAACCTTCTGATTTCATGATGCCCTTAATACGTTCAAGAAGCCCAGTACCCGAGGCAGCAAAGCAGCATTACCTTTCACCGTATTTGGAACTGTGGAAACAGGGATACCAAGGTCTGTAGAGATGGCCTTATATGCTTATGTTTGGTGACAATAGTTTTTCAGACATCCTCAGCTCTTTTCTCTTCAGACAACCAGGGAAGCAGAACAGACTGTTTTATCACTTTAAAATGGATAATTGGTTAATTTATACCATGTGGGCACCTGCAACCTTATATAATTGTTTCATGGTGTGCTGTTGTAGACAGAAACTTGTTTCCATTTCCAATTATTTCAGAAGATATTGTACATTGCATAAAATGCAAGGGTGCCAATAATCCAATGAAGTGTGCCAGCACTGTAAATGCACACAGACAAACACACACACAGATAGATTTTTGAAAGAATTCCCTTGGGTGTGAGACTTGCCTCAGGTAGCTGAAACCCTCCCCTGTGCAAACGGGCAAAAAGGAGGTTTTTTTTTGTCAGTCATTGTCTTCTAGCTCCATCTGGTGAACAACTAAATAAATGCTGCTCAAAAACTCCAGTTTTCCACAATACATGCAGTTAATGTTCAGACTTGTTTATCCAGTAGAGCTACCTCATTAAAGAGGGCTAGGCCCATTGGTGTAGTGGAGCATACACCCAACTAAACTTGGTCTACCCAACTTTTTACCCAGCTTATTAGGCCCTCATAAATCTTTAGGACATACATTCATAGTGTACATAGTAAGTAGTATCAAACTAATAAACGATTGTTTCAGATTTTTATTGATCACCAAAGGGAAATTGTCTTTTCTCTTGCCCTCCTCCACAGGGAAGTCAGAGGTCAGGGTCAGCTACAGCACCCTTGGATCTGGTAGGGATTCAGTGTCCAGGACACTTCAGCCGGGCAGACGCTTGCCAACAAAGGGACTTGAATCCAGTCTCTTGATGTAAGTTGAAGTTAAGTTAATATGATGATAGGGTCTTTTAAGGGTGGAAAAGCATACATTAATACCTGTTCTGCCATATTTATAGTTTGTAGTTTACACACCTTTGAATTTACCACTAATTCACTATCAACAACCCCCACTTTCCCACAGTAAATGCAGCTGGAGTTCAGATTTGTTTGTCTAGGCGAGCTACCTCAGTAAAGAGTAGTAGGCCTATATCATTTAGGCTCTGAATGGGCCTTTTCAGAGGAGAAATCAATTGAAAGTTTCACAGACGGAGCCAGAGGGGGGAGGGAGAGGGAGAAATCAACTTTGTTTATTGCTCCCACCCTTCCCCCACTGGAAAGACGTGAGTCTCGACTCCTGCTGTGGTTACACAAACTGCGTCAAGCTGGCCAGAGAGACACAGGATAGGGCCGGAAATTGAGATTTTACTTAAAAATAAAACTATAAAATGCGTCGTTGTTGAAACAGGGACGTAAGAACTACAGTGAAATCATTAGATTAAATACAGAGTGAAACAATTGCTAAAATGCATGAACTAAAGATCATACAATTTGAGTGTACATTTTAGTGTAATAAGATGCATAGTGTTTCCTGATGAAAGACTCCCTTGTGTGTGCTGTGTGCAAGTAACGGCTAAATAACAAGATACATGAGAAAGATTGTTGGGGTAGGTCAAATGAGTAATATAATAAGTAAAATTGAACAGGCTGATATGGTATATTTGTTTCCAAATGTAGGTTACTGTGACTCAGTAAACTGTCTTGTCTTTAGACCTATAGTCTCTAACGTTACTCCATAACACTGAGTTGTAGCTTGAGAAGTCAGCTCAGTTTACCTGAACAAACTTGTTTTTTTAGGTTTGATTGCTAGCTAACCAACCAGCAGGCCAGTTTAGCAAAGCAACTGATTTTAATGTTAACATGCCAATTACTGGCCACTACTAATTCTAGTGTCCACCAGACATGTTAGCTAACGTTAGTGGGCAAACCAGTTGAGTTTACAACAAGACAGTGACAGTTAGCAGACCAGAGTAGCTAGAAGTTGACATTGTCTCAACACAAAATGGGTCAAAAGTATCAGTGGCGAAATGATCAGTTGCCAGTAACAACAACAATACAGAAATTAACAATGTCCCCTGAATCCTGTTGTACGGGACGGCCAAGTTGTAATTTTAGAAACGAAATCAGACGTTCAGTGGCCGCCGGGGGGCGTGGTACGTCACCAGAAAGCCTTTTATATAGGTTTATTTTGAAAGTTTTGACCGGAACCCATCTCTCATTCTGGATACTGGATAGAGGACGCTGATTGTTTTACGTCTGTCTCTGTGTCATGACTTCAGCTCTGGGTTGCGTTTTAAAACTCCATAATGCGGCGTTACATTCGTGCACTATCGCTGTGCACAGTGTTTGCCGTGTTTTCGGGCTTGTATGTTTACAGTAAACTGTTTTATTCGGAAGTGTCGGTCGGAGGAACCGGCGCAAGGAGGGTTTTCATCCCACCGAGAGTCCCCGGAGCCAGGCAAGGGGCCGCGGACAAAACTGGGCCCCAAAGTCCACACAGGTATACTAGGTAGGACTGGCTTTTCAAGTCTGCCTTGCTTTCATACGGTGCAATTGGAAAACATAGTGTATTCCAGACAATAAGTGTGAGTACAAAGGTAGTTTACATCTATTTTGTACAGCTACACCAGACAACGTATAGGAATGTGACGCTGACAGATTGAACATTCATACATCAACATTTCATTCATACTTCAGCATATGTTTGTATGTATGCTGCATGTAGCAGGATCTCTCCTTTTTGTAATAGATATTTGTAACAAAACAAAGGTTGCTTTATGTGCATGTTGTGCAAGAGACTCCAACTGAAATCAATACAAGTCTGGTTCATTGTGAAGCAGTGCATACTTAGATCCTCCTCTCCTACACTTACATAGTATTTTCCTGATTTTTGCCATTCGTCCTGTCAGGCTAATCCAAGGCTAGCCACTTATTTGTATCATCATAGTGCACCTATCATGATTTAGTTTTGATTATTATGACATAAATCAAGTGTGTGTGTGTGTGTGTGTCAGGAGGAGATTGTGTTTGCAAAGGCAGCTTTGTTGTCACAGTTGATTGTGTATTTCTCTGTCAGACCTTTTGAAGTGTGACCTAGGGTGCGGTGTAATGGCTTCATGGGAGGATCAGGGAGCTAATAAACTTCAATGGATATTATTATATCCTCTAATCCTATTATATCACTATAATCAGGCCTGTAGTCGAGTCCAAGTCAATTCCAAGACCAAGACCAGAACAAATCAAGTCCTATTCAAGAATGAGACCAAAATAGGTAATAAACAGTGTACATGTCTTTCCAAATTTCAAAATAATGCTTAAAGAGTTGAGTTACTCCAGCCCTGACTATAATATTCCTGTAGGGACTTCTCATACTTTATGGCATTACACTATAATCTTCTTGTCAGGATTTCCTGTGATATTTGTGTGTTATCCTTCTAGCATCATGTTTGTAATAGAGTTACTATAGTGTTTTTTCATAAGGGATGATGTGAAAATGCTACTGAACACAGGACATGTATCTGTAGTCAGTCACAGAGATGCTCTCTCATCTCACATCTCATCACAACCATTTATCACACAAGGAGATCAGTAGTTATGAATAACGACATAATGAAAACTTATTTTTAACTGATATTAATTCTTGGAAGTGGTGTTCATGTCAGGGGATCCCAAAGCATATAGACAGATGCCAGACTATGAAAAGTTCTAATCATAATCCTGATGAAAGAGCATCCTCTGGTGGCTTGGCACAGATCTCTCTCAATCATGCTTTCACCAGATCCTGATTTTAGGGGCATTGTTAAGTGGTAGAAAATCGGTCATAAGGTGCATCATCATTTATTGTAACATGTCTCTCTTTCTCTCTGTCTCTCTGTTTCCTCTCAGGTACATCATGCGCCAGCGGGGTCAGGTGGAAGGAGGTGGTGGTAGCAGCCAGAGCACACCTGAACCCATCCATTTGGCCGTGGTGGCCTGTGGCCAGAGGCTGGAGGAGACTGTCACCATGGTCAAGTCAGCCGTCCTCCTCAGCGTCAAACACCTCTGCCTGCACATCTTCGCCGAAGATCAGCTACACACCAGTTTCATTGAAGCTGTGAGTAAGCCTGTTGAAATATCAGTAGTGTGATTATTCTTACAACAATAAAGCACTGAACAGCTTCAGGACGTTCAGGCCCATCATTGTATTATTTATTAGACTTCAAATAAGACAAAAGTCTGGAAACTCACCATCACACTGCACATTGCTTGCCCTTGAGACAGACAGATATTATCAAGGATCGGTAATATTGTCAGTCTATATAGTTATATAGTTATATAGTTAAGTATAAAACGATGAGCGCTAAGTATGTATTACATAAAGATTAAGGTCTTAAAGTATAGAATTTTAAAATAGAAAATGTGTAGAAAGCCTGTATTTGTGTGTGTGTTTTGCCCTTGTCCCCTGCTGTATATATCCATAGTAATGGCAAACTAATGTATTATGATCTTTTTGTGCAGTTGGAATCGTGGCCTGGATTTATTCGCTCTAGATTCAACTACACCGTCTACTCCATCAGCTTCCCCAGTGAGAACGCAGCCGAGTGGAAGAAACTCTTCAAACCCTGTGCTTCTCAAAGGCTCTTCCTCCCTGTGAGTTCCACACAGAGAGAAGGATCTTTACATCATGCCGACCACAATGGAAACAAGTGTCTGACTCTACCGTGATATCCTCAGTGATTTTAACATGCTTGTTTTGTTTTTTTAAAGTAGGCATATACACTGAGTGGACAAAACATTGGGGCGACCTTGCTCTTTCCACAAAATTGGTAGTTTTCAGGTCTTTTTATTATTTATTATTAGTCTATGAAGTTATCTTTTCCTTTTTAATGTAATTCGTATCAAATTTCTCAAATCCAGTGAGGAAATCAAGGTCTGGAAAAGATGCCGCTTAGAAATCGAGACTGTGTAAGAACCCTGTGATGAGGTTGGGTGAGGTAGATGTGGAAAATACCCCGAGTTTCATTCACTTCCTCCATTTTTAATCACTCATAGGTGAAAAATACCAATTTGTCAATATAATTGTTGTGCTTTGCTATTTATATATCCAGGAGAGCCAGTTTTAACTTGAGCAGAATATAATGTTTCAAAATCACCAAAGTTCACCTTAAAACAATACAAAACACAGGATACATTATCATTTATTGTCCTGGGGGCAATTCAGTTTGCAAGGCCAGTACAGAAAATAGTGGAGAGCATATGACTTATTCACTAGTTAACAACATTCAAAATGACAACTGTCTGTCTGTGTCTCTCGCTGCCTCTCCAGCTGATCCTAAAGGAGGTGGACTCTCTGGTGTATGTGGACTCAGACATCCTCTTCCTGCAGCCTGTGGACCGGCTCTGGGAGTTCCTGTCTCAGTTTAACTCCTCCCAGCTGGCGGCCGTGGCCCCGGAGCATGAGGAGCCGCGCATCGCCTGGTACAATCGTTTCGCTCGCCACCCCTTCTACGGCAGGACGGGCATCAACTCAGGGGTCATGCTGATGAACTTGACCAGGATAAGGAACACGTACTTTAAGGTAGGGTTGACGATGACCCATTTTCAGGGAGAGATTATGTTCAAGTCTTATTTGGTTTAAAACTGTGCTACCCACATTGACCACAAGAGGGTCCTCTTGTGCTACAGTAAAGTCAACTTTATTGAGATAGCCATTAATCACAGTCACCGCCCCAAACGGCTCCACAACGGCCACATTATGAAACAATAAGTTCACGCGACAACCCCAATTATAGACCCTCAATGAGAACGAGCAAAACCTCATTAGGACAAAAACATTGAAACCTTGGGAATGGCCTCACAGAGGCGCAATTAATTGTTGACAACAAAAATGAACATAAACAAAATACACAGAACAAACACAATAAATAACTTCTTTGCCGTGTGTGTGTTCACAGAATGACATGACGTCGGTGGGGCTGCGCTGGGAGGAGCTGCTGATGCCTTTACTGCAGAAATACAAACTCAACATCACCTGGGGAGACCAGGACCTTCTCAATATCATCTTCCACCACAACCCTGGTAGGGAGTACACACACACACACACACGCACACACCCATGAACAAATTGAGCAGGGATGAAATGTTAGCCCAAATTATTAAAGGATTCCCCTTATAAGCTCTAGATGTTCGGTTAAATGTTAGATAACAGCCTATACCATACCATGCAGTTATACAGAACGCCCACTTTGTGGCATTGATATGTTAAAAGTGTGTGTGTGTGTGTGTGTGTGTCCACTACCAGAGCGTCTGCTGGAGTTCCCATGCCAGTGGAACTACCGTCCTGACCACTGTATCTACGGCAGTAACTGCGCCTCCGCTGAGGAAACTGGCATCTACATACTCCATGGAAACAGAGGGGTCTACCACGACCACAAACAACCTGCCTTCAGAGCTGTCTACGACGCAATACGCAAGGTGGGAATGCCTGTGTGTGCATGTTCAGCTTGACTGTTTCAGTTCAATTCACTTTCTCTCAAAATTGTGGATCCGCACACAAAATGGATTCTGCGCCTTTTATTTTTCTGTTTTGTCTCCAGTTTGTTAGCCTGAAGGTTCAGAGAATTGGGCTTCAGGTGACAAGGTTGCCGGTTCAAATCTGAAATAATTTCCTGGAGGGTGTATCAGGGCTTTGGAGTGCAGTCAGTCATTCGCCATTGGTGCTCACCTAAATACCACAAGGGTTAGCAAATTAGCAAATACAAATCATCGTCATTGGTTGAAGGTCATAGCAAAACGTTACTTCCCCCCCACGAGGATGTTTATGGGTTGTTTACCAGCAGTCTAATGATATCGACTATAGGAGTAGCATTTACTTAATGAAGCCATCACCGTCCAGGGCCTCATCACTTTCCTATTAACAGAGCATTGAACATAGATCAGGGTGAAGGCTGATCAATACCTTATCCTTAGCCCATGGTCAGGACTGTCGGTTTATTGGACAGGATCAATTACAACATATACAGAGACACGCGTGTACTTGTACGTGCTTGCACATGTGAGCACACACACATGGACACATAGCATACATGAAAACACACAAATGTACACACAATGTACCTACACACACGCGCACACACCACTACAGTTTTTGCAAGTCCAATACTCCATCTGGTATTGATACTTTTTATAGGTGTGTGATTAAGTCTGGCTAGCCAGGAGGATGGAGAAGTATGGATTGATCCTCTGTGTGTTTAATCACAGTGGACAGGCCATTTCATTAGGTTCTGCTTGTTCCTCTGCAACAAAACCTGAGGCTGTCCGTGTACTGTCACGGAGGTGAGTAACTAAGAGGACATAAACACACGGCGACTCAATAAGAGTAACATCCCCCCCCATTCTGTGTCGGTGTTTATTTGTAGAGTGTCTATTTTATGTCTCTCACTGTCCCTTGCGCTGTATGTGAGTTCCTTCTGTGTGACTCATCTTAATTGTGGATGTGTCTGCACCCGTTTCACAAGGAGCAATTTCTGTATGCCACTCTGTTGATCCCCCAAGGAGAAATCCATCGAAATCCTTGCGGTCTTGGGGGGCTTTAACCCGGGCCTCCAAGTTAAAGGGCGGTCTGATCACTGCACGACCCTGCGGCCTCTTTGCAAATAAAGTTACGGTGTGTCTGGTAGCTGATAATGTTCCCAGAAAACCGTCTGACAGATGGGTGCGCTCCGTATCCTCAGACAAAGAAATGGGAATACAAACACCACTGCTCCTCCCTGTCTGTCTGTATCTCCCCTCAGACAGACCACAGTGGTTTGTCCGTCATAAAGCATCCCCTCCCTCCCTCCCAACTGAAAAAGCCGAGCCCAGGAAGCTGCAGTTAAATTTTTTACGGCCGATGGTACATTTAGGGTTTGAGTCTGCACACGAGTAGCCCTTCATCAGCCCCACAAAATCAATACACTGACTGTAAATGCAACTTTATGACCGGCGGGATATGTGTGTGTGCGTGTGTATATGTATGTATGTGTGTGTGTATGCGTGCACGTATATGCTCGTAAAAACACCATTCTCTTTGTGACCCAATATCAGGGACCCAACCGCAAGCAAATGAGCCGGCATAAAAAATGTTAATTCTCCTTTGATTTCCTTGGAGCATTGTAAAGGCTTCTTCATTATTGGGAAGACATGAAAATTCTTCCGTAATCCCTTACTGTCACTGGACAATAAGCCTGTAGTCCCAGACTGACTTTATGTTTTGCCTGGGTGAGCGATCACATTCAGAGTTCCAGCTAAGTTAGTGGGTGGGTATTACGTGCCTTGCTTAAGGGCTCTTTAATGGTAGTTGTTGAGGGAGGGTTCCCAGCCCGTTTGGGATTTGACCTGGCAACCTTTCCGGCCTCAAGCCTGCTTCTCTAACAGGTACAAAGTATTTAATGATCCATCTTGTTTGGCACAATGAGATTAATTGTATTGCTCCAAACGTTAAAGGACTACACCGACGTTTTGGGAAATTGGCTTGTTGGTCAACTTCCCTTTTACATGTTACAATAGGAGAACCACCAAAATCATCTGTTGTGTCTCTGGTAGTTTCCTCTGTCCTGTGCAGAGAGAGACCTTTTAGCGATCCAGAGTGTTTTTTTGTTTTTTTTGCCAATCCTCTCTTGTCTCATAAAGGGATATTGAGTAAATGTCAGAACAATAGATGGTCCCAAGTCGAACCCATGGATTTTTGTTGTCTTTCCAGCACACATTCGGAGCCGACCCGATGAGTTCCCTGTTGGCTCCTTTAGAAGAGGAACTGTTGAAGACGACACATACCTACTGCGGTAAATCCCACGCCCTCTTCACCAAGAGGCTGGCACAGAGCCTGGCTAGCGTCAACAGGAATGTCCCACATGGACGGTGACTGCAATAAACGACGACAACGGGATGGAGGTGTTGCAGGTGCTTAGAGAGACCGTCCCTTAACCTTAATTTCACAGGCTCGATTCCCACGATAACCAGTGGATCATCATCAATTGCCATTCATCCATTGAGCCTTGATCTTGAGCATGACACTGAAAGCCTACATGCTTACTCACTGTAAGCTGCACTGGATGAGAGCGTCGTCTAAATGGCTAAAATATAACCGTAGCATGGGCCAACTGGTCTCGTAGCAGAGTGTTGTACTTAGTAGAGAAGAAGATTTGGTACAGAGGTACACGCAGTCTTTTGTAGGACTTGGCTGAAGTCTATCACAGACTTAAACCGATTTTATAGTTTACTCACAACTGGGGGATTGTTTTTCAAAACTGCCTTCTGTCACCATCCGTGGGAGAACACTCCTCATGATGCAAAAAGATCTGTAAAACCTTGGAAGAGTACCTCTTGACTTTCCATATTGGAGAATTTATTGAACCTAATGAAACAGTCTTATTGAAATAGACAGAAAAACCGTATCAGAACTAGAAAAAAGGCTTTCTACAAGGCCCATTTTGAGAGATGTACGCACTGGACCACTTTGTCAACCTTCAATTACCACTTGATTCTCAGCAAGATGGAGAAAGGAGTCATTTAGAAGGACATATGATCGAAACTACAGTTCTTCATGAGTTACTTCTACAGTGGCGGGGGCTAAGCACATAAAGCCTCTACCAGTTATTGTTTTGCTGACTAAATATTTGTCGTATCCTGTGCTCTTTTATCTATAATAAAAGTTATTATAAAAGTAAAATAATATTACGATTCAAAATAAGGCAAAAAACAGATTAGCTTCACACTGTATATTCTGGTGGCAAAAGGTAATGTCACTACACTTTTGTAATGTCTGTTTTTAATTAGCTTTTGTGAAGTGAAAGTTTCCATTTCCACATGTTTCCATATCTTGTTTTGCACAGGACTTCTTTCATGAATATTGTTGAAACAGAAAGAGATTGTATATACTCCTTTTTATAAAAAAAAAAAAAGATGTAATGTGATGTGTCAAACTAGAAGCACCAATGTCTTATGCTGTTTAGGAGTTTCGTCATGTGAAACACAGTACTGTGCAAAAGTCTTTTTGTAAAGAAGAAAAAAAGCGAAGATGCTTTCAAAAATAATGAAATGAAAAGTTGCTAAATATCAAAAAATGTACTATAAAGAGCACTAATGCAGAAAACAAAACAAACATTAAGACCAATTTATATAAAATAAATCTAGGGTGCCTAAGACCTTTTGCACAGTACTGCACAGTCTAGCTATGGGCTTACAACCATGCTGAAAAACTGCTATTGAACACGTGAATAAGAACCCCTTTTCTAAGCTACAAGTTATTTTACCGATGCCAAAGTTTTTTTTTTGCACTGTTGAATGTATTTTGAACGTTAATGGTTGAAATCAAAACGTTAATAATTATCAATGCTTATGTCAGTCTGGTTGTAATACAAAGATATCATTCATGACATGTCCATGTTTACTTTGTTTATTTTGCGTTGTGTAAAAAAAAGAAAGGTAATTGTAGTATCTTTTCTACATTAAAGGTCATTTTTGTAGAACGTGTACAGAAGTGTGTACTCTTCAACCACCAGAGGGCAGCATTTTTTCACATGTATACCAGAGATAAGGGATGAAGATGAGTCATATTCTGGGTACTTTGATATACACAGTATTTGTTTAAAAGGATAATAAAAAAGACTTGGTCTTTAATGTATTTTGGATTAAAAAAAACTGTTGTCATTGAGGTACCATGAGGACTTTGGGTCTTGTAGACACACCTTTCAGTGTCTAGTTAGATGGGCTTGGATGAGACAATCTGTATATTTTTACCAAGACAAGGCATCTATTCCATGAGGATTTAACTTGAGCCAGATTGATGCCATGTTTCTATTGCCTCTTTGGGTAGATCAATGGACCGGCCAATAATCCATGACCACCTGAGATGTTGCACCATTGCAGCCTATGCTCTGATGTGCTCATAAAGTAAGTGATGGACCCATAACACAACGCTATAGGTGCCTGTCTCTGGCCCTGTATGGCATTGACTATGGGGAATGGGTTTATGCTTATTCCCATTAGCTGGGGATACAATCATCCATGTATGGCTCTGGAGATAGATGACTCATTGCACCACAAATATCCTTCATTCATCACTATATATCCATATGAGAGCTTATCAATTATCTTTATTGACCTGTTTCCTTAAATGCAACATGCAACAGGCCAAGTCCCGAGGGAGAGCAAGACAATGGGTTGAATTGAGCACCATGTTGAAAAATTCAATATCGGCCGTCCTCTGAGGTTTTATTTTCCAGAAACTCCAAGTTTTATATCCCAATAAATAACTCTGATTTTATTTCTTTTGTGCCATCACAGCCACGAGAGCAACTATTTCATATAAATACGTGACCTCCGGCAATCGGAGCGAGTGGAAGACGAGGAAAAAATGAGGACATCAGGTATTATGTGTGTGTGTGTGTGTGTGTCTGAGATAGACCAAGACAGAAACCACAAGGTAGTGTTCACCTGAAATACATTTCCTCGTGTTAGGGTACAAGGTTACAAACTCGTCCAATGTAGGCCCCTTGTTTCATTCCAGGGAAGGTCACAGAAATACATGTTGGAAGAGGAGAGATGAGTGGATAGAGGGTTAGAGGAGTATGGTCAGAGAAAAAAGGCTGGCGGAGAGAGACCATGAGAGTTTGTTGATGGAAGAAAAGAAGGTTGTTGTAGCCAATATAGCGATTAGGGCACTTCAGTGTGTCAGTGCTCTACCTTTTGGATATTGCTTTCTTGAAAACAGAGTTGGAGAAACCTCAAAATGATATAATTTAAAGAAAAAAAGAAATACACCTACCAGATATATTCTAGTAGCATTTAGTGGCTTTTATCCAATGTGCCTTACAATCAGTGATGTAGAAGTAAATGTAAAGGTGGGTTACGTATTACCTCCAGTCGCACCATGAGGCAAGTTACCACCAATACGAAGAAAGGGTGGGTTAACCCTCCGCAACATCCCTGCTTCCACCATACATTTTAGCATGGGTGCTTTCAGTGGGAAGTGCAACCGCTAACCCTGGTAGTGTAAACGGCATCCTACACACAGAAGTCTACCTTTTACCATGCCGAATGGAGGAATACGCGTAGGATGCCATGAGGATATATAGAGAGTAGATAAATCGAAAGCACAAGGACCCAAAGAGGTGGATGAGCACAGGGCAATCTATCTCTCATGTTACAGCTGGTCAAGGGCTGTCTTTTGCTGCTAATCCATCAAGGTATTATATGGCTGGCATAATGGCACCGTGGCTCTAAATATGAAGGGATATGGCCTGTAGCCTGCGACGACTGTGGACGGGGACATTTGTCTGTATGTGACCGCAGCAGACGATGGCCTGCTTGGCACCTGCATATTTCACACACACACACACACACATACACGTTTTAGATTTATATTTTAGGCTTGACACTCTTCTGCAGACTTACAATGAGTGAGCAGGTATAGGGGTTCAGTGACCTGCTCAAGGACAGTTTATAGACACATTGTCTGTAGCAAGGATCAAACCTGTGACTTCCCAGTTACAGGACGGCCTCTAACCCATCGGTCATCCTGCCACAATTTTGTTGCTGCATCTGCCTGTTGGATAACATTACTAGTGTGCTTGCTATTGTACTATTGCTACTACTACTACCACTACTATTACTGTTACTACTATTATTACTACTACTACTGCTACTACTACTGTTAATACTACTATTACTACTACTTCTACTACTACTACTCCAACTACTACTACTACTGTTGCTACTACTACTACTACTGCTACTACTACCACTGCTATTACTGTTCCTTCTATTACTACTACTACAACTACTAGTACTATACTACTACTGTTACTACTACTACTACTACTGCAACCACTTTGAATTTCATTTCTTGACAAGACTACATCTGAATTACTTCACTCTGCCTACACAAGCACACAAACCTTCTTCAGAAAATGGAGCTTTTCTAGTTTTCTTTGTTGCTGTTGTGACCAGAAGACTGGCTGCTGCCTGCTTCAGTTAAGATGCGCCCACATGGGTTCTTTAAGCTGCGCCTATGCTTATTTATAGTTGCCATTCACAGCAAGTGTACGCTTTGATCTGAGGTAGAAGTTCCTCTAGATGAAACGACTCGTCGTATAGAGGGACAAGACAGCATCTCCTGTAATGGTGACATCCCGTATCTACCTCACACGCACAATTTCTCATATTCCACATATGAATTGTATGTGCAGCATGTGTCATACAGCACTCCTGGATTGCACAGCAGGGGGTAATTTACATGTTGTAATAGGGTCTACATATCACTGCAGCAGGAGATTAGAGAGAGAAGTACACGGGCCCGCAAACAGACTGTCATGTTCTACAGTTCTTATGTACACGTGTACGAATGCAGGGCAGGTTTGATGCCCAGTGAGATGGAATAGGACTTCTTAGCTCGCACTGACATTGAATCTGCAACAGTAATCAACTGGATGTATCATAGAAAGAGAGAGAGAGAGAGAGAGAGAGAGAGAGGGATGGGTATGCCACCAGATTGCTTTATTTACTTCACAGCTCATTTCTGTGTGTTTGTCGGAGAGCGCCAGTGCCACAAAGCCGAGCCAAGTCGGCTCTTTGTGAAACCTCACTGCTTTTGGGAGAGAGAGACAGTTCTCGGGAATCTTCCGTCCTCCTTGTTTTTGTCCTCCATCCCTCCTTGCAGCAGTTATTGATTTGTCTGGATGTTCCTTTCCTCCCTTCCTTTGGTCCTTCCTCCCTTCTTCCATGCATTCATCCTTTCCTTTCTCCCCCCCGTCCTTTCCTCCTTTCCATCTTCTATTATTTCTAACAAAATCCACCTTTGAAAGCCGTCTCAGAGTTTGACCCAGTTTCTCATAGCTGATGTGCATTTATTTTTTCCCCTGCACCCAACAGAGGGCAAACACACTCCCAAAGACAAACCATGCTTCGAATACAAAAATACCCAATGTGCTCATCAAGTGCGCGTATTTTTCTGACAAAAAAAAAAAAAAAGGTATCCGAACATTTTCAAAGAGCGATTGCGTTGCAGAAGTTCCTTTAAAACAAAAGAACGCCGGTGTGAGCCAATGCTCAGCGACGCTAGCGCTTGCCTCCTTTGTACTAAACCGGAGGCGCACGCGGGACCCAAAAACAACAAGAACGCTACCACTTCACCAGAATATAAGACAAAAGTATCCAAGGACAATAACAGGAAGCAGTTAGTCTTTTCAATCACGTTAGGTTGTTGAGTTGCTGCTGGCTAGGTCCCAACAAAATGGGACTTTCTGCAGAGAGAAGTTGGAATGGGTTACCTACTATTACACACATAGGAACACAAAGGCACGCACATATGCATGCACACACTCACAGTCAGACAAAGGTATACACATTCACATAGGCAATGCATTGCGCGCACACACACACACACACACACACACACACACACACACAACACGCCCACACACACACCCCCTCCCGCTCTCCTCTCTGTATAGATCCCATATAAAACTCAAAGCAGAAGCAGAGGGGTGCTGAGATAGAGGCGCCGCCATCAGAAATGAGAGTGACCCCGCTGCTTTTAGATCCCAATGTTCCCTGACCCTCCTCCTCTTTTTGCGCCGCCGCGTCCTCATCGCACAACAATACATTTCCCATTACCGCCTCCTCCTTCACTCCATCCCTCTATCACAGCTCAACAATATTTACCCCCAAAGTGATCTGATCCAGGAAAAAAAGTGCTACTGTGTGCCTGTGTGTGTGTGTGTGCCTGTGTGTGTGTGTGTGCACGAACTCCTTGTGTAAGCATATGTCTGTGTGCGAATGAGTATGTGTGTGTACATTCATATGTTCAAGCGTGTGTGCGCGCGTGTGTGTGTGAAGTGTATAGCTTAAATGTCTTCCAAAAGCCCAGACCTTATCTTTCTCCTCTCCTTGCTTCTTCTCTTTATATCCCACTCTCTCTCTCTCTCTCTCTCTCTCTCTCTCTCTCTCTCTCACTCTCTTCTCTCTCCCCTGTGAGCTTTTCAATTAGGTAATTACAGTGGCAGTGAATAGAGCTTGCCTGGACACTGGCGCCCTATTGTAAAAGCACCTGTCCCCCCATAGACAGCAATTACCTGCCAGGCTGGAGGGGGGTTGCAGGCTATTGTCTATGTGTGTATATATTTGTGTGTGTGTGTGTGTGTGTGTGTGTGTCTGTATGTGTGTGTGCACATATATGTGTGTGCCTGCAAGTTTCTGCCCGGCCTGTGTATGTGTGTACGTACGCGTCTAAGCGTGTGCATGTGTGTGTGTACACCCAAGGAGTCTATTGTGTGCGTCACCACAAGTGACAGCGTCCAGGGGAGAGAGCATTCAGCAGCGCTGCCTCTGACTCAATAGACGTGTAGTGCCAGCAGTAACTGAGCAACCTCTCTGGGCTGTATGCTGAGAACAAACTTCTTCCGTAACGCATTTGTATTGCTGTAGACTACAGGGGTGGACAAAAGAATGGAAACACCGAACAATATATGAATATCGTGTACAATAAAGCCACCCATTGCCTTCTTTGGATTCCTCCTCCTTATCATACGAGGCCTGAACTGTGTGTGTAGAGGGATATTGGACCAATCCTCAAGAAGGAAAGCCATTCTTTGAGGCACTCTGCACTCCACAAGGTCCCATAAAAGTTGAAAAGTGATGTTTAGATCGGGTGATTGAACAGGCCGTGGAAGGCATTTGATTTACACCATGTTTTACACCATGGCAATTGTCAGACCTCTTTTAAAGCTGGTACATACTGGTTATTGGCATTAGAGTTAATATGATTTGTCTGTGTAGCTTTATAATTATGACTCAACTACTTCAAAGTTAAAGTCATTTTTCTGTTATTTTGTCCACCCCCCTCGTGTGAGCAGGATTCAATTTAAGTTATTTGCATAGGAATGAAACAGATTTGACATTTTAACCATTTTACTTCAACCTCAATTTACAGTAAATGCAATTTTAAAAAATCCTACAGTAGCTCACCAAAATTAGAAGCAACCAATAGCATGACACAATGTTGACTAAACGCTGACTTTGTCAAAAATATAAAAACTGAACAGTACATTACGTTCCTAACTACTTGTTGTCCATTCAAGCAGCGGCGGTGTGCATTTCAGTTTCAGTGAACGTGAGGGACCCGGGGTTGGCAGTATGACTGGGAGATCAGGTGGTGTGAAAAATAAGGGTTTTATTAGCCCAAAAATATGTACAGTTGTTTAAGAGGGGTAACAAAATCAGTAACAAAACAAATAACAACAAAAGACATAGACTTCAACTTAATGAACTGCTCTAGAGACAGAAAATGATATCAGTCAAAATAAACAGAACAGAACTAAGTCAAAATGAAGGCATAAGTGCTGTGACTAAACAAAAACTAACTAACTTCCAGTCACACCCGCAGTGCTATATATACACACTGGGCTAGCCCATAGTTGATTGCAGGGTACGTCATCACTTTCTTGTCATGACTTCCTGCCAGAAAGTCCCAAACCACCCCTCTGGCTGTAGCTGGTGTGGTAGGGTCCAATCACCCTGTTGGCCCACATAAGCTGGTCTGAGGCAGCGGCTCGGTCTTTGGTGGCCAGGCGCCAAGGACTGATTGCGCCGCAGGATACTCGACAAAGGAAAGTGTGTTATAGCAAGTCACATTTCCATATGAAAGATTGCATGTACTCAAGTCATATATTCATGTCACAAAGCTAATAAAGGTTTTAAAAAAAACTACCTATTGTCAGTATCATTTTTCTATGTTAAAAGGTGTCTAGTTGTGTATGATTACCGTTTGTGTGCTAGGTTGATAGTGCGACTGGTAGTTGCTGCCGTCACAGTGAAATATCCTGAACATGTGCATTTTTGCTAAATAACAGTGGATCTAGTGGGGGCTTGCTCTGGCAGCTCCCTGGTGTGTTAATTTACGCCTGGGTCCACCGTATAGTGCGTATTGATCTGCTTGGACATACTTGTAAGGGTCTAAAGCTCTGTTAAGACAAGGCAAATGTCTGCCACAAACAGATGGGATGTAAGGTGTGTGTGTGTGCGTGCGTGTGTGTGTGCATTTCACGCCATGTAATTCTGGAACCTCTCAAAGTGGCGTAACACGTCAATAACAACCTATCACTGTCTGTTTCCATGACGATAAGGGTCTTCTCCGTTAATTAAAGCCCTTCACTTCCTGGTTATGGCTTGTGATGGACAGGTTCAAGTGGGGACATTACCGTACACACACACACACACACACACACACACACACACACACACACACACACACACACACACACACACACACACACACACACACACACAAAAAAAAAGTATTCAATAACGTGAGGTACTAAATGTAAGACACTAAACGCTATTATTTTCTCAAGCCAGGCAAAAGCAGCGAGGCATTAAGATGATCCATACATTCTCTCGCCGACTTCTGTGTGCCTCCTAAACGATGTCAATGACTAAAATACATACCCAATAATGGTTTGGCAGCTTGGTGGCGTTCCAAGTCGCTGCAATCAAACGCATTCAGAGAGTATATCAATGACGTTTATCAGCCATTGAGCTCTTGATGTTCCGGGGAGGAGGATGTGAGAGAGGATATGAGGCTGATGGTTATGATCAATCACTGATAGCGGCGCACAGGACTAACGAGGTCTCTTAACCGGTGGGATGTGGAGAAAGGGATGTAATTGGGAAAACGGGAAAAGATGGATTCATACCATCTGTGGAGACACATGTTGCTTGGGAAAGGAGAGAGGGAAAGGGAAGGGAGGGAGAGAGGGAGAGAGAGCAGGAAGAGTGAGATGAAAAGTCAAAAACACTAGTAGACTAGTGGTTAGAGGTTTGATCCTTGTAACTGCCAGTGTGTCCATCAAGTCATGTCTCCTGTTGAACCCCTACCTGCATCAGCAGCAGCAAAACGCTTTGAATGTGACGACTGAAGCAAGAATTGAGCAAGAAAACTCCAGCATTTTTGACCTGGAGTCCATTTTCCCTTCCTCTTCCATCATATCAATCAATTCTTGTTAACTGCTTCACTATAGTACGTCTTGCTTGCCAGCGCGAGTGGCTCTCTAATGCAGCCCTGGGGTTGCTTTTTTGAAGTCTCCATTGACCCTATAGGACTGTATTGGAGAGTTGCGCACCCTGGCAAGCAAGATGTAACACTATTTGATTTTGATTGGTGTGATGGAAGAGGATTGGAAAATAGGATCTTGGGTCACACAACCACCTCACGTTGCTACAAACAACATGACCTGAAGAGATGGCAAAATGGTTTCTCCTTATCTTATCTGTGTCACCGGCAACTTGGCGACCTCGTTGTGGTCAGAGAGCTACTGAATGGAGTTACACACAACGTACTGCAAGCCATATTGTTCATTCATAGTATTAGTTAGCACACACACACACACATAGTGTTAGCAAAGACACCTGATTTGTACTCAAAGCTAGCTCTGCACTGTGACTTTCAATAATTCATAGTGAATTATCATCGGTTGGACATTGCTGACACTTGCTATCTCCTTGTTTATCGCTGCCTAATATACAGCCAGTGATGGTAAAATAG
Organism: Hoplostethus atlanticus; assembly: GCA_034670405.1. Taxonomy (NCBI): domain Eukaryota; kingdom Metazoa; phylum Chordata; class Actinopteri; order Trachichthyiformes; family Trachichthyidae; genus Hoplostethus; species Hoplostethus atlanticus. Next base: position 1,902,592 of record JAXDDX010000026.1, read on the forward strand.
ATAGATACATTTCAAAATTGGATTGTAATTGAATTCTCATACATTTTGGATGCTTTTTATATGCATATGAGAAAACAAATCACCTTTTTACAAGGCAGTCACGGAATTACCTTTCCACGAGCTTTAATCTTTCCCTCTTGTGTCTCCAAAATGTCTCTTTTTCTGAGTCCTGAACCAGCAGGCGAGGGAAACCAGCCCCCTGTGGATCCTCCTGCCGAGGTGAATAGATTAAGGACACTTCAGCTTCTCAGACAGGCCTCACTTTGATCTGGGAATACTCTCAGTCCTCGGCACAGACAGCTTATGTAAGCAAGCAGAACCCGGCCTGTCTCTCAGATCACCACCACTTTAGGGAAGCAAACGTCTTACACTTTTGAAGGAAGGCGTAGAGACACACTGAGAGAAAAAGAAAAAGAAAAAAAAGACACTGACAGATGAAAAAACAGGCTGTTCTGAAAGTGGAATGTCTCAATTCTAATGGAACGGCGGACGGGGCTGGGGGACATCAAACATTACTGCAGTCCCATTGTAGTCAAGGTCACAACATGATGGCTTCCCAAATCTTTCTGTGAAATGAAATCAACACCCCGGATACCCTAACCATCATTCATTAAGAGGCTAATGACTCAAACTCTCAAATGAATTCAACTTTCAATGGAACAATTTCATATAAGTGGGAGTTTGCCCCACTAAATGTGGGGGGGAGGGACGGACTGTGCTCAGCCATCAACCTAATATCCCCCCCCCCCACTCCCATTGCACTCCATTTCTCCCAAACCAATCATAGATATGGGCTGTTGCTTTTTCATGACCACATTCAATTTATAGTTTAATTAACATTTTGGTGCCAGAAAGACACTCTCATGTCTTCAATAGCACAGCTGGCCTGAGATGTATTTATGGATATGGTGGATTAAAAGTGGAAGATTTAGATTTAGAGATTATTATATTATTTGACTGAGCCAAACGTGTACCCAAACCCGACAGCTGGAAAAAAATACTTACTTACTTTCACTGTACTGTTGACTAAAACGTTCTCCATTCCCTGCGCTATGACAGGGGAGCAATAAAAACAGATGGCAACTAAAATGATCCATGTATGCAGTACGATGATGATTCCTAATCATAATTTAGCCCGAGCTCATCACAGTAATGTTGTATTTGCAAAGTAGTTAATTCCATTTTGATTCAGTGCCATCATAAAAACATAAACTCTTTGTGGAAGCGAAGACTATTTCAGTTGTCAGACTGGCTACAGGCCTACCGTCAGCATACTATTGGCCAATAGTGATTAAAGCTTTCAATTTCAGTAGTGATTCGAGCTCTCAATATTGGCCGACGTTGATTAAGCAGTGGCTGTAGGGCAAGGTCATTTCCACTTCCTGGTTACAGTACAGGCTGCTGCTCATTGGCTGATGTCATTAGAGTGGTTTCAGTACCTAATATGAATTTATCTAGGGAATGAAAGAGACAAACTTCATCATTAAATATTTCTAAAATATGTAGAATCCACTGTAATTTCAATTTTAGCGTTTTGGCAACCAAAAACTTTGTTATCAGGTATTTTTTAAAAGCATCACGTAATTTGTAAACGTTTAGTGCTGTCAAGCATTTTGTCAGAACAGGTGTCGCTTTTGTCAAATTGCGGATATCACATTTGGTGACAACTTTTCCTTTATTATTCTGACGTTTCTGCTTGTATCAAAAAAGTTTGGGACCCCACCTTGACAGATCTAATACCGCGTAACCTATCACTACCCTAAAACAACTTAGGACAAGGTTACAGTTAGGGTTAGATTGGGGTTGGGGTTGGGGTTCAGGGTTCCGGTGTGGGAATCATTTGCACTGGCCTATGGAGGTGGCGATCCCACATTGAGTGTGGCTCTTATTTGCCATAATAGAGGGAGAGGATCTGGTCAAGTCAACCAGGCACCTGTGGTGAGATGGACGGAAATGGGTATTTGTGTGGGGGGGAAAAAAAATTGGTTAAGATGAGAATACAGTGTGCCGGGTTTGGGTTAAGGTGAGGTAGGGTAGATGTGTGGGAGGGGTAGGGTAGATGTGTGGGAGGGAGATGGTTAAGATAAGGATAAAATAACCAGGTTTGGGTTAGGGTGAATGTATTGTGTGGGTGGGGCCGGATGTGTGGGTGGGGCCGGATGTGGGGGCGGGTCCCTCAACTAGAGAGAGCCAGATGGTCGTGAAAATAAGTGCTAAAGGGTGGAAAAGTGCTGTACTGCAACAGAATAGAAATGTGAGTAAGAAAGTATAAATATATAAGTATGTAAATATAAATCAAGAGAGCAAACCATATATGATATGAATAGGACAAAAAAGGACAAAACATGTAAATAAATAAGACAAACATATATAATGTATAAATAAGCATATCATAACAACATATATACGAAAAAACATGCCCCATAATAAATAAGAAGGAAAAGAAGGAAAGAGACCATTGGCCCTGAATGAACGAGGGACGCCCAGATGGAAAGGCTGACCGGCCCTCTGAGTACCCTTAATGCATGGTGGGGCCTGCGGGGCCCTCCTGACGAACAGAGGAGTGAGTCCGAGGGGGAGCAGGACCCCGGAAGGCCCGGGTTAAAGGCCAGTTCCGAGAAGTGCTTAAAATAAGTGCTAGAAAGCAAAAGTGCTAAAAATAAGTGCTCACACAGCAAAGAGCATGCCAAAAGAGGAATAAAAACACACAATAATAAGATTCCTCAGGAATATAAAACATAAAACAAGGCACACAGCAGTGATAAATAGAATAAATAGATAAAATATAATAAATAGAAAGGGAACTGGCGGCCCCGGACCCCCGAGGACTGCTCCCCCTGGATGTGACCAAACAAGTTATTGGATTAAAATATACAGATTAAACAGATTGAAATTGAATTTATGAGACCTGGGTTGGTTTATTTATTTATTCATAAATTATGCTATACACTTGGGACTAATAAAGCTGAGGACTATTGTGATTGTGTTTATTCGTCATTCAGCCCCGCAGGTGCAGCAGTGCCCAGTTTGTGGATCCAGATCCTCTCCGCTCTCTTCCGCTGTCCGGTAGTCCATCTGTCATTGGACTCCAAGCCCGATATAAGCAGACCTGACCTTGGGTGTTGCTTAAAGTGTTCTACCAGTATGGTGCCAAGTCTACCCTTCTCGATGTTATAAAGGTGCTGTTTGAGTCGGGTGAGTAGGGGGTGCTTGGTTTCTCCTATATAATGCTTATGGCATTGTGAACAGGTGATGATGTATACTATGTTACTAGGTGCGGAGTGAAAAGTGGCCGTTAATGGGGAAAGATGCTTGGGTGTAGGGGTTGGTGATGAATTTCCTATTGATGAAGGATTTGTCCTGTTCTAGTTGTGGTTTCCCGGGGTGTCTGCCGAACCTAGATCGAACCAGAAGATCCTGGAGGTTCCTATTTCTCCTCAGAGCCGAGATGACTCTGTGGCCGGAGAAAGGTGGGTGGTAAATTTGTGAATATTTAAAATTCTGTTTGACCTTGTGGTGCAGGTTTGTACTGCGGTGGGAAAAGGTGGAGATGAAGGGGATGAGGTGTGCGGGTTCCCCGTCCCCCGCCGGAGCGGAGCCTGTGGGCCCCGCCAGGTGAGGGCCGGGGGGCAGCATCCTGTTTGGGCGGGGGGATGGGGGAGGAGGGGGGGATGGGGATGGGTGGGGGAGGAGATGTGGTGGAAGTAGGAGGAGAGCCCCGTCCCACACCGGACAGTGGGTTAAGGTTAGACAACTAAAACAATGTGCTAAGGGTTAGGGTAAGGTTTTGGTGATGGTTAAATAAGAAAACTGAAAATGAAAACTTCACTCACAGCAGAAAACTCGGGAGTCGGGAATTGAACCTGGCTAGTCGGAGTTGAAGGAAAGTGTATCCGCACATCCAGCCCCTCCGACGCCCACACATTTATTTCCCCTTGCACTATTCCAGTGTAAAACTACTGTCTGATTCACGCCGCTTCCTGTTTAAAGAGATTCATAGATCAGACTGCCATACAACACATATAACCACAATGCAACAGTACACTAATGAGTTAATTACTGTTCCCTTTAACAGTGCATGTAATTGTATTGTAATAGTTTCAATTTGTGCTTTGGAAACTCAGGCCTGCGTCTCTACCGGTGTCTATGCAATACATATACAGAGCCCAGAATGATCAATGTACAACACTGATCAGTAGGCATCTATGTCTGCTTCAAGCTTATTGAGGACGGATATAGATTGTTCAGATTTACTGCACTGCAGAGGAATAATTACATCTTCTAATTGCAAGTCTCAGCTCTCATGGGAGCAACACTGCTCCAAAACAAAGAGAGATTAATAATGAAATGATGAGACATGGACTATCAGAAGATAATAAACTGGGAGGGGAAGCTATGATTCAAAGATCTGGACAAAGCGAGGGCTTAATCACTTTATTTTTTATCTGATTGGAATTTGAACCCGTGAATCTCAATTAGCAAGCATCAGGATATCTTCTGCAGAGTCTATTTCCAAGACAGGACCCAGACTGCTTGTCAGCCAGGGTCAATATATAGATAGAAATATTTTGAAAACCTCCACTCAAGTTTTATTCCCAAAATAAAATATCTACCATTTTAAAAATGTGAGATGTGAAATTAGTTATTTACGACATTTGTTCACAAAATAGTAATAATGTAATAATATCAGCTGTACTTTTGAAACGTTGAGCAGTGAACATCAGGTAACATTTTTTTCCATCACTGATAAAATTCCTCAATGTTCAAACTATTTGTGTGATTTACCCTTCTTAGTGATGCTAAATGGAGAACATTGCAGACCTGACTGAATTGGTAGTAAATCATCTCTTTTCCCCCCTACTGGTGAAGACAAGTCTTGTTTTTTAGCCGCTATTGTTGCCTTTTTGTCTCATAATTAATGATTTCCTGTCTTCATGGCTGCTTAGCCCTTTGTTTCTCCGCGCTAGCCGCTGTGTACTGCATACTTGTGTCTTTGTCCGTGTTAATTATGGCTGAAAAGGAGACAATGGGCCTTATAATTGATGCCTTTCTTTCTGCTTCCACTCGCGCTCTATCTTTATCATTCCTCGCCACAGGTTCTCAACATGGCTGCCTTTTGTACCCCTGCTACCTCCCTACCTCAATTATTTACCAAACCAAACCGGTTGTCCTGGTTACCTACAGATAAGCAGCTAGGATAATGCGGTTAGCTTGTTATCTCATCAGTAGGGAGATAAAAATGAAAGACGGTGGGAAATCAGCTAATTAGCCACTTTGATGTATTGTCCCTTTGTAAGTGTACAATCAGCAAAAAGATTAGCCTGTTTCCTTTGCCGGATTGAAAATACGCCTTTGATTTTTTGTATTTTTCGTCTTTTTTTTGGAATATTCACATTCTGATCTCCCGTTCTTTCTCTCTCCAGGCGCACAGACATTCAGGGGCCATTGCCACAAACCCGCTTTAGCATTACCTGAGGTCATTTAGCGGGAACGCTAATCTGCGATTCAGTTTGATAATGCATGTATAAAATATTCACCCCGCTCACCGTTCATGTTTGCCTCCTACAGTAAAGCTGCGAGCTCCCTCTTTGTGGCAGTATGTGTCTGATATTGGCAGAGGCACACAGGGAGATGTGTGTGTGGGTGACATGGGGGAATCATTCGGATGAGTATCCTACTTGACAGTTGTTCACTGCCATCCGATGCCTCTCACCTGAGGCACAGACACCGACGTCCTTCAAAACCATCTGCCTGTCTTTCGCTGCTAATTGATTTGTCCTTGGATGGAGGTGTCTGTGAATGCTTCGGGGAGAATATCTATTTTGACAGATGCTCTGCATGAGAATGTGTACAATACACAGAAAAGGGGCGGGGCCTTGTCGAGGAGATGCTTTCGGTACCTTGAGGTGAATTAATCGTCTTTGTGATGCGTTGAGTTGTTTAAACAAAGCGGCGGGGAGCTTAATGGTGAGGCGTTCGAGGAATTTTACAGCAGCAATTGAGTTTGTTTTCCCTGTGCTTCAAAGTACATTAAACTCTCTCTCTCTCTCTCTCTCTCTCACCCTCTGGTAGCCCCATAACTAACAGTCTTCATAATCTTGAGGGATTCAAGCCAACATGCAGCAATCACAGAGGATGTGGCACCACACCCTCTCAATACAGCTTGGGAACCTGTTAGCTTTCACATATCATCAACAGTGAAAAGCCCCGAAGCACTGAAATACATACCTCATGTTTTTGTGACACAATCGTATTAGAAAAGTCTACCTTTTTTTCCACAGTGAGACCATGAAAGCAATAATTAATTCAGGAAGTGAGGAATTATTCTAAAAGACATGGCTGCGAGCCACAAATCTAGTGATAGCCTTTAGTGTTTTCACAAGGGATTGCTCCACAACTGTATTTCTTTCTTTTTTTTCTGCATAACCCCCCCCAAAGATTGTCTTGGAGAAATGTAGGTTATCATCAACGAGATGTGCACTTAACAAGAAACTTTATAGGCTACGTCAGACACTGCTGAAGGATATGCAGCAGTAGATGGTTGTGATCTCCACAGATCTTCTCTAAAGGGATTTCAGTGAGAGGGAAAGTGCAGAGTTATTCAGTTATTCATCGTGTAACAGGCCAGAGCGCAGTTTCAGAATCAACCGCCGTGCGTGATCCATCATTGTCAAGACACATCTGCAAAAATACTGAGGACATAAAATATTTATAGACTTTGGATTCAACGCGCTTACAGTCCAGCATAACAGAAAATACTTTTAACGAGTGTCAAGCGCGACTATTTGGGGATACGCATCGAGAAACGTTTACCTCACATATCAGGTGTGATTTGATATTTAACACAGCGAATGCAGCTGCGACTGTAGCACGCTGCCCTTCTAATGATCATGTACGTGAGTAAATGGAGACTTATCCTACCCACCAATAATTGGCCCTGGGTGTGGGGTAGGAGATCTATTCCCCGGTGCTTATATTGAACAATGAGAGCGGCTAATGTATTGGTGTCAGAAAAGGTCAAATACCTACACTGGCATTAAAATGTAATTAAGCTTTTTTTTCCCCCAACATGGTAGAGGAAGAAGAAGAATGATGGGAAGCAACATAAACATACACACACACAAACCTTGTCTATATATATATAGACGAGGTTTCCTGTCTGCACACATTTTCAGTCATTTTGTTGATGCCCTGATGCAGAGAAACATACAATGACGCGACCAGGTTGGGTTCAGTGCCTTCCTCAAGTATAATCTGATGGCAAACTCAGCTGGCGATGAAACCTGAGAGCTTTCTGGGTAAACGAGTACCTGGTCAATGTCCTATAACCACTATCTGATACTGTAGCTAGTTATGGAGATCAAACAAAAGAAAACATCATATATGTGCCTAGCGAACGACACAAAAAACATCCTTAAATACCAGTATGTTGATACTGCACATCTGGCCTCAAAATAATAGCGGTCGCGCAATAGCATCCCTCGCGGCCCGCAGAAACGCAGCCAACGTGTCCCTCGGCCATTCGGCGGCGAGGCACACAGCAATAGAAGGTTTTTTTCTTTTTTTTTAAATGCAGGTTTAATTATTTGATCATAGCTGTGATCGCATCCCTCGCTGACCCAATAATGGTATGAATGTCTGTCGGGGGGGAGTGTGTTGACTCCTGGGGGGGCTACAGAGGAGACGAAGCCACGGGGACCCTGAGACGATTAACCATTTGCATTTAGATTGTGTGTTGACATGCAATATAGACACATGTGCCCTGCGCTTCAGACCCGGGGAGGGAGAGAAAGAGGGAGAGAGAGAGAGAGATAGAAGTTGTGTATGGCGGCTTTCTGTATGTGTGTCTGCATGCGCCCGTGGCTGAGGTGGTCCACTGCTAATAACCATGCCTATCTGCCTTCCCCACGGCTTTCCTCAGGTCTTTCCCCCCTATCAGTGATATATAGGATTGGAGGATTCATAGTATTACCACCGCCGTAGCCTATTGCTTATTAGGAGGCCTCGACACCCCGAGGAGAGCACAGAGGTAAATATAAGGGGGATTTAAGGAGGTTGCATCTAGTGAATGGATGGATTACACGATTAAGAAGAGCCCCGCAGGAAAGTTTCCATCTCGCTAGAGGTAACCAACCTGGGAAATGGAAAAGCCTGGAAAATACAGTAAGCAGGGGAGGGGAGATAGGAGAACGACAGCTTGAACCTGCGCTGACGTAGAAAGAAACATCACTCAATGTTACCATGTAGAGAGAGTGATGCACAGAGAATTCCCCTCTCAACCCGGGTTGACGCATGTAAACGCAGTAACTCGGTTAGAAAAACCGAATTAAGCTCACCCCAGAGGAAAAACCCCTATTATATGACTGTTGGCTCCATGGCTTCAATAGAAAAATGCAACAGTATTGAGTTTTCTTTCTGTTGTTTTGATCAGAGTGAGATCAACATGAGCTTTTATGTGGTTGTTTCTCCTGAGTTTAATTTGGGAAATAGGAGAAAATGCCTTTATAGTCTCATTTTAGTCTTAAAAAGAGACATAATATATATATATATATGTATATATATATACTGTATATATGAGATATCTTCTTGGATTTTGCTTTCCTATGGGATACCCCGATTATGAGAAACCACAGTTAAGATACCGGGTTAAACATCTCACTACTTCACTTTGGTTCACGCTATCTGTGCAAACTCGCACAGTGTTATGGGTACATTTTGATGGCAACAAAATCACATTAGCAGCAGTACTTACTATTCCTATTACTACATTTGATTTTCCTCTAATAGAAGCAACCTGCTGCTCAGCTCACTCTGTCATACTTGTTTACTGGCGGACCGCTTTATCTGTGGACGCTGGAGAGGAATATTCTGTTATCTTGTTTATTAATTCACAGGGTTTTAAAGGTTCATATAAATTAACCTGAATGACACCTGAACCGGAGTACGGTCAATAGCTGGGTTACATGTGAACGTAGTCAGTGCTGACATCCTGCCGGTAGAATGATTGTTATCGTGCTGTAGACTACCTGCAGTAATCAAAACGGCTGCTGCTGTGAGATTTTTGGTCTCTCTTGGCAGGCGGCTACCCCCTGTGCCACAGTTTGGTCAAACAGCAATCACCCATGGGATTGTTTCTCCACGTGATCATAAGAGGGCCTGCTCCAGCTATAACCGGATTGTGTCGAGGCAATTACGCCGCAGTTGAGCGGCCATCGCTTATGTGACGAATTTTCCCTCGTGAGCGTAAGAGTGACCGGATGGAAGTTTGTTAGGTGGGTAGGGAAGACAAATGCAACAAGTAAAATGTATTGAGTCTGTCTTTATTGACTGGTTTTTCAGCTGATATTTACGGAGCGCCCCTGTGTGGAACGTTAATTAGCTTAATCGATTCCACAGCGTATAGTTCTTTGTCATGCTGTCAAATAAGCTGCTTTGGTCTGAAGCTGTTTTTATTGATATTCTTCTACGTTTCATGTGTTTGCTTGTTTAATTCCGAGTCCCTTGCCCTTGCTCAGATGAGTCTGATATCGATTTTGACCCTCAAAACACTGACTTTCCTTTTTCATCATGCTGCAGAAGTCATAAAGGTTTACTTTATGTTTTGAAAAGTTACATCCTTTTTTTTCAACCGCCATCCGGTCATATGTGTAGTCGAAGCATAGAGACAAAAGTCAGCAACACACCCGTGTCATTCAGTCATTCGTTTTAGTTTCAAATTGCCGAAGGCCAGTCGGACAAAGGAGAGATGGAATATCTGTCTCTTGGATGAATTCATACATGAATCAATGAAGGAATGAAGGAAGGAATGATGTTTTCATCACCTCTGAACTAGGAAAATGTTGTCCTTCACCCCACTAGAAAGAACTTTGCACTGCGTAAACATGGTTATTGTGCTGTAGCCTATTTAACTGGCATCTCTCTTATTGAGCAGCCTATTTCAGTGTGACTTGAAGAAATTTTGTATTTAGCTTCAGATTTTATTTCGTTTTGATGTTTAATTTTTATATTTTGATTCCAGCGGCTGGGGTTTTATAGAAAGATTAATTAATATTGTATGGGCTTTAATTGCCTTTCTAATTCACCGCACTAGAGCCACACATGTATAGTATAGCTTCAACCAGCCTTTCACCTAATTCTTCTCAGCTTGATTGTCCCACTGGCCCAGTGACTTAACTACAACACTGCGGTACAGCTTCTCATAAAGCCAGCAGCAGCCAGATCAATCACTCCAAGTGGGACTTGAATTTTGTTCTCATTTCCTGTCTTCATTTTTTCACCCCTTCACAGGGACTGTAGAGGGAGAGAGCACCATCTGTGCACCTTTTTCCGAAAGAAAAATCATCGTATCCTCTTAGTTTTTAAGATAATCTAATGGAGGCAATTGTTCTTTTAGAAATCCTCTTGCCGCTGAAATCAATTTGCTTTCATCAGGCCTAATGACACTTGGATAGAGCTGTCATTCCCAAGTAGGCCATTCAGGGAACTATTCGCGGAGGGTAAAGTAACTCGGTGAAAACAATTGAGGATGAAATGATCCATATGGTTGATAGACTTCGCTAAAAGGATCAAAAGCAGCACACACTCCTGATCATATTCCTGCTACTGCTAACATGAGAAAATCACGCACCTTTGATTTTGGTGCATTATTTATTTATTTATTTATTTATTTATTTATACTCTAAAATGCCATTTTTTCTCAATTCCAGAAAAGTTGACTGCCTGGAGATAAGATACCTTCAACCAACAGCATCAATGCAGGACGTTTATGCATTACTGAGAATACTGATGAACAGGACAGTTTAACAAATGAAGAGTTAAAACTTTTGTCCCAAACTAATATATCTACCATTTGAAAAATCATGGCGCCTACACTTTGATTGACAAATTACAATATTTTTCCTTGGTCGACAAAACCTTGATATATTTGAAATATTGGATGATAAGTTTAAAGAAATAATTATTATTATTTTACAAAATGGACATCTAGCATTTCTGAATAGAACCCAATACACTATTGGTGTAGTTGGTATTTCACTGGACAAAACTAGATTCTGGAGAATGGAGAGTGCAGGCTCCCCTGGGCAGAGAGGAGGTGGTATTTCCAGCACAACTCTCTAGACCACTGAGCCCACCAGGGTGCCTGCAGTGAACTAGTAATAACTGAGAAGGATAAGGAGCAGTCCACCAGATCAATACTGGAGCACATCACTGGCTAATCAAAGCCTCCACCATGCAGGAGAGACTGAAACGGAATATCTCCCAGGAAAAAAACAGGTGTCAGCGCTTGCTTATGAAACCCACTGCAACCAGCTATCGTTGCTATTGCTACAGAACAAAACCTACCTGAACATTTCTATTTCAAAACATTTTACACATATTAAAGATCCATTTTGTAAAAAAAATATAGAGGTTCCAGTCTATTAAAGTGATGGGATTTTGTAAAAATGACAAAATGTTACCTACAGTCTTTTATTAAGTGCCAGACTTTCTTTTGATCATTCATTTTGTGACAGTTTGTCACTTTTCCTTGAATGGAATTCTCTATGGGATTTTCAATCTAACGAGATGTCAAGGTCAACAGGCTGTCACTTCATTCTTCAGAATAAAACTCACCTTACTCACCAGATACAATAAATGTGACGTGCTCTCACAGAATCAGTCGGAAGTCGCAATGGCTGATTTACGTAGAAACGCCTTTTAACCCTTGTGTGGTGTTCGGGTCTGTGGGACCCGTTTTCAATGTTTACTAAAAGAAAAATGATACAATGAATTATTTTTTCAACCTGAGACTCATTGGCCTTGACTCATTTTCTCCCCACACCCAGATCCACCAATACACCTGGCCCACACACACACACATACTCCAAGTCCCAGTGAAATTGAATGGTCTTCTTGCCCAAGGAATGAGCCACCCCACATGGCTGCCAATGTGATAAGGATGGAACCAGGGCCGACACGGTTGAACATATCATCCCAGACACCATCTAGAAAATCATTCTGGACTGCACTAATTTGGAGGGAGGGCATGCTTTTGGAGAGAGGTGGAAGAAGATGGACCAAACCCAATGACGTGAATACTTTGGGGTTCTTATCCTTGCTGGTGTTTTCAGATCCAATGGCGAATCCACAGAATCTCTGGGATGCAGAAACTGGCAGATAACCTTTCTATGCCACAATGTCTCTGGAAAACTTCCACATTATTCCCAGCATTATCTGCTTTGATAGCCATACACCAGACCAGCTTGGTGGCAGACAGACCAGCTAGCTGCAATCAGGTCAGTGTAGGGCAAGTGGGGTTAGGGTTCCTCTGTAGGGACCGCCTTCCCCTGTTTTACAACCCTGGGCCCAACATTACTGTTGATGAGCAGCTTACACCATTTAGGGGCCGCTGCCCTTTCAGGCAGTACACACCGTCTAAACCCGCAAAATATGGAATCAAGATCTGGGCTGCCTTTGATGCTGCCTCATCATATGCACATATGCATGGAACTTGCAAGTGTATACAGGGAAGCCAGATGAAGAATCCCCTGAGAAGAACCAAGGGATGCAGGGTTGTCCTGGACATGACACAGGGACTGGCCGCAACATCACATGCGCTAACTTTTATACTTTGCAGTTTCATTTATATTTGTTTGAGATCAACATTATTTATTCCACCCATGTCTTGATTATCATTGTTTTTTTTTTTCAAAAATCACATTTTATCACAAAAAACGAATAGCACTTTTATTGATAAATATGATGTAGCAGGGGTAAATGGCAAATATTAATCAAATATACTGTCTATATTGCTTGTAATTGAGATAAAGTCAACATCTGTTAAGTATTTTTACATAAATTGTTATGGCTGTATTGTTTTAAAAACCCAATAATGTTGTGGGTCCAGCAGACCCGCGAACATTGGGTGAGTAACAGAAACACGAACGCCACACAAGGGTTAATGTCAAAAGTCTATTTTTGACCATTTTTGTATTTTGACTAATTTTAATAAAACAAAATCTTGGCTTTCATAATCTGCATGAATTATTTCCTATTTTGGAGTGGAAATATAACTCTGAAGCATAAAAGCAAGATATGGTATTTGGCGAAGTTGATCGCGGCAGCGGCATTTAGCGACTAGCCAGCTGCATCCGCACCTGTTGGTTGTCAAGTTAGCAAGCTAGTATCGTAATCATCAAGACTTTCAATGGCGTCTCAGAAAGAAGAAGAAATCGTTCGGCAATCCAGTGTTGTCTGTGGATTCCGGCGATCGGTGGCGAGAGCTTATTGACGACTATTTTTTGGCACCGAGATCTGGTGGTGAAAAAACGAGAGAGATGAGATGTGACTGCTGGTAAGCACTTTTCCACTTATCCCATAGAGCTAGCCAACATTAGTAAACACAAGTGTGTTTATCTTATCTTCTTTAAACCTTGTTCTCAGTAATAATGAACACTGTAGGTAATGTTTTGAGTAGTTCTAGCTAGCTAGCTGGTCATCAGGACCATGTAGTTGTATATAACTACAGATGAGTGGTCTCACACTGAAATTACAAAATTAGTTCTGTTCATTTATTTTAATTGTCACAAATTGAATGTTTTTTGTTTCCTAGGTGAGAAACACATGTTCCTGTCAGCAGCACAATGAACTGATTCAAAGAAACGGGCTTGTTCCAAAGGAAGCAGCAAAAAGAAAGGATGCACCGAGAGGACCTCTTACTTTATTGATGGTGATCACATATGCAGAGATGATAAATGTCTAGATGAATTATTGAATAATTTAAGGATTTAATTAGTGATATGTGTAATATGGCTATATCTTTTCTTGCAATATTACTTTGGGGTTTAAATCAAATCAAATCACATTTATTTGTATAGCCCTTAATCACCGTTCCAGTCTCTAAGGGCTTCACAGTGCCCAACATGTGAAAAAAATAAATGGTTAGTACACGACATCCCCCAGCCTTAGACCCTCACAGAGGACAAGGAAAAACTACCAAAAAAAACCTTTTAGAGAAAATTGGAAGAAACCTTGGGAGGGGCTACTCAGAGAGGGATCCCCCTACCAGGACGGTTGGGTGTGCAATAGATTTGAGATTTGATAGAGTTTGGGCAAGCAGCGTATACACAATGCATAAAAGTTTATTATGGTGGGATGTCCGGATCTGACGTTTATTATGGTGGGACATCCGGATCTGATGTGTTTAATATTTTGGCACTTGGCATTTATACCAATCTATAGATTTATACCAATCTATAGCAATGTATAGGCCAAAGGGACACTTTGACCTATACATTGCTATAGATTGGTATAAATCTTCTACACTGTATAGGCTACTGTATACATTAAGCATATATTTACAAATAAAGAATGTGTTTACATAAACACTTTAATGTATATCAGTATGTTTGTCTTTCTTTTTACACAATTTAATTATGTGTAACCATAATTGTGGGGGGTTGGGGAGGGGAGTCACAGATTTTTCACAACGTCTTCAAGGTTCTTTTGAAAGATTCATTAATAGTGGATAAATAGTGTAAGTGTACTGTGTGTAATATAACCTTAAAGAGCAATTTCTCCTCATTACATAGATGCCTAAATGTTATATCTGCTATTTAAAATAATCACTCAAGCAGCATTTGTTTGTGAGATGTCAAAGCGGCAGCCCCCCAGAAATGGAATGTTCAGATTCATAATAGAAAGGTTTTTTTAAAGGCCTTTTTCTCAAAACCACACTTTTGTGTCTCTCATTGTATAACGCCACATAACTGCCTCATTTTTTGTCAATGTGACTGATTCTGTGAGAGCAGGTCACAAATGTACAAGTGCATGCTGGAACATATGGTACAGTGACGACATGACTATACATACAGCGCCAGGGGGCATTGCAAAACATATAAAAGACATAACATTAGCATTAGCATTGTGCCTGTGTATACAATTACCACGTTTTTTTTGTATTTTTGGAGCAGAATGTCTCTGTAGAAAGGTCTGCATCATAAACTGTGTCACCTCTTAATGAGTTGAGAGACCTTCTCACCCTCTGAGGAGGAACTGTAGTTTGACTAACAGAAGGATATCCGTCAGCCAGCCAACACTTCTAACCTCATTCCATTCGTTTACACTGATATGGCAACGATCCGATGCTGTAGATGTTAAAACATATTCAATTTGAAAAAAGTGGAATGCAACATCCTACCGACGAGCCACCCGCTGTGGCACACTCAGCAACACTAGAGAGCCGTCGGCACCTCAACATCCTCCGTCTTCTTCTCTGTCAGCCAGTTCCACAGAAGAATAGTTAAAGTCTTTTTTTGCTCCCCGCTACCCCACCGCTTACGTAGGTATTCTGCTCCAATTATCTCGAGTGTTAAGTCGGCATTGGGCTGGGGCTCTGAATATTTTATACCGCTCATTAAGCAAGAGTTGCCTTTACTGTTGCTGTTTTACAACTCCACATGAACTCCCCCTCGCTCCCTGTTTTCACGCTGTAATAGCAGCTCTTTATCGGATTAGGCTGCATCTGTGAATGTGGCGGAGGTTTTTTCGAGACGAGAGAGACGGCACGGGGTAGAGCGGAGCGACAGCGGCTCAGTTTCTGCTGAAATGGCTTTTCTCTGTTTGAATGTAACAAAGAGTAGAGATGAGGTGGCAGGGTGGCCTATCGGTAAGGGAGACATTCTCAGGGTCGATTCCCACAACCGCCGGCGTGTTGAGTAAGACGCTGAACCCCTATCTGCTCACTCATAGTAAATCAGTCTGGATAAGAGTCAGCTAAATACCTACCCGCTAAGTCGTTGCATCTGAACCTCCATGCTGTCAGGACACAGAGGAATATGTATTTGTATCTTGTATACCTCTTGAAGTGAAATACATTTTAGGCCTTTTGCATTGATTCTCTTCTAAAAACAACTTACAGCGGGTGAGCGGGTGTCCAGTCTGTTGCTCACTTGAACAGGACACATCGCTGTTGTAAAAATCAAAGCTGTGTGACCACCCTGCTACTCCTCCAATCCTGAACGGCTCAGAGAAATGCCAGGAGAGATCAATACAAATGTGCAGTCATGAAGAGACAACTTCAGGCTAGACTGAAACAAGGTGGTAATTGTACACCCGGATTTGTACCTTGTTTATCTGAAACAGGATTAGACGGGTTTAGAATCAAAATGCCCAGGTTTCCCTGTTCATGACAAACACGAGGCAGCATGTAACATTGCTCTTAGTGTTGTGCGATCACCACTGTTTGGTACGTCAACGCACATTTCAAGGTATAGTTAATAAAATGTTTAATATTTTCAATCTTTTCATCATGGGATTCCTAACATCTGGATGCTTTATATACCCAAGTAAGTACGACAGAATTGAATTTTGTTACATGATCAAGACTTTGTCTGCTTAGCCTCATAAGCAACATGACAATCAAATAAAGCAGGGGAAAAGAGTGATTCAGTTGTACCAACAAAAGACAGTGGTAAGGTTTTTGTAATGGAAACTAATGTGAGTTCCATGACAGGACAGTTAGTTGTCCTTCATGGGGAAAAGACAGTGAAAAATATCCATTTCGTTAATAAGAAGTCTGAATGAGCCATTAGTACATAATTAAGGCCATAAAGAGGTTTAATGAATGGAAAATGATCAGTCATTACCCCACCTTAATCAGCCATTTACTTCATAATAAGAAATAACTCTTGATTGTGCTGCGTATTGTAATATATGACAGACTTGGTTGTTGTTGGCACGACAAACAAATTAATCCAACGGACACCCGCAGCACCCCAGCGCATGCAGAGAGGAATGGAAAATGAGTTTGCATCCTGCAGATTTTCTGCCTGTTTTCATGAAGGAAATGTTTTTTGCGGAGCATGCACACTCTTTTTCACCGCCACCCTTCTTCACATTATTATAGTTACATCAACTTCACCCGAGCAATATAGGGTTAATTGCCATGCTCAAGGCCACCTCAGTGGTAGTTGCTGAGTGTTACCTATTCAATACCCACTCAGATTTTCCCAGAGGGTCTGGAGATTCAAATTCAAGAAACCTTCCTGAAACCTTCAGGCTACCCTGTATTGCAATTTATACTATTCCTGATCTCAACCAGGTTGAAATGCTTCAACAATTAAGCTACAAAGAGATATTTTTCACAAGAGAGGGTATTTTTCTCTTTTTAAAAAGGAGCGTCAGCTAAGGAACTCCTGAGTTTTTATTGTGGCACACTTAAGTATGATCACACACAAGGACACATGCACATAGTCAACACCCAAAAACACACACACACACATAAAGTGTCACCCATTTCCTGTCACGTCGTCTAAACCAGCGTCTGAGTAAAGAACACCTGACTTTGTTCTAGTTCCTCTCAGTCACTGCTACTTCAAAGGCGAAGCTAGATTAAAGAGAGCCGGGATACCAAGCTTTTTCATCTGCGCTACGTTTGCAGCGGCAGGCCCGCTCTGCTCACTTTCAACTGCTGGAATTTGAATGAGACAGATCTAGGTAAGAAGAAGAATGGGGGGAAGAGCAATGTGCTGGCTATATGGAATTCACATATTCCTGTGCACGTGTTCGGAGCAGGTCCAAATGTGGAACGCCGGGAAAAGATTTGCTGATGTGCATGTTTGGTGTACATAAAAAAAAAAGCTTTGTTAAAAATAAGGCAACACTTCCTCATAGTCACAATATTTTCACTTATCATTTCAAATTCTGCCGAGTTATGATGGTATTACCTTGTTATATTGTGTATTGAATGACAGCGGCTGGTGTTTAAGCTTCCGTGCCTGAGCATTGTGCTGCGTATTGTGATCATGTCATTGTGCTTCATGCATGTGTGGAAGTCCTGGCCCCATTTTAGTGCAGGATACCTTTAGCCTGTAACAGATCGGCATTCAAATGCATTCAATTATCTCTGCCCTGCACATTGGGATTAATCATTCATAATACCGGGTTGACTGCGACTGCGTTTACTCCTCAGTTCCTCCGCCACTTCTGTCACACAGAAATTACTGATAGGTTATTATACAGGGAAATGGGTGGCTGAGAAAAGTCGGTATACAGTGCTTACCTGAAGTAATATTATGCATAAAGGCCCCGGCATTGGGGATGCCGGTCTGATGTCTCTCATTAATTCTTCAGTTCAGTGGGCTGTGGACGGACACAGCAGATTGATAGGGGATGGGGAGACTTCGCTGGCGTCTCCTTAATGCTTTGAAATGGGAGTATAGTTAAGCTTTGATGCCTCCTATCACTAAATGGACCTGCACCCCCCTCCCCCCCCACACACACACACCTCTTCCCCCGCCCTCCCATCCCCCCCCCCCCCTCAGACTCTGTCAGTCAGTCATCCCAGTGTGAATACATGAATACTGTAAACTGTAGCGACAAGGTAATTGACTATGTGCGCGCCATCAAGCCACCGCACATCAAAACCCTCGAGTCCCCGCGAGTGAACTAGATTGGCTCGGTGCAGCCTCAGGTAATATTTCCAGGTGCCGCAATTAATGCAGTTTCCATTTAATATTCCCTTGTATTCAATCAGCAATCATTTGCTTTGCAATAACTCTCAAATAGACTCCTCATTCCACAGTGTAACTATGATTTTATTGATTGTGTCAGTGGTAGCACCGCAAGGATTTTCCCTTTATGTATCTTAGATAATCAACCTGACTACCTTCTCACATTGATTCAGCATCTGACGCACACACACACACACACAAACACGCACACACACACACACACACACACACACACACACACACACACGCACACAGGATCAGAGGTGTCCTTGTTCTGTCCTGGAAACAATACATTTTCTTCATAAAGAGAACATTTTTTAGAGCAGGGAGATAGCAAGTGCTCTTCTTGTGCCTCTCAAGCCCAAACACATAAACCCAGCATGCATAACACATTGTGTGTGTATGACGGAGACGTGCTTATCTCGTACTGCTGACACAGCCATGTTCAAACCGAATAATGTAACAGTTTGAGGCTCTGTGCTTGACACTGAGCAGAGGGGAAGACTGCAGAGACACTACGCGACTGATGCATATCAGTCGTATAGTAGTCTGTAGTGTCAGGTTTCATATTTCAAATGAAACAAGCACAGGGACAAATGCATTGCATCTGTGAAAGCAGAATGTGTTTGCAGCTGTTGTCGGAGTTGGATAGACAGATCGACTGTCCCAGAACCAGAAGGTCACCAGTAACAGCCGATGTGTCCTCTCCTCTCGTAGTGTCTTTGAACAAAACGCTGAACTCCTGCAGGCTCGATCTAAATTGTTCTGGAAGAAGGAATCTACTAAATGCATAACTTTTTTTGGAAAAGAATCAAAGCTAAGACTGATACTGGCATATACTGGCATTTGTATAAATAAATGCTCTAATAACTTGCACCAAATGATACCCAGAAGTCAAAGGGTTCACCAGGCTATTGCACTAACCAGAAGAGTTTCATAAAGAGAAACATCAGTTTATTCACTTTTTTCCTTTTTTTTTTTTTTTTTTTTACAAATATCACCATCAACATATACTAAACTCAAGGTCTTCAATAAACTTTACAGTGAATAGCGGCAGTTTTGATTACCACCTAAATGGTAGTAATCACATAATGAAACGACTGAAAATAAAATACATTTTATTGACAATACCTTGAAATGTGTTGGCCTTTCAAAGACAGCCAAACTATGTAAAGCATTTATCAGACAGACCATAAAATTAATTTACAATAAATAGGAAAAAACAGTAAACAATATAAATATTAGCCTATTTAACATTATTGACATAATACACACATTTCTGACGTATAATAAGAGTCAGGGATCCTTAAGTCAATGAACCAATTAGCCAAGTATTAAATGAACCACTTGATAGTTGACTGTTAAAAGGAGCCTTCGCCCTCAGCTCATGAGAAAATGAGCCTTTGAGATGCCTTATTGATATTTTCAGTGCTTTGAGATTCCCAGAGAACTCTGACTTGACATTTTCAACAAGATGAAAAGAGAGAGTATTTTATAAGAAGGAGGGTGACCTGTTCTCTGAGGATTTAGCAAAGTTTTTCAACTCTCTGTTTCAGTCTGGCATACTAAGAAAGCTACAGTATGTCAGGGCTCAAATAGTAGCCACTCCCAACTGGATGATTTGGTTTACAGAGCAACGTGGTTTGTGAAAAGGTATACAAGCATAAATAAGAAATTACAATAAAACATTTACAGTACGTTGACATTCAGTGTAAAAATTGCTTTACAAAACGTTGTTGAGTTTACAAAGTGTGAAAAATATCGTATTTTCCCTCTTATAAAAAATGCCACCTTCAACGAGGCAAGTGAAGTTGTACCGCTTCGTATGCGATGAAAGAGAGGAACGGAGAGTCAAGAACAATACATACATGAAGTACATACAGTTGTGCTTGAGTCTGTTTGCTTGAACCAGTATGCTACAAAAACTAATCTGCTACCAGAAGCCAGTAACCAAACGCCAATGTATAAACACAGTTTGGAGGCACCTGCTTTTTCTTTTTTGTGAGTGGTCACAGGTGATAGGTCAGAGAGGAAAAATCCTGTTGTCATGACGGAGTTAGAGAGTTATTCAAACTGATTATATTTCTTCAAGCAGTAGTTACAAAGATGCTAAAAGTATGCTACGGATGTCTTCAGTAACAAGTTTCATTTACATTTCACAAAAGTGAATGACACACTTTTGTAGCATATAGGAACAATGGAATAGTCCCTGAAGCACAGACTAATTGATATAAAAGTGTACGGTACAAATGTGTCTGCTACACAGTTGTGACAGATAGGAAGGCATTGTGTACTTTGGTGCCCTCTGGGGCCCTGGCCCCATGGCTCATCAGCTCTTGGATGGTCATCCAGTTATCCAGGATCTTCTTGTTGCGTTTCTTCATCATCTTCTTGTGACTGAGCTCCAAGATGTTGATCTCCTTCCTGCCCTCAGCTCCGCTGGCTGGTCCCTCCCTCAGACACTCCAGACGGCTCTTCTGCATGAACTCCCTCCTCTTCCTCTGCTCCCTGGCCCGAGCCAGATGCTGCTTCCTCTCCTCTTTGCTCCAGTAGCGGCCCATTTTCATCTCGCTCATGGCGTCGTCATCCGTGGTCATGCCTCCGCTCCTCTCCTCTCGGATCCTCAGCGCCCGCTCACGGAGAATGCGGTCACGGGCAGGCCTCCGGGCCACATAGCGCGTGCCATCGGCACGAACTTTGACCTTCCACTCCAACCGGGGTTCCCCAGGGGCGTCCGTTGCGGTGTAGGGGCTCTCGGCAGACGCTGAGCAGACTCAGCTGGCTCTGGGAATACTCCAAGGACGAGTGCTGCTGTAGCAAATGCATGTAGCTCTGGAAGACACAAGAGAACATCATTGGCATCGAATCGAATCAAATCGAATTTCATGTTTCTGGTGATCTCTTAAGTTTGATCATTTTTGGAGCAATGCCTTGTTCAAAGACACATCAGCATGAAAGTAACCTGAGTAACAAAACCCTGCAGATTTAGCCACTGCTCTTTGTCAAGAACCAGTATTTGAGCCACCTGTATTTGAACACTGTAGTTACCTGTCTTTTTATCCACCTCTCTTCTTGACTGTACCTACCTGGAGTTGCCTGGATCCTCCTTGGCCTTGGTGGGGGGCTGTTTGATAGGGCGAGGCATAGGGAAACCCTCTCTGGGAAGCCTTGGTCCTCCCTTTCCTCTCACATCTCTCGTCGTCTGCAGGCAGAGCCGGGTCCGACTCAGAGCGGGACGGGTTGCTCTGGTCTGGGCTGCTGGAGATGACAGTGCCTAGGGTCCGGTCTGTTGTCGCAGGCTGTACCCTGGGGCTCGGGGATAGGGATGGGGCTGGAGGGTGTGGAGGAGGCCAGTCTAAGGTTCTTCTGGTTGGTGAGGCTGATGCGTCTCTGGAGAGAATGGTCAGGAGATCTCTCCATGCCTAGTGGTGTTGACCGGGCACTCTCCGCTGTGTTATAAGCACTGGAGCTGTCCTTCTCTCGGACCTTATCGCTGTCCAATCTCTCTGGGTGTTCATGGATATCGGCCAGCCTGCCGTGCCGCTTGTGTCCATCTTTGGTGCTCCGTCCTGGGGAGCAGGGCGTGGGCTGAGGGGGCTCCAGCTGGTGGGTCTGGCGGAGCTGGTGGGCCTGCATGATGCTCTGGCACTCCAGCTCAATGCTGCGCAGCTCTTCATTCAGCATCCTCAGCTCCTGCTCCATCCCTCCTCCTCCTCCCACACCATCATCATCTCCATCACTTCCTCCCTGCTCAGTGAGGCTACACTCTATACTGTGTCGAATGGAGTACACCCCACACTCTCCTCCATTCCGGATCTGACACTTGAGCTCTAGAAGTTGCTGGAAGCGATTCTCTAGACCCAGGACCCCACCTCCACCACCACGCATACCCACTTTCCCTTCATTGCCCTGGCCTTTGGACAATGTCCTAGGACCCTGGGTGACCTGAGGGACAACAGCCCCTCTCCTCCCCAGTCCATCACCCTGGGTGTGGGGATGCTCTGCCCGCCATCGGTCCCTCAGGCCATGGGCTGGGCTCCTCCTGTGGAGCCTGGGCAGCAGGATTTGGTGCTCTGGACTCTCTGTGCTGCGTCCAAACCCACTGTCTTTGTCCTGGTTGTTGGAGGAACAGGTAGCTGTGTCTGTTGTCACCTCTTCTTCTGCTGGATGCTGGTGTACAAAGAAAGATAAAACAGTTATTTCCCGCTGGAGGTCTTTGAAAGACTTAGAAGTGCCTCTTATGTTTCTATAATACATGACAAGTTGTTTATCTGTTCTTGCATTGCATGTGACATATACATTGTTTGGTTACACATTGCAGTGTGGAGAGGAGGATGATCACTTTGGGTGATCAAATATTGTACTTTCAGGTAGATGCCTGCTTGTTACGCTCCTTCACCCCTCCCTCTTTTTCTCCCACCCTCCTATCCTCCTTCCCCTCCTACCTCCTTGTCTCCCTCTTTCCCTGATACTCTGCTACCTTTGTATTGGGCAATCCCCCCTCTCCCCTTGCTCTTTTGTTTTTTTTTTCTCTCTCACTCACCTCCTGTCCTTCTTCCGTCTCCTTCCTCCTCTCCTCCAGCATCTCCATCTTCAGTTCCTCCAGGAGCTCCCGCTGTTCCTCATCCAGCCAGACCTCCTCCTCCAGCTAAAATCATAACATCTAGTCAGAGGCATGCCTCTGTGTGCGTGAGTGTGTACAATATCTGAGTGTGCATGTGAATGTGTGTGTATGTGTATTGTGAGTGTATATGTGTGTGCACACAAAGACAATCATTCTGTGCTGTCACTCAAAAAGGAAGGAAAAGGCACTTAGCAAGCAGCTGCTGTTATTTGACATGACATAGGTTGTCAAGATAGGCCAGGGAATCTCTCTGTGTGTGTGTGTGTGTGTGTGTGTGTGTGTGTGTGTGTGTGTGTGTGTGCGTGCATGTGGTTACCTGAATCTCTGGCCTGGTTACCAGCAGTACAATACTCCTGGCATCTTCACTTGACAACAAGGCTACAGCCTTCTCTCTGTCTTGCACTTCACAGCCATTTATCTGTACATCAAACAAAAGAACGAAAGCCTATGTTTAAAATAAAACATATGTTTTAAGTAGAGAGACAATTTTCAAGTTCCATGTGTTGCTGATTGCATGATATGTTGATTACACACAGAACAACACAATAAAAGTATATATTTGCAGAAAGTGCAGACAATACCGTTCATATACCCAAAACACGACAACGTGTAATTTTATTATCATTCAGTGCACCTACATGAATGGAAGGATGAGCAAAATGAAACTAACCATTGTTCTTTGGATTGCGCCAACACCTTTCTCTCGCTCTCTCCCTCTCCCTCTTTCTATCTGTCTTTCTCCCTCCGTCAGTCTCTTTTTCACACTTCAATCTCTGTCTCTTTTGCTCTTTCTCTCGTCCCTCCCTCCTCCCATCCATGCCTCTTACTTCACGCATCCATAAGCAAAGGCCTGGGTAGGCAGCGCGATAGGTAAGGGGAGTCAATCGTGGGCGTGTAGTCCGACCTCATGAGAGTCTGCTCCCACCACACATCCAGACACACAATTAACTGTTTCTTGACAGGTGGCGTTCATCTTTTCCTCACTAGAGTAATGGGGCTGTCAGAAGGAGATAATAGGGCCAGGAGTACAGCAGGCCTCGCTCCCCCCCAATCATTCACACTATTGGGAAACAGATGGTACAGAGGTGCTGGGAAAGTGCTACATACAAGGGATGCTGCTTCACAGCTACACTCTTACTGTACATTATAGTCCTCCTTTCAAATTTCCAAACCTCTCGGAAAGCATTTCAAAAAGTGACATCTGATTATTTCCGCCAATCGCAGTCACAGTCAAAACGAGCCTCAGGTGTGCCAGGACGAAGCCAATCAGGTGTGTCAGTTTTTGATCGGTAGAAATCAGCTGTCACTCATTTGCCGTATGAGCCAATGTTCATATTGTCTGTGAGGTCAATGGTGGGGGGGCTTTTAGACAGGAAGTCTGTATCATCCTGGCCTTTTAATGCTTTTGCACCAGGCTTGCCAATGACTGCTACAATGAGCAATATGGGCAAACGTTGGGTCAAAACAGACGTGTCATTTTCAATGCATCTAGTTAGGACCAGCACGCATTTGTGTTGCATGCACAATATTTGTAAACACATATTGACACAACATATGTTACAATTAACTTATATTACATGGCAAAGTAACACAATTGACAAATGGATGGATGGACATGACACATAATTTTAGTGAGTGTAGGACAAGCATCCATCAGTTGAGTGCAATGTCACGTAGATGAAGATATATCAAGTTTTTTTCCCCCCACTGAATTAGTACGCAGTACCGTACCTTCACTGGAACGTTACCGTATGTTTTCCCATTATGTTTTGTGCACAGTTCGGTTCAGTACAGGTTTAAATGTGATGGCAAAGTAAACATATATCATACTGAACCATAAGGTTTTGTCATCTCCTTCACAAACAGGACCGCAATAGCTGAGTACTCTCACTATACTGTACCTGTAGGCTCAGTACAGGTACAGGATGGTACTTGTCCAATGGAAAAAAAGCCAATGTATGTTTCAGCAAGCGTGTGACGTATAAGGATAAAGAATTCCAATAGCGTTTGACGATCGTGAGATATAACAATAGAGAGATAAAGGGAGAGAGAGCGAGAGAGATGAGCAGACATGGACTGAGACAGAGAGGGGTGCTAGAGATGATGTAGTGCCTGGTGTAACCAGCACTAAGGACTTTCATTTCCCTGGTAAAGTGTGGCTATTAAATATGCATACACTCGCCTGGACTGGAGACAATAGCAGCTTGACTAGCCCCTAAAACGAGTGTCTTACAAGTGGCCTGGAGTGTATATCTACTCTCTGTGTATGTTTGTCACACAGGCCAAAAGAAAAAACAGGAAATGGGGGATCATTCAGTGAAAAGGCCAGGTTGATATGCAAGATAACATCCTGGCGGTGTTGTGAAACGTGTGCGAGGGATTAAAAATAGACAAAGAGGAGGAAGTCTTTTGGAATATAAGCAAATTTGACTTGGTGTGTTTGTGTGAGTGTGTGTAATTGTTACAGGGTCATGTGTGTTCATATTGCAGCCTGGTGTGAAAGGACTTTAAACTATACACACCTGTAGGATGCGATCTCCCTCCTTGATGCGGCCATCTCTCGCCTGCTATGCTGTTTGGCTCGACCTGCACAAAAACAACACAGAAATCAATGCTGACAACATTAAATCAAGTGGTCATTGTTTTTCTCTGCATCCTCCGTAGGTGGAAGTAACACCACTGATGCAAAGGATTGAGATTCATTGCTCTCTCTTGACAACACTCTCTCTCGCATCTCTGCTGTCAGGTAAAAAAAAACAAAAAACACCGGCTTTTTTCAGGAATGAAGAAAAAAAAGGTTATTTTCTTAGTGAAATAAGAAAAAGAAAACTACCAATAGGGTAGCTATGGTGTTTGTACCCAACAGCAACGGTGTGAGAATCACAATAAACAGGGAAAAAATTGGATTCCAATCATGAGTAGTCAACCATGTCCAGTTGTTGAAATTGAACAGCATGAGATGAAGCAGAATGTGCGATATGACAATAGAATTCATATCTTACATTCATACCGGGTTTATTAGCTAGTGAAGTGGTCCATGATGGCGATACACTGGTGTCAGAAAGTGTCAACAACCATCCAGAAGGAGCCAATATATTTACTCTAGTCAGGTCTTAATTCGTTCTGTTTTTCATTCTGTTGGCGTGTGCGTTGAAATTGTCAATTGTACGTTTCAAACTCAGTTCTACTCAATAAGGCTGAAGTAACTCGAAAGTCTTTTTCATCACTCAAATAAGTAGGGAGAGAGAGAGAGAGAGAGAGAGAGAGTACAAAAGTAAACTAACTAAAACAATTAAATGTCACAAATGTACACATAGACATTAATAGCTAAATAGAATCTAGTTGAATAGAATCTCATATTTTCCAATTGCATCCCAGTTGATGTGCCTGTACGCCACTACAACACTCCAATTTCAGCGTCGCTACGAGCCCTCAACAATCATTTCACATTTCACTTTGTTGCTCTTGCAGTGAAGCTCAAGAGAGATAGCTACACGTGGAAATGAAATCTCACTCAAAGCGGAGAGAAAAAAAAATCACGCACTTCCCAAAGTCACACAAATATTATGCAGAAATACATTTTAATGAGGAAAATTAGCATTCTTATCCTTTTATCCAAGGTACAGAAATAGATGACGTGTGTTGGTAGGTGGCTGTTTTCACAATCTGTTGTGCTTCAGCAGGAGCAGGTGTTGTTGTTAGGGTTTTATATCTGCATTCTTATTCTTTATCCGGTTCAAGAAGAACAGGTGAAAAATAGCTGATCGAGCTCACAGTTTAAACAAGTATCTTTATAAAGGCTGAAAGAAGCTAAACGTAATCCTGCTGCCATTTAAATCCTTATGCCAGCATCCTAATCCTCATAGCAGCCCTCTCTGTTCTCATCCATGTCTTTGTGTTGTATAATGGCATTAAAAGTGGACCTTCAAGCTGAACAAGCATTTGTCTAATACACTTACTAGTGCTTAAAGCCTCCTTGAGCCATAATTCATTTGGATATTTCAAAATAATCTTTGTGTGACATGAAGAGATCGCTTCCAAGAATGCCATGTATTCATTTTGGAAAAAAAAAAATACCTGAGGTTCATCATTTAGGGGGACCAGTCTCTAAAAGGGTGATTCCTCTGTCAACCAAGGACTTACGCTACCTACTGTGCTTTAAAAAGTGCTATGAATTGTTTTCATTTTGTCATATCAATCATTTTGTAAGACTGAGTCTAACATTTTTCAAATGATGGATATCTCATTTTGGTTCACATATGTCTCATATATGTCTTAAATCGCTATTTTTTTCTTGAGCCATAAAAAAATCAGAAATAAATCATTTTTATTTTCAAAATAATCATTATGTGATTTGTTCCCTGGCAAGTTCGCTATTTGTTTTGTGTCTTTCTTAATCAGAGGGGATGGATGGGAGAATGTGTCCATTTAACACCCTATGGGAGAAGACAAGGGGTGTTGCTCAGGTCTAATTAAAACCCTCAATTAAAAACAAGGTAAAGGAGGAGGCATGAGAAGGGCAGGACGGGAATCAAATTTCAAACCTGACTTCCTCTCTGGCAACGCGTGACTCATTTTCAGTCGCTATTTGGCTGGCAAACACTCCTCCCTCCTAATTCACTTCGACGTTCTCTCTGTTTCAGTATGTATGGATGGGAATTCAAATGGGAATTCATGCTATCTTTTAATTACTTCCTGCAAGAAAAGAAATTGATTGTGGGAATCTGAGTTTGATTTAACGGACGTGCTTGTCTTGTCTCTTCCATCTGAACTCATCATGGGGGGGCGCTTGTTTATAAGTCTAGCACACACCGGGGAACCACACTCCAAAAGGGGCTATTAATATTTGCAGGATACAAATCCACTTGTGAATATGTGAACTCCATTCCTTCCCTTCTTCCTTCCTTCCTTCCTTCAATCCCTAACCTCCTACTCCTCCATCCAGATCAATAACACACTCTTAAAAAGGATATAAAATACATCCCTCTAATCACAAAGTGGGCCTGCAACAGAGAAGGACATCCCATCCCCTCTAATTTAGACGCCATGGAGTCAGCCTATATGGTCGCTGGCAGGAAATCACAGGAAGTGACACATCAGAAGCAAAATACGAAGCTCGCAGTGAGGATGGACTCAACAACAATCTTCATGTTCTCCACCCCCACCAGCCACTAAGAAGAAGAATAGGGAGCTAAAGTGGAAGTGAACCAAAGCCGCCCACTGGTTTACTAGCGGCTAGTAAACCATCGATTTTCCATAGACATGGTGGACACTTCTTATATCAACTAAACAAAGCAATAGATTGTGTTGAGCAAACAGTAAGGATGTTACATCTCAAAAACTCAGGTATCGTGTAAAATTTTGTAAAACTTTCCCACTCATATTTCGTATTGGGTCGTTCACGCATGCTCCAGTTGTAATTCCAATATTTCCGACAGCATTTGAAGGCAGCATCTGTCTCTACTGTACCAGGCACACTAATGTTGACGCGTTTTAAAACAAACCATTGTCAGTGAAGAAAATATGTTATAGGAGATAACAAGCTAAATGTTGGACCTTGGGACCCACAGTGCAATTATTTGGCTGCAAAACATTTGGATTGTGCTGCACAAGCTGTAAAAAGATGGATTTGGGAGAAGGTTGAGGTGGAACTACGGTCCTGGACTGAACTATTCCTTTTACAGTGCCTCTGTGGAAGGAGGACCAGATAACCAACACAGGGCATCTGTCCTTACCTGGCTGACATAGATGGCAGTGTCCTCATCATCATCGGTCCTGTAGCACAGTGTCAGGCCCAGCTTCTCCTGGCTGTTCAGCCTGCACAGCTCCACCTCCTGCCACAAAAACACACACACAAACAAACAAATGGAGGTTTTCCATCCAAGTGCCATACTGTACCCATACTGGGCCTACTTAGTCTCCACTGGATTGGGCTTCCCAAAAACATCTTAGCTCAAGATAAAGTTTGTCCAGTTGATTTACAGGGAAGCTGAATGACACCATTGCTGTTTGGGTCCATCTCTCTTTTTGTGCTCTACATTGTCATTGTGTAACTCAAAGAGGAAAAGGATAATCAATTTGGGAATGTTGTGCTGTTCCATAGTCATGAGCATTTGAAATGCTTGAAGCCATGAGGACCTATGTTAATGTCCTCCTGATGTATTCAGGAAACCCCCATCCTCTCTCTCTGTCTCTCTAGTTCCCTCTCTCTCTCTCTGTCTGAAATCACTGTCTCTGGCTCTCTCTTTCTTTCTCTCTGTCACTCTAACACACACACACACACACACACACACACACACACACACACACACACAGACTGATGAAATATTAATATCTCCAGTTCCAGTGGGGTTTGGTCCCATGGAGACTTGTTCTAGTTGTTCACCCCCTCACACACTGTGCTGCTCCAACTTCACACAGTCAGATAGAGACCTAAAACTGCAGCAGTCACCATAACCGCACACAGAATTCAATGCAACACACACACACACACACACACACACACACACACACACACACACAAATGCACGCATACACTACAACAGAGAACAACTCAGCACAACGCGACAAAGCACGACAAAACACAAGACCACATCCATGCATGCGCACACACACACACACACACACACACACACACACACATAATGATAATGATAATGATAATACAGTCTTTATTTTTATTTATTATTTATTTATTTCCTTAATATCATAATATAGCCTACAGTAGCATTAAATGCAAATAAAATACACAAACACATACACACACACACACACACACACACACACACACACACACACACACACACACACAGCCCCAGCGTGTGTACATCAATAAAATGAAAGCCTACCGTATCAAACCAAACCCAGTGTGTAGCACCATAGGGGGCTGGTCTTTGATGGCCTTAGTGATGGTATTTCACTTACTGTCCCCTCCCACAGGACATTTCTCTAAATGAACTGTTACTGGCGCCTTTTGATCTCTGCTGTGTATACAGGTAATCACATAAAGATAATACCAGGGGTAATCTTTATCAACCCTGCACTGGCAAATTCATTTCAGCATTGTGAAGTTGAGAAAGGAGGGGTTTGGGCGGTGTAGGGTACAATGGGGGCTAAGGGTAGGAGGGGAATAATTACACCCCCCCCAGCCCTAATTACTTGAGTATTTTTTTCTGTCAGGGGAAAACGTGATAGCAGAGATTGACAGGGGAAGTAATTCATTTCTGTGGCATTTAACCCCCTGTGCAGACAGCCCTGACCTTCAAAGGTTGGTGTTTCCAATGGGTGTATCATACAACACGCCATGTGTTGGTCTAGACTGCACACACTGTTCACTGCACTTCTGCAGTTTAGCACACTAGTTGATTTGTACGGACCCTGACAGTGAAATAACAGCGCGAACGCCATAATGTCAGCACACATCGGCTGGTACGCTATAGTTCCCAGACAGCTGAAGAAGTGGATTACTGGAGTGACTTATCATGGCAGCCTACTAGTGAATCCAGACATGTCGAGCTAAGGGCACTGGAAAGCGAAGGGAGTCCAGATTAGTGATGATTGGATCATAATCTGTGTCACTGTGGGGTTAAAACTGTGGCACAGTCGGGAAGTCAAAATTCATCTCATGTGATTTACAATGTACTGGTACATCCAGCAGTGCAGTGCACACTGGGATGATTGTGGAAATTGCTCTTCTTAATTTACAGTATGCGCCAACCAATTTTAAGTCAGCCAGATCACATTAACCAGATGTTTCTACAGTATACGAGAAAATTAAGACATATTTGGAACAGATGGCGTTATCCCTGGAGTCACATTAAATATCTGATAGCAATATCTCAGTTTAATATTCTCGTTATTTGAAAGGTTTCATTCAAAATCCTTTCTTCAAAATCAAATTACTTGAAAACAAAGCTTGGAGGACACTTTGTGCAGCCATTACAATAC
Organism: Hoplostethus atlanticus; assembly: GCA_034670405.1. Taxonomy (NCBI): domain Eukaryota; kingdom Metazoa; phylum Chordata; class Actinopteri; order Trachichthyiformes; family Trachichthyidae; genus Hoplostethus; species Hoplostethus atlanticus. The sequence goes on from JAXDDX010000026.1 coordinate 1,933,654, forward strand.
ATAAACAAGGCATTAGCAGCTAGCTGGCTACTGTCTGACAGAATACAGGGCACATACTGTTGATCAAACAGCATTTATTAAAATGTAATTATTTGACATAATTTTTTCTGGGAACTGAATCAGATATCTAAGATGGTTTGATGCTGTTGAGAACCAGAGGGGTAGTTTCTCAAAGGGTGTTCATAACATTGACACTGAGTTTGTTGTTTTGGGTTGACTTTACATTAACACGCCCTTTGTTAAACAATGAGTTTGCACTGGACTTTTAATAAGCTGACTTTTCATTGCAGATTAGCAGACGGGGTCGTGCAACAAAAGGGTATAGCGCCAATAGGACTACCCATGTGTGTGTGAAGCCGAGCTAAACCTGTCAATCAGAAGTCATGTCCCTGGGAATGGCAGCCCTATTCTGTTTCATCCAAGAGGAAAGCCATTCATGGTTCAGTTAGACACACATGGATGGTCAGAGGTAAGTGAGGATGTCTGTTTTGTGTGTACATGGGATTGGTGGGGGTGTGGAATTTGGCTGTGTGTGTGTGTGTGTGTGTGTGTGTGTGTATGTTTGCATGTGTGTGGGTCCTTGTGTGGTGATGTAGTAGCATCTGAACAAGGTCAACACTGCACTACACAGGAGACACTCATTCATCCAGATGAGACTCTAAGGTAGGTCACAGCTGGCAGCAGAGGATTTCTAATGACCCAGAATGCAGTTCACTGAACCAGGAAGTGCCTATTAAACTAGGGAGGACCACTGACAGTAGCAAACGTCACCCATCAGCGTCACCTAGAATCACCTCTGAGTCTACTGTGCAACTTGCATAGTGCATATCTGACGATAAGGTGACTCACACACACACACACACACACACACACACACACACACACACACACACACACACACACACACACACACACCATCTTGTTACCCATATGTGACATGTTTTTGTTGTGAGTCACCACATGATGGAGTTGAATACAGGGTAATATTTCAGACTAGACTAAGAGGGCTTGTCAATAAAGTCACTTTGAGAGCTTTGTCATTTGGCAGAATTGATGAGTTCAATATTGATTCTGAGCCAAGCAGTAACTCTTGTTTGATGAGTACCCATTTCATTTTTTTTTTGTTGCTTATTTTGTTGCATGTCATATGTCACAATAAGATACATGCAGTGGGTAATATTGCATCAATATAGTACGTATAAGGTATTATTGAATTGAATTTTTTAAATTGTTTTTCCACTGTGGATTTGACTGGTTGTCCAGCATCTTAACAAAGACACTCTACACCTTCTATTTTATTTATTGCAGGCGTATTTTCCAAAACTAGATATGTGATGAAAATAACACATTGCTGTGTTTATTAGTCATTTAAAATGACTAATTCTCTTCAGATGCAAGGTTCGCTATCCTCTCTCCAAACCTTTTGAACTGAAACGTTGAGGTCTGGCTGTTCTGATATATTTGAGGCCCTCAGTCCTATTTACAGTAGATAGGATTGAGGGCTATGGATAAAAAATAAAATACATGGACTGTTAGTTAATCTACCAATGTTTCTCCATTGGCACTGTGAGTGCTTTGCTGTTCATCTTAAAGTGGCTCCCTGAAAAGGCACATGCATATTTTTAAAGGACAGCGTGAGATGAGCCACGCTGATAACTCCAAGAGGTTTTAAAGTGGGTTTTTCTTTTCTTTCTTTTGGTACTACGGCATAAAGAATGGACTTCCTCTTTAAACCCATGGACTTTGCTATGCTACACAACATGATGTAATTCTAATTATTATGTACATGCCTCTTTCACTGGCCTAAATGCATCATTCCTGCTGCCAATGTTCTTCATGTACTGTTGTGGGACATGTATGTATCATGAATCAGCCTAAGCCTAGTTGTTTAACTGGTGAATTTGACCGTCATCCGTCTGGTTGGGGTGCAGGATCAGCCTGGGTAGTGCTGATCAAAGTATCTTCCGACGATCAAGGATAATTCAACAGGCATTGCCACACAGCGGATCAAGCCCTGGCCCTCCAGGTGGGGGACAACCTCACTAACCACTAGGCCATCCTGAATCCTCCATGTTGTTATGCAAAGTATGTTGCACACTGTTTTCTGTGCTGGCCTTGCAAACCTAAATTCCCTCAATAACTACAATCAAAGGTATTGTATCTTGAAGTGGAAGAGCTCTCAGCGGACAGTGCAAGGAGACCTCACTCGTTAAAGATCATACTGCTTCTTTTTTAACCTTTATTTATTTATGGAAGGCTTGGATTAGCTACTGCATTGTGCATCCCTAGTATTCTGCTGTGCTTATCTTCACCCTTTGGCTTTCCATTGGAAAACTGAGCAGTTGTGTCTGTCTCTTGCACTGGTGTGCAAGTGACATACATGATGAAGACATCCCTGCCAGCACCCTTTAAAAGTGGGCCAATACTAAATATACACTCGGGCCGTCCTACTGTTGAGTTGCACCCCATTCTGCACAATCCAAGTCCATGATTGTCAAGAGGACTAAAAATCCCCTTTGACATCTCCTTCTTCTTCATCTCCCCTTCATGACTGAAGTAGATTTTATAGGTGAAATCAATAAGGAATCACAGCTTTCACCTGGATTCACCTGGTCAGCCTATTTCATGGAAATAGCAGTCGCCCTCATGTTTTGTCCACTCAGTGTATTTAGGTACGTCACTAGCATCTAGCATACATGTAGAATGCCACACAACATACTAGAAGAATCTACTGTACTGCGCCAATATAAGAAAAGCACAGCACAGTTATGCAGTGGAAAGTTAGATTGATGCGACAGTATACCTCATACTCATACTCGTCCGTCCTCTCCATCCCTGCTGGCGTATTGGACAGGTACTCTGGACACTCATAGAACTCATGATCCATGGTGTGGATGGAGTGACAGCTGAAGAGAAAAGATGGGAATAAGTTGGGTAAACAAAGAGACAAAGACAGCATTTCTGTGGAGCAGAGCCACATACTCAACAACAATATAGACATCAACTATTCCCCCATAACCGCTATGCCCTCTGTAAAGTATCTCCATAGTTTTTTCTTCGTAATCAGTGACCAGGGACCGGCTGATTTGTAGTTTTATACAATAAATTGATTTAATTTGCAGCAAAGGCCTATAAATAGCCAGAGAATGGACGTAGCGCCAGACTGCCTGCTCTATCAGCCCATTGGCTTTTAATCGCCCGGCAAAAGCCCCCATTAAAGAAAATGGATGTAGCACACAGAAGCAATTATTGCATGCAGGTTTGCCTCTGCATAATGACATTACAGGGACATACTACTTATCCACGTTGGGGGTTTCCACACCACAATACGACTTAATAACCACGGTGGGATGAGAAAGAATAGAGCCGCCTCAGGGAAGCTTCAGGTTTACTTGAGAAGGAAAAAACAATTTCCTAGCTTGGGTTACCAAAATACTGAGGCAAGTAATTTCCAGCCACTCATCCCAGCGACATCCTGTTGCATAGGAAGTAACACTATGCAGCTGGACTGAATGCTTTACTGCTTGAATTGACATAGTTGAACGATGAAAGTTGGATGCATGTAATGTGATATGTACCGTACTGTCTGGTCTAACCCTGTCCCTTAGCGCTGCATGTATGGATCCGTTGTCCTCGTACCAGGTTTTTCTCAGTATGTACTGTGACACTGAGTTGACAGTAGATCCAGTGAGTCCTCACCTGTCAGACAAAAGGAAGGGACAAATGTCGGGGACGGGTGGGGTGGCAGGCCGAAGCTTGGCCAGAGCCACGATGTGTTCAAAGGTGATGTCCGTTTGTGTGCACACATCCACCACGCACACTTCCTGAGGCATGCCAGCGTAGTTATGGGCCACAGTAGCAGTGGCCCCGGTTGGGAGTTCGCCTGAGAACCTGGACGACGATGGGGTCTCGTCTGATGGCCTCCACCACCGCCTCCTCATGGCCTGCCTTGGAGAAGTCACGCCCGTTCACCTGAGGGAAGAAAGGTGAAAGAGGCTCATGAATGTTGTTTAACTGGTGAATTTGACCGTCATCCGTCTGGTTGGGGTGCAGGATCAGCCGGGTAGTGCTGATCAAAGTATCTTCCGACGATCAAGGATAATTCAACAGGCATTGCCACACAGCGGATCAAGCCCTGGCCCTCCAGGTGGGGGACAACCTCACTAACCACTAGGCCATCCTGAATCCTCCATGTTGTTATGCAAAGTATGTTGCACACTGTTTTCTGTGCTGGCCTTGCAACCTAATTCCCTCAATAACTACAATGAAAGGTATTGTATCTTGAAGTGGAATAGCTCTCAGCGGACAGTGCAAGGAGACCTCACTCGTAAAAGATCATACTGCTTCTTTTTTAACCTTTATTTATTTATGGAAGGCTTGCTGGGCATGCATGCTCTTTTTTTTTTTTTTTACATTCACACCTGGGAGCTTCTCAGTACATCCACACTCCTGTACCACCACCAAATAGCTCCACTAGAGCAACTGGGACTTAAATGCTTTTTAAAGGGCACTTTGGCAGGAATTCTTGAGGGAGGTGGAGCACATTACACATTCTCCTTCCTTTCCTACACTTCCCCAGCAGGTTCAGACGTTTTAACTGCTGACCAAAATAATCACAAGCATGCTTCTCTTCCCTTTAGGTACATACTGTATAATGTACTTAGGCAGAATTCCTGTGTCACACCTGATTACAGCGCTTGCAGAAGACAAAGGCTGCTGCAAAACTTTCAAGTGGTTGCTTCTTGTCTCCAGGATCCAACATAGCATGCGTGAACAATAATACTAAGCCCATGGGGTGAATAATAAAAATAGTTACTAGGGCAATGGACAGCAATAGTAAAGGGCAATGGACAGACAGAGGAGAGGAGAGTCAGCCCTTGTCTCACAGGATATCTCTTTTTTCAGCAAGCAGCGCTAAACAGATGCATCTGGGTTGACTATAAGCACTAGTTGTGTCTACGGCTGTTGCTATAAAACTCTTGAAAACCTTTTCACAGTGCTCTTTTTCTAAAAAAAAAAAAAGATTTCTACCATCCCAGAGTGTGGAGAACATGCTAAGCAAAGTTATTTCCATTGCAAATAGCAAGAGGAAGAAGCCAGTGGACACAACGCTTTCACCCAAGCAGGAAGTTGTGTGTGGTGGGGATCTGTCGGTCATAATTGGCAGGGTCAGAAAAGGTCGCACCAGCAAGGGATGGTTGGAGGAGAGGTGCGCTTGTCTAAGACATCATACTGACAACTGTCAACTAACCTCCTTGTCAACTTGAACACACACACAGACACACACACACCTCTGCTTCCACTCCGTTCCTGGCACCCTGACACCCATTTTAACCAATTACAAGGCCCGGATATGCCAAGGCTGTCAAGTTCATTTTCAATCTATCACAAGCCGAGATTGATTCTCCGCATTGATTTCGGATGCCAGACGATGTCAGGGTGTTTCTCGAGGGCTTCCTGAGCACCCAAATGCAAACTGTGGAATCACATACAATGCCACCATCATTATCGAGTGAAATCCTTAGAGAGTTCCTATCCAAATGCAGTTTAATATTTAATAATTACTATTTAATAATATCTGTAAAATAGAGTATCCAGTCTGTAAAAGTGAAGTGTTAACATTTTGTCAAACTTATGTTAGCTGTTATCCTAAATACTATTATTAGTTTAAATTTTGTGACATCGATCAGCTTTAAAATGACAAACACCTCATTCACTCACACGCAACTCTTCACTTCCTGTCCGACAGTCAAAAATGTCTTTTGTGAGAGCAGACTCACATTATACTACACTCTTATTGTAGACACATGAAACCAGAGTGCATGAGTAGGTAGGGGTTGAGTGTCTTGCTCAAGGACACTTTGACAGGAGACGCTGCTTTCACAGTTTACATCGCCGGACACATTGGTAGATCTAACCTGTGACCTTTCAGTTGCGGGATGGGCCTCTAACCGCTAGGCCAAACTCCCATGTAATACCCCTCTAGATGCATTAACGGCACGTTTTAAACACAGATGCACATTTAAAACAATGTGCATCTGTAAAAAAAAGTAAAGAAAGTTCCATAATAGTGTTACGTTGTAATGGGATCCAGATGGACACATTAATCTCCAATCTGAGGGAATATTCTGGAAGGCAGGAAGTGATTGTGAGGTTACACCTGGCAGTGTGTTTACCTGCTGTTGTTCTTCTTTCCAATCTGCCTGTTGATGAGCTAACTGGGAGCTGATTAATCGCCAGCAGATGTAACAGGGACTGGGGATAATGGCTCAGAACGTGCTGATTTTACAATACGTACGTGTGTGTGTGTGCCTGTGTGCCTGTGTGTGTGTGTGTGTGTGTGTTGCACATTTAGCACATGTATATTTGCTGTAAATCCACATAGCTCTTTTCTTCATAGTCCTATATCCTTCACATTGCTATACATTGCCTGTATATTGAGATGTGTATATTTCATACTGCATATATTTGAGATTTGTATATATTTATTTTCATTTCATTTATATAATATATTTTGTTAGATATTTATATGTAGCATAGATTTCATGTTTTGGTATATCTTCACATCATTCAGCATTCAGTTGTATATTCTGCAATCCATACCTTTTTTTCTCTACTTTTATTAACCACATAACCCCTATTTGCTTTGTTCTTGTTTATATTGTATTTTTTATGTTGCTAATTTATATTTCTTTCCTGTATCCTGTTATTTCTGTTTGCTGCTGCAACAACGTAATTTCCCCATAGGGATTGTTAAAGTTTCATCATATCATATCATGGGAGTTTTCTGTGTGTGTGTGTGTGTGTGTGTGTGTGTGTGGGCAAGCGTGCACGAGTGTGTGCAAGCGTGGAGATGTTCCTAAAGAAGCGTAGGTGTGCAGATTCCATCAATATCGAACAGTAATTCCATTTTGATTACAATTTCCTTTTCTCATAACGCCTCGACGGTGCTCCTGTGACCAAGCAGATAGAGAGACAATATAAACTCATTACATCACCCGATGCAACCATGAAAGTGCCACGAGAACAGTAAAAATAGAGTCCGCGTCGGTCCATAGGGGCCACAGTAATGAACACTAGCGCAGCCTTCATATACCTCTCACTTTAAAGGTTACCATTGCCAATAAAAATAGTTCCCAGTAGCCCCAAACCAAACCTTCTTGTCTGTCCAAACACTCTTCCCTAAAGGTCAAGGTTCATCAGGATATGCTACAGTTTGGGAGGGCTGGATATAGTGTGTGTGTGTGTGTGTGTGTGTCTACTTTTGTGTCTGCATGCGTGTTTGTATAGTAAGTGCATCTGTGTGTGTTTCATATCGATCCAAAGCCTTTAGTGAAAATGTCAGATCTCTTAGCATGTTTTCTGCCTCTTCTTCATTGTTTGAATCTATCTATCTATCTATCTATCTATCTATCTATCTATCTATCTATCTATCTATCTATCTATCTCCTGTTTTGCTGTGTAGGTGGTAGGTAGGTAGGTGTAGGTAGGTAGATTATGTCGTATTCAGCTACTCAGCTTCCAGGTTTTAACATTTTTCTGTTGCACCAGTTCCATACATCATTGGACGAGCAGATCATGGTGTGAAAATTGAGTTTTTTTTCATGTGTTGAGACCAGAGTGAAAATAACACAATGAAAGCCAATGAGCGACAGGCCTGAGGCTTTCAATATGCTCGAGAGAGAGAGAGAGAGAGAGCGGGCAGACATCAACCTTTAAATGTGTCACATTCAGTGTAGGATTTTATCAGTTAGCCACTAAGCTAGCTAAATGCTGTTCCCTCCTTTTAGATATGAACAGGGGAGATAAGGAAAGCACAGCGATAAGAATAAGTGTTTGTCCGTGTGTGTGTGTGTGTGTGTGTGTGTGTGTGTGTGTGTGTGAACACGCCGGTGTGTGCGTTTGTGTCTGTGTGTGTATGTACGTATGCATGTGAATGTGAGATAAGGGTGTGATGGAAACCACTCAACCCCACAGCTAAATCTGACAGATATTGTGTCATTGTGAGCCAATGGGAGCAAACACACACACACACAAAAGCACCTCCCCCACAAACACACACACACACACACACACTGCTTAAGCATGCATTACGTCAACGCTTAACAGAGTTTAAAACAGCACTACAAGGCGGTTGTTTGCACAGGCCGTGTTTGGCTGCATAATACTGGTATCTCACACTGAATGAGCCTATAGTGGACCGCTGAACAATACCAAGACAGCCGGTTTCCCCTAGAGAGTCCTGCATGTTCAACACATCTGCCCCTGAAAAGACACCAGTGGCAAGCAAACCGACTTGATCTTTGTGAACTTAAATACAAGTGGGCTGTTTCTCACAATGATGGAAATTGGCATGTTTGTGATGAAGCAGGAAGCGCAGCTGGCATGCCACAAATAATCTGCCAAATCTCATTTCTCTTCCTCTCCTCAGCTGTATTGAGCTGATTTCGGGAGACCACTCTCGTCTGGGGAGGGCCCCGCCGTCAGAAATGTCTCATTTCAATAATAACAGTCTCCGATACAGAATGACACCTAGTGTGGTAAAGGGAAAGCTGATAGTTTCATAAATCTGAATGGCAGGCTCTGCAACTGGTGGGTCACACCGGGGCAACTCAATTGCATTGACCCTTGCCTTGCAGTGGATGAGAATAACATGCTGCTATTGATTCATCTGCGACAACCGGCCATGGAGAACCAACTAGACAGAATCGAGGAGTGGAAGGGGGTTTTCCTATTGCAGAAGTTGTAAATGACCAGAGGCCATCGTCTGCTTTCAAAGACTATAAAACCTCTGGAATATCATACCTCCAAACAGATAGAATAATAATAATCATCATTTATCCTCTTAAAGCACAGTTTCATCATCATTCAATATCTCTAAAATATTGACAATCCATTCGGTAAAACATCTTGTCAACCATGACCTTAGGTTGCCCAGCTATCCTTGAAATGTGCCATATTCTTTCCACTTTACTTTTTTTTTGTAAGAGTAGGTGCCACTTTTTCAAATGGTGGATATCTCACTTTGGAACAAAACTTTTCAATACAGTCCCCTGTGAAAGAAAAAAAAACTCTCGCCTGCAACTACTATATGTACCAGTTCAGATTGCTGTATAGGGGCTCGCATTTGGGTGAAGTGAAATTTGTGCTACTTGAAAATCAGGCTGATTTGACAGGGGCAGTGCCTGAAATATATCATTTACAACCAGTGTATCAATTTCAAGCTCTGGACCTTTCTTCAATGACTACTGTTATGATGAGACCTTTATTTCGCCAGGGAAGATTTGCTGGGCATGCGTGCAACATGCTGCTTCACACTCATTCATACCTGGTAGCTGACCAGTGAAATCACAGTCTTCTAGTGTTGACCAGCTCCACTGGAGCAACTGAGGATGAGCTCAAGGGCACTTTTACTTGCTCAAGGGCACCTTAGTTGTTGAGAGAGGGAAGCGCATGTATCCAGCAACTTTCCAGTCACAAGCCATGTTTTCTAACCTTTTTTAACCATTTTCTGCCCCATTTCGGGAAAACGGATGAACTCAAGAGACATATTTGCTGTCATTACATCAAATTCACGCTGACGCTGACTACCTTTCCTTGATCTCGTGTAACCGTATCATGCATCTTCCCCTAGCAGCTGGAAGTCGATTATAGGAAGCACATTAAGATCCAACTATCCTCGCTTCACAAATTTCTTGAGATTCAGTTAGAAAAAGCCCTGACTCAACTTTAAAAAAAATGAATGAGACGATAGTGAATATTAATTCCTCTGTTTTACATTGCAATTCAGCCAGGAGAGCTGATGTTTTCCAATCAGCGACTGCTCCCTATGCATTGTAACGCTCTGCTGTTTTCCATTTCTGTATCACACCAATTAATCAAAGTGACAAGGTATTTAATGAGAGGCAATTAGAGTGTTAACCAAAATGCAAATCAGAGAAAGAGAGGGACAGAGAAAGATGCGACTGTGTGTGTGGTGGTTTGGGGGGGGCTATGTGAATGTGTGTGTGTGTGTGTGTGTGTGTGTGTGTGTGTGTGTTCTCTCAAGGAGACTCTGCTCTCCACAGAGTGTTGCTTCATGCTCTTGGGAAGACCGCTTTACGTTTGAAACACGTGTTCGGCGCCACCTGTGTTTGTGTTTATGTGCATGCTACCTGTGTCCGGGCCTACAAGTGTGTGTGTGTGTGTGTGTGTGTGTGTGTGTGTGTATGCCTTGTAAGGGTTGTCCTTCACACTTTTTTTTTTTTACAGATATAAGCTCCTACACAACAGGCGAAAAACAACCAATTAGTTCTGCATGAGAGAGACCACATGACAACGTCGGAACATGAATTAAACAGCTGCTGTCTGGACTGGCGTCAAGTAGTCCTCGCAGGTCAGTCCACATCACACGGTAAGCTGTCTGCAGTGGATAAGGCTGCGTGTCCGCTGGGAATCCCTCTTCAAAGCGCTGGCTTGTTTTAGTTGTTTTTTTTTAGCTTTTTTTTTTTTTTAGTTTCACAGCGTTAGAAGATAAAAATGTTTGAACTTTTTTCAAACAGAGTGCTTCAAAATTGTTTTTCAGTAGTCTCACAAGCAACACAGCAGAAGCCGTGACCAGTGCTTCCTATACAAGCATCTCTCCGGTGATTTTAGCGGCAGTGTGGCCTAGTGGTGAGAGAGACTGTCCTGCTACTGGATGACATGGATCAGTAAGCATCTGCATCTGCTGAAGTGTCCTTGAGCAAGACACTGAATCCTATAGCTGACCCTGCACTCTGACCTCCCCGGGGGGGTAAAGCAAAGCAAAACCATTGCATTATTATATTATTATTAAAGAAAAAAGGTGCCTGACACTGATAATATTCTGTGTTGGTTTTGCTCGCCTCACTCTGACACACCCTCCTCGCTTAGTCTCCTGGATCTGCGTCTTCCCATTCCTGCCTTTGTTTCTCTCACCAGCCTTTTTTTTTCTAGGGAGCACTCTCCCTCTCTCCCTCCCTCTCTTACTCTCCAGGTTTCTCTCTCCTCTCTGTCTCTCTCCAATTCAACTTCTATTCAATTCTATCCAATTCAGTTGACAACTATATTGCCAACGCATTTAAGTGCTTGTAATTGAATGTCTTAATGTAAGAAATAAACATTGTAAATATCTGTCTGTCTTTCTCCCCCACTCTCTCTCTCTCTTTCCATCTGTGTGTCTCTAGGGGGTTTTCTCTTCCCTCTGTCTCTCTCTCTCCATGTCTATCTTCCCCCACCCGTAGCGTACCAACACCGACGGTAGAAACATGCATGTCGACATCAGAGACTCTTGACTTGTGACTCTGTCATGCCAAGCAGCCATTTCTGATGTAAGTGGGGGAAATCAAAGGTTAACATCTGTCAGTGAACGCATTAAGAACCATCTCATTTCCTGCTCTTTGTTCCTCTTCCATATGCAAGGCAGGCTTCCTTTCAATTAGGCTTCATGAATACAGATACTTCCCACTGGTAAAGCTTTGGAATGAAACATGGGTTCTCTTGTATTGCGCCTTTTGGAATCACAATATGAGTGTTTTTCTCATAGCAGCGTGTGTGTGTGCAAGTGATTTTTCACCCATTCTGCAGGCGTCAGTAAGGTTTGAATGAATGCAAGAATGTAAGCTTGCATGACCGGCAATAAATACATAATTTCCTCCACTTTTTAGCCCGATATGCTATTTAGAAAAAGATTAAATAGCACGGGGTGTGCCTCTGCTTTAACCCACAGTCTTATTCAATATCTCCATCTCCGGTAAACAATGCCAACTTGGCAGGTTTTCTTCATTTTCCTTCATCAAATGACTAATGCCTTTGGCTTGGCGGGCTTGTACATCATGGCAGGGCCAATGTGTCTGTGTCTGTGTTTAACTAATGGGCTCTGTGTCCTCAACCAGCCACGGATGGCACAGGTTATGACAAACTGCATCAACAAGACATTCATTACCCTCAGCATCCTAGCAACCAAATCACAATTACCGCGATCCGTGAGTGAGCATCCAACCCCACTGCCTCGCTCTTATCCCTCACACACCACGCTGCCAATGCATAAATTAGCCTGCTTTTGTCACACTGGGGGGTGGGGGGGGGGGCGGCGGGCGGAGAATTAGCCTGGTTTGTTTTTCTTGTGATGCGAGAGTGTGTACTGATGCTGGATGGCTGCAAAACTTCTCCACTGACAAATCAATAGATGACACGTTCACTCTGTGAGGAGTGCTGTGCCTGTGTGTGTGTGTGTGGCGTTTGTATGTGTGTCGAGGGAATAACAGTGTATTTGTGTGTGTGTGTGTGTGTGTATCCATGCAGATAGTTGTCGTGACTGACTAATGTACTTGGCCCGCACCGTACCAGGACTATTGTTGCACTGTGTCCTCCCCTCAGTCATTAGATTGCCATTAATCTCTCATCTGCCATTAAAACAACAGCCAGAGAGCCGGGCTGAACAATAGAGTAGCCCTCCCTCCAGCCCCTCGACACACACTAGCAATGTGTTTGAATTAGGCTCTCGGGGGTCACCGATTAGACCCACATAATTCATCCAGACGGCCGAGTTCACACGGAGGTTATGGCACTCCTCTATGTGGGAAAGCTGCACACCATAAAAGGTCCATCCTAACACGTCATTTCATTTTATATCTGGCTTAAAATCATATTTGAAATATGTGAAATCGTTGCAAACCAAAAACCAGTGATGATATAGCCACCATTTTTAAAAAAGTGGCTACTCAAACAAAATGATGTAGAACAAAGAACTGTAGGTTGAAAAAATGTGACAATTTCAACACACCTTACACACCTGGACCTTCTATGTATAAGAGATATTGAACGATCAAGTTTTTAATATGACTTCACTTGGTTTTGGCTCAGTACAGGAATTGATGCTGACTTTTATGGGTGGTAATTCAGTTTCTGCCTCCCCTGTTTCCATTGGCGTGGGGTCTCCGCAACAGCACAACTGTGGGTGAGTCAGATAGAAACACCACCGGGGGTTTAAAAGTGTCAAGGAAGCAACACCGCGCGGCAAACACCAGCTAAGAAGAGACAGAGAGAGAGAGATGCTCCTCGTTGCTTGAAGCATTCACAATGCTCATAACTGGAACAGCAAAATACGTACAGATTGTTAATAATTTTATAGCAACAATGTAGAGAGCAATTTTAGGACACTTTAGTTACACCCAAAAGCATCTTAGAGTCTTTTTAGTTCCACTATAAATCAATGGGACAAAGTTTATCTTAAGAGGAGAGCAAGATCTAAGGAAGCATTTCTATTGGATGCCGTTTCTCTTTGAATTCCTCTTTAGTCACACGAGCACAGATTTGGTTGAGGGCAAAACGAGCCGGCTGCGGTTTGCAGGGGCATAATTAGCAAAACATGCTAAAGCTTGGAAAGTGAAAACATTTTACTGGCGAGGGGGAAAATAAAAGATTTATGTGCTGCTGTTTGCATAAAATTAAATAAGCCTAGAGTGTGAACTTAACATTTTTTTTTTTTCCTCCCCCACCTAAAGTTTGCCTGTTTCATTTTAAAGTGATGCATGTTTATGCTCACTGAAAGCACCTAACCTATTAGCATTATTCATAACATGAAGCTTCCTCAGTCCGCCCTTCGGTGGAGAAGAAAAAAAACAACAAAAAACGACTTCACACTTCGCTAACTGCGAACAGGCGAGAAGAGCTATTCCTGGAGTGAAAAATACCTTTGGTTCCAAAAAGCACGGTTGGTTAGTTAAGAGAGACACACACGCGGAGGTGCAATTTAGCAGCCATTGGACCCGCCTCAATCAAGACTTAAACTGTATTCAGAGTTTCAGGCAGCTGAGTGGGTCTACAAAACAAATGAGTGAATAGCT